>OY282396.1:20000-1252500 GCA_958295455.1 Coleophora deauratella
CGCTTCGGAAATCTGCCCTCCCGAAGACATCGTGAGAACAAATCCGCCAGACGTGTCTCCAGCGCATCCTGAGCAAGAGCCCAAGCGCGGCCGGGTATACCGTCAGGTCCCGGCGCCGTGTTTTTGGCCCTCATTCTGAGGACAGCGGCTCCCAGCTCTCCCAATGACACATCAGGAGGCGTTTCAGAGTCCAGCTCTCTCTGCATCACTACGATGGGAGGGACGAAGTCAGTTTCCGGAGCTGGAAACAGTCCTTCAACCACTCGTTGCAGAGTTTCCGGCTGCAGAGTGCAAGTGATAGGAGGAGTCCAGGGGCGCAACTTTTGCCGTGCCATGCGGTAAGGCCTACCCCACGGATCTCGCTCCAGTGTCTCCAGCAACTCCTTCCAGGCTCTCGCTTTGGACTCACTTATAGCCACGCGCAACGCCTTTGACGCCTCTCTGTAGGCAGCGTAGAGGGCAATCTCCTCTTCCTCCTCCCTATTTCTACGTCTGCGGTACCTCTGGTACTGTCGTCTCCTCGCCACGCAACGACGGCGGAGGGCGCCAATTTCCTCTGACCACCAGTAAACTTGGCGTTTGACTAGTGGCTTCTTCAGCCGAGGCATAGCAGCATCACAGATGCGTGCCATTGCCTCACACAACTGGTCTGCCTCTTCATCAATCCCCACCGTCTCCGCTGTTGATATGCTCCACGTCTGAACAATGGCCGCCTCCTCAAGGAGGTCGCGGTTCAGGCGCTTCAGTATCCATCGCGGACCAGATTCAGGTTCCCGCCTTTCCTCCACAGCTGTATTGGAGTGGGAAACACTAAACTGTATGTAGCGGTGGTCGGAGAGCGTCTCCTCATCCACCAATACCCGCCATTCCCGAACACGGCACGCGAGCTCAGGGGTGCCAAATGAGACATCTATGACCGACCCTCCCCACTGGCGCACACACGTCTGTTCCGTCCCCCGGTTGAGAACGCACAGGTCCACCGCCGTTAGCCATTCGACTACACTGCGACCCCGCGCATCGGTCGTTGAAGATCCCCACGCTGCAGCCTTGGCATTGAGATCTCCAAGGACGACAACAGGTCGTGGATGGCTACGACCCACCACGCCTCCAACTTCCTCGAGGAGGGTTTCCAGCTCATGAAGGGGATCGTTGCGAGAGTGATACACTCCCACAACAACCATTCCTCCAATCTGGGCTGCTGTGAAACCCTTGCCTCTCGCCACCCCGTTGAGGGAAGGAGAGGGTACCGGCGATTGTGTGGTGATTGCCACTAATCCATCCATGTCCCCATACCAATCTGATCTGGTTGGAACCCGATACGGTTCCGAAATCACCGCCACTTGAATGGATCGCTCGGCCAGGCACTGGAGCAAAAGATCCTGTGCCCGGATCGAGTGATTAACATTTGCTTGGATAAAGGTCAAATCCATATTTAACCTTCTTCCATATTTACCACCTGCTCCTGCGAGAGGACGGCCGACCGCGACTTGGCCTTAGCCTCAGTCACTTTCGATCCTCGCTTCGCCTCTGGCTTTGCTGGGGACTTGGCGCATGCCTTGCTCCCAGAGAGGTGGTTCGCCGTTTTTCCCGCCGCCGCACAGAGCGTGCAATGGGGTGGGGCGGAACAAGTGTTGGCCTTGTGACCCTTTTGGCCGCAGCGATAGCACTCGTCACTGCGGTCAACCTCAGACTTGCATTGGGCCTTCACGTGGCCCGACCCCAGACACTTGTAGCAGCGGCGGGGTCTTACCTCGAGTAAACGGACTAGAGCCGACACCAAACCCACTCGCAGTTTGCCCTTGGCCGCCACCTTCTTGGCCGCCTCCACCGGACAACGGACAAATGCAGAGAACATGCCTGCCTGGCCTTTGCGGAGTTCACCGGTCTTGACTTCCGTTGAGTCACACCCTCCAGCTTTGGCCAATGCCTCGGCTAGCTCCTGGGGCTCAACGGAGTCATCCAGCTCACTGACGCGCAGATCCGCCATTGTGACAGGCCGAGAGACCTTTACCAGATCCCCTGCTGATGCGAAGACCTCCTTCAATTTCTCCGCAAGGGAGTCAGCTTTCACCGCTCTTTCGGTGCCTGGGACCTCAAGAACACGAGCTCCTGTGGCAGCAGCCCGCATCCTCAAGGGTGGCATATTCATCTCATCCAAGTTTATTCGGCTCTTGGCCTCCTTCAGGACTTTGGCGTATGTGATGCCTTGCTCCTCGGCCCCAGGCTGCAGCGTGATGACGACTGCTGCAGTTCGAGGAGGGCGGAGCTTGACAGCCTTCTCCACTTTGGCCTTATTGGTATTCACGACCCGACGCGACTGTGGGGCCTGTTCGCGCTGAGAGGGTGCAGGTCCTGCTGCTCCCGTCTTGCCACCCTTTTTGGTGCTTCGCTTGACCACTGTGCTCCACTTCTCCTGTAATGGAGGTGTAGGTAGCTGTGGCTCAACGGGCGTTCGCTCTGGTGCCGCTGTTATGTTAGCAGCAGGTGCAGCCTTTCCTTTGCCCTTGCCTTTTCCTTTTCCCTTACCTCCTTCCGCCACCGGAACGTTAGGAGGGGGGATGCAAGGAGTCGCACTCGCACTCGACGTGCTCTGCAGGGCAGTCGCGTCTTCTTCTCTACGCTTGTCCGCGGCAAGAGGCGGCCTTAGGCGCTTCTCCGGCAGCAACCTCTCCTCGAGCCCCTCGAAGCGTGCGTTAATCATGTTGCCCACCTGCATCATGATTAAACGCATCACCTCTTCAAGTGCTGGCCCCTGGGGTAGGGTAGGCGCCTGTTCCGGGGCTGGGGCCGGCTTGGCTTGGGCAGCTCGCAGCTCCTCCACCTCTCGACGGAGCTGGCTCAGCTCTTTGGTGAGCTGCTTGTTGGCCTCCGCAAGTAAGGCCACCTCCTCTGTCACCGTTCGGCTTTTCAACTCCTCAAAGGAGGCCTTCAGCATTTCGGCGGCACTTTTCAACGCCTTCACATAGGTCCCCTTAAGGTTCTTGGACCTCGTGGCTATCTTATTTATGATATCCACGGAGTCCAAGACCACCGACTCCAACGCGATCCCGTCGCGACCTTCAACATTTTCCTTGGCCGAGGGCTCCTTTCTGAAGAAGGCTCGGGTTGCCTCCTGCTTTCTGCTGAGCTCCTCTGCCAGCTCCTTCTCTGCTATGAGGCGGAGCTCTTCCTCTCTCGCCTTATTAAGTTCCTCCTTTGCTTTTGCCAGGCCAACATACTGCCCGGTTGTCGGAGGACGTCCACGTCCACGTCGGGCCGGAGGATACTTTGCAGTTGAGTCCTCCAAACTCCTGCAGCGTTTTCGCTGTGACCTCACTGATTGACTCCCAGAGTTTTGGGAGTCTACCGACACGCAGCTCATGTCAGAGTCAGACTCCAACAAACTTATGTTTTGAAGCAGTAGCCCTTGGGAGGCTCCGCCTTCCACCTCATTAGCGCTTTGCGCTCCACCTTCATCACAACAAGAATTTTTATTAAACATCATTTTGATTCCCACGAGTAGTAGGCGATATAAAAGCACCCCGGTATCGCCAATTCCCAGAGGGTGGGCTATATACTGCGGAGGACGCCAGGTATCCGCAGGTTTTAACGAGGGTTCTCTCGGGTTTTATAGGGTTTTCCTTCCCGCGGGCCGGCCAATTAAGGCAAGCCCTCCGGCAAGCGACACCCCACATCTCCCACTGGAGCCACCCAGCAGGGTCGTTGAAGTGCGCCGCAAGTTACGGAACGCGAGAAGGTGGCAAAGTCTCCTCTCTCCGACGGTGGCATATATGCCTGCCAGACGTGCTGCGATTAGGCAGCGCGCTGACCCGCCCCAGTAGGCCCATCCGATCACACGGAGGGCCCCTCCTTGTGCTGCTCTTCGTCTGGTCCCTCGCTTCAAGCCTGTCCGGTATGGGTAGCCCTATCCGGCATAGCCTTGAAGGTCATTAGGACACGCAAGCCCCCCCACCACGACAAGGTGGCAGCACGTCGGGGGGGAACCTAACCTAACCTAACCTAACCTTTTTTTTTTTTTTTTTTTTTTTAACGTTGGGAAATCCGTCATGGATACCCAGTCACTGCGGGGGCAGCAACCGGGTTATGCCGGACTCCTACCGGCTAAAACCCAACGGCGTTCCCGCTTCGCCGTATGGCAGGGGTCTGGGAAACCGGCAGAGCCTTTACCTCCAGTCCCCCACCGGCGACTGCCACCCGAAGGCGGCCCGGCTGCGTGAAGGGCAGAAAATCTGCCCACCCGCGTTTGTAGGGCGCACCGGACGCAGAGTGCACCCTCCAACTGCTTCCTCAAAGTGGACAGCAGACCCCCCGGTCTACTGTCTGGAAGCGATGGGGGCCAGGAAACCCGACCCCCTGCGGCGGATAAGATGGTAGGCTCCGCCGCCAACCGACGCCGCGCAGAGATGAAATCTCTGGCGGCACCCGCCTGGGGCATCGATAAAATCGACGCCCCCGAGCATCCCTTGATTGGACCCTTCAGCAAGGGTCCAAGGGAGCTCCTCCGCGGTTGGCGCGAGACACACCCCTAGGGATAATGTCAAGCGCCCCCTCCTGTGCTGCGCTTCGTCTGGTCCCTCGCTTCAAGCCTGTCCGGTATGGGTAACCCTATCCGGCATAGCCTTGAAGGTCATTAGGACACGCAAGCCCCCCCACCAACGACAAGGTGGCAGCACAACGGGGGGGAACCTAACCTAACCTAACCTAACCTAACCTAACCTAACCTAACCTAACCTAACCTAACCTAACCTAACCTAACCTAACCTTTTTTTTTTTTTTTTTTTTAACGTTGGGAAATCCGTCATGGATACCCAGTCGCTGCGGGGGCAGCAACCGGGTTATGCCGGACTCCTACCGGCTAAAACCCAACGGCGTTCCCGCTTCGCCGTATGGCAGGGGTCTGGGAAACCGGCAGAGCCTTTACCTCCAGTCCCCCACCGGCGACTGCCACCCGAAGGCGGCCCGGCTGCGTGTTGGGCAGATAATCTGCCCACCCGCGTTTGTAGGGTGCACCGGACGCAGAGCGCACCCTCCAACTGCTTCCTCAAAGTGAACAGCAGACCCCCCGGTCTACTGTCTGGAAGCGATGGGGGCCAGGAGACCCGACCCCCTGCGGAACCTAACCTAACCTAACCTAACCTAACCTAACCTAACCTAACCTAACCTAACCTAACCTAACCTAACCTAACCTAACCTAACCTAACCAGTCGCGCGCAACCCCCCGCGCTGGACGGATCGTTTTAACGCTGCTCCGCGCTTGTAAAAATCATTTTTTTGGGAAAAAACTCTCCAATCTTCTCGTGTGATACACCAAAACTTTCGTCTCGGTGTGTGTGACGTGTGTGTGAAAGAATTGTGAAGATCGGATAAAGTGTCGAAGTAGCAGAACCGTTTTTACGTTTTCATACGAATTTTTGTAGGTTAAGTTATCGGTTTTTTGAGAACGCTGCCTAAACTAAAGCGATGACCTATAGTTTTTCTTTGTGTTTCCTTTGGGCATTAGTGATGTGCTTCTCTGTGCCAAAACTTGGATTTTTTCGCCCAGCCGTTTTCAAGATTTTGGACTTTTTCCGATAACCACGTGGACATGTGCTCGGACAACCGCTGGCGTGCGGCTGAATCTGGATATGCTGGCTGATGTGCGGAGTTGCCCTGGCATCCCTGACCTTTGAATCGCTGAAATCGGTGGAGGTATTGTTCTTCTGGACCCTTTTTTCCGTTCGTGGTTTTTGTGGACTGTGTTTGCTGAGTCATATCTTTTTATAGAGATCGACGACCCCAACTTTTTATCATATGTTTCAATAGTGTATTTTACCCTGTCTCAATCTGAGAAGTTTCAAATTTTTCGGCCCGGTACTTTTTGAGTTATTGCGTCATATGCATAATGTGTGACCCGGCCGCCATTACACGTTAACTTTGTTTTCTCGTGCCTGTGTCATGGAAGGTCATTCTGCGTAAACTAACATCTGTGGGATCATCGCGGCGTATTGGACTTGCCGTCTATGACTTTTATTTTATTTCTTTCCATCGTAACTGTGAATATATATTGTAAACTATTTTTGTAATATCTTTTGTGTTTATGCTATTTTGTTGTTTTGTGTTGGATTAGCTTATGTCCCTAAACTTAGTTAGAATCCCCTGCGCTCCCCCTCAGTGTTGCCATTAAAATAATAATTATTTAATTTAATTTAAATTCAAAAATGCATATTTTGTAAAATTTCTTCTTGGGACTTTTGCGCAGCGGTATTTAGTGTGACATGTTATTTTAAAAAAAAAAATTGTCTAAGGATTTCTCCGATACATGCGTTTTGCGGTTTTTTTCAGAAACTTGTAAAAAGTATGCAACTATATCTTCTAAGTTTACAGTGTGACATCCCTATTGTTGTATAAATTCTGTTAGGTATTCTCTCTGGCTGTTTTCATGTAAAGTTTTAGATTTTTCAGACTGATAGTTTTTAAGCATTTTAAAATTGAGTGAGTGCAGGGAGATGGACGACATTACCAATTAACGTTGTTTTCACTGTAGCTCGAAAACGGCTGAGCCGATCGCGAAAATAGCGAAATCCCCGTTCACTTATTGGTGAAACTCTTGCAGGGTGGCCCGATCTACTGACACTCCTTTATGTAAATAAAAATCTAGTTTCTAGATTTTTCTAGAATTTTGCCTTTGCGTCATCGAACATATCCCGAACTCCTCTATCGAAAACCATTTTCCCCCCTCCCCCCCCACATATTTTTTCCAAAAAAATAATTAAATTTCATATTTTTCCAAAAAAAAAAAAAAAAAAAAATTGTACGGTCATTTCGGCCATCCCCTTCTGTGCCTTTAGGTACCCTTGGGACCGAAATCGGCCAAGGGGTTGCTTAGATAAATCAATTTTTTCATTTTCAGATTTAACATTTAAAAAAATAAAAAATAATTAAAAATTAAATCTTGTATTATCTGCCCATCAATACAACTCTGGAACTGTTTACAACTTGGTTTTCTGGCTGTGTATTTTAAAAAAATAATAGTTCTAATAATAATAATAATTATAGTAACTTTGTATTGCCGTTATACACTTGCTCGCTCAGAATGAGCGCGGATCCGGATCTGGCTTCTAGGCCGTCGTCCCCGCCGCCGCCGGCTGTACATCTGGAGGCGCTCGACGACCTCGATAATGTGTCGTGCGATGGTGACACACCCGTCTTTTCGGCGAGTTTGGCGACTGTATCGGATCAGATCATGGATAAGGCAAAAACCATTGGTGGGCTCATTTACGAAGGTAAATCTGTCACAAAGATAAACAAGGACCGCATTTACGAGCTGGCACTCGAAATCGTCAAGCTTTCCGAGAGTCTGGGATCTATAAGGCAGGAACCGGTCGCTCCGCGTGCTGATGATCATCCACTTAAGGTGGCCTTCATTGATGAGCGGACCACTTTCGCGATCCGTGAAACCATAAGGGAAGAGATTACAAAAATGTCTAATTCACTCAGTAAAATTAGCTCCCCCCCTCCGGTGACGCAACCGGCCCCCTCCCAGACCTCTCCGTCTGACTTCCGCGCCAGACCATCCTATGCCGACGTGGCCAAGACCCCGGTGCCCCCGCGAACCTCCACTAATAAACCTGCAATCATACTGTCAGTCCCTGGTGCTGACAGACAACAGGTGGTGGAGAAGTTCCGGCGGGCCGTCACGTTCAGGACGGTTGGCTATGCTCCGTCGCGCGTGAGCCACGTCTCCAATAACAAGGTCCGCGTCGAGTTTGACACGTCGAAGCAACGCGATGAAACGCTTGCCAGAATTGATTCGAGCGGTTCTTTAAAGGCTGAAGCCGCGAGAAGCCTCATGCCTATGATAATCATCAAGGGCATCCATAAGGACGTCCACTCCGAGGAGCTTGTCCAGATCGTCAAGACTCAAAACCCCGAACTGTGCCAGACCGATGGGGCGAGAATAGAACTTTGTTTCGTCAGACGAAACCGGAATGAAAAACTTTATAACGCAGTTCTAAAAATGAGCCCCGCGGCCTGGAGTGCTGCGGTTGCGCGAGACCGGCTGAACGTTGACCATCAACGGGTGCACGTGGAGGAGTTTTCTGCCTTCAGACAGTGCTATAGGTGTCTCCAATTTGGCCACGTGCGCACCAAGTGCACGTCTGAGGCGGTCCGGTGCTCCCACTGCTCGGCCGGAACGCACACCTACGCGGATTGCCCTGTTAGGAGGGCCCCTGAGTCAGCCCAATGTTATAATTGCACAGCCTACAACCAGAAATATAATTTGAAAACAGCAACCGACCATAGTGCAACAAGTTCGCGGTTCTGCCCGAGAGTGAGGGCAGTCCAACAAAAAATAAAGGACAGAACCCAATATGTCTAGCTCGTCCTCTCGGAACGACCCGCCAACTTCGCGTAACTCCGGAATTGTGGCTGGGGATGGTTTTGGTGCGTGTGTGGGAGCCCCGTCTTTAAAATGCATTCAGGTTAATCTCGGCAGGGGATACCGTGCTCAGCATGAGCTCATGCAGTACGTCGTTTCGGAGGAGATTGACGTCGCTCTTGTTTCGGAACCGTATATCGGTGCTCATGATGTCATGAGTGTCTTTAACTCTCACGGGTATCTAGTCCACCAGTTTCCTACTGCGGGGCCCGTTAAGGCTTGTATTTTGATTAGGCCTGGTCGGGTGTCCGCTCTCGGTATGTCTGAGTACTCCGACTCCTGCATGAGCGTGGTTCGCCTGTCCTCTAGTAATCACAATATATTTATAACCAGTGTATATTTGCCTACACGTGACGGCAGCGCGGCCGCCCGTGCCTCGCATGATAGTAGGGATCGGCGCGCGTGCGCCACCCTCAATAGGTTGGAGACACTTATCAAGTCCACTCCTGGTGCCACCCATGTCATCGGAGGTGATTTCAATGGCTGGCATCCCTTATGGGGTTCTGCTTCTGCCAACCGCCGGGGCAATATGGTGGTGGACTTCTTGACTGCCAACGGACTGATCGTCTGCAACATCGGCGCTGTGCCTACCTTTCGTGCGGTTACTCACGGTGTCTGCAGGGAAACGATCATTGACCTAACAGTCGTTACGGAGGGAGCATCGGATCGAATTGTCGGCTGGAGAGTCTGCCCTGAGGCGTGCACTGCGTCCGACCACTCCGCTATCGCTTTTGAACTGGCCTTAGGCAGAGTCCAACTTCGTCGTGATAAAAGGAATACCACTTTCAGATACGACACGTCCAAAGTCAATTGGGACGAGGTTCGTCCGACCTTCGGTGATAGGGTTGCCTCGAGGATTCCGCGTGACATCCGGGTCGATGAACTGAACGAGAGTGGTCTCGAGGAGTTGGTCACTAAAATCACTGGAGTGGTTAGAGACGTATGCGATGACCTGTTCCCACGCCCGGCTGTACGTGGTAACCGTTGCCCATGGTGGAGCGACCAGCTGGAGGATAAGAAGCGTGCGGTGATTCGTAACCACCACCTCCTTCAAAGGCTTAAACGACGTGGCTTGCCAATGGATGACGCCCTCGCTGAGAAGGCCCGACTCAAGTCTGAGTACTCGGAACTGTTTGGAGCGACTTCCACAGAAAACTTCAGGGAATTTTGCCAGCGCCAGGGCCCGGAGGATGTGTGGTCGGTTACCAACCGAATCATAAAAACCGGTCCTATGCCCCAACCTCCAACCACATTAAAAATTGGAGATGACCTGTACACCTCTGGTAGTCAGGACACAGCTAGGGCCCTCCTGGACAGGTTTTACCCTGATGACGATGGGGTCGGGTCCACTGATTCAATTGAAGGCGACAATGACTCTTCCTCTGCTGGGCCTCCCGATTCTGAACAAGAACCTTTGTTTACCTCTCATGAGGTAATCACTGTTCTTAAATCTATGAATCCCAAAAAGGCCCCTGGAGTCGATAATTTAACCTCAGATATCTGTTTGTCTTTTGCGCTTTGTTTTCCGGAACTTTTAACATCTATTATGAACCGCTGTCTCTGCCTCGGCTACTTTCCCGAATGTTGGAAGAGCTCATTGCTTAAGATCCTCCCCAAGCCTAACAGGGATGACTACTCGGAGATCTCTTCTTTTCGTCCGATCGGCCTGATCAATGTCTTTGGCAAGGCCTTGGAGAAGCTAATCATTCGTCGTTTATCTTACCATATGCACGTCAATGATTTATTCAGCTCTAACCAGTATGGGTTTAAGGAACAGATCTCTACTGTCCATGCCCTTCATAATTTGATTGGTCTTGCGAATCGTGCCCTGTCTGCTAAGGAGCATGCGCTTATTGTTTCGTTGGATATTAGAGCCGCGTTTGACAATGCTTCGTGGCCTGCTATCCTCGAGCGCCTTCGACTGAACAAGTGTCCATCTAATATATACAAAATCATAGTTAGTTACTTCACGGATCGTACTGCGACACTCAATTTCGCAGACTGTTCGGTCACCAAGCATTTGTCCAAGGGTTGCATTCAGGGCTCCGTGTGTGGACCATTTTTTTGGAACCTTCTTGTCGACTACTTGCTGGAGGTGGAATTGTTCAGTTTCAGTTTTCCAGGCTGAGCTGTTTGCCATCTTGCGAGCAAGTGAATGGATTTTGGAGAACAAACCATCAAAGAGCTACATAATATCCGACAGTAGATCCGGTCTCACCGAACTCTCTAACCCCAACAGCTATAATTACATTGCACATCAAATTCATCGTAAACTTTGGTCGGCTGCTAAAGCTGGCCTAAAAGTTGAATTCATTTGGATCAAAGGACACATCGGCGTTCCCGGTAACGAGGCCGCTGATTCTGCGGCCAAGTCTGCCGCAACCGCACATAAAATAGCTGATTATGCACTAGTACCGATCAGTTACGTCAAATATCAATATAAAGGCCTAAACAGCCTAGCGGCGGCCGAAGTTTACTCAAAATGCACGTATACTAAAACCCTATTTCCGACATATGAATCTTTAAAAGAGTACTTAGCACTCATCAAACCAAACTTCATTATCACGCAGCTCCTGACAAATCACGGATACCACAAAGAATATTTACACAGATTCCACATCACTGTAGACAACCTTTGCCCATGCGATAAAACCAGCATTCAATCGTTAAAACATCTGATTCAAGATTGCCCAAAATTTACCACATCCAGATACAACTATTTAGCAGCTAACAGTAACTGTTCTAATGTTTACGATATCAATATTATTGTGAGTAACTCCAATTGCCTTAATACTTTTCATGATAACTGGTCTCGCATTGTGAGACAACTCAAAAAGTTTAATAATCCTTAATTTACATGTTATTTTATGATCTATTTTTCATGTTTAATTGAATTTGTAACTAATATATACTAGAAGTGTTTATATAAGCTAAACCAGATTAGTGTCAACATAATAATAATAAGCTAAACCGCCATCACTACTTCACACCACCGCGTCGCAGCGCTGCCTACGAGTTGACAAGTTCTTGCCTACATCTAACCGAGGGGTTGCCCATACTCGCCTACAACTTGCCAGGAACTTGCCCACTACTCATCTTGGGATTGGCAAGTTCTTGCCTACATATCGTTGAGGGGTTGCCCATACTTGCCTACAACTTGCCAGGAACTTGCCCACTACTCGTCTTGAGATTGGCAAGTTCTTGCCCATATCTTATCGAGGGATCGCCCACAACTCGCCCACAGTTTGTCAGGAACTTGCCCACGACTCGTCGCAGGGTTGACGTGTTCCTGCCCACATCGTGCCGGGTAGCCACCAAGAAATAGCCTGCTACTTGCTCGCAACTTACCAGCGAGTACTGAAATAACCACAAGGGACAGAGCTGTGGAGTGGTGCTAAAAATGGTAAAAATTAACATCAATGTCATGCCGGATGTTGACGGGCTCTCTGAGCCGGCCGAGGTGCCTACTACTACCACCCATGAGCCTTCCGCCTCTTCGGCTACCCCACCCTGTATCACTAGACACTCAATTAATGAAAGAGCGTGCCACGAGTGCGCGATTCTCAAAGAAAAATTGGAGTTCGCCGCTAATACAATCGTTGAGCTTAATGCACGAATTACTGATTTGGAAGAGCGCTTGACAGCCTCGAACAATACGAACACCAAACTCATCGAAATGGTGGGATCTCTCATCCGAGCTCTGCCCTCAAAAAAACAGACTCCATGATGATCTGCCGGGGGGAGTCAACTTCTTCGAGGCACCCACACCACATTATGCACCGCCATCACCACAACATATGATCGACGGGACGCAGCCGTCCTGCAGCAACACCCAACAGGCGCTGGCGCCGCCGGCACCTCCGGCGTCCTCGAACCTTGCCGGGCCATCCGATGGTAGGGTCGGCGAAGCTAGTGCCCCTACACCTAAGAAGAGCTCTAATAGCACAACCGGTAAGCAGTGCTTGCTGTGCGGGGCCTTCTTTAAAACATATAGCTACGTGAGACATTTCAAGGTTTACCATCCTAACTACCTCAATGGCAGACTTAGGGATCACCCCGCATATCCCAAATTGTTCATCTTCGGGACACCCACACCTCGTAGCAGCTGCCCTGAAGACCTGCGCCCACCCAGGGAGGCACTTCTAGGGAACTTATGGGGTAAAATGGGAATTTGTCAGTGGTGCCGCAGCTGCTGCTGGAAGGGAGGAGACTCGGTCAGCGTCGGCGTCAGCTTCGTCATCATCATCGTCGTCATCTGACTAGGCTTTATGTAAATAGTTGTATATAGTAAATATAGTAAAAAAAAAACAAAAAAAAAATGAAAACAAAAAAAAAAAAAACAAACAAAAAGAGAAAACAAATAAAAAGCTAATAAAAAAAAAACAAAAAAAAAACAAAAAAAAAACTACAAAAAAAAATACAAAAAGAAAAAAAAAAGAACGTTTTGCAGTTCATAAGTATGTTTCTCATTCTTTATTAGAGATATTTTACATTTGTAATTAACTACCATTTATTTCCATGTACAATTGTAAAAGTTAAACATTTCTTATCTTACAATCATTTTGTCTCGTGCCCGTATATTGTATGTTTCTACATATCGAGGGTTCACGGGCGACTTGTATTGGGCGACATTTTTGAGTACAGGATGTTATTTTTCGGATTTTACCCGGTTCGATTCCTGGGTGCGACAAGGGTATTTTCAAAAATCTTTGTATTTAGTATTGAATCTTTGAATCTTCTTTCTTTTAATTTTTTAATACTACAAGGGCGAATATTCGACGATCCCAAATGATTTAATTAATTTAATTAAGTTATAAAATCAAAATAAACAATTGCTTTGAACTATGTATGTATTCATAGAAATAAAGCTCCATATTGACTAGTATTTTAATTGTAACAAAACTTTGAATTTATAATACAATACATTAAACATATAATTATAGGTGTAGACTCTTCTGCGCCACGCAGGTGCCGGCGTGGCGCGCACTGCCGCCGCCGCCGCCGCCGCCGCCGCCGCGCCGGAGCGCGCTAGGTCAGCACCAGCACCAGCAGCACCACCAGGCTCCCCGCCGCGATGCACAGCACGATGCTCATTTTTTTCTGTAATGCGGTGTACGACAAACCATTTTATTCATTAACTAGCTTCTGCCCGAGTCTTCTTGGCATGGAATTAAGTATAGTATAACAAATGCAATTATGAACATTATAAACATAAATTGATAAATATATATAAGAATATATATAAGAATTATTAATATAAGAATTAAAAGTTTTCAACTAAGTTAAACTGAAAATTCGTCGAGTATCAATCGTCAAATCCAACTCGGCTGGCAGCGTTCGGGAAGTTCCGCAATATCTTCGCGTCCAAAATACCGCAGTATCTCAAGACAAGGTTTTTGACCAATGTGTGTTGCCAGTGATGACATATGGAAACGAGAAATGGTCGCTTATTATGGGCCTCATAAGAAGGCTCAAGGTCACCCAAAAGGCGATGGAGCATGATATGCTTTGGGGTTTTCCTACGCGATCGAATCAAAAATGAGGAGATACGTAGGAAATCTAAAGTAACCGACATAGCTCACATAATCGCTAAACTGAAGTGCCAGTGGGCAGTGCACATGGCTGGTAGAACAGATGGCCGTTGGGGTATTAAAATTCTCGAGTGGTGACCGCGCACGGGAAAACGCAATGTAGGCTGGTATCCCTCTTCGGTGAACCGATGACCTCGTGAAGGTTGCGGGAAGCCGCTGGATGCGGGCAGCGCAGGACCGGTCGGTGTGGAAATCCTTGGGGGAGGCCTATGTCCAGCAGTGGACGTCTTTCAGCTGATGATGATGATGATGAGACTGAAAACTCAGCTGTCTTGTAATTGGTACTCTATAATCACAATGCACTTACGCGGCGTGCGTGCTTCTTGCCGGCGGCGCCCTGCTGCAGCTGCCGGCCGCCGCCCTGCACGCACTCGCCCGCCGCCAGCGCGTAGTACTCCACCGTGTCTACTTGTTCTTGCTGGAATATAGGACCGTTTTTTAATGTGGAGCGATGAAGTGTTAAGAAGCTTCAATGTGATTGATAAAAAATTCCACCGCGACATTCTGACACTAGTTGTGTTTCATCCTTCGCCGCACGTGTCGCCGCTGCCGCCGCCGGCTGCCGCTGCCGCACTGACCTGCGCGGCGACGAGGTGCGCGAGCTGCTGGAACAGCCGGTGCAGCTCGGCGAGCGCGCCCTCCACGCGCAGCAGCTCGTCGCGGCGCTCCTCCACCTCGCGCAGCGCCCGCCGCGCCGCCGCCGTCTCCGCGCGCACCTGCACACCGCATCACGACTGATGACTGTCATAGGCCCTACACGGTTAAATGGTGACGAATTAGATGTTTATTCCTAATATTGTTTTACTAGGCATAAATTTAGATTTAGATTTGTTTTATTTCACATTATCAATGTCATGTTTACAATAAATTAAAAATATCAAAGTATGATATGACCCGTCGATTTTTCACGTTGAAAGCCGTATTGTAAAAATTGTAATTGTAAAAATATTTTAATTTCGTCCAGGTAATTTTTAAGTCGTTTATTAATCATTTTTTTTTTGTAAGATCTTTAATCTACTGTAACAGAACATCTTTCAATAAGCAACCTTATTTAACAAGTGCTTTGTTAAAGAAAGTTAATTTTCTCACGTTGTCGACAAATAGCGCGATGTTGTTGGCGTCGAGCAGGCTCTCGCACTCTTCGTCGGTAAGCGCGGGGTTCGCTGCAACAACGCCGCCGGCTCAGTACCGCCACCGCCACCGCGCGCTCACTACACTACACTGCACTGCACTGCACAGGCATCTCGCAGTCGCAGGCGGACTGCTCAACTGCTGTCAATGACTACGTTTGCAAATGCTGTGAATCTTTCTACACTTGTACACGGAAAACTGGATACAAGCATTTTGAAGTAAAATGTTTCTTCGTTCTCGTAAGGGGGTGCTGCTAAACTCCAATTTTCCCCGTCATATCCGGCACTAGAATTAGAATTTTGAGCACTCGTACATTGGACCATTTAAAGTGAAGAAAATTGTATATTGACTGATAGTATAGGTTCTTTCGCTAACCTTGTAAATTGTACATTCACCGTGCGCTCCAAATTCTTAATTAGCGCCACATTAGCAGGAAAATGTAATGATTTAGCGTTCGCTGTAAGGTCTTTAACTCCGCGCTGCTTGGACGGTTATTGTCCCTGAGTAGCTAGTCACGTGTTACGTTACATTAGTGGTTATGAATGAAAATAATATTTATTCGAAGTAGGTATCACTGTACACTTTTCAAACGTCATATTTTTTTCTACCTAATACGAAGCTCCTTCCACTTGGAACTCGTATATACCCAACATTTCAAGAAGTGTTTGCGGAGAGAGAAGAAAGTCGGACCCAAAGAAACTCCCTCCAACACATTTTTTAAATAAGAGGTTTACATTATATTACATCATTTGTGTAAACAGGTCTGATCATATTTATAAACAATTGCATACCATCACAAGAGAATGTAAGGGATCGATAAAATACACATGTACATACTGTTGTATGACTATTTAAACATAAATGACAAGAATAGGCCAGTTAATACGGACAGCACCCGATCACGATTATAACGCGAGAGTCAGCCATCGGTCCCCTCAGTCATATTTGAGGGAAGGGAGCGACCCGGCTCCTGATACTCCACCATCGGCACGAACATTTAGGCGAGCATGCACCACTCTCATCAATGGAAAAGAAGCAAATGAACCTTTTTAAGATATAAATACATTGAGTTCCACAGGCTTTGAAAGAAGGCTGGGGGACTAAGCGTCGCATGGGACCGCCCTGGAGCTTACAAACTACTAACGCTGGCAGGAGACCGCTGAGTGCATGTGGCTTATCAAGCGAAGTCACCGGGCAGGCCCGACGACCACGCTGTGAGGACGCACACGGAGACGCTGGACAGGGCGACACTCACTGAGGTTGATCTGGCGGCGCAGCAGCAGCAGCTGGTCGTCGCGCAGCTCGCTGAGCGCGGCGTGGTGGCGGTGCAGCGCCTCCGCGTACAGGCGGCGCCAGCAGCGCGCCTGCAGCGCCCGCGCGCGCCGCACCGCGCCCCCCGCCTGCCCCGCCCCCTCCCCTCCCTCCGCGTCCGCCCGCGCCTGCAGCTGCCGCAGTGCGCCGGACACCTTCTGCGCCAGCGCGTTGCTCTCCGTTACTGCCGCGTCCAGCTGATCCTGCAGCTCTGCAATGAGTCATCAATTTTAGCCCTGTAGGTAGGAAGGAACGTGTCTGAGACGGGTCGCAGCCGCAGCCGGCGCGGGCGTCGCACTCACGCTTGCTGGCGTGGAAGGCGGGGTCGGCGTGCAGCGCGCGCGCCAGCGCCGTGTTGCGCTCCAGGGCGCGCACCCAGCACCGCACGCGCTCCACCTGCCGCAATATTTACTTCAGGTACCTAGGTGTTACTACGAAATTCTTGTTAACAATTATAGCTGCCGTGCTTACGATAAGAGCAGAAGTATATATATATAAAAGCAGTAACTTCATCCAGGCGCGGTCGCAGCCAAAAACTTTGGGGGGGTCATAGGGTCGAGAAAATTAGGGTAAATTGTTCAAAATATTTAAGGGAATTAAAAAGTTATATAACAAATAAGAATTATGTTTTAGTTGTTCTTATTTTAATAGCAAACATTGGCGTAACTGTGTTTTTAGGTAATTAATGAGGTAACAGAATTAACCAACCTACATGTATAAAAAGTCGTGAGCGCAACGAGCGCAAATTTTTTTTATTTATCAAATTAAAAACCTAAGTTTAACTGCAATTTTAAGAAGTTTTATCAATTTTACGCCCTTATCTTCATTTCCCTCCAGTAATGTAATTTAAAGTTAAATTTAAGAACTTTTATTGAAAGAACAATGGCAAACGCCCATATATCAATTTACCTGGATTAGAGTATAAAAATACAAAAATCTATTCAGGTGTTACTTCATAACGTATTCCTTCAAGAATTAAGACTCTCTGAACCAGGGAAAAAAGTTAAAGAGAATAATTTCCTTACACTAATAGTGAAACAAGAAATGAACTTCTACAATTGTGAAGTCTCTAATGAATGGCCACACTAAAAGCGCAACACTGACGTTCTGCGCAGGGCCGCGTTTAATGGGTACACCTGAAAGCAACTGTTGTTGAGTTGTACTTTCCCTGTCGCACTTACGAGATTTTTAAAAGGCTATTCTGTTGTCAGAGTGAACCGGTGCTGTCATAACGTACCCTCGAAACGCGCTACGGAACCAGTTAGTCAACTAAACTTTCAAAAAGAATTAATTAATTTCCTCCGGTTCCAATAACCATACGTACAGGGGCATGGGTCTCTTTCCGCACGAAACTCTTATTAAGAATTTATTACATTGTATGGTTGATGAGGTCACCTCACATCACTGTGTACTAGTGTAAGGACCAGCAGTTGTGACAATGCAACAGCTAAACATTGGTTTTATGCGTGTACTCTCGTCAGTGTGCCGTCATCGCGCGACGTCTGATAACATAGTGAATTTGGCGGGCTGTCAGATGCGCCAGCGCAGCTTACCGCCACGTGACGTCATGCATAATACATAGTTTCAGTAACATACAAGTATATAGGTATGGTGTGGTCCAGCACTGTCCTGTTGTTGTTGACACCTGTACTGCACTTCTATTTGTCATAGATACATAAGTTATTTTAAATAAAATGGTTGGCATGAAAGTGTTTAAATGGATTCATAAATCAGACCTAAAGGACAAGAGGATATTATTTGAAAATGGGCAATAGACATTTTTTTTATTACAATTTTTTTTAATAATGGCCTTATGTGTAATATTCTTATATCATCCTTGATATTCTTAGATAAAGTTACACTATAGTAGCCGCTTCCTAGTGGCGTTAGCTCATAGAAAGTCGCTTTTACACATTTAAGCGACTCTGTAAACAGAAGCACTTTATTAAAACCACTTTTAGAATTCTCGACATTGAAACAGACACCTAGCGTTTTGCGCTGTATGTGATGGTTATAAACACACACACTAAAAACAATCCACCGCATTTGTGTAAACGACAATGTTTAAGAATGTAATTAGGTTAGGTACTCCTATTTATGGTCATGACAGACACAAACTGCGGACGGAAGCGCGTGCGCGCGGCCGCCGCCCGCGCCGCTGGGTCTAGGACGAATTGTTGTCATTTCACGGGATTAACGGAGAAGATATTGCATTTAACTTTTTTTTTATTATTCATTAATTCCATACAATTTTTTACAACTGCGTCGAAAATTTGTAAGTAATTAGAATTTAGTTCAATCCAAAGAACCATCATCTATGGCCTATGCGTCTATTACAGACTATTTACTGCAGTGCCTTGGCGGTATTCCGTGTTTCAAACCACGCAGCAAAGCTGCTGTGGGTGGAGGAACCTCTCACTATGAAAATGAAAATGAAAATATTTTATTCGAAGTAGGTAGCAGTGTACACTTTTTGAACGTCATTCTTTTATCTACCTAACACGAGGTTCCTACCACTCGGAACTCGTATACCCACCGTTTCGGGAAGTGTTTGTGGAGTGAGAAGAAACGGCGGGCCCTAAAGAAACTCCAACACATTTAAAGAAAAAAAACTTATATTCTATTACATCTACACTCTTATATTCTATTACATCTTAATGCTAGATCAATAGACACTGCACTGCCTGGGACGGAATTAAGGAAACACAGGGCTGCCCAGGTCTTGCATTACCCTCTCGGCTTCGCTGGCTGAATCCACAGGAAAGGCAAGCCAATACGTGTGGAGCCAGTTTGACTGCAGGAGACCACCGCTTTTCGGATAAGACCCTATTCGCGCCTCACGGAGACCCCATACCGGGCCAAAGAACCCACGTATACTGATCAAAATTTGAGAAAATAAAAATATCATTCCCAAACGCGACAGTAAAGAAATACGTTACCTGATGATGGCTTTTCAATATAGGGAACCATTTGGAAGACACATCAATCATATAAAAAAGTTTTCAAACTACACTGTCTGACATGGAGAATCGACCGCTACCTAGATCGATGGACGTAAGTAGGAGAGAAAAATTTTCTACTACAAAGTTAAAGTTGTCCTTTAATCTGACTTATTTGTTCGTAAGAGCTTTCGTATCTTTCATAGTTTGTTTGTAAGGCCCTGGCCTCGGTGCGCAAGATAGTCTGAATATTTTTCCTTCATATTTCAATATGGCTATCTAGCTATACTAATACTTCATCATCATCGTCAGCCGAAAGATATCCACTGCTGGACAAAGGCCTCCCCCAAGGATGTTATTACTTAGATAAAAACTGACACCATGTTATTACGCAAAAAGCGAGCTACCTGCCTGCCTGAGTGACTGACCTCGTCGATCAGCTCAGCGAGCGCACCAGCCGCGCCCGCGCCGCCCGTCGTCGTCGCCGGCAGAAGCGGCTCCGCGGTGGCGCCGTACACGCCGCACTCGCCGTCCCCCGCTGCCCCCGCCGCCCCCGCCAGCCCCGCGCCCGCGCCCGCGCAGCGCTGCGACACACAACGACAGTCTAGTTGAGGGGGTCCTCATCATCATCAGTACTAGTAGCTTTTGTAAGTTCGTCGTTGAGTTGAGACCTCATTTAAGATGCATCACTTGACCCGATGTTCGGAGTCGGGATAGCGGCACTCGGCTGGTACCGTGCGATTACCTAAACACAAATTAACTGCACTCCATGAATCACTTTCTCCGTTATATTGTCCTAGGCTCCAAGACGATATAATAGTAAGGTATACTCGATAGATATCTATTATATTTTAGTAAACTAACAGTCTCAGGTATTTCCTAACCATTCTAGTATAATATACTGTGATTTCTCTTTGCACCGTCACTCCAAGTTAAAAAATAAAGAGAGTTTAAAATACATTAAACATTTCGAAGTGAGACTGGCGTTTCTGCGTTTCTTTTTCAGTTCTCTGAAATCATCAGCTGGATATAATATTCATATTTCATTTGACTAAGCAATCAACAAATAAGTGTGAACTAGTAAGAAAAACAGTTTTGAAGTCAAAAAGAGGCGTGTTACTTTTTTTAGAAATTCTACAACTTTATTTGCCTCCGCTAAGCTAAGATCGCTTCGAATTTAAGATGTTCTAATGCAAATTTAACTTTTTAATCACCTTGAACATCCTAACTTGGAGATTACTAAATAGATAAGTAAGATAATAAAACATATCACGAAACGGTAAGACATATGTCATTTATGCGTAACTGAATGTGTTTAAGTTTAACATAAATTAATCTATAATTGCAAAGAACACTGAGTGTACAGGATAGGTGCGGCTTGGGCACAGTTTGGTGGAGCGGCCTACCTTGTGCAGCTCATGGAGACGATCCCTGGGCCGCATGGCTCCCGAACACCGACCTCGCGCGCACACCGGAGCGCGGCAAGGGCACGAGCGCGCACGCCGCTATCTAATCGCGCACTGATAGCCGCAGATACGATATACCGTCGCGACCGACGCGCGGATGATATCACGCGCCTAGCCAGCGTTTGTTTACCTAGCTGGTAAAGGGGTCATTGCATGCACAAAGACATAACATTTACGCAAAAACTAAACGCTCTTCGAATTCACACAATTTATTCGATTCTAAGTTGGAAATAGTTGGAATGCCTATTCCACCTTTGGCTTTCTCGCCCCCCGCTGGATCACAGCGCGTCGTTTGCCGCTAGGCAGGCATGTCCTACCCCTGGTAACTTAAATAATAAATGTACAGCCAGGCTTATTCCTGGGACACCAAACTACCTAGTGTCTAAAAATGTATTACTTAAGATAAAAAGTTTCGTCAAAATCATTAAGAGCCGTTTTAGAGAAAAATAATAATAGTGTTTTGTTTTACCAAGTATGTCATTCTACTTACGTTACAGGTGTAGGTATGATAATTTTTGGATCTATCTTTTCCGAAAGCATTTCATTTTTCATTTATTTTTGCTCTTGGTTTTCTGAACAAAAAGATTATAAAACCTTAATTTACACAAAAATATTAAGGCCACATCAAACCGTTACAGGTTGAGACTAACAAGATAGAATATAATATAATATAATATAATATAATATAATATAATATAATATAATATAATATAATATAATATAATATAATATAATATAATATAATATAATATAATATAATATAATATAATATAATATAATATAATATAATATAATATAATATAATATAATATAATATAATATAATATAATATAATATAATATAATATAATATAATATAATATAATATAATAGAATAGAATAGAATAGAATAGAATAGAAGAAACGTTAAAAAATGATAAAATAGAACAAAAAATTCATCAATGAAATACTAAGTAAAAAAACAAAAAATACGTCTATAAACAAAGCGAACTAAAAAGAGGGAAACGAGATGAAACACGGCCAGTTCAAAAAAAAATATTCAAATATTAAAATAATTACAGCAGGAGACATGTAACGGACCAAACTACGTTACATATTCACAAACGCAATTATACATACAGTGTGAGTCTTTATAAAGTGCACATATGAAAGGCGGTGAAATAAGAGCCAATTTTATCTCCCAGAAAAAATGGACGTTAATTTTTTTAAATAGCATCTGCTGTCTCCAAGTAAACAAAACGTTGTAACTTTTAAATTAAGAAAGTAAGAAGGTTAAAAAAAAATCAGTGAGGATTGGTAGTAGATAGTAGGTTCCAAGAAAAACAACAATGTTTACATTTCTAGACTAGTACCTACAACTGATAATATTGATAGTTGTTGGCTTCATTATTATGTAGGTGGTTTTTTTATCCCTGCAGGTCGAATTTTTAGTCACATTTTGAGTACGATGATAAAATGTTTCATGATCTTCTAAGAACATTACCATTATTCCAATAACTAGCTGGGAGACCGAGCTTAAAATTTCAGCCTGAAATTTTAAGCAGGTTTTACAAGCAATATTTGTTCTAAAAATATCTATAATATTTTTTTATAATTTGATTCTGTTGAAAAAAATACATGCAAATTATCCATTTTCTTTAATAAAAAAACATGTGTTTTTTTATGTATGCCCATAAATCTGTAAATTATATCTATATACTATATATGTATGTATTTATATGTACATGTGTATTTATATCAGCTTTTAGCCACATAACACAATCCATACACCAATCGTTTTTAAAGATTTATTACACAAGTATTAAATCTGTTTTCCTGCTATAGGTGGTGATACCACATGAAGATTTATTGATTTTGCCGCGTTGTCACGCTTTCATTTGTCAGACTCTAGTTTAGCTTTGAAATAATAAAAACCCCAAGTTTCTAACCTACACACAACGTTCGCTATGAGCAAATAAACAGTAGTATTCCAGATACGCTATTTTTTACACTGTTGCTATAAATGCTAGTTTTGGATTTTCTTAGTCTTAGTTTAGTGTAAAATAGTGTGTAGTGTAGTTTAGTGTAGTTTGGGTTTCCTTATTCTTAGTTTAGTGTATTTTTTATTTTTGTGGCACGGTCATCTACTGCCAGTCCTCACTTTTTTTTGTTTTAACATTTTAGCTTGCTTAATTTAAAAGTTACAACGTTTTGTTTACTTTGGGACAGCAGATGTTATTTAAAAAAAATTAAGGTGCACATTTTTTTTTTTACTTTTTAATTTTTTAAATATTTTTCTGGGTGACAAAATCGGCTCTTATTTAACCCCCTTTTTATATGTGCACTTTATAAAGACTCACACTGTATAATAAAACTTTTACTAATTTCAGTAGATTTTAATACAATTATAATAAAGTTAAAGCTTCACATTAAATCTTCTAGCAAGTAATTTTCAGGAATATAATCTTTTCAAATATTTTCGCCTTCTTACCCGAGGCTTTCTCTATTTGTGATCAAAAATTACCATAGTTATTTGCTGCAAAGTATAGCATTATTATTTAAATAATGTAAACAGATATTAGATTATTTAAATAATAAATATTGGTTCAGAAATTAATGCTATATAACTTATTATAACGAATTCGATATGTTTGAGAAAACTGAAGATAGCAATTATCAAAAAACTAACAAACTCACAGGTTATTATAATATTCATACGAATCTTCATAGTAAGTTAAGTTATACTACTCTGTTACTTAATATATTTTTTAAGAGGTGATAGTTTAAGTAAAAAAAATGAAAACTTAAATAAATATATGTATAGGTATCTATATTATCATGGAAAAGTTGATCTTTTTAGTCTAATTTTAAAATCAATTTGAATTAACCGCTCGCCGCCGCCGCGACAAATAGTGTAGCGTGAGCAGTTTGACTTCTCACTCAGTAGACTCGCATAAAAATAAGTCCCCTATAATCCAAAAAAAAATGTAGCGCAGCGCCATCTGTTTAATAGGTCACGAAGCCCAAAGTACTTACGAAAACTTGCTCGCGCTCTAGTGACGTGCGCGGTTGGGTGATGGTGATCTTATATGGCGTCGTTTCCAATCATTTTCTCTTGTAAAGTGAAAGATGGTGGTGACTCGACGTGAAAAATCGTTGGGCACAGGCAATCGAGACTAAGGGGGAAGCATTGGCGGTTAGTTCGAACATAGCGAAAGCTTTCGATCGGGTCTGGTACAAAGCACTTCTTGTGAAGCTTCCTTTTTATGGGCTTCCCGAGATATTATGCAAATAGGTCACTAGTTTTTTGCAGACAGAAGCATAAAGATCATAGTCGACGGTGCATGCTCAGATTCTATGTCTGTAAATGCTGGTGTCCCTCAAAGCTGTGTGCTTTCACCTACATATCCTTCTGCATATCAATGATATGTTGCAAATCAGCAGTACTCATTGTTATGCGGATGAAAGCACAGGTGATGCCTTCTATACCGGCCGTGCCAACATTTCTCGGGAAAACATTATCAAGAGCCGAAACAAACTTGTGTCGGAAATTGAGGCTTCTTTAAAGAAAGTCTCAGAATCGTGTCGGCTTATTTGGTCCTATTTAACCCCACTAAGACACAGGTTTGCGCCTTCACTGCCAAGAAAATGCCATTTGTCGTATCACCTCGTTTTGAGGACACTCCCCTAAATGTCTCAGCTAGTGTCGGAATCCTTGATGTCGACATATCCAGATCCAGTTCCATAGCCATCTACAGGGTAAGGCTAAATTAGCCTTGAAGAAGCTTGGTGTGCTCAATAGATCGAGACACTATTTCACTGCAGCCCATCGCCTGCAACTTTATAAGGCACAGGTTCGGCCTCATATGGAATACTGTTCTCATCTCTGGACAGGGAGCACCCCAGTACCAGCTTGTCCCTCTGGACCCGCATTTAACGGAGACCAACTCGAATCGTCGGCTGCCAGGATATTTCAGATCAGCTTGACTCCTTGGCGCTGCGTAAAGATGTAGCCTCGCTCTACATTCTCTATCGCTTATACTATGGGGAGTGCTCAAAGGAATTGTTCGAATTGATCCCTGCAGCCTCTTTTCGCCATCGCTCTACGCAACAGCAGTTTCATCCCCATCGCTTAGATGGTTGGCAGGTCACAACTGTGCGTTTCACTAGAACCTTTCTGCCTCGCACAACCAAACTGAGGAATGAATTGTCACCTGCGGTATTTCCGGACCGATACGACATTCAAACCTTCAAGAAAAGAGCGTACTCCCATATAAAAGGCCTCTCGTGTTGCGGGTGTATGGGCGGCAGTAATCGCTTACCATCAGGTGATCCGTCTGCTCGTTTGCCACCTCTGCCATAAAAAAAGCTACTGGAAACAAAGAACTTGCATATCGCACTGCCAGTTCAAAACTGTCGTAACTCAAAATGTGACAAAAATGAGTTAAGTATACCATCTTGTTCAGCGAATTTTTCTGCATCTGGTCATCTAACCCGTATTTTTTTAGCTTCCGTAGTTTTTCAACAGAGGGCGCGTAAGTCTCTTTTGGCGCCAGAGTCGGTGATTTATTATTACAACTACAAAGGTCCATCTTCAGTTGGTTCGCGGACTCTATAAGGTAAGTTACGTTTGCTCGCTTCAAAAATGTATTATTTCGTATTGTTACGTTGTTGTTGCGAAAACCTTCATTATTTTGTGTATTATTTCGACTTAATTCTGTGTTGATGCCAAAATTGTGTTAAATTATGTCAATCAATTTGTCTCATTGAAAGTTGATACTGTTTAGTTGACAAAATAAACAAGAAACCTAAAATTATTTTGAGTTGAGACCATTTTGACGCAAAAATAAGAAATTTCGAGTCAAGACATTCTTGAAGAATGAAACTTTGTTTATCGATTTCTCCCGTTCTAATTGTCCAAATTTTTTTATTCCTGAATGAAAATTCCCACTGAACTACTTTCTAGCCAATGGATGTAAAAGAATTGAGCTATTGTCAATATTTAAGGTACTTGACTTTTTGTGCTTTCGAGATGTGACACTGTTCGTGCGAAAATCTGAACAGTAATTTTTTTGTGTGATAATGTGACACTGTTGATGCAAAACAATCTTAAAAAATACTAGATCGGAAAAATGTATTATCTCAGGTTTTTTATGCCAATTAAATAAAGATTACTTAAGGCTACTTACCATACTAAGTTATTCTGACCAGAAGTATAATAATTTATTTATTTATAAAAATTGTATTTTTTATGATTATTTTACATTATTTATATGTGTAGATTTCGTGGGTCCGCACTCCGTATCGGGTCCACTCAAAAGAATAGAAAATCTTAATTAGACTTCAAAAATTAATTATAATTGTATGTAGTAATAAATTGTTTAAAGCATCAGATAGACAATTTATGGTCTTGCTACTCAACGATTTTTAGTAGTATAAATATTTACTTACCTACACATAAGCCTTAAAAGAAACTAAATTAATTAATACCGGGATCGGTGGACACAAAAATTATTTAATTTTTCGTGGAAACGGATCCGTGATCCCGTACCGGTATCGGTGATCATACTACTCAGCGTGATCCATGGATACTTTAAACCGATCCGGGGATCGGTGAATACGGACCCAATTTTATTAAAATAATTTGTATAATAATACATTTTTGTTATTGTAAAAGCCCGAACTAATTTACCGTGGTTCGGCCTTTTACAGTAATGGACTAGATAAGTTCGAATTTGTTTAATTATTAGTATGGATAACTTTCACACGTGCTTTCACACATCGTTTTCGTGCATAACATTGTCGGTTCGTTATAATATATTTATTCATTACAGAGTAAACAATAGAATCGAAGCTTGCGGGTGCTGCCCGAAAAGAACTACTTTTTGTATTAATGCGTTTGATATACTGCTGACGCGTTTGTCTATATTAAAATATTATTTTTGAATGAGATCTCACTCCTTTTTGTAGGTTGTCCTCTTTTTTATTTTCTTGTTTCATGTTGTTATTTGTTAGTACGTAGATAAATAATGACATCAAACGGTTTTCGTGCATGAGGCAAGCACGCCTCCTCATCGCAGTCTCCGAACCTAAATGATCCAAGTCGGGTGCTCCGAATTCCCGAGTTCTCTTCGCTCTATCCCGCCTTAGTTTAGGTCTACCGTATGGTGTTCTTACCTAAAAATAAAAAATAACAATAGTCCTAAATATAAACTGGGCATTAAATGGGAAGGTAAGACAGAGCTAAGGTCCCTACAGCCCTAAGTCCCTAAGCCCTACTTGCCCTAACCTAACCATAAAGTAAACAATACACATATAAATAAGTGCAGAAACTCTGTTACCAGGCTACCTAAGGCAACAGATGGAGTGAGAAAGGGACAAGGTCTAGTTGGATGTGGGATTTTTCACTGTCAGTCGGGCAGACTCACCAACGACGACTGACCAGCTGCCCAAGCTGACGGCTAAAGGTGTCTTGGCCACAGTGAGAGGACGCTAACAGGCAGAGCGCGTGGTTGGTGGAGATCAGTTATACTCGAACACCAAGTTGATAATTACTTTATTTACGAAATAACAAATCTATTTAAACAAAATTAGCAGTATGTACACATTTAGAGATTTTCTCTGTGTTTTTAGTTATTTTCATGTAACGCGTCGACACAGCGCAGCGATGCTCAAACTAGGTTGCTGATATTGAGCTTGCATATTTGTAGTTTATGTTCAGGGTTGAACAAACTTTTTAGTTATTACAATAACTTTTTACTATGTCCCGGATATTATAATTAAAAAATAATTTATTTAAGTCATTTATAATCATAATATTTATTGGTAAAAGGTATACAGGACGAAATATTGAAAAAATCAAATCTACGTTTTTTTTTTCAATTTCCCATAGAATTTTTTAATTTACTATTCAGATTAAGGGTACTTTTATTCTCATGCATATTTGTGCACGCATGCGGGCCGTGCACGCATGCGTGCCACTCGCAACCTATCGTTTCATTACATGTTTTTAGGGCCCTTTTATTGTCATGCACACGCACGCGGGTCGCTTTGAAAACGCCGCACGCATGCGGGCCGTGCAGAAACACGCATGGCAATAAAAGCGCCCTTAGTATGGAAAACTGAAAAAACATTTGTAGATCGGATTTTTTCGCTATTTTTCCTGCATTCTGTACATGAATCAGAATAATCAACAAACAAAACAGAACAGAATAAACATTTTCTTTCTTTCTAATTCCTTAAAATTTCAAACGCTTTTTTAACATCCTATATATGCAATTTTCAGTTATGGCAATTATTATTTAGTCATTGCTTTTTATAACATTATCATTTATTACTTTCAAAGTTTATAATTATGCAGAATCAAGAATATGCAGATTACCTACCAGACGCAACTACATTACGTTAAACGTTACGAAGAAAACCATGAAAACTTAACTTATAAATTCAATGAGACACTTTTACTCAAGCACGAAAGCAATTTTATTCAAGGGTTCATCGAATTACTTATGTTAAATTAAAAATTCATGGTTCATAACACAAGATTTCATGGTTTCCTTTCATTTAACTTGCCATGTTTGTTAGAGAGATTTTATCCTTATGATTGACCCTATCGATTAATGCCATAAAAGTACTGTTGTGTTTTCGGATTTTAGCCGGTTCGATTCCTGGATGTGATAAGTGTTTTCAAAAATCTGTGAATGTAGTTTTGCTTCTTTAAAAAAAATAAAGGAATGTTTCCTTTGAGTAAAATTTTCTATCTCCAGTATTTAGAGTACTTTCCCTCCAGGTGGCGTTCCAACATTCCGCCCACCCTGTATATTGTTTACAATACTTTTCATGGAATTAATGTATCACAAGATCGTCCACCCTATTTGACGATATTTATATATTACCCGACTGCGCCAGAAGTAGGGTTCTGTTTTTCGAGTGTATGAATGTATACGATCTCGGGAACCTTTGCCAACTTTCTCAGTATGCCTACTTTTAGAACAGTCAGTACAAACGTTCCTATAATACTTTATTTTTAGGGTTCCGTAGCCAAATGGCAAAAAACGGAACCCTTATGGATTCATCATGTCTGTCTGTCTGTCTGTCTGTCCGTATGTCACAGCCACTTTTTTCCGAAACTATAAGAACTATACTGTTGAAACTTGGTAAGTAGATGTATTCTGTGAACCGCATTAAGATTTTCACCCAAAAATAGAAAAAAAAAACAATAAATTTTGGGGGTTCCCCATACTTAGAACTGAACTAAAACTCAAAAACTTGTTTTTCATCAAACCCATACGTGTATAATCTATCTATGGATAGGTCTTCAAAAATGATATTGAGGTTTCTAATATAATTTTTTTCTAAACTGAATAGTTTGCGCGAGAGACACTTCCAAAGTGGTAAAATGTGTGTCCCCCCCCCCCCCCCCGTAACTTCTAAAATAAGAGAATGATAAAACAAAAAAAAAATATATGATGTAAATTACCATGCAAACTTCCACCGAAAATTGGTTTGAACGAGATCTAGTAAGTAGTTTTTTTTTAATACGTCATAAATCGTAAACCGCAATTTACCTAAAACGAACTATATACTCGTACAAGAACTTTTATATTATGTAACTTGCTGCTACGGAACCCTTCATGGGCGAGTCCGACTCGCACTGTGCCGCATTTTCTTACTTGTCTTGTTTTTGAAAAGATTATAGCGTACCTGCTCATTACCATTGAAATTTTATACTGTTGGGAAATCTTATTATATACTTCTTTGTTTTCTTTGTTTTTATTTTTTCTTCTTTCAACCTATTGTGTCCCCACTGCAGGGGCACGGGTCTCTTCCCATACATCGGGAAGGTTAGGCCATACTCCACACACGAGGGCCAAGTCCGGATTGGTGGAGGTTGTGGGGCTAGTGGACAATCCCAGTGTCAGAAGTTTTCAAGCTGCCTATAAGGCCTCCGACATGGCTTAACGGCTGCCATCTAGCGAATTATTATTCTTTATTATTATTATTTAAACTTAATAATGAGCTTTTCCAAATCTATATCGATAATGTTGAGTAGTAGGTTACGCTATAATATTTTCAAAAATAAGGCAAGAAAAAATGAATTAGGTATATAGGGTCCTTCTAAAATACCATAAAAAAATGTACAATGGGTTCTACTCATGAAACTGAACAGCTTTTCCCGAGGAACCTATACTCGATTCAAAACAAAATGTTGGATTTCCCATACTTAATCGGCGGATCAGTTGATTGATTAGTATGAGAAGGCCAAAAAAATTTTTGTGAATTGAGTATAGGTTTCGTGGAGAAAGTTGTTCAGTTTAATGAGTAGAAGCCGAGGTAAATTTTTTTTAGGTATTTTATAAGGACCCTATATTTGTTTGGCACGCTCTGTGGCCTAAACGGCTTGATGGATTTTATCTTTAGAGGAGTCGTTAGATTCGTCTTGATCCCCAGGTTGAGGCTGGATATACAGGGTGTAACATTCAAGGTGTGCAATATTTGTTGAGAAGATGTATGAACATTTATTTATTACGAATAATTTATCATATTCATGATTAAAATTAAATTGAATTAATTAACGTATTTTTTCTGTACCAGTTTAACTATTCTGTGGCATTAGAATACTGAACGTGTCTGCTCAGTGACGCCATGGGCCATTGCGCAGTCGCGCGACCTTGTCGGAGCCGCGCCGTTGGGGGATTATTATCGAAAGTCGATAGAAAAAAGTTACCTATTCTGAAAATCATTCGAAAATTTTATTTTTTTAAGATGCTTACTTTTTTATTGATTCGTAATCAGTTTGAGAAGCTTAATCACCTCCGTAAATATTGCACACCTTGAATGTTACACCCTATATACACACTTTAATTCAGTCCGTTTTCAGAAGGTCTCAGAATGGGGTCGACTTAAATTGGTCCAGTTTAACCCTTGTAAAATACAGGTTTGCGCGTTCACTGCCAAGAAAATGCCATTTGTCGTATCACCTCGTTTTGAAGATACTCCCCTAAATGCTTCAGCTAGTATCGGAATCCTTGGTGTCGACATATCGAGTGAAGTCCAGTTCCGTGGCCATCTAGAGGGTAAGGCTAAATTAGCCTCGAAGAAGCTCAATAGATCGAGACGGTATTTCACTGCGGCCCATCGCCTGCAACTTTATAAGGCGCAGGTTCGGCCTCATATGGAATACTGTTCTCATCTCTGGGCAGGGGCACCTCAGTACCAGCTTCTCCCTCTGGACCGCATTCAACGGAGAGCGGCTCGAATCGTTGGTTGCCAGGATATTTCAGACCAGCTTGACTCCTTGGCACTGCGTAGAGATGTAGCCTCGCTCTGCATTCTCTATCGAATGTACAATGGGGAGTGCTCCGAGGAATTGTTCGGATTGATCCCTACCGCTTCTTTTCGCCATCGTTCTACGCGACAACAATTTCATCCCCATCACTTAGATGGTTGGCAGTCCAAAACTGTGCGTTTCACTAGAAACATTCTGCCTCGCACAACCAAACTGTGGAATGAATTGTCGCCTGCGGTATTTCCGGACCAATACGACATTCAAACCTTCAAGAAAAGAGCGTACTCCCATATCAAAGGCCGGCAACGCACTGTAACGTAGCTATTCGCTGTTTTATGACTTGTATCCCAAGCCTATAAATTAAAAAATACTCTGATCATATGTTGTCAGAATGGTGTTGTCATTTCACGGAGTGTAGTTTATACTTTCCTCGTCAACTAGGTCTTATGTTATTTTGAATTCTTAAAAACCACCTATGGTTATTATTAGTTTCGATTACTTTCGAGTATGTTTTTTATTTTACTACGTCTGTCTTGAAAACTTAAGAAACATTTATTTTGTGGTAAGAAGTGCCATAATTTGTTCTACATGCTATCCTGGTTCTACACATTTTGTAACAAAATCTTTTGTTGGTCACCCTAAATTCGGACTTCGTCGCTGTCATACAATGACGTTTCTTTCTTTTTTTGAGCTCGCACGAGCGTGCGCTCGTGAAATATTTTATTTCAAATATTTAAAGATTTTTATTTTTTGGTAAGTTTCTTGTGTTTGGAGTGTATTTCCTTCACCGCGGGAGCGATTGTGCAGATTGCTTATTCATCTGTCCTTCCAGATATTTGTTTCCGTCGATCGCGTTTTACACGTGTCGACGTGGTCTCCGGCCGGCTTATTTAGCAGCCTCCGGAGCTGACATCGCTTTGTGGCAACTATACGCAGGAGCGTTTTCCTCCAAAAGGTATTGTTTTGATTATTTTCGCTTGTTTTTGTAGAAATATTCTGATTTTACATTGTCATGTTTTTGAGGTTATGTCTACCTACACCTTTATCTAAAGGTGATGACCTGTTAGCACTGAAGAGCATATTTACAACCTCACAAAGTCACATCCATTGTTATGCTGCTTTGCAAGGAACCATATTATTGTTTTTACTGCTGTGCGTCCCCGCTGTATTGCCTTTTCATCCCATGACTCCATAAACTTCATGCATAATGCTGTGCAGTTATTCACATCGCCTGTTCGCTTTCAGGAGGTCCTTGGTACGGGTTAAAGACTCCTCGGTACGGGCTAAGACCCGGACGTTAATATATGAAAATCATCGACTGTGTTTTGCCGTTCTCCGACTTCATCGGGACACTTTCTCCAGACTGACTTTTTTCACAAGTAGGATCTTTCTTTTTTATTTATCATCGGTCCAGTGTATTTTCGAGACGCTGGTGGCGCCCTTTATCTACCATAAAAAATTTATTAATACTAACTTTAAAATTATTTTTTTTATAGAAACAAGTGCATTCCTATCGTGACCTAGCCCATTTTTCAAATGCTCTTAACTGAGTCTAGCTGGCATACATTTTTAAATATAAAAAGTGATGTAAAAATCAGTTTCATTAAATTAAGAATGAGTTTCATAAAAATGATTGTTTTTGAAAAATCAAATTAAGTGATTAGTGTTCTTTGCATTATTTATAAATAAACCCAGTTGTCCAAAATTTGGTGTATTATTTAATTTTTTATATACCTAAAAAAAATATGTAACAATTGTCACCTTTAACGTGGGGCCAAAACTTTAGGAAATCATTGTGTCGTCTTAGCTACAGTGAAGCACTTGTTTCTAGGCTGTGTATTAAAAATATAGGGAAATAGTTTTATTTAATTTTTTTTTAAGTGAATAGTTCTGTAACTAATACTTAGTTTAAGATTAAGTCTGTAAACATATTACTTTTAAGGTTGTATCTGTTAAGTGCCAAATAGACTCAGTGTTTTTTTTACGGTGCACAATATTTTAATTATGGAATGAATTACTGATGATTGCTCTGTTCCGGTTTGTTCCCAACCCATGACTGTTGTTCAGTGTGGTTGCAGTCCTGGAGAAGTGGTTGCCAGATTGAACCACATGTATGATGGTCGCACCTGTGTGCGTATGTACCTCTTGCGTTTACAAGAACTTCGTGAGACTCGCGGTATTACTGAGGAACGATTGTTTCAGGGTTCCGCTGAATTATTTACTGAGGATGCGTTGACTTGGTTCCGCAGTGTGAAACCTTGTTTGTCTGATTGGTGTTCCCTCAAAAATTTATTGTTGGAGGAATTTTTACCGATCGATTACGATGATCGTCTCCTCCGTGAAATCCGTGAGTGTACTCAGGGAGCTCATGAATCAGTTTCCCTGTACCTTGCTAAAATGCAAAATTACTTTAACTTACTAACAAAACCAGCACCAGAATGTGAGAAAATCAAGATTGTTCGCTTCAATTTGAAACCGAATTTTGTAACAGCTTTGGCCCTGGAGGAGTTTGAAACGTTTTCAGACCTGAAACGTAAATGCAAGGTCCTGGAATATAGCTTTATCCGCGCTTCCGAGTATAAGGAGCCTCCCAGGCCTACCGAGTCAACATTGGCTGTGAATCTGTACCAAAGGTGGATGTCGTAGAGACCTCAAAAGTCTTTTGTATGCGGTGTCGTGTTTCTGGCCACTCCCTTAACCAGTGTGAGTCTTAGGAGTTGGTATGTTTCTCATGTGGCAACAAGGGTTTCACGCGGGTTACTTGCCCTAACTGTAAGAAATCGGTGTCTCCACCTACTAAACCAGTCTCGGAAAAAAACATTGAAGCGAACTGTGGCAATTCCAACCATCCAAATTTTGATAAAGATGATTGGAATAACCATTTAAAACATTTACACGAGTTCTTCTCTCATAATATCGCTACGGTTCGGTTTTCAAATTTTCGCTGTGACATTCGTCCTCATCTTGTTGTGAGTATTTACAATGAAAAATTCCAGGGTCTTTTAGATTCGGGGTCCAGCATCTCTATTTTGGGTGGCTCTGCAGGGGATCTATTTCTCGAATCTGGAATTCGGCTGCATGCGTCTGAGGAACTCCCTTTATATTTCTGCTGCGAATGGTACACAGTCTCAAGTTCGTGGGTTTGTGTTTCTGCCTGTAAAATTAAAGGCTGAAACACGCACTATAAAATTTTACATCATCCCCGACGTCACTTCGCCTATGATATTTGGTGTTGATTTCTGGAAGTCTTTTAATTTGGCTCCCAGCGTTTTCAAAGATCTCCCTTTTGTGGATAAGTCTTTGATTCAGCTTGATGTGGTGTCTGAGATAAGGACTTTAGAGCCTTTCAACAATTTGTCGGCATCTCAGAGACAAACGGCTGAAGAAAAACGCCAAATCCAATCCGGTTTGGGTAGTACGAGTCTCCTCACACGTAAAATAGATACGGGGGACACTCCACCTGTTGAACTACGTTCATACTGTATGCCACCTGATTGTTTGTGGGGTCTCTATCGTCAGATTGAAGACAAGTTAGTAATGAGGGTTGCTTGGAATAGTTGGTTTCCTTTTTTGTTACCCTTGGTGTTGTGGCTGGTTTTGTGTTTTAGGTATGAGCTGGAGGACCAGCTCGAATTTTCCTGTATTTCCTCGGAAAATTCTTTTGAGTGGGGGGGTATTGTAACGTAGCTATTCGCTGTTTTATGACTTGTATCCCAAGCCTATAAATTAAAAAATACTCTGATCATATGTTGTCAGAATGGTGTTGTCATTTCACGGAGTGTAGTTTATACTTTCCACCTATGGTTATTATTAGTTTCGATTACTTTCGAGTATGTTTTTTATTTTACTACGTCTGTCTTGAAAACTTAAGAAACATTTATTTTGTGGTAAGAAGTGCCATAATTTGTTCTACATGCTATCCTGGTTCTACACATTTTGTAACAAAATCTTTTGTTGGTCACCCTAAATTCGGACTTCGTCGCTGTCATACAATGACATTTCTTTCTTTTTTTGAGCTCGCACGAGCGTGCGCTCGTGAAATATTTTATTTCAAATATTTAAAGATTTTTATTTTTTGGTAAGTTTCTTGTGTTTGAAGTGTATTTCCTTCAACGCGGGAGCGATTGTGCAGATTGCTTATTCATCTGTCCTTCCAGATATTTGTTTCCGTCGATCGCGTTTTACACGTGTCGACGTGGTCTCCGGCCGGCTTATTTAGCAGCCTCCGGAGTTGACATCGCTTTGTGGCAACTATACGCAGGAGCGTTTTCCTCCAAAAGGTATTGTTTTGATTATTTTCGCTTGTTTTTGTAGAAATATTCTGATTTTACATTGTCATGTTTTTGAGGTTATGTCTACCTACACCTTTATCTAAAGGTGATGACCTGTTAGCACTGAAGAGCATATTTACAACCTCACAAAGTCACATCCATTGTTATGCTGCTTTGCAAGGAACCATATTATTGTTTTTACTGCTGTGCGTCCCCGCTGTATTGCCTTTTCATCCCATGACTCCATAAACTTCATGCATAATGCTGTGCAGTTATTCACATCGCCTGTTCGCTTTCAGGAGGTCCTTGGTACGGGTTAAAGACTCCTCGGTACGGGCTAAGACCCGGACGTTAATATATGAAAATCATCGACTGTGTTTTGCCGTTCTCCGACTTCATCGGGACACTTTCTCCAGACTGACTTTTTTCACAAGTAGGATCTTTCTTTTTTATTTATCATCGGTCCAGTGTATTTTCGAGACGCTGGTGGCGCCCTTTATCTACCATAAAAAATTAATTAATATTAACTTTAAAATTATTTTTTTTATAGAAACAAGTGCATTCCTATCGTGACCTAGCCCATTTTTCAAATGCTCTTAACCGAGTCTAGCTGGCATACATTTTTAAATATAAAAAGTGATGTAAAAATCAGTTTCATTAAATTAAGAATGCGTTTCATAAAAATGATTGTTTTTGAAAAATCAAATTAAGTGATTAGTGTTCTTTGCATTATTTATAAATAAACCCAGTTGTCCAAAATTTGGTGTATTATTTAATTTTTTATATAACCTAAAAAATATATGTAACAGCACTTGTGACTCCTCTGGTGTTGCGGGTGTCTATGGGCGGCGGTAATCGCTTACCATCAGGTGATCCGTCTGCTCGTTTGCCACCTCTGCCAAAAAAAAAAAAAAGAAATATGGTTCAGTTATATTTTGTCATTGTATTGCTTTTGGTGGTGGTGAATACGTTAACAGTTTAAGAAAGTCTGATACCTAAAAGGGAAATCATATAACACAGTTTAGTGAAATAGGTCATTTGTAATAGGTGTAATCTAGCATTAAGATCAAATATTGTCTTTCACCTTGTTAAATAGGTTAGACTCATCCTCATCATCATCCATCATCCTTCATCTTTCTAGCCGGGAGCATGTACGGTGCATTCGTACATATTGTGCATGTCAGCAGATTGGCGCGCCGCTCGCTGCCGCAAATTTATTATTATTATATAAAAAGCAAATCAGTTCACGTTTCGATCCGAACACGGCGGACGCGTACTCACATATCATTCAGCATAATCATCATCATTTAGCATAGACTTTGTATCAATAAATAGTGTAATTTTGGAAATTTCTCGTCTATCATTTATCAAGCAATAAAGGTGTACCGGCTCGTACATCCGTTTAGATTTCCTTTGTGTTTATAGACTCCATCATTATGAACCCCGTTACCCGTGAAACCATGCTCTTTTCAAACTATTTAATAGTTTTTAGTTAAGTATCAACACTCTATTCGACTATACAAATAACATTACCCTATTACCAATGGAGTACATTTTTAAACTACAAAGACGACCTTCAACTATAGTCAATACATCAAATATGGATTTAATGACGTCACACTCAGTTTCATCATCTCCTGCTTCATAAACGGAAATTCAAGGCCGCTGTCAGGAAACAAGTAATGCTCGCATTAAAAGAAACGAATTGCAATAAATTCTATCATTTTATTGTAACATATATATAGTTTACTACACATCCACCTTACATATACGCATCGCGCTATTTTGATATGGATTCTGTTACACACGTCAAGAGCGCCCCGATGGCTCTCGGCTCGGGCCCGCGGGGGGCGCAGCCGGCTCCCGGCTCGGACTCTCGTGTGTTACATTTACACTAACAATCTTTGCGACACTCGGTGCGCGACACCCGAGACGACAACCCACCTCACTTCAACAAATTTAAATTAAAACAGATATTCAGTTTTTACAACTAACTGAATAGTCTAACTAAATATTTAGGAACAATATTGAGACAATACTAAGGTCGATACCATTTTTATTATATTATAATATTATCATTATTATCATAATAATATTACTATCACTAGATCGACGTCGTCGCCTGCGATGTCACGCAGAGTAGTGATCGAGAGATAAAACAAAAAATTGATAGAACACGCCGACTTCTGCCCGTCCAATATAAATAAAATTCACATAATAATAATTATTGTTACGAACTTACTGACTAATTTTACAGGTGGGGGTGGTGAAACCCCGCAGATACATCTAGATATATACACGCTAACTAGTTCATCTGTACATTGGACACGCGCGGGCGTCTATTGCGTGGTGGCGGTGCCGCGGGAGCTATTTACAGGGGGACGATATGTGGGGGGCGCAGCGGCGGCGGGGGCGCCCGTCAGTCGCGGGGGGGGGCCCGCGCCAGCAGCGCCAGCGGCTGCAGGGCCGGCGGCAGGTGCGGCGCCCCGTGCGCCCCGTGCGCCCCGTGCGCCCCGTGCGCCCCGTGCGCGCCGAGCGCCCCGAGCGCCCCGTGTGCCCCGTGCGGCGCCAGCGGCGCGTGCGCCGGCAGCGGCGAACCGAGAATCCCACCGGCGCCGCCGCTTTCACCCGCCGGTGGATTGATTCGTTTTTCCTGTGTAAGAAAAACACGATTTTCCTGTCAGTGAAATATTTTTCTAATGCACGATTGAATTTAAAACGATGTCGAGTCGCAAAAAATATTTCTGAATGACTAACCTTCTGCCGGCGGTTGCAGAACCACACCCGCACGACCTCCTTCTCCATGCAGAGCGCGTCGGCGAGCGCGGCGATCTCCTCGCTGGTGGGCTTGGGGTTGTGCATGAAGGCTTTCTCGAGCGCCACACGCACGCCGGACTCGATGGAGGTGCGCTTCTTGCGGCGGCGGCCCACCGCCTCGGCCAGGCCGGCGCCTAGCGCGCCGCCGCCGCCGCCGCCGCCGCCGCCTGCCAGCGACGAGTCCGCGTCCTCCAGCCACTTCTGCAGCAGCGGTTTCAGCTTGCACATGTTCTTGAAGCTGAGGTTCAGCGCCTCGAACCGCGATATCGTCGTCTGCGAGAAGTCATTCCCGTACAGTTTACCCATTGCGAGACCCACATCTCCCTGCGTGAAACCTGAGAAACAAACATTTCAAATTATAATTTTCAATGTTAAGATGTCTGGGCAAAACGAACGCAGAAAATATATAATGTACTTCATACCGAGCTTGATCCGCCGCTGCTTGAATGTCTTAGCGAAGTGCTCGAGCTCCTCGAGGTCGGCGGTGTCGTCGGCGGCGGGCTCGAGCGCGCGCGGCTTGTGGTGCGCGGCGTGCAGCGGCGTGTGCGGCGCGAGCGGCGCGTGCGGCGTGAGCGGCGTGTGTGCCGACGACGGCGAGCGCGCGCGCCCCGAGCCCGGCGTCAGCGGCGTCAGGAACGCGCCCGCGCCTGGTGGCGTGCGCCGCGGCGACGGCGACCGCCCTTCTGCACACACACACATCATTTATTTATTAGGTTACGGTCATAGAGAATAAACAATACAGAATTATTTTAAGATCTTCAGCTTCTTTGACCAACCCACCACGTACAGAGAGCAACAACAGTATTTGACTATATTATAGAACACTAAATTTTTCACGGTTTAAACAAAATAATATTTCAGAAAACAGTGTTACTTTAAGAAGACATCGAGGTGGACTCACCGCTGCAGTCGGCGGGGACGGCGTGCGCGCGCGCCTGCAGCTGCTGCAGCTGCTGCGCCGCCGCCTGCGCCACCGCCTGCTGCACCTGCAACGCGCGCCACGTGCTACTGTTAGCCGATATTTTGTTCACACTACAGAAACTCTATTCTTCCCTTCGTAGCTTGGAAATGAAACGAGTATACCAACAGTGAGATGTTGTAATGTTTTATATTACAACGGGTCACACACGAATATACCACTCACTCTTCACAAAATCATGGCACATTCCCGCAGGCGACGTTGTGTTGTCAGAAAAGGTAAGTGCTGCACCTTTATGGCAGATATTTGCCAAATGTTACCTTTGCCAAAAATAGTAGTACACCCCCTTATCACAACATACTTGGTTGGCGCCCGACTAGGGACCTAACTATTTCTGTCAATATGCTTTTGTTTTTTATTAGTAATGATATGTTTAATAATTATTATAGCTAGAGTTTAGATATTTACATGAATTTAAATTATTGACATTTATCTTGTTTTATTTAAATTTTATTATTTCGTTATATTTTATTAATTTGTAATATGGTATTTATGTAAAATGAATTTCTCGTGAGCATGACATATAATTAGGATTTTAATTTATATTATTTATTATTAATAATTTAAGGAAATTTCAATTACAATTTATGATTGTTTATGAATAAATGAACTATGAACAATCTTGAGATTTTAAGAACCAGTTGTTTTCTTTAGCACCAAAACTACCACATATGCTAATAAGTTGCAGAAACAAATTAGGTATCAGAGATTAGGAAGGTAACTTTGAATTATCGATAATTGGCGTACATGATAGGACCATATAATACACATGAAAGAAACAATTTGGTCACAATATAACTTACTTGCGTGTGCAGTAATAGTGAATGAGCACCGTGCTGCGTTAGAAGTAGATGCTGAAGTTGTGCCAGGGCATTTCCAGCGCCAGCCGCGTTCTGTCAATAAAAAATACATTTATTTCGAGAACTGGATCAAACAAAAATTATGTGTATGTATATGTGTATAGTCAAATGTTACTTTACAAAATTCCTATGTCGAAGTCATTTAAAAATAAATTAAAGTATCCCGCACGAGGCGCACAGAAATATGTATCGTAACACAAAAATATTAAAATCTGAAATTGTTATAAATAATTGATACACAAGTATAGATGAGTTTATTTTTCGACTTACGGACGTGATGAGAAAAAGCATCGATCAACACTGTTGAGACAGAAAATCTGAAGCGGTTTCCCTACTGGCTAAAGCCGGTCGGTTCATAGTGTTACGTGGTGATTTTCTTTTGAGTACTTTTTACTTTCACATTTCAGCAGTGGCAGGCGATACTCACGAGCACGGCGGTGGCGGCGGCGTGCGCGCGCTGCTGCAGCGCGGCGGCGTGCGGCGCGTGCGCGTGTGGGTGCGCGTGCGCATGCGCGTGCGGGTGCGCCGGCAGCGGCAGCGGCGCGGACGGCGCGCGCGGCGGCGACGGCGGCCGCTCGTCGCCGCTGTTGTCTCCCTCGCCGCTCGCCGAACCGTCTGAGAACAGAGTCGGGCTTAAAATTACATCATTATAAATATTATATATCAAATTATTTAAAGATTCAGGCTTGTCTGTCTAAACCTGTAGTCTTCTGTTTCGGACGTCAAGTAGAGAATTTGGACAACTCTCATGTGGTTATTGGAACCAGAAGATATTAATAAAACTTGCGAATATAAAAACGATAAAGAAAATTTTACGGTGCAAAAATATATAATAGTGATGCACCGAAATTCAGCCTTTACCGAACTTTAGCTTCGGCCGAATTTGGCATGACTACCAATCTGAGCTTTAAAAGTTTCACCATACATGCCTAGTTCGCATTTTGAATACTGTTAGAATTCGGGGTCCTCTCAAAAATCTGCCAGTACTATGATGAGATGTATACGTTTTCAGAACACAATTCGTAAATACATAATTACTGTTTCTTTAACGATTAAAGGACACAAATTTTTAACCGTGGAAGAGCCATGTTTCGGCACGAATGGGCCGGCTCGACCGGAGTGATACCACGGCCTCACAGGAAACCGCCGTGAAGCAACGCTTGCGTTGTGTTTCGCCGAGTGAGTGAGGATACCGGAGGCCCAACCCCCTTTCCCCCCCCAATGATAGCGCAGTTCTCAAATACGCTACCCCAGGAGGGTACCAGCTGCGCGAGCGCTGGAGAATATCTCTCTGGGCGTCCAAGCTCAGAACACAACGTGCCTGAGCCTGGACGTCCAGGCCGCCCCTCGTCGTACTCTTGGGGCAAAACCGCGCTTTCAACTGCACGAGGCAAGGGCAAACACACCCTGCCACGCTGGCTGTTGACTTCTGCAACATCAGGGGCTTACATTCAAATCTAAATGCTGTACACCACCACCTTGAACAGCAAAGCCGGCCTTGCTCTTTTTGACCGAGACACAGATATTGTCTCCAGCGGACACATCGTACCTCTCCTACCCTGGGTACGGTCTGGAACACTCCTTTGTGCCTAGGGCTGGAGTGTGCGCGTACGTCAGAGATGATATCAGTTCTCGCCGCCTCAGAAACCTCGAAGGTAGGAACCGCAGAGCGCATTTTCGCAAAAAGTTGATGTAGTGCTCCTTATACCTACCAGTGATATAGAACATGTTCAGTAAAATTTTATTTCATTTAGTTATTGTTATTTATTATATTTATGATATTCTATTCTATTAATGATATTTTTATTTTTATTTGACATACATTTTGAAATGTACTTTTTTTTTAATTTGATATATTTAGATATATTTTTTCTGTGTGACATTTTAAATTATCTTATTATTTATTTAATTACCTATTGCCTTGACGATCGTATTATCCTCTGACATTTTTGTAATATTATTGTAAACTTGACAATTATAATTTGAAATAAATAAATCTAATCTAATCTAATCTATTTAGTTCACAAACAGTCAAAAACAAAAAATGAACAGTGAGACCTACATGTATTGATTTATTTATTTCACGACAAAATTACTTTCCTTCGTCTCTGCGCTTGGTTGCCCGAAAGTAAAAAGCAATATTTGGCCTCCCTATAAATGATTCCTCGGTCTGATTCTCCCTACAATAAAAAACACTTTCATTTAAACGGACGAAAGGTGCGGAGAATAATGCTTGTACGAGATCGCAAGTGAAGGGGTAGCGACGGTGGCGGGCGCATGGCGTCTGCGACGAGCAAGACGCGGCCGCACCGCCTCGCCTGCTGCCGCGACGCTGCCGCTGCCGGCGAGGCGCGCGGCGCGGCGCGTGCAGCCCTTTCTTGTAGGCGCGTGCTCAGGTAGCGGTGCTGAATAGCGATTCAGACACTGATATTGTTATAATATCAATCATGATTTGCGACCCCTTCTTCTTTCAGTGCGGTTTATAGCGACGTTTACTCTCCCTTTCTTAACAACCATAAGACTTTCAAATAATGTCAATAACTTAATATCCCTACTTAGTTTTTTTAAATTGATTGTTGCTTAGTGATGGTAGAACTAATATTTTTTGATTTACGCTTTTAAATAAGTTTGTATGGGTTTGTTTTCTGTAGCTAACTTTCTCTTTTAGTGATCGCCCTCCCACTTCACCACCATTTTTCCACCTTTTTGAACTTCCCTACCTCAGCGCACCCGCGCACTGCTCGTGACCACTGTACATATTCTACTCGTTTTTAGGGTTCCGTAGCCAAATGGCAAAAAATGGAATTCGTCATGTCTGTCTGTCTGTCTATCTGTCTGTCTGTCTGTCTGTCTGTCTGTCCGTATGTCACAGCCACTTTTATTCCGAAACTATAAGAACTATACTGTTGAAACTTGGTAAGTAGATGTATTTTGTAAACCGCATTAAGATTTTCACACAAAAATAGAAAAAAAACAATAAATTTTGGGGGCTCCCCATACTTAGAACTGAAACTCAAAAAATTTTTTTTCATCAAACCCATACGTGTGGGGTGTCTATGGATAGGTCTTCAAAAATTATATTGAGGTTTCTAATATCATTTTCTTCTAAACTGAATAGTTTGCGCGAGAGACACTTCCAAAGTTGTAAAATGTGTGTCCCCCCCCCCCGTGACTTCTAAAATAAGAGAATGATAAAACTAAAAAAAATATATGATGTACATTACCATTCAAACTTCCACCGAAAATTGGTTTGAACGATATCTAGTAAGTAGTTTTTTTTTAATACGTCATAAATCGTAAACCGCAATTTACCTTTCATTCAAGTTACAACGAACTACAAAAACTTTTATATTACTTGCTGCTACGGAACCCTACATGGGCGAGTCCGACTCGCACTTGGCCGCTTTTTTCCCTTTTTATTTCTCTCCAAATCATATTCCTCTCCTTATTTTCTCCTCTCCCCGTCCTATAAACTGTTATCAAGATAAGAATTAATTATGAAATTCCCGATTGAATAGGTTTAAAGAGGAAAAAATCTAGATCTGGAGACTCTGGAGACTTTTCATCCTAGGCCTGCTGGCCTAACATGCGCAACACGACTTATCTCATGTCGTGTATGATAAAATTTGTCGATCCCGATTATTTTGTCGTTTTTCTTAACATGCGTACCACGGAAGAGAAGATTTCTCGGCATGACTTCGCTTTGTCGTGACAAGTAACAGCGAGAAGTTGATGTTGCCATTTTAAGAAAAATAACCGGTTTGTCATATAAAATTCGTTAGATTTCAGCGATAAAAGGTTTTTAGTCTGAGCTTTTCAATAATTTTATGAAAAAAATAGTGATTATATTCTCTTTTGTCACAGACTTTTTGTTTTCTTCGTGAGTTTTGTTAGATCTCAGCAAAAAAAACTTTTTATTCTGAGCTTTTCAATAATTTCGTTGTTACAATAGTGATTATATTCTCTTTGGTCACTGACTTCTTTGAGTTCTTTGATTTCTTCGCGCGCGCTTCAATTTTGATCAATGTTTTCTTTTAAGAAATCTTATATTTTTGCCACAAATAAAGCAACTGTTCAATGTAGCGGTCAAAAATTTGGGATTTTATACATTTCGGGGACAGTTAGTTACTTTCATGAGTAGAAATAATATTTAAATAACAAATTAAATACCTACTTATTTCAGAAGAACCCATATTATTGTTCAGTTTCATCTATTTCCATAAAAATCAAACCACCACCCATGTGGCCCAGTGAAGCGGTCGTGCCTCAGTACGGCTTGCGTGGTCGCGTAGATCACGCAGGTTAACTGACTACAAACACGGTCGTAACCCGGATGAGTCTGACTGTTAGTGGCATTTATCTCGACCGTATCCGTGCTTCGCAAGCCACGTTAAGTCGTTGGTGCCGGCTGCTATCGCTAGCAGTCGTTAAGCCATGTCATTTCAGAAGCTTTATAGGCGGCTTGAAAACTTCTGACAGTGGGGTTGGCCACTAGCCCCACAACCTCCATCAATCCGGGCTTGGCCCCGTGCCCCTGCAGTGGGGACGTAATGGCCATTTGATCATAATTGTATATTTATATAGTCGTAATACAGGACTGACTTTTTGTTTTCGCGTTTCTCGTTTATCTCGTCGCTCAAATTCATCGAAGAGAAACATGTCGGGTAGAAGTTTCAAATTTCGAGAAATAAGGGCGCGCATGTTAGAGTTTGTCGAAGAAAGTTTGACAGACGATAAAATTTCATAAAATGACAGATCGAAAAGAGTTCCGTGTACTGCCATGTTAGGACTCGTCGACAAATAGACATATCTCGTTTTAACACGAGAAAATGCGTCGACAAAATTTTGTCACGTTGCGCATGTTAGGCCAGCTGGACATATTCCAAGAATTGAAAGATACCAAAAAACCTTGTTACTCTATTGGCCTGTGCATTTACAAAAAGTTAACTAACCAGATGAAAGATTTATTAACGGTATAATTTTTAAAATGTCCAAGAATTTCTTATCGATAACTGTTTTTATTCAGTGAAAGAGTTTTAGAAAAGAAATATATGTCTTGCCTCATATGAGACTAAACGCGTAGCTCTATTGAAAATATTACCTTAACATCCTTTGTAACACATTTAAAGTAATAAATATAATGTAATATATGAAAAATGTAGAAATGAACAGGATGTCCAGGAAAAATATGAAAAAAATATATTCAATAAATAGTCTCGTCGTACAAGCTTAAAGTTTTCCGATATTTTATGCCGATATGTAATGGATGGGTGATTTTCTGACAGCTGAATTAAAATAAACTAAAACTTTGTCAATTCATGTAATATATTAGCGTTGCTGGACGTTGCTGGGCGAGACTAGCGAGAGACCGAGACAAATGGCGTGCAAAAGAAGAGGCCTATACCCAGCAGTGGGCTAATGTGGGCTGATTAGATAGATAGATAAATTTGTCTCGATAGATGGCTCCGTTAAGGGGTGTTTCTCAATACCAGCTAAATACCAAATAAAAAATTGTCTATGGCTTGTCAAGAGATTAGGTGTGAGCCGTGAGCTCGGTTTGCCGGAAGCACGCGAGAGGAACCTGATCTAGGATATATTCTACTTCAGTCATCACCAAATCATCACAATGAGTAATATAGCTATCTATAGCGTAGCCTACGCAGTCTTGGCCCAGGATCTTTCCCTTCTTTTTAAATCGTTTTTCTTTCTTCTTTTCTTTCTCATTTGAAACGTCTCTTTTGCAAATACAAATATTCTTTGCTTTTCGAGTACATGAAGAGTAAGGGTTCTTCTACTTTTCGCGTGGAAGTGTCGGTACCCTTATGTTTATAATATTTATTTTTTGCCAATATCGTACTAAGGTTGGCGCGAGATGAAGGACTAAGCAAGTATTGTCGTGGCAAAAACAACTACTAACTAGGTGTAATGTTTAAAGCTAATTTGTGTTAAAGTAACCATCCTGTTTATGTAAGGCACGGACAGGTCACGTCAGAAAACGTCTCTTTTCAGTTCAGTTAGAAAATTAGATTAAACAAGGGTTGTGTATACAAGCGCGCTGCTGTGTCTCGCGCCACCAGCGTGCAGCGGCAGCAGTCCCTGTGGGGTCTCACTCACCGTGGCTCGGCGGCGGCGACGGCGACGACTTGATCAGTTCTGCCGACTCTTCTGCAACAAACAAAACAAAATGTGATTAATTCTACTGATTGATATACACAAAATAAATCAAGTTTTTAGGCATATAAGTAATATGCCTTATTAAAGTATTGGGTCTGTGCATAAGTACTAGGACATTTTTATTTCATAATATGATTTAACCAGATTCAAAGTAAGACATAAGCTGGAATTATCGAACATTCTACAGAATGTTCTAGGATCTTTATACTGAGAAGTATAAAGAGGCGCACGCGTTGCGCAATATTTAGTTTTTGATCAAAATGGAGCCGCGTCAACTGCGCATGATCATGCTCTACGAGCATAAACTAGGGACTAGTGCAAGAAAAACAGCAGAAAAAATTAACAGTGCATTCAGACCGGGCACTACTGCTCATTTTACTGTGAGCTATTGGTTTAAAAATTTCGAGAAAGGCGACACAAGCTGTGAAGATAAACCACGACCCGGCCGGTCAGTCATCTTCGACGAAGACGCTTTACGCTTATATTTGGAAAAATATCCAGATGCGACCACCACGGAATTAGAGCAGGCACTTGGGTTCGACCATACTACCATGAGTCGGCACCTACATGCAATAGGCTACCGTAAAGTAATGAGTCGATGCACGCCCCACGCTCTGACAGTGAGCGTGCAGCCCGTGTGGCCACCTGTGAAAGTCTTCTGCTACAACCCCACAGACAAGACTTTCTAAGGTCGATTGTCACAGCTGATGAAACCTGGATTCTATATAATAACCAAACACGGCAGACTTATTGGCTTCCGTGCGGACAAAGCGCGCCAACACAGCCAAGACCAAACCGCCATGAACAAAAAATTATACTGACGGTTTTCTGGGACTGGCAGGGCATAATTGGAAACTGCTGAATGAGAAAAAAACAGTTAACGTCAGTATTTATGGTGATCAAGTCTGAAAGTAAGCCGCAGAAATAGTAACGAAGCGTCGGAGGAAAACTTCTGTTTCTCTTCTTCACGACAACACTCGGTCACATAATGCGAAGTCCGTCTGCCACATCCTAGAAGAGCTCGGCTGGACAACAGTTCCGCATCCACCGCATAGTCCTGACATTGCTCCGTCGGACTATCATTTGTTTCGTGCCTTAAAGCTTCAACTAAGAAAAAAGAAGTTTGAAAACTACGACCAGCTCCAAAACGAGGTCGCCGGGTTTTTTGAATGTCAGTCTCCTTCTTTTTGAGAAAACGGCATAATGTCTTTGCCAAACACATGGTTACACGTTGTTGATAATGATGGTTGTTACATTGCTGATTAAATAATTTTCATTTATGAAAAATATTATGTTGAATATATATGTTTGAGTGTTCAATAATTTATGCACAAACCCGATATTTTTGACAAATTTGTGCCAATTCTGCAAAGTGACCCCGTGACCGTTGGTGACGGAGCCATCGACGGAAAGACGCTCTTACAATGGTACCTAGTGACAGGTGGCCACGCACTACAGAGCGGCTCAGCGCTCGCTCGCACCGACACCAGCGAAGCCCCACAGGCTGCCCTTCATTAGATTACACTCTGATAACAATCGATAGGTGTTTAATTCAGTTATTTGGGCAACAGCAGTTGTTATGTTTCGTTTGGGTTTAATGTGCAACTGGGTCGGTGTCTTCGGTAAGAAGTATCAAGTAGATTAATTACCTAAATATACCAATAAAGTCAAAATAAATATCATACAAGGTTCATCTGTGTTTGTAGACCTGTGTTTACAAACGAAAAGTTGGACAAATTAATAAAATCATAACGCTGACCAATAATTAACCGACTCTCATGGGCACACGCCCCAGTCAAAGTCAAAAGTCAAAATACAATATGTTTATTCGAAGTAGGCAGCATTGGACACTTTTCGCAGGTAATTTTTTAATATACCTAATTCTCGGAACTCAAATACTCAACGTTTCGGGAAGTGTTTGCAGAGAGAGAAGAAACGTCTGGTCCATTAGAAACTCCCTCCAACACATTTTGTAAAATATAATTCTTACATGCTATTACATAATTCGGGAAACAATCCCGGTTACAGATAATTTAGTTGCATACTATTATAAAAGAATGTAAAAGGATCAACAAAAATATACAGGCACAATGTGTAAACAGATAATTATTTAATATGACCAAACACCAAAGACTAGAGCAGGCCGATCACGAGTATAACGCCAAAGTCAACCATCGCTCCCCTCCATCCGCACGAGCATTCAAGCGAGCATACACCGCTCTGGCCATTGGGAAAAGATAGTAGTGAATGAATCTTCAATCCTTCCAGGCCCTCAACAATATACTACTACTAACAATTTCAATTACTAAATAATAAGTATGCATAAGCTTTTCTAATTTTTGACGGGAACGGAACCAGTTTAATTTAATCCTGTACACAGGGTATTATTTGGAAGACAACTCCCTTATCACAAATGTTTGTAGGTATACAAATTTAAATACGATAAAAAAAAATTATACAAAAAAATACAGATCAGGCTGACCGGACTATGACCGATCCGAGATGCGCACCGCGCGAGATACGTAGCATGATAGAGACCAAAACAATAATTAAGATTATAAACGAGTGTAACAAAATTGGTGTAAACCCGTTGACTGGGGATTGTACTCATCATACTGAACAACTTTTGTTCTACGACTTTGCTGAAATCGCAAAACAATTTTTGGACTCTCCATACAAAAATAGCAAAAAATGGCAAAACAGATGATTAATTTGTATGAAATGTAATTTTTTTATACGATTTGAGAAAAGTTGTAGAACAAAAGTTGTTCAGTGCGATGAGTAGATTCCCCAGTTAACGGGTCCTACACCAATTTTGTTACACCCTGTATATCAGATTTATATTAATACTTTCCCAATCATAATGCGAGTCAAAATATGTATGTACCTTACACGTAGATACCAATCACTGTTTCCATCACTTTAAATAGGATAAATCGGTGCGTGGGAGCGCACAGCGCAGCGCGGGCAGGTAGCGAGCGAAAAAGGCTTCACTAGCAAACAACATCGGAACATACGATTGTGCATAAAAACTTGCAAATCGCATGACAATCAACTAGTAAAAAACATGTGCATTGGGCAAGGGGAGCGGGCTGCGGGGTGCGGGGGTGACAATTATTGAAATATCAGAGTTTTTTGAGGCAGTGATTGTAAAAAATGTTAAGATGGCATAATCGCGATGCATCTCCGTGCACCGGCGACGACAGCCGCGTTTTTTATTTTGTTCATGTGAAAATAGAGCCGGTTGCGTAAAATTATTGTGTCGGATTTGGATTTTGAAATCCTTTGAAAAATGCAAAGCTTAGTGATGATTTGAATGCAAGGATATTCGGGGTGGTAATAATAGGAAACATTGTACATTTTGTAATTGTACGTTTTGCCTTCGTCAGCTCACAACGACAGCAGGCTGAACTAAGTGGGAGCACCGAGCGCGGCTGCGGGTACCGATACCGGCGTCCGGCACGATGCGACACTGTACTTTACACTATATTTACTTATTACCATAGTTTTCGACAAGTTTACGGACAGAAGCGATATCAAAATCCCCTTTAAATAGACTTGCGTGAATACCGTCCAAAGAGAAAATGTAAAAAAAATAACTATGAATTTAAGAATACAATATAAGCAAAAAACATATGCAGTGTAAAAAGCCCTTCTGAAATATCTAAAAATGATTGATGTAGCTTCTAAACGATTTATCTGTCTATCTTCTACTCATGAAACTAAATAAACTTCCCCAAGATAATTTAATTGGAATAGCTGTTCAGTTTTGTAAAAAGCCACAGCTAACGTTTTTTCCACGTTTTCAAAACAATCTGATAATTATATTAATGTTTTTAAACATTTTCATGAAAAATATTATTACTGATAATGATATCATCCAGAAGACGTCTACTGTCGGCCTACCCCGCAGACGTGGCTGCCTCAGCGGCTGAGCCAGTGTCTGAGGGCAGCCACCGGCCGACCGTCCACCGGGTGAAGGACGTCCAACACTACGCGTTCTCAAGAACCTTTCGCCACTCAGAGCCTTTTTTCTCTTAGTTTTCTACGGATTTTCCTTTCTATTTACTACTATCAGTCAACAATATGTTATTAAAAAATTACCCCGCAGGTAAGCGACTGCCCCCGGCGAGGGTAACGTCGTTCCAGTGTCTGCAAACACTGGACTCGACCCCCTGTGACATGGCGACGCAGGACATCAATTAAAGCAGTCACTAAGTTAGATCTATACTCATGGACAAAAAAATCGACTCAAGGTTTGTTGTTCGACTTTTGAAAAAATAACTCAATCTAGAAAAAAACACTAAACCAAAAGTTCATAAACTGCGTGTTTATTGTTTCTGATTTTAGTTTGGTGGTTTTCTAGTTTTTTGTTTTTTTTTATTATTTAGTAGTGTTGGAGGCTGAGTTATTTTTTCAAAAGTCGGGCAACAGATTTTGGGTCGATTTTTTAGTCCACCAGTGTAGTTTCATCCCTTTACTTAAAAAAAAAATAAGTAGATGCTGTATATATTATTTTAAATCGTCATTTTTATACCTAACGTAGAACAAAGTTCCCACCACTCGGAACTTGTACACTCGACGTTGCGGGAAGTGTTAGCGGAACAAAAAGAATTGACATATTTTCGCGGCTGTGTGGGCGCGCGCCCGCCCCGCCACCGAACGGTGAAATTTACTGTAATTTTAATGTCGGGAGGTAACTTTCAGCGCCTTATTACTGATAGTATTGTATACTATGATATGATATATTCTAAAGTTAATTAACAACATGATACAAGCTGAAGTGAACCCTTTTTGGCCTATTTTTAGTTGAATTCTGTGTTTTTGATGTAACCTTCATACCAAATTATTCTAGCTAATATTACAAATGTGATATGGATATGGATACTTGTTTGGTCGTTTGTTCCACTTTCACACTCAAACTGCTGAACGGATTATAATAAAAATGTCATAGATAAGTAGATAGGTCAAGCACTGGATTAAAGGCTAATTATTACATACATGCAGTACGGGCGAAGTGAAAATGTGTTTGTTTATACTTCTCTAATAGCAACAGAGCAACAAATCCACATTCTTTTGTTTGTGCAGAGGTAGCTGACAGGATACGAAGTGATAAAGTATATTCTTTACCCGGGAAAGTTTAGGGATCGCAACGGAAATGAAAACATATTAACACTATTTTATGCTGAAACTGATTAAACGATGAACTGTGGTTTGGCACAAGTCTCAAGTAAAGGCTAGAAAATAACATAGTAGAACACAGGAACATCTGAAAAAAAAAAACATTTTCTTGCTCTCTCAAGGAAAGTCATAAAACAATATCCACGCCGACGGAACTGCGGGGTCAGCGCTAGTATAGATTTATTGTTTTACCAATTAACACACTGGTGTCGTTAAGGTGTTTACGATTAAACTAATTTGACAGGACTAGACTTAATTTAAGCGTCCTGTCCTTGTCCTTTCGATACAGAAAGAAAAGACAGAACACTTAAATTAAGTTTAATCCTGTCAAATAAGTTTAATCGTGAAAACGGAATAGACACCAGTGTTTAAGTAAAATATGAATAAGGACAACAGTGATAAGGTACTGACGTCGACATCCCAATTGGAATTGAACATTTCAATACAGTTGGCGAGTTTCAAAAAAAATCAATGACTCCGTTTGTAAGCACTACTAAACGTTGTTAATAATTTAACGCCGCCGCCAGGGTGTTTAGTTGCGTCGGTCGGTGTAATATAGTTGTCTGGCAAGCTCCACGTATATGGTATACCGTCACATGCATTGGAAATTTTTGATAAAATAAAACCTAAGTACATCTAAAATAACCTAACCATATTTAAAAAAAAATGACCATTAAAATGTATCCTATGTCACTCTCGGGATCTAGCGGAATCCAACGACACCTCTCAAGCCAAAACTCCATCAAGCTGTTTAAATATAACCCTCCTTCTGGCGCATTCGGGTAATAACGGTTCACTAATTTGTACGAGTATGCTCTTAATAACTATTATAGAAATGACACAGTTCATTATATGTAAAAAATAGGGTCCATATTTTTTACAAGTGAAAAAAAAAACAGTATTCAAATAAGTATCGGGTATTATATGGGCAGGTTGAACTCACGGTAGGGCGCGCAGTAGGCGGCGGTGGCGGCGCGCACGCACGCCGACAGCACCATGGCTGAGCCGAGCCGAGCGAGCGGGCGGCAGAGCGAGCGAGCGACAGAGCTAGCGACGGGAGCGGTGCGGAGCAGTGCGCTGTGCGGCGCGCGAGCTGCGACTGCCGGCGCCGGCGGATCACGCACCCCTTCCCACCCCGCAACCCTCGAATTAAAAATTTCTACTTTTTTGTCCGAATCCGTTTCTTTTTCCCCGCTGTGCAGTCGGTGAATTTTTTTCCGCGCAGCCTCGCCATTATTTCGATTACCTGAGATGATTTTTTTAGCGACGGATCGAGCGACGCGCGTTTAAAAGCTGTTTAATTTTTTAGGAAAGGGGATCGACGACGGGTTCGGCTAACCGATGCGCGAATTCCGATATCGGGTTCGGCGAAAAAACTGGCGATGGCGGTTGGAGTCACGTGGCTGCAACCGCCGCGCCGCGCGGGCGATGTCGCTGCGAGGGCTCTGCCACCTCCCGACGTCGTCTTCCACACCAGTTTTGAATGGTTCAAAACACAACAAACACGATATGAGGCTATCAGTTTGACTCAATAAACAAAATTATTCTTCATTTTCTTTCTGTCTTCTGCCAGTCCAACACATAATACCAAAGAAAAATCAGCTCTTAATTCGACCGCGACCCAACAACCTTATAAAATTTACGATGTTGTCTGTGTCCATATGCTTATCCACTTAAGTATGCAACAAAAATGTAAACAATAGTTTACAACGTTTAATCGGCAAGCCCGCTTCCGTGTATCGGCATTACCAGCACTCACCGCGTCAGGGGTGTGTCTGCGATCATATAATGATGGGACGGTAGAGTAAACAAAGGTTCGTTTCTAATTTACTACTACAAGTTACCACTTAATAGGCTGTAAAGAATAACAGAGACTTAAAAGATTTTATTAAAATGGTTAAAGCCATTTTCGAGAAACATAAACTTACCCTATAATGGTAGATTGTGTGAAAGTTAAATAAATGAAAAAAAAAATAACCATAAATTAATAACCGATTCTCCTCGTTCATTCATGATTTTTCCAAAATAATCAATTCCGTAGTGAACTGGTAGTAGGTCATAACAATTAGTATACTGTGCATTAGACTTCTTTACGCCAATGTTTAAAAAAAAGTGTATGTCATGGCTGGAGATATTATTTAAACACTACCCTGGTATTTTTTTTATTCAAATCCGTTCAGTGTTTAGGTTCTATGTCTGGATATTCACACATTTTTATTTTATAATGTCTACTAGCTGTTGCCCGCGGCTCCGCCCGCGTGGATATTGTATTTGTGACGGTTCTTGAGGATGGCATGGAAATGTTATATGTTAATGTCATGTTACTGGTCGTCTAGTCCCAAACAAAAGGTGTCATGTATGGATTTTTATGCTTTTCAACCATAAAACCGAGCAACCTGCGTGATCGACGCGACCACGCAAGCCGCACTGAGCCATGATTGTCTGTTATGTAACCTTGAAGTTTGTTGGGATAAAAAGTATCCTATAATGTGTTAGCCCAGTGCTTTATCTATCTATTATACTTACCAAATTTAATCCAAATTTGTTTCGGCGTGAAAGTGGCACAAACGTGATAAAGTAAAAAAATCACTTTTTAGCCATTCCTACGGGAACCTTCAAGTTTTGTGTGATAAAAAGTATCCTATATCTATCTACTTAATAAATTTCATCGAAATCCGTTTAGTAGTTTCGGCGTGAAAGTGGCACAAACGTGGTAAAGTAAATATTTCAATTTTTAGCCATTCCTCCGAGAACCTTCAAGTTTTCCGGAATAAAAAGTATTCTGTGTGTTAACGGAATACTTTATCAATCTACCTACCAAATTTCATTCCAATCCGTTCAGTAGTTTTGGCGTGAATGTGGCACAAACGTGATAAAGTAAACATTTCATTTTTTAGCCATTCCTCAGGGAACATTCAATTTTTCCATTTGCATTTTGTAAATCGTCTTTTTTGCCACGACAACACTTCTTTACTCCTCCATCGCTTTCTGTTAGTGTTTCTCAGCCTCGCAAGTACAGAGAGAGCTGCCGGCTGCCGCCCAGTTCTATTTGGAGTACCTAGTTATGCTAATAAGCGGAAATTTCGCAGTCACACGAGCGTGCAGCCTTTTTGTGTTCAATGTATTGACGGTCCGATGGAAGTTCTCGATAGAATCTCAATTTCCGGCGCGAGTTGCGGCTGCGGCGGGAGCGGCGCGGCGCGGCGGGCCCGCGTGGCGAGGGCCGTTGTCGGGAGGAAAGCACGCAGAGATGCAGCATGCATAATGTATGTGAGTAATGTAGCGCGCGGGCGCGGGCGGCCGCGTCCGGCCGGCGGGCCGTTGCCCAAATAAACCGCAAATTTTAAAACAAATTCGGATAATTTTACTGTTGTAAAAATAATCAATACTATAGACGTAGCTAGAACATTTTGGATTTGGACTAGAAAATAATGCTTTTATTTACGATTGTTTCACAATGTATGCGTTTACTCCGGTCTGCCTTAAAGAGAACATATCTTGTTTAGTAGATATTGTAAAATGACTAGTATCATAACTTTTCATAAGTAGTAAGCAGTAGGTCCACGGCTAGCGCGCGCAAATTGTGGCGTGTAGAGAGTCTAAGAGGACCGAGAATGCCTGCAAAGTTTCATAGCTCATTTTGTCTTTGAAACCTTTTTTCTTTGGAATTTGTTTATTGAAAGTAGCCGTATAATGTGAGAGGGAAATGAAACTTTTCAGTCTGAGATGAGTGTTTGTGATGGAGATGCGGTACACTACGGCGGCCGATGAAAGTCTAATGCGGGTCCGAGGGTCCGGCGTGGGCGGCGCGAGCGGCGCGGGCGCGGCCAGGGGTGGCAGCAACGACTGCAGTCATGAAGCTCCTGCGACTGCAAAAGCGACTCTGTCTAACCTGACATTTCTTAAAAGTCCTACGAGTTACTATCGGCACCACTAGAACAGTGTTTATGAGTAAATGCTCTAGAAGTTTATTAAATATCACCGATTACGAATTTCGGTGTATATATTTTTGATTATTCGCAAACCAAAGACGACAGCAAATTTTACAATGCACTTTTCTTGTTCACGCTATAATCTGTTTGCTCTTTGTCTCGAGACACGTAGAAGTTGTATTCACAACTATAACAAACTTTTTTATCGTTTTTAAAAAAAAAAACAAATTGAGAATTCAATGTAAACTTAAAAAAGCTGTGAAATGTATTTCAACCCCAAAAAAAAAAACGAAAACGTGTTTGCTTAAATCACGAATAAAATCTAATCATTTTAAATTCAAATGATGACACTGTAACCTAGACATAGTGAAACACTAAAGCTTTGGAAATAGCACTTCTACGTCACCACGTATCTCTATTTTAATAAAATAAATAAAATAAAAAATAAATAAATTGCAGCAGCGTGCGCCGGCCGAGCCCGCGGCAGCCCTGCGGCGGCGGCGGCGCTGTTTGTTTAGGCGCCGGCATATTGCTGCTTTGAATAAGAGATTCGCCTCTTTGTGAAACATCTCTGCAACACTCTTTTAAAGTTGAATAAGTAGCGTTCTCTGTTTGCGCTCCGGCGGCGCGGCGGCGGCGGGGTCCAGTGTTGTGATAGGGAAACTACCTATTTCAATTCGCTCATAGAAATGTAAATCATCGTTTAAAGTTCAGAAAACAAAATATATTATTTATTGGGCTGATCGATGGGCTACCACGGAGAAAGTTTATTTATTGTACCTGAGTGCAGCAGGTTTGGCGTTCGATTGTATAATACTCGTGCTACGGCACGCTACGCCACGTAGTCCGGCTGCAGGGACGGGAGACTCTGTGGCTACTGCGTGATGCGCCGGCGCACCACGCGCTAGTTGTAAGTTTTACTGTTCACCTTAACTCACCTTGTGACAATTGTTTTAAAATAACGAGAGTTTGAAATGTTTCCGATCGTTGAGCACTACGTTTTTGAGCTGACTCTAAAAATTACAGGAGCCTGAATTATTAAGGTGAAAAACTGAATATATATATATATATATATATATAACTCAAGCTGTGTGCTTTCGCCTACACTGTTCCTTCTGCATATCAATGATATGCTGCAAATCAGCAGCACTCATTGTTATGCGGATGACAGCACAGGTGATGCTTTCTATACCGGCCGTGCCAACATTTCTCGGGAAAACGTCATCGAGAGCCGAAACAAACTTGTGTCGGAAATTGAGGCCTCTTTAAAGAAAGTCTCAGAATGGGGTCGACTTAATTTGGTCCAATTTAACCCCACTAAGACACAAGTTTGCGCGTTCACTGCCAAGAAAATGCCATTTGTCGTATCACCTCGTTTTGAGGACACTCCCCTAAATGCCTCAGCTAGTATCGGAATTCTTGGAGTCGACATATCGAATGAAGTCCAGTTCCGTGGTCATCTAGAGGGTAAGGCTAAATTAGCCTCGAAGAAGCTTGGTGTGCTCAATAGATCGAGACGGTATTTCACTGCGGCGCATCGCCTGCAACTTTATAAGGCGCAGGTTAAGCCTCATATGGAATACTGTTCTCATCTCTGGGCAGGGGCACCCCAGTACCAGCTTCTCCCTCTGGACCGCATTCAACGGAGAGCAACTCGAATCGTCGACTAACAGAATATTTCAGATCGGCTTGACTCCCTGGCGCTGCGTAGAGATGAAGCCTCGCTCTGCATTCTCTATCGCATGTACAATGGGGAGTGCTCCGAGGAATTGTTCGGATTGATCCCTGCCGCCTCTTTCCGCCATCGTTCTACGTGACAACATATTCATCCCCATCACATCATAGATGGTTGGCAGTCCACAACTGTGCGTTTCACTAGAAACTTTCTGCCTCGCACAACCAAACTTTGGAATGAATTGTCGCGTGCGGTATTTCCGGGCCGATACGACATTCAAACCTTCAAGAAAAGAGCGTACTCCCAAATCAAAAGCCGGCAACGCACTTGTGACTCCTCTGGTGTTGCGGGTGTCTATGGGCGGCGGTAATCGCTTACCATCAGGTGATTCGTCTGCTCGTTTGCCACCTCTGCCATAAAAAAGAGGGTATTTTTTATTTTATCTTTATAACAACAAGCGGTCGTGGCTCAGTGCGGCCGGCGTGGTCGCGTCGATCACTGCTACGGACACGGTCAGTCACACCCTGGATGGGTTTGACTGATAGTGACATTTATTTCGACCATTTCCGTGCTTTTCGAGGCACGTTAAGCCATTGGTGCCGGCTATTATCACTGGATAGCAGTCGTTAAGCCATGTCGGAGGCCTTATATGCGGCTTGAAAGCTCCTGACACTGGGGTTGGCCACTAGCCTCACAACATCCACCAATCCGGACTTGGCCCCCTTGTGTAGAGTATGGAATAACCTTCCCGAGCTATGGGAAAAGATTCGTACCTCTAACGATATGGGTTGTTTACGTATTTGGCATGCAAATAACTATTGTTTTTCTATAATTACATATCTCTCCAAGTCCCACATAAGCCTTCATATGTCAACATGTAAGCCGTATTATAATTTTCCGTCTGTTGTTAACCGGAAGCCGCCCTGCCACAGCAGCGACGGTGATCAATAAATGCTATTAGTGAGTAGTAACTATTATAATAAACGTATCGTAACACATAGTTTGTTTAAACTCGGCGCGCCAACCATAATTACAAAGGTATACAAAGATAAAACATCTTTTCCAAAAAAATAAATGATTTAATTTTATTAAAAAACTATTTAATTAAAAGATATATTTTCTTAAAACCCTTTATAAGAATCAATTTTATGTAAAATAAGTTCGTTATCATATTTTAATAAGTTAGCATATTCCTACGCGGCGGTCGCAGCGACACAACCCGTATTTGCTGAAAATGCTGAGTATTCATCTTGTTTGTTCGACTGCACTTAGGCACTATGTGGCAAGGCAGGACCGACCTGCTCACTTATCATGCGCAGCACAAAAATGTCACTTATTATTTATGATCGTAATAACGTTTCATTTTTCTGATTATCTCAGAACCATATAAGGGAGTAATCGAAGGCTAGAGCACACGCTCGCGGGGCGCGCCATTTTGGATTAGCGTCGTATTTGCATTTTCAATCGCAGCTCGTTTCACGGCGCGTTACGACAGAAGGGTTGTTCCCGTGCCCCGCGCTCCCCCCCCCCCCCTCCCCCAGCCCCCACCCCACCCCCGAGCCCCATCTCGCTAATCCCGTTAACTAGCACACGCGAGGGTCAACACGGGCCGGGGTCGCACTCGATAATAATAATTTTAAATTCCCATTTTACATAATCTGTTGTTACAACTGGGAAGGGTTAGCGGCGCGCGGCGCGTGGCGCACAGTTAACTCCCAGTCACTGCGAATGCCGGCGGAGTTGAGCTCGACGATTTTCACGGCGACACTAATAGTGTCGCAGCTAAATATTCAGGGACTTCAAAAATGTTCTTCTGTTTTCTACCGTATTACACAGTTACATTACCGAATTACACAAAAAACAAATTCATTTCATTTCTTCACGAATTGTAATGTGTTTATTATATTATGTGGAAAGTTAATATTTATGAGAAGAATCTTATCTAGATTTTGTAGAAGATTCTTGAAGTTTAGATAGTGGTTTTAAATATTTTCGTTTTTATATCCTATATTGCTAAGCCCTTGGCATCATATCACTTGATGGTAAGTGATGATGATGATACCAAAGATGAAAGCGGTCTTACCAAGATTTTCTATCGTAATGAGGAATAAGGAGAAAGTTGGCCCTAACAATCTACATTATTAAAGTGTTCCGTGGCCAATTATGTAACCCACAAATATGAGAGTCCATTGGCCATCTAGTTCCGAATAGGCGGCTGCGACGAGGACCGCGAAATAAAGTTTTCGCAATCCCGAATTGCTGAACTACCTTGCTCTCCCGTGCTCCTCTTACAACAGCACTACGTATTTTAAATGAAATTTCACGTCACATTAATTTTTTCATTGTTCGATGGTGTGGATCACAGAAATATTTTTAATTTATTTGAGTAATTTGTATATTAAGTTTAAGTTGATTTATATTGCTAATATTTACAACACGTGTACAATTAATTATGTTATCGTTTTGGGTATATAAACCTGTCAGGATAATTAATGTATTTGGTATTTTTAAACTATGAACAAATGAAATGAAATGAAAATATAAAACGCGACTTTTCAAAATACTGTATCGCTCGTTGATGTCTTTTATATGGCTGAGAAATTTCGCATGATCCATGCTTAACGTACGACAGAGCTAAAAGTGTAAATTAAAGGCAATTAATTAAACATTAAAAAACGACTTCAAAGGAAGTCTCTGCCGCCACAACTGACGTTGTGTGGTGGACAGCCAACTATCCAAGCCATGCAAACTTTGGGGCCGCGAATCCCTGTAAAGTCACATGTTCTAGAAGTCTATGTACAAGCTCAATACAAAGGCGCCGTCGATTTTCGTCAATTTAATGTAAATGGCATGTGTTTGATATGAATTTATAATTGATTACATTACAGTCTCTCCACATGTCATGATTCAGGAGGTCAGCGCTGGCTGGAGGCCGGGCGGCACTCGGCTACAGGCAGCAATGACGTTGATCTGCGTCGTACAACTAACTGTGGCCGGCATGTTCCTTTTGGTGTATAAATATATTAATTCTGAATTTTAAAACTGTCTAATGTAAGCCTAACTGAAACCGGTTCACACTGTATTGTATTCGAAGAACATTATTTATTAAGTTTTACTAACAACCAATATGACGCTGTCGAAATATATATTTTTTATTATTAAACAATTGAGAAATACTCGGAAAACGCAATGGTGCCCCACTCTTTGCTGGCCACTGAGATCAGGCACAAATGAATAAAACAAGGCCTATTCGATTTCGCCTTAAATATCAGGAACCACTGCTGTCGGTCAGCAGACCCGGGTCACGGATGAGGCAGCTCAAACTGTATCGTGTCCTCTCGGGTCCCCATTCCAAGGTAATAAAGTACTTTTGTTCTATCCGTCTCCTGAAATATCTTAAGTTATTTAAGATAAGAAGATTATAATGGAAATTACTTTGATAGGTATCAATGACATTCAAACTTAAAAATCTCGATAATATATTGCCAGCACGGCGGGGCATGGCGGACGGGGACTCGTGGGCGCACGGCGGCGGCGCGGCTAGGGAGCCGGGGCCGGGGGCCGCGCCAGCTCGCTCCGAGTCGCGCATCATACATCATCGAGCTTTAAATTAAACGCGTCACGACTGTCGCGCGGCGCATAATTTACAAACTAATGACGGCGCGCGCGCTCGTAAATCACGGCAACCCTTCCGCGGCCGGCGCCGGCGGCGGCAGCCGGCAGCCGGCAGCCGGTAAAAAGCGCCGTTTTTTATCGCAGCCGGCGCTATGTGCGGCAAAGGGTTGTCGCGCGCCAATCGCGGCATTGTATTTACATGCAATTTACATGCGGCGCCGCCCCTGTGCTCGCGCCCTGATTTGCGTATTGGCTCCCGACAACGAAATTTACATGTTAAAAAATAAGGTGGAAAGGTGCCTACTTTTACATAACTTATTATAGGTGTTCAAAGTTATCTGTGCATACAATTTTTGTTTTGTGCTAGCCAAAAATACAAATAATTTAATTTATAAAGTAATTTACCTACAGGGTAGTTTTCCACGGGCTGCAAACTAGGCACAGCTCATAGTTTCTTGGGCACCTTTAATTTTTTCTTCTTTTGTTTGTAATAAAGTAATAGTGTGATAATGTAATTTGTTCGCGTTTGTGTAATGTGATATCACATGCGGTTTGTGGCAAAAATGAACAAAACATGCAGCTGGCTTAGTAGCAACAGCAAGCAGCCAGTAAACCCTTGCTGGCAAAGTAAACCATGGCCGATGTATTAGGTGGTTGTTAAACATTTTGTACAATACTGTCACGATGCTGGCCAGATGCAAGTAACGCTTACACCCCCCCTCATATCATCGAGTGTGTTTTAACAGTCGTCAGTAGGTAGACCGACGTAGAAAGCAATTGTTAGCAAAAACATTTTATCATGAATGTATGAATTTATGAACATGTAAACATTTGTTACTCGACAAACAGCAATATTCGAGCAGTCGCAAACAGCGAGCGCCGGCAAACAGCGCTGATTGTTTGCACGCGCACACGCGCACACGCGCACAGTCGCGCACACACACGCACACGCCGGGCCGGCTCTGGAACGCTGCAAGTAGATATTGATTGGTGCCAACTGCGAGGCGGAGATCGTTAGCTTTGCACACTTTGCTATCTCCTGAACATTTCGGAGTGTTATCCTCAGAATACAGTACCAGGTGAAGTGTTCATTGCTCTCCGAAATAAGAGTAATACGTCAAACAATCATCATAATCAATAAAAATCGTTAATCATTTCATCTGCTCGTTTGCCACCTATACCATAAAAAAAATAACAAAGAATTCTTCTTCTACCTAGCGCTATCCAGACTGGAGCCAGGGTCTGCTTTCCGACTTAATCTACTGAAAATTACAAGGAATAACATTTTAAAATTTCGCCACTAGATTTTTTCAAGTAAAAATGTTTGAAATTCGTTTGATTTATCCTTATCTCTACTAATAATTTAACGCAAAAGTGAATTTGTTACACTGTGCTCCTTTTTTACGTCGTAACGGATCGACACAAGTTTTTTCACAGAGATATGTAGTTGACGGGAGCGGATGTGACATGGGCTATATTTCATCCCGTAAAATCTTGGATTCTGTCGGAAATATAAGCAAATATATAAATAAATAAACGTGTTTTCATCCAATTCATCCATGTGGGCGGAGCCGCAGGCAAAAGCTAGTTTATTTGTATTTGAAATTGTCTATCTGTAGCTCGTCTGAAACGAAACACAGACATGGGTATTACGAACAAAAAAAACGAGCTTAGACGCAAGTCCTCACTTTTGCGTAAAAAAGAAACAACAGAGTAAAACTGACACCATACGTTTTGGCGTGATCCATTAACGAAGCGACAGATGACGATAACATTGTAACTCTTAATGCTTTGCAAAAAATCTAAGCAGATGAATATTGAAATCGAATTCAGGTAGAAAGTGTTGTGCGATGCGCGTGCGCAGATGGCAGCTGGCGGCGCGGCGGTGGCGGGTGGGCGCGGGGGTGGAGGGTGGGGCACGGGCGACACGCGCCGCAACCCTTTAGCGGCAGTTAATTCCATATTTAATTCGGCAATAAGACGGCGCGCGTGCGCCATGCGAGCTGCACCGCTTCACAATCTATATCGCGGCCGAATAAACATTATAAATTGCCATAATCACGTTTGACTGCTGTCCGCCGCCCCCGCTGCCGCCGCCTGCGCCGGGCATCCATGTGATGCACAAGTCGGTGTGACAAGACCTCGGGATCGAGGATACTTGTTGTTGAACATAATGCGTAAGAAAGTCATCCACACTGATACATGTGTCAGTGGCGAGCCGAGCGGCCGGATGGACTTTGAAGTGCGAGCTACCGCTAGGTTTGTCTTGATACTCAAACTGACTTTGGATAACTAAATTTTGATCGTAATCGGTTCTCTAGTCTTGACGTAGAGCGTTTTTCATTTCACTGTTCACATTTTTAGAGGTTTTTTTTATTTACCACCAATTTTGAGCTGGAGCACGTAAAGTGGCGTCTTTACGCGCTCCTTTATTTACTTTCCTTACTTACTTTTAGCAATTTTTTTTGAGACAGACCTAACTGCGTAATTCTTGTGAGATTTAATATTGAATGGTGTGAGTGCTATGATGCCGTGTTCTGTTTTACAAATGAAGAGCAGTCCGAGCTATTTATCAACTACGATCTCGAGAATCACTTCAACTAGATTTTAGAAAATAATAACAGGGTCTTAGGGCGGGCGATGAAGACATTTTAAGAGACGATGAAGGAATATATGTGTAAGCACTGATTTTTTTAGATTTTGATATAAAATGACAATGTTGATTTAAATTTTATGTGGATCACAAAACATAAAACAACTTTTTTATAGAAGTTTGATGATTGTCCGGAGAGACGTCATCTACTCTACACAGTATTAAACAAGGTTCGGAACCGGTTAACAAATACCGGTTAATTTCGTTCGAATTTCGGCTAACGATTCCGTTCAGGTTAAACCCGGTTTCCAGCTTCACCGGTAAATTTGAATAAAATGTCGGTTAATCAGGGAGCGGTTTTCTAACCGAAATTTGACGAAATTAACCGGTAACGAAATTAAACCAAACTTAGTCAAGTTCAAATGCGTCGCACGGGTGCCACTACCCGAGTTTTCTGCTCACTTTCTCGGACGCTTTGAATTTATCGCACGCGGCAAACATATCTACAACATCGCAAATTCTTCAAATTAACCGGTTAATTCCGTTTGAACGAAAAAATATCGGTTCTGGTTAAACCAGTTAAATATACCGGTAACCGAAACCTGAACGAAACCTTGACCACAATTATTTCGATTTCGTGGTCAACGACTGAAAGCGTTTTTTTTTTTTTTTTTTTTTCAAAAATCCGGTTTCCGATCCCTGGTATCAAATGGGTTACATGCACCTTTTGCATAATAATGTGAAATGGTCCAACGCACTGTATTTTTTTAGAACCTTCTTAATGTTGTAGGACTAAGAAAATATCATGTACGTTCGTAAACATTTGCATGTTTTATAAAAACAGTGATAAGCATAACCATTATTTATAAAAACAATAAAGTATATTGAATTTAAATGAATTATACCGAAATTCGAGAAGTAAAATAATCTTGCTTTACATTCCCTTCTCGACGTTTTGTAAAGTAAGTCAATTGTGGGGCAGTGTTTACGATATTATAATAAAATACCTATTGACGTGTAAGAACTACCTGAACGTAAATATACAACACTTTATAAGTTCGAAAGGATAACTATGAGAGCGTGTAGGTTATTTGAATTATAGTGACATTTGAATAATTTCCCCACCAAATAAATCATGACGTTTACAAGACTGCTTAATGTACCTATGTCAATATTTTTATATTTTATTTAGATTTATTAGATTTAGTTTTTGTAAGTTAATTTCTAAATTTTGAGCTGAATAATAATACATGTTAAACGTAATTAAATTCAAAGGATGCCAGAGTAAGGCGCTCCACTTCGAAAGAGGGAAAACCTAATGAATATATGTACATATAATACGATATATTTATTTCAACATTTTAGTAGATACACATATATAATATAATACATAGAATTTACAAAATAACTAATCTTATGGACTTAACAGATAGACGGTCTTATCCAGGATGTAAATCTAGTCGTGCGTCATGTTTAATCGGTGCTTCTACTCCTGATTCTGGTCAACTTTCCCCGAGGAACCCCAGTCAAATCGCAAACAAAATGTTTGACTCTTCATACTAACTTGGCCGCTCAGCTGATTGATTTGTATGAAAAAGTCCAAAAATTATTTTGCGATTTGCCTATGGGTTCCTCGGGGAAAGTTGATCAGAATCAGGAGTAGAAGCACCGACTGAAACATGACGCACGACTAGATTTACAGCCTGTAAATCTCTTTCAGAAAAAAACATATTTATGTTCTGTATCATACTCATAATTTCAGAATATTCTCTAAGCAGTTATGTTTTGTACCACAATTTATAAAATTATTCTTAAAAAATGAAATGAAATGATGATTTCTTTGCTGTAAATAAGCACCGTCTGCAGGAAAAGGACAAACGAAGAATTGATCTATTGCATTTATAGGAAGAATTCTTCAATAGGGAGTCCATTCCGAGCGAGGGTCACCGGCTATCGCTAAAGAACAGATTTCAATAACGCAAACTTTGTACACGGAATGTGACAAAGTGACCGGTACCTAGTGAAATTGAAAATGTCTCAACACGGAGCAGTTTGTGCGTGATTTGATTACAGATGGAGGGCATTGTTATCGGCTGCGGGCGACAGCGGCGGCCAAGGGTTGAGATCAAAGCGGGCAGATTCAAATGTCCTCCCTCCCGGCCGCGGAGCGAGGGCGCCGCTCGGCCGGGGCCCGGGGGCACCGGGAGCTGAGCAAACTCTCTCGCGTCGCTGCTCGCGAGCCGCCGCCGCCGCGCTGGCCGCGCCGATTTTAAAACAACTGATGCGTGCAATTGATCTGCTCTCTCTGGAGGGTAGCTTAAGGCATTTTAATTCTATAAACGCTTCATATACCTGCACACATCTATCGCTGCCAGAAACATAAGATATCGAGTTTACGTGTAGTACTGCTCGGGCAGACGAATTTATAAATAACAAAGACGAATTATAAAGCGAAAGTTAACAATCGAGCCCTTCAGCTGCGCAACAATGACACTGAAACTACACCATTCATAACAACGTAACTCGTGACAAAGCAAATCTAAAAGCGAATGTGCTACGGCGCAATCACTGTGACTGTGCTGCGGCACACATGCGCACGAGGCGACATCTGTGCAGGGCATGTGTGCGTATGTGCGTATGTGCGCAGGCACGTGGCGGCTGCTGAAGGGTTGCGCGCGCGCAGATTACTCCCCGCGCCACACGCAACACAACGGCAGCTTCGCACAAAGCGCGCTCGCGCTACGCGAGAGGCACCGGGAGGCAGGCCCCGGCCCGGCGCGGCGCGGCCCGGCCCGGCCCCGCCCCGCGGCTCGTTTGCATACCGAGCGCGCGCCGGCCGGCCCTCCTCCCGCCGCTCACTCACTCACACACGGCCGCGCAGCCCGCCCGAGCTCAACACGGAGAACGATTGAAATGCCGATTCTAATTTATGTAAATCTGATGCAACACGCAACTCGAAACTACAATGCAATTATTATTATCCTACAATTTACTCACGTCGTGTGCTCGTACAATGAGCACGTATGGTTATTAATTTATTATAGTTATGAATTCGAATGAAGAAGTAGGCACTAAACATTTAATGAGTGAACATCTAGGCAGTACCTATGAAGACGCATTTATAAATACAGGCAGTCATAAGAAATGTGAGACGAAGAATGTACTCGTATAGGTGACCGCAAGACGCATCGAGCTTTCGCCGACATGCAGGCACAAGCCGGTTTACTGAACTAAAATCAGCGACTATGTTGCCTTTTTTATAACAAACAATTTGTATTTCTGTGCACATTTTTAAGGAATATGACCTGGTTTTTTCAAATGTATATCCATCTACTTTAATAGTATAATGATTTTATTCTGGTTTTGTGCCTAATAAATAAAATAAAATAAAAAACAAGAAGTGAGATAGATAGATATGTTATGGTATTGAAGTTGTCAGCACGCAGAAGATGTATTTCAACTGCTCAAATTATTTTATGCGTATTTCTTATCCTAATACCAGTCAAAAAACGTTTAAATGAATATAAGAAATTAAAAAGTGTAAAATTAAAGAGTGGGGACCTTTTTAGTGTCACTATGCAGCACCTACATTTATTTTTAGCTTAAGAACGAATGTCTTACTTTAAGGTGTTGTGTTTTTACATTAAATAAAGAGTTTTCTATTTCTATAAAAAGTTTATTTCTATTAGGCACCACTAAACAACCGGACGCCGGCGCCGCGGCGGCGGCGGCGTCGTCGGCCCCGCAGCGCACACAGCTCACAGCACACGGCACACATCTCACAGCTCACAGCACACAGCACACAGCGCGCTCACTCGGCGCCCGCGAGCGGCGGGTGCGCTAACGAACTTTTTGTGTTTCGCCTCTAAACGCAGCTGATTCCAGACTTTTTGCGAAAACCGTTATTTTACACATAAATCTCACCCTTCCAAGTTTGAAATTTCAATATCCCCATCGAACAATGCGTCGCATCGCGTTTTTTACGCGAATAGATTTTAAAAAATGTGGGGTAATGCATTTTTTATTACAAAAATGCTCGGAGACTCAGTCGTTATTCCTTCCCACGGCCGGGAAATGGGTCATGCATTGTTCCGCTCCTTCGTTTTTGCGCTAAAAAGAGATTTCTGCGGACCTGTCGCCCGCGACCCCTCTGACACACATTTTGGGGTAAAAAATGTAAAAATTACGGCGCAGCTTGCGATCGCTTTTCTCAGGGTTCGCAACATATTTTTTTGTCAATAAATGTAATAATGTCGTGTAGAACAAGAGGCAGGCTGTGTAGCGCAAGGGTTGCCGACATCTGTCGCGGCTGAGATTACCAGGTTTCAAATAAATTTTAACGGCGCGGAGCGGAGCGGGGATTGCGGCGGAGGGGTATGGAGGGGGGGGGGGGGCAATAAAATGATTAGGTAAACAGCGCGAGAGGGACCCGAGATTACCTCCGTTTTAACGCGTGAAAGATTTCAAAGGCGACCCGGCCACTTCACAAATAATCCATCAACATCTCGTCGGCTGCGAGGGTCCTCGCCGCGCGCGCGGAGGGCGCAAATTCAATTCCGCAGGAGATTGGAGTGCATACTCACGTGAGCAGACCCAGGCGACACTCGACAGTGGACTCTCCGGTAATGTACTGAACCTGCGACAGATTGTGAGTTCTCGCGCCCACACTCTTTAAGTGTACTTATATTGACTATTCTCCAGTTCTCACTTAGGAAATAATGTAAGTACGGCAGTCTGTGCATACTCTCTCGTGAAACCTTTTCCGTCTGGCATATACAGGATTTTCATTGCGCAATGTAAATAAGTAATAAACATTCCTAATCTGTAGCAAAGAACAGGTTTGTAATCAGACTTCAGAAAAAATATATTATATGATTTCTATACAAAGATACGCTTTTCCCGCGGAATTGACATTCCTTTTATTCGCACGAAGCAATTTGTTTCCTTGTTTTTTTTTTTATTATTATTCTTATTTTACCCTCAATTGGTAAGCCCTTGGCATCATCTCACCTGACGGTAAGAGATGATGACGCCGAAGATGGAAGCGAGCTTACCAAGATTCCCCAACGTAATGGTTATTATTCGATTCGTTATTATTGGAACTGCGAAGGAGTTGAACTCCTTGCCTGCGTCTGTGTTTCCTGATTCCTATGATACAACCTAGGGATCTTCAGGCGAGATTGAATAGGCAATATTTGAGGTTGCGTGTACCATCTTCGATTATTCACTTTAACTATAGTAGTCAAACGCATTCAAATTAATATTTCCCTTGTATACTCGTAGCAGTACTGTACAAAGTGTCATATTAGCCGGGCCATTTTTGAGAATAGTGTAGATTTACTAATGTTACCACTATTGCAAAAAATCCTTATCATTTCATTTATTTATTCATTAACAAAATAATTTTTATGTAAATTTTACATATAGAAAAAAATCCTAACAAAGTGTGATGAAAAAACGGCTAAACATATAAAAAATATTGCCTAAACGCAAATTTCATACAAATCCACCCATGGCGAGCCAGTCGCATGCGTGTTAAGGAAGATGGCATGCTAGAAAATAATTATGATAGTTTGATTTTGGTCCTATCAAAAAATATGGTAAGAGCTATGTTAGTGTAGAGTTGGGAGCTCCTTACAGTACAAAAAGGTCTTGCCTCGCTTCGCATTTACTTAGTCAGTGTTATGGCCACATTAAACTTTAAACACATTGAAGAAGTAGCATATATGTATATCTAAGTAGATTCACTATACATATATTCACACACACACACAGAGAGAGAGAAAGAGAGAGAGAGAGAGAAAGGATTTTCTCCATGAGTGCAAGACAATCGATCCCATTAAAAACTAAGCTTAAATTTTTTGGCCATAAAAAGTATATGAGAAATTTTCATGTCTATTTTTCCGAGGTAAATTCGGAAACAATAATTGAAATCTTTCAGAGGTGAATGCTTAAATCATTTCACAAGTTACGAACCGAAAAGGAATCGTTTCATACCGTTCGTATTTGTATTTCGTATTTATTTATTTAACAATTTATGATACAATTTTACATATTAAGCTTAAACGTTAGTGCTCCCTGGTTGAAAAAATCCGTTAGATGGCGTTAATCTGACTATAACGTGGTTTCTCGAATTAAAAATAGTATTAATAACCCTAAACCATACGACGTAAAACAGCGAGCAGTTCCAAGATCAATGTACACTAATAAACCATAATAATGTTAAAGGATTTCGATATATTTGTCCCCTTACAATTATAGTTTTGCGTTTCAAACAGCTAAACAAAGCTTATCAGACTAGTTGAGATTGTAGTTACTGTCATTTCAGAAAGGTAATGCTGAATTATACACCACTACATGCGTAAAATTTATGGTATTTTACTGCAGTTTTTAATGATATTACAGAAATAAATAATATAATTATATACATTTAGCGAAAATAAAAGGTTGTAAAGTTTACGATGGACAGATAGAATAAAAAATATTGTGATTATTTTTATTGTTTTGACCGAGGTAAATTTGTATGAAATAGGGTGACTGACGTTTAACCTTAAAAACTGATATCTTTTTACCGTTATTTTGGCTTTTTGTAGAGTCGCTGCAAGACCAAAAGTCAAAGTCAAAGTCAAAGCGTTTATTTGCCAGAACATAGTAGGTAACAAAGATGTTTCAACCACGCTGTACCTTGCGAGACAATCATCTATAGCAAGGTTATGAAATTTGATCTTCATAAATTATGAAAGCAAGCATTCGTTGAACGTTTGGTTTTAGTAAGTGAGCACTCGTTCAGACAAACGATCATATTGCCATCAGAACAAGGCGCGCTTCCGGCGCCGCCGCGCCGCAGCGCTGGGCTTTCACTAATTGCGAAGCTTTACAATCAAACCTCTTCATATATCGGAATTGTAAAGAATAGAATAGGAATAAAATATCACGTCATTTGTGTGAACTCCAGACACAGGACGTAACGATAGCACCCCCCCCCCCCTCCCACTCGCGCGGCTGGCTGCGCGGGAGCCGCTTGTCATCGCTTGCATCATAAACGTTACGCGATCGACGACACATTTCGCTGACCTTACACGCAAATGTCTACGATATTACTTCTTAGCTATTGTTAGCTAACTTCACTTTACAACCTGTTACTTTATAAGTAAGTAAGAAAAAGAAATGATTTAATAATCGTGCATCTGCATTTCCTATGCATGGGGCATTTCCTATACCTATGGCATAAGAAGCATGAAAATATCGTATATAATCCAGAACTCTTGTGGAAATACGTTCTTTGCGAAGCATATATGGTGTGAAATTGATTGACAAGATTAGGAACAGCGTGATTAATGAGCGATGAGGCTGGAAAGAAGATGTAGTGATGACAACAATCGGAAAGGGAACGTAGCGATGGTTTGGACATATAGAGCGGATGGCTGACAGGAGATCACCGATTAACGGGAACGAACGACCAGAAACACTTTCCTTGAACGTGCGTGTCAACGGCAACAATGTGTACGATGACCGGCTCAGTGTCGTGGGTATGCTTCACTTGACTGGTGCAATGTTTAAGAAATCAGTTCTTCATTCTTTACAACAAAAGGTTCTGTTGCCTTCTATTTGAATGATTTAAAATTTTAGAGATTATTATTTTCAGTTATGTTTGACTTGTCTTTTACTATATTTTGTATTAAACTAGTAGAAACTCGTTGATATATTTAATTTAAGTTATCTACTAGGTTTGTAAGCAATCAGTATTTTCTTATTACTATTTACTATTAATGTACAATAGTTATTTTTTTATTTTATTTTATTGTGATTGAACTTTATAAAATACAGACCTTCAGTTTCCTATTTTTATACGATAAAAAACAAAATATAAGTTTTTCGAGTTCAAATCACGCGGAATGTTGGAAGACGATCCCCAACCCAACTATTTGTGCTACTATGACTTTTTGTACCCTAGATATATAAAAAAAGATATATCTAGAGCGGAAGTGAAACGACGAGTCGGTCGAGGATTGACCAAAAAAACTTATGTTAACCAAGTTGGTGATATAAAAAAAAGGCCAAGTAAGAAGTACCCGGAACTGACGAGCTTTGATGATTGTGGAAGAACAGGAGTGAATGCCGTTCCGTGGCTTTTGCCTGCTCTAATGAATTAAAGGCGTGAGTATATGCACACAGGACTTGTACGAAGCGTTCGCAGTTCGTAATGAGGGAAGACGTTCTCATATGGAAAACATGGGACAAGTTTTAGAAGATATTTTTTTTGCGATGACTCCTAAAGTATACAATAATTTTCCATTAAGTATACGACAAAACTCGGACTTTAAAGAATTCAAATACAATTTATTCAACTACCTAGTCGATAAAACTTTCTACTCGCTCAAAGACTTTTAAAATTCATACACTTAAATTTGTTTTGCGTGCTGTCCTTTTGTGTGCAATCTGCCATAGAATTAATTTATTATTTATTTATTACCAATTATAATTTATAGATTTACTATTTACTTTAAGACATAAAAAAAAATATATTGTATGCCAAAAGGCTGGTCACAGAGCTGCTATTATTCTATGTATGACATCTAACTACCTGTGTTCCACAATAAATAATTTTGAATAAAAAGCAGCAGTAAAGCATATAATATCGTCTAAGAGTATGTAGTTGTGGTCAGTGTTATGCCCGTGGGAATGAAAATTTCATAAAATTTTGTCTCAAAATGGCGTGCGAGCAAAAGAAATTTGTTTCACAGATGGTTGTAATTAAAGTCGTAGTACAAGCGAACAAAGAGATTCAAAAAGGTATGTTGCTGAAGTCAGTGTAACAATCTGTCAATGAAGGTGTAAGGGGTTGCAGGAGGTCGCAGAGTCGCAGGCAGACTATAACGCTGGTGGGCAGAGTGGCGCGCGCCGGGAGCGAACTGCGGAGACGCGGTGTGCGGCCGCGGCGGGCGCGACGGGCGCGGCGGGCGCGGGCGGTCACGATCGCCCCGTGAATGCCCAACATCCGAGATTTGAATACTAGATAATTAATATCGCTTTATTAGCGATGGAAATATCGATTTATGGAGATAGCGGTCGCTTTGTGTGCGCGCTCGCCGCCGCCCGCGCGTCAATCAATTACTGTCGGCCCGCGCATGCGCGGTGCGGCCATTGCGCTGCTCAGCACAGCATTGCGCCGACGCACGCAACGCTGCCGCTACCCAGCAAGGATACAGGTTATCCAGAAAACGGGCACGTCTTAACATCATACAGAAGAAGAACGGCCAAGTACGAGTTCAAACTTAGTTATATTTTACTGAACTTTGAAGAAAAACGTGGAAGATGACCAATTATTATGAAGTATGCTGCCCCTGTGGGGATCATGTTTTCAAATTAGGTCACTTAATAAATAATGATATAGAATCTTGGATAGATTGATGCTTCACAACTTCTATCATTAATAAACTTAAAAATTCCATTTAGAAATTCTGTTCGGCATCCTGTTTACTTATCAGTTCCACATACTTTTACTAACTATAGGAAAAACACATTTTTTATTCGCGCACCAACTGAGTTCAATAAGCTTGTGGAATTCCCTGAGCTAGAGCTATTCAGTTCGAAACCTATTACTCATAAAACAACACTGTCTAAAGACTGGTTGACATGGTTCCCTAACTCTGTTCATACTCTTTTGTTAAACTTTTTTTCTGTGTACTTTGTTTTTGTCTGCTTCTGTCACTTTTTATTATCAGGCAAGTGTTTCTAGACTTTTATATGCGAAAACATATAAGTAGTTTATTGATATTATGTTTAGCCGTCTCATTAGTTAATAATAACCGTTTGTTTTCCGAATAAAATAAAATAAAATAAAAATTGGCTTCCCGCAACCTTTACCAGGTCATCGGTCCACCGAGTAGGAAGCCTGCCTACACTGCGTTTTCTGGTGCGCTGGACGCGGGAGGCCTATGTCCAGCAGTGGACGTCCTTCAGCTGATGATGATGACGATAGAATCTTGGAAGACATGCACTGTGCAAAATGTTCCAAGACATAAAGTCGCACTCGCCGTGTCCGGTGTCACCTGCCGGTGCACAGGTAGTGGCGGCCCGCGCCCGGCCGCGCCGATACTATCGCGGGAAGTGTCGCGCGCCTCCCCTCGCGATCGCAATCTCTGCTCACGTCTACACTACAATTATGTTTGAAATCATTAGCTTCCTCCGTCCGATTCAATGTACTGTTTTTGAGCACTCGTGAATAATACAAGTCAGAAGGGATATTTTGTTCTTACTTTTTGCACCAAATGAGTACGAATGCGACCTCCAGTCGAGTATGGCTTCCGCTACATCGCGATTTAGGCTTCGGTTAGACAGTATTGATTACATTATTGGTATGTCGTGTCTCGCTGTGTACGCGCCGCTCGCCGCTCGCCGCGCTAGCACAATGCACGCTTTGGATCTCTTTAATTTGTTATCTTAATTTATTAATCGGCGCAGGTCATCGGCCGCGCGTGACGTTACCCGGCGAGCCCCGCGAAGGCTCTCGCAGCTCGGCGGCGGCGGCGGCGGCGGCGGCGGCGGCGGCGGCGGCGGTGGCGGCGGCGGCGGTGTAAGCAACAAGGTAAGCCAACTTGAACAACGCTCGATTTTATACTATAGTGTAGGATATAGGCAACGAAATTATTATTGCAGGTATTGTACAAGATAACATGTATACCAAGTTCCTAAAGAATTTAAAATAAACTTTCAGTAATAAAATAGTACAAAAAGTTTAATAATTGGTGTCTTGCTATGGTGACAGGTTATCGCGGATGGTTGGTAGCCACGCTCTCGTGGGGCTCTAGCAGCCGCCTACGCCTGCGCCTGCGCCTCGGCGACGTCGCCGTCAGCAGAGTGGGAAGAGTGCACGACATCGTGTCAAAGGTTCTTTGCTGGCTAGCCAGGGAGGGGGAGGGGGGACGACATGCAATGAAGTATCTCAGTATTATTATTATCTAGTAACAGGCGAGCAGCTAAATAGCTGATATGACTGTATCTGTGATGGTGTTTCATAAAGTCAAACCAAGTTCACGATTATTAGTACGGTATCTAGAGGACCGCCAGCTGCTTAGCGACCGACAGTACGGTTTCCGTAAGGGCCGGTCCGCTGGTGATCTTCTTGTCTACCTGACACATCGTTGGGCACAGGCGATCGAGACTAAGGGGGAAGCATTGGCGGTTAGTTTGGACATAGCGAAGGCCTTCGATCGGGTTTGGCACAAAGCACTTCTTGCGAAGCTTCCTTCTTATGGGCTTCCCGAGGAATTATGCAAATGGGTCACTAGTTTTCTTGCAGACAGAAGCATAAAGGTCGTAGTCGACGGTGCATGCTCAGATTCTATGTCTGTGAATGCTGGTGTCCCTCAAGGCTGTGTGCTTTCGCCTACACTGTTCCTTCTGCATATCAATGATATGCTGCAAATCAGCAGCACTCATTGTTATGCGGATGACAGCACAGGTGATGCCTTTTATACCGGCCGTGCTAACATTTCTCGGGAAAACGTCATCGAGAGCCGAAACAAACTTGTGTCAGAAATTGAGGACTCTTTAAAGAAAGTCTCAGAATGGGGTCGGATTAACTTGGTCCAATTTAACCCCACTAAGACACAGGTTTGCGCCAAAAAAATGCCATTTGTCGTATCACCTCGTTTTGAGGACACTCCCCTTAATGCCTCAGCTAGTATCGAAATCCTTGGTGTCGACATATCGAGTGAAGTCCAGTTCCGTGGTCATCTAGAGGGTAAGGCTAAATTAGCCTCGAAGAAGCTTGGTGTGCTCAATAGATCGAGACGGTATTTCACTGCGGCCCATCGCCTGCAACTTTATAAGGCGCAGGTTCGGCCTCACATGGAATACTGTTCTCATCTCTGGGCAGGGGCACCCCAGTACCAGCTTCTCCCTCTGGACCGTATTCAACGGAGAGCAACTCGAATCGTCGGCTGCCAGGATATCTCAGATCGGCTTGACTCCTTGGCGCTGCGTAGAGATGTAGCCTCGCTCTGCATTCTCTATCGCATGTACAATGGGGAGTGCTCCGAGGAATTGTTCGGATTGATCCCTGCCGCCTCTTTTCGCCATCGTTCTACGCGACAATATATTCATCCCCATCACATAGATGGTTGGCAGTCCACAACTGTGCGTTTCACTGGAAACTTTCTGCCTCGCACAACCAAACTATGGAATGAATTGTCGCCTGCGGTATTTCCGGACCGATACGACATTCAAACCTTCAAGAAAAGAGCGTACTCCCATATCAAAGGCCGGCAACGCACTTGTGACTCCTCTGGTGTTGCGGGTGTCTATGGGCGGTGGTAATCGCTTACCATCAGGTGATCCGTCTGCTCGTTTGCCACCTATACCATAAAAAAAAAAAAAAAAAAAAAAAAAAACAGTCAAGTGTGAGTACGTACCACTGACGCAGTAAAATATGTTTCAGTGAGTATAGTTTTGTATCTTTCTACGATGCCTTTTGTAAAATAAATATTGACATACCTGAAACAAACAAAAAAATAATGTTACACAAATACAAAAAGAAACTCAGTCGTAAAACAGTGACAGGCATAAATGATGATAACATTAATGTTTCCTATTCGAGACTGAGGAAGGTTAATAAGTCATTTTTGGGGCAGTGTATACACTATATACCTATTATAGTACCTATCTTATAAGATACTATAGTATATAGTGTATACACTTCCTCAAAAATGACTTATTAACCTTAAAACAAAACATAACAAAATATAACAAATTTCCTAGAAAACAAATTAAAATTGCATGTTAATACAGATTGTTTGTGCTCTAAAGGTTATTCCAAAATAATGTAAATGACAATGACGTATGAACATGTATGTATTCTCTAGCTCATAATTTTATTGTTGACATGAATTGCAATAGAAATTAGGACATTTTGTGAAAAAAATATGTTGAAGTGCATTGGAACAAAACATTATGAAGCCGAAGCTTTATAATCAAATCAAAAAGTAAAAATAGTTCATTTTTGTGCCACTGGTAACGCTGCTGTCTGAGCTGGCAATTTTTAGCTTCATCATTCTTTTTCTAAACTAAAATATTGTATGCGTTATTTGGTTAATTCGGGCTTCAAATAAAAACGTTGTTTTACTATTAAAAATATAAAGATTTTAAATTCATCAATGCGAGTTTCTTTTGTACTCGATGTTTCTTCTCGCTCGCAAAAACTTCCCTGAGTGTACAAGTTCCACGTGGTAGGGACTCTGTATTTGTACAGTCTCGTGCAGCTAAAAGTATACAGCCAAGTAGTGCAACCAGTACTAGATGGCACGGCTACGGCTACCCTGTATACTTGCACGTGCACGGGACTGTACTAGATAGATTTAAATACAAACATCTTACATTTGAGTTTGACTTTTGAACTGTAAGCCAGTTGGAAAAAAGAGAACACACTATCTTTATGTTTTTCTAATTGAAACAAGAAAAATCTTAATGCCAGTTAGCATCCAAAATCACTCCAGTAGGTTGACTGCAATAATTCCAACTCATTTAATCATAGTTCCTATAAGTCTACGGCTGGACGTGGCCACCTTGGGTCGGCAGAGTATTGTTTATTGTTTTAATATTTTCTTCGGTTGCATCTCGTCACGGCGCGTCCGCCGACCGTGCGGGCTGGCTGCGGTCCGGATGCGGTCCGGCGGCGGTTCGGCGGCGGCGCGGGCTAACGTCGCGACAGCTCACTCCCGCGCTCGCTGTTGGCACCCGCTGGTCACTACTACGTCTCACTGCTATCACAACATTTCATTTCTGTCATTGCTACGCCCTGCGTGCGCGCCGCTTATTGGATTATGAACAAGACTCTGCCGCCTGAGACCGCCAGCGCCGCGCGCCTGCATTGTCTTATTGCACCGGAACCGATGCTTTCGCCTCTCCGACGATATCGACCGACCATCAATACTCTATTTATGTATATCTTTTGTTTTAAAATCAAAGCCTCATCGCGTGGATAAACAAAACTCTGTACTAGACAATGGATCTCAGTGTTAAAGGGGAATGGTATTCTTATTAGTGCCTAAATTTGTCAGAAAAAAATATTCAAAATAGGAATGCACGATATCGTATCTTATAGCCGGACTACTACCTGCACTGCGCACCCGCAGCAGCGCACGTCCCGTCCGGCTGCGGATACCTTTGTCGTCGCCGCGCTACAGAAATGTTATAGCTTTCTGTCGCTCGTTGATTTCTTTTGAATGCACATCTTTTATAACAACACGCTGCGTCGTAACAAACAAATATTGATTTCAGTTGCGCGCGCCTCTAATGACAGCGCAGCTATTCAGCGGCGCGGCGGCGCGCGCTCCCGCCATGTGCGCGGCTAATTCTAATGAACTTGTTTGAATACGTGTGACCGGTGTTGTGGCCGCGGCCGACACACAGCGTCACGCAGTTTAATTAGTGCAGCGCCCGCCGCGCCCGCCGCCGCCGCCGCGCCGGCGCGCACGTGAGGAGCAACCGATAATAATAAACAACGGATCAGGATTCAGAATACAAAGATTTTCTCATAAGAATTCATAAGATCATACTCAATGAGCAATTCTCTTTTTTGAACGAATAAGAAAGAAAGGAAGAAATCTTATGAAGTATTCATAATTGCTGCAGTATGAGGGAGTATACATCATGCACTGTTCTGAAAGCAGTGTTTTTAAACAATACGTATAACCCACTTAAAATTCACCCGAACTTTCTTATTGGTATTAAAAATAGAAAAATCTGAATGAGAAACAACGTCTAATTTGAATACTTTCTGATTAGAAGGTGCGTGCGTGCGGCGGCGCGGCGGCGCGGCGGCCGGTGCGGCGCCCACTCCCGCGGCCGCGCAGGTCATTGCGCGGCCGCGGCCGAGTGCTGCAAGCTGAGGTCAGCGGCGAGAGGGGCCAGTCGCCTTACAAAGTTGTGGTTATCCTAATGACGTTTTAATATTGAAAATGCATTGATAGTATCCAATTTATTATATCCAACGAGAAATTACTGTTTAAATACCTATTTACCTTCGTCTTTTTAGAATTTGCTTACAACTTGCTCTGTCACTGATAGCTACATGTCCTCGGTTTCGAAGCGTCTTTCCGCGGAACCCTAAGTTTTTGCCGACGACTCTTGGACATTACTCGTAATCGTGCGACGAGATTGGTTCCTCGTCGCGACCGTAATAGGCGTCCGGCCGCTACCGGCGCGGCGGCGCGGGCGCAGGTTCCCACGCGCGGCCGAATATTAAATCACATGACAGACAAATTGGTGCGGCTTCTGGGAAACTGTCCCGCGGGAACCACACGCGTGCTGCTAGCGCCGCCGAGATAAGTAAGTAAGGATAGAAATGTATGTAATTGAAGACATCAGCTCGGTCGATAAATGGAACTGGCAGCACCGAGGCGAACATAATTTACCTAAAGCAGCGCTCACACGGGCGGGTGGCGGTTGGTTAGCGGCAACGTCACTCGGGGAGCGCTGCGCAGTTGGTGCAGATGATCCTGTTACACGAGTGAGCGACTATAAGCGTTGTGGCGGCCGCAGCGGCGGTGGAACTATGGATGCCGCTGCAGCGACGAGTGCGCCTCGTGGCCGTGCCTGGGCTGAGCTCGAGAAACGTGAAAGTTCACAGATGACCAAATTTGCACTTCCCAGACGTAGATAATTACGCGATTACTCACTTTTATAAAACTCACATGTTCCAAAAACATTTATAATATCTGGAATAATAATAGTTGAATTTATGAGATATAGACTAATCGATCGCTAGTCAAGAAATCTAACTACTTAGAAACCTTTTTAGTCAGTGACTAATCAGCATTATAATGATGACCGAAATTAAACTAAACTGCGCAGCTGCTCCGCTGTCCAGTAAGTGTATGCAAACGCTCTTTTATTTAGTTCTTTTATCGTAATTTTTTTAACTGACATGTCTCTATAAATATATGATATTAGTGCGTCACCTAGAGATATGTTCGCGTGTGAATTTTGATTCGTGTATAATAATCTCAGTTATAACAGACTGCCAGGCTCACAGTCGGAGGGAGGAGGTGAGGGGACAAAGAACTTTAATTAAATAAGCGTAGAGTTAATTAGCATATCTGGGTGAAGCTAAATTAATAATTAATGGTCGGGTGTGGCCCCTGTACTAGCGGACAATGGCAGAGTTATATTGGCGAGTGACGCGGTAGCCGGTATGTTATCGCAGACCTTCACTGTGAGAAATAAATGAGGTACTAGCTTTTTCTACTTTTTTCTATCACTTCCTAAAGGTTGCCTGGAAAAAATCGCTGAAAGCGATAAGGCCGCCTTTGCACATTTTGTTATTTAATTAGCCCTTAAGTTTGAAATGTATTTATAATATTGGTGTGCAGTAAACTATATTTATTATTATAAAATAAACAACTCATGAATAGAAGTAGCCCTCTGCCGCGTCCGCGCCGCGCTCGCTCGCGCCTTGAGACGACGCTCATTAAGACGACGGCGGGCGGTGCGCGGTAATTGAAACAGCGCGCTCATTATAATATTTCGACAGTAACTCGTGTTCCGGCGCGGAAATCACCTCCACAGTAACTGCTTCTAAAAATCACATTCAAGTGCGCTTACAAGATTCTAAGCGGGCGAGTTGTATTGCGCATTACTGATCTGATCAGATAAATCCGTGTGAATGTGGAACAGACGCATAGAATGATCTTATAAGAGTTCCTTGTATCCTACTACAAAACCCTAATAATATCTTTTTTTTAGTTCGACTTAAATATACGAAATATTTATTGTAAATAAATGCTTTTTTGTATCTCTGTCAAATCAATTGAAAAAAAATATAAGGTAAAGAAAGACTGCAAAACTGAACTTATTTGTTTTTTTTTTACTTCAAGATGGTGCATAGCTATGTAATGTCTTTCCTTGCCGTAGTTTACAAACGGCAGCGAACACTGAAATCGTAGAACATTTGATCGTCACTGCCCCACATCGAATAGCCGAAGTGCGTCGCGTCGCGGCCGGCGCGGTGGCGGCGGCGGCGCGGCGCGGCGGCGGCGGCGGTGGTAACGTAAACAATAATCATAATATTATCATTATTCTTTTGCATTTTTAATGTTACAATGATACACGAGGGGCTCTACAAACGTGGAACGACCCACATGAATCAAACCTGGCAGTCATCAGGCGTACGACTGTGTTCATAAGCAAGTAATGAGCGTACCCTCGTACCCGAGTACCCGAGTACTAGCAAACGAGGAAAGTGCCTTTTATTCAACCTACAGAATGATATGTAGGTGTAAAAGTAACACGATATACAATTTTATATGGTTTCATTTATATATAAGCGACCATTTTTTTATTTATAGCTTCTAAGCAACTCCAAAATCCTTTTATTATCTTTCATTTGTATAAGGGTCCACAATTTTTCCGAAAACTGCTTAAGGGCAGGAGTAAAACTTAAATGTTTTCCTTTAACTGTCTTAGATAGTTTAGATCGGAGTTTAGGCAGTAGTTACCGGTATTTATGGTTTTTTGTACTGGGAAAATAAAATTTAGCATTGCGTCGCTCGTTGATGTCTTTTGTATGGACAAGACATTCACTAGATCACACTATTATTATTTTTAATTAAATAATAAACTGACCAAGAAGGTCCGCATCAGACCGCAAAAGTACCAGGTATCGCAGTTATAATACTATTTAAAATGAATGAAAACATTTCAAAAACAACTATGTAAGTACTTTTAAAACTTATTGGATTTATATTCATTCTTGAAGTTTCGATTTTCAAAGGGCATATTTAAAAAAATCAACAAGGCACAATTACGCGAGTTTTCTCCGAAATAGAAACCAAAATTTAGTAGCTCTATATCGTATCGGCAGTGCACAAAAATGAAATTACCGGGTTGTGCATCAAATATGCATTTGGTAATATCCCCAAATGTCAGATGAGTCATTCCGGCGATGCGCACTACTCTGTATTAATGACGCTGTAATTGATTCGCCAACACCGCACCGCCCGCCCGCGCGGCCGCGGCCCGCACCGCCCGCGCCGGGCCCGTGTCTTGGCAGTGCTCATTAAAAATGAGTTCGAATGCTGGACAAAGCTGTTGTGATCCTATTAAACGTGCAAGAAATTAATATTAAAATTCTGACACGGTAGTTGTGATGTGCACAAAAACTTGCTTTACAAGTTTACTGTTACGTTCACCTTCAAAATTAGTTTCAATACATGTAACAGAGCTAATTAAAGTATTTATTTGTAAATTAGTAGGCAGTGGTATAGCGAGCCGCCGTGGCCCGCGCCGCGCGGCCGGGTACCGTGACGCCGCCGCTCCTATCCGCGACCGACAGATATTATAATGATGCTGCGACGCCTGTGTTTGTCAGTCACGTACTGGCATCTTGTGCACACTGCCCTGCCCGAGCATTAGCGGGTGTCTGAGGTTCTATCGTTATACTTTTCTTTAGATATTCGCGATTCTGGGAGCTTTTGTCCGTTACTTTAGTTCTCCTACGTATCTCCACATTTCTGATTTGATCATGTAGGGAAACTCCGGGCATAGCACGATCCGTCGCTTTTTGGGTGATTTTGGGCTTTCTTATGAGGCCCATAGTAAGTGACCATATCTCAGTTCCATATGTCATCACTGACAACACACACTGGTCAAACACCTTAGTCTTAAGACACTGAGGTATTATGGAGGTATTCACATATGGCATAAAATTTTGCCAATTATGGCATCACATTTCTCGAGTGGCGACTGCGCACCAAAAGACATAGCGTAGGCAGGCCTCCCACTCGGTGAACCGATAACCTGGTGAAGGTTGCGGGAAGCCACTGGATGCGGGCAACGCAAGGACCCGTTGGTTTGAAAATCCTCGGGGAAGACCTTTCTCCAGCAGTGGAACGTCTTTTAGCTAATGATTATGAAGATATATGAGTTCCCGGTGTCTACATCCTCAATGGAATCAAACATTCGCACAATTTTGGTGACTTTATTGGTTATTTTTCAATATTATTTGTTTTTATCAGCGTAATATTATTACATAAAGATCCGTCCAATGTCTTACTCCTTGTTTAATTCCAATACTTTAGTTTTTAAGGTTATTCCGATTGCAAGTGCAAACGAATCATTTGCGCTGAATGCACGCAAGTTTATCGGCGATTACTATCAGTTGTTGCAATGCTAGTGACAAGAAGAAACGCATCGCTTGGTTACAATGTAGCACAGTCTAATATTGCAGGTCAAAGCAAGCAATGTACTCGAACCTCTCGAATAATTTGTACTGCATTTATAGGTGTAAAAAATGTGTACAAATCAGATTTTAGCGCCGCAACAATGCCTGGCCGGTGCGCGCGCGACGGATGGGCGGGCGGAGTGGCATCTGCTCATTATATCCTACTTAATATTCCAAACTGCTTATGAATAATCAACTAAGCAATATGTACTTGATATAAAACTACCTACCTATCGATTAGAATCGTATTTTGTAAAAAAAAATGTAAAAAGTGTTTCATTAAAAAGTAAGTATGCATAAAGGAAAACGGAGTGAGGTATTTGATGATATAATTATCTGGTGAGACTGTTAGAAAGCCGCGGGGGCGCGAATTCCAGCCTGTTACTTTGTGTGAGCAATCGAGAATGATTTGGTGACGATCGATGCTTCCATTCCCTTAGATGCGCGGGAGTCGGTGCGGGCGCTCGCAGCGCTGTTTACTAGTCAGACGCGGGGCCTTCAGTGATACAGCAGTACCTACCTACGCACGCATACATGCAGTGCGCTACTGTTGCAATCTATATTTTATAAAGTGTACACTGCTACCTACTTCGAATAAAATATTTTCATTTCATTTCATATGTGGTTTCATCTGCTTCGTCGCCGCGGTATAGTGACGATTTTGTTTAATTAAGGCCTTGATAGTTCTCTTTTTAACAGTAAAATCCTACATTTAGATAACATACTTAATGCCATATCGTTCTGGCGGCGGCGATTTGATTGTAGTGGTCGTGGAGGGGATCGCGGAGTTGTTCCTTCGCTAGCACTTCCTGAAACGTTAAATGTAGGATAATGTTGATAGGATTTTTTTACTAGGACTAGTAGGTAAAAAAAAATAACTTAAAAGTTTGTGTACATCATGTACTTTATAAAAATCATTTTGAATAAGAATTAAGAATTATGAGCTCAGTTCACGTTCGCGCGGCCGCAGCCGCCTACTGATTGCCGCATCATTTGAATGTAAGTATATGACTGTATTCTAATGGGAGCATTACCGCGCGATTGATTCCCGCGCGTGCGTTCTGAAGCGGCGGCGTGTATTTCACTAATGACCCGGTGAGCTGCCGCGAAGCTATAACGCTTATGCTGATCACAATATCATTACACTTCGGTTCTTATTTCCGGCGGCGCGGCGTGTAATAGGCTCCCTCAAATTATGCGGCTGCTTACGGCGAGTGTCCAGTTCGTGGCCACCTCCCCCCCCTCCCTGCACCGCACCGCACCGCGGTCCACTCTACTTTCTTGATAAATAGAATCGATTGGGAATCATGCTGCGTTTTGTAAAGACAAAAAATATTCTGTGAGCAAAACATTGACTCGTTTGTAGTCGCGGGCCTTAGAATCGTCTCATCGTTAAACTGGATACTAATCTCTTTATTGGATCTTATAATTGGTACGATCTCATTTCAAAGCGAACACAAAAGATAAAGATGCGAGAGCGACCAAGTGAATATACAATATTTGTAAAGTGTTGGGCCCGACAGAGCTGTTTGCATTGTTGCGGCGCGGCCGCAGAAGGTCAGCGCGGCGCGCGCGACCTTTGCGGGTCCCGTTAGCGCACCTGCCGCGCCGAAAGGTCTCCACTCGCGCCTACCCGCGCCCCCTGTCCGGCGCCCCCGTCCGGCGCCCCCGCCCGGTGCGAGCCGCCGCTGTTTACGACTCCCGGGAGTCCCGAGGGTGCGGAAGAGTAACTACCGCCTGTCACGATGACATAAGTCCCACAAACTTCTGCATTACGCGCATGACAATATTGTAATGGAAGTTGATGAAACTCTATACAATAAATCCGCAAAAAAATTAACAAAACAAGAAAGAACTGAAATACTTTTAACTCATGTTTAGTTTCTATGATCGATTATCAATCTATCGAACAGAAATTATTGAACGAATTTAGATGAAATACAATTACATCTCTAGACAAAGAATGCAGTCAACGCTGAAACATTACAAGTCCCATGCATACAAAGTATGAAACAGTCGTTACTGTTTGTATATCAAAAAATATATAAATAAATAAATCACAAGTGAATCATTCTACAGACTGCATCACATAGATAAAAATATTATTAAAAGTACTATCAGTACACAAATATGAAAATGTACTTTCTCAAAGATGAAAATGTTTTGATATTTTAATAGGCCCGTTCCATTATTGGCTCGGCGGCGAATGGTTAATCGTAAATAGAGGGATTTTATGAGGCTTTTACAGCGTTACGGCGGGCGTCCCGAGAGCCGCTCCAGCGTCCGAGCCGGCCGAGCCGGCCGAGCCGGTCGAGCCGCCCGAGCCGCCCGAGCCGCCGCGGCGTCGATGGTATTCAGGCAGACACGGGCGGAGCGGTGCGGGTGCGGGTGCGACTAACGGTCCGGCGCTGGACTGTTGTGCAATTTTTACTTTTCGATTGTTTTGTCGTTTTTTATCGGTTCCGTCGGCGCTGGTGCAATAAATTAGAAAGTCCCTCGTCTCGATCCTTCACAGTCCGAATTATTTTTTACTTCGATCGCTTTCTCCGACACAATGCCGAAAGTAATTGCTTTAGGAGGATACCCTCGACCGACAATTGCAGAACATTAAAAAATATAATAAACAAATGCGTCCGCGGGCGTGCGAGTCGTAAAAAAACAACCGTTAAATGAGTATGGTCGGCGAAACGGACGCCTTTCGTCGAACTGATGAAAACTTAAAAAGCTTATTATACCCTGAGAAAGATAATAAAATATTGTTCAGATCCAAAGGGGGGTGAGGGAGTAGAGGTGCGGCGGGCGGGGGAGGGGCGGCGGCTCCACAGCCTGACACCACACGTGGTGTGGCTGGTGCAAAGTGCGCGGACAAAGCTGTGCGAGTTCGGATTGCGGAGTGCTGGGTGCTGTAGTGGCTGGGACTCACCGGAGGCCATGTGACACGTGACATGCGGCGCGCGGGGCCCGCGGCGGCTGAATGGCGCGCTGCGCGGGCGCACCCCACCCGCCACCGATCTAGTTCTAGGGCAGGCATTACCTATTCACCCCAGCGGTAAAAACTGAAATGTCAGCGGCTAACGGGACCGCGGGACCTTTGCAGGGCTAACGGAGCCTGCCGCACCGGGCACCGGGCGGCTGCCGCGCAGGGGCGCTAATAATAGCCGCCGCCGCTGCCGCACTGACCCACCACCGCGCCCCGGCGACACAGTCTCCCTTAGTCGAGTGACAGACTAACGTAAATATTGTTTGAAAATAACGTCCAATGAAAAGTCACATTTTGGAAACAGCAAAGATATTATACAAGTAGAAAATTGCGCACTCTGGAGAGTCCAACTCCGGCGTCAAGAACGAACCGCCAAGGTTAATATAAAATTTAGCTTCAATGGCCAAATTAGCATCACGTGTAGGGCGCTAAAATGTACACCTACGGACGTGTGCAACGCGACCATCACCAGGCAACCGCCGTCTATACCTTGTGAATAGTACGGTTGAATGGTGCCAGTGCCACAGGAAAAGAAGAAGATAACCAAATTATGATGCAGTTATGCGAGGCCATGTTTTATAGATAGATGCAAACTATGCAAAAAGTTAATGATAGATATTTTTTTATCATCAATTTATCTGGAAGTTGCAACTTCGTCTGCTGTGAGAACTTTTGTTATTTTTACTGCAGTTATAAATCTATGAAAGCATCGTGCATTAGAGCTATCGAAAAAAAAGCGATGGATCTTTCTATTATTCAGGTACCCGAATACACCTTCCCCAAGAAGGCTCTCGTTCCTTAAGATAGGGTTGGTAGTGGCGTGGCGCGGCGCGAACAAAGCATTTGCATACGTTGCTCGACGCATCGCAATTTTTTGTGCGGAAGCTTTTTGTTAGATTCGAATTTGAAAATCAATCACGAGCGCCCTTAGAATACACCATGGACAGATGAACGACCCTACCTGCGCGCGCGCACACATGCGCGAACAATAATTATTGAAATGAATTTATGGCTCTTCTATTCTAAAAGATACGATTACTAAACTGCAGCAAGGCAATGACAAGACACACTCAATACATCTCAGAAAAAGTAGGCTTCGTTTGAAATTATAATAAATTGGACCAGTGCCTACAAGTTACTTAGACTTGCATCTTATATCTAGAGCGTTACAGGGGTTGGAGGGGTTGCGCATTAGCCGATAAGGGGCCGACCATTAAAATACACCTGTGGTCAGTGCGAGACCGCCGGCGGCGGCGGCATTAGCGAGAGCGAAGGTCATATGCATTAAATCATGCACGCATGAAAGAAAACTGCATTCCAATCGAATTCATAGCTCTTTTTTGATGACAAATACCGATGCCAAATACATTGGATTAACTGAAATTGGTTTTTAGCCCCGTGTCCGTATACGCTACTGTATGTCGGTTGTACCTGTTCCAGCGAGCGCGACATGCGAGCATTCTCTAAAGCAGAGACGTATCACACGTACGATAAAAGTGAACGTGTGTAGAAGTACTGTGGGATATCAGCGACCATTGAAATGATATGTTTCATTACGTTGCGATACTGAACTTTACTACCACAGGTAGCGTCACGCGCGGGGCGCTCGCCGCAAAAACTGGAGAAATGGCCCCGACAGGCCGCCACCGCCGCCACCGCCCGCTGCGGCTCGGCTGCGGGCTGCCTCATGCTAATGAGCGAAAGGCGCTTACATAAGTAAATGCGCAAACCGAGGGAAATGCACTTCACAAACTTGTTATAAGTTTGCACTTCAGAAAAACTAGAATATATTGCATTTGTTATTATACTGTTCAACTTAGCGTAGCTTTCTATCCATATTTTATTATAATATGAGTCAAATTAAAGAGCTCTTATTACATTTTAACACAATATACTCAAAAATCTGTATTTGCGAAAATCTATACACGCAAATGCACTAGTTGTTTCAAATTGTTAATGGATTTGTCAGTCTTCTATTTCAGATAACGCATTCATACTTAATGGTGGTCATTTTTTGTGGTGACATCAGCCAGGTAGTGCGATCCGCAGCGCCCGCTCCCGCGCCTCACTTAAGAGTACCTCTGTGCGGTGGCTGAGAAACTTTGAGAACAACCTCGAATTACTGCGATCCATCCCATTTATTCTAATAGTGTTGTGTTTATTACTCTGTATCAAAATTGCGAAAGTTCCGTTATTGTACAAAGGTGAGGTCGTTGTCTAATCATGACGTTTTGCTGTCCGGTGGCGGTGGCGTTGCGTGATAATTAAAGCATCAGCGGCATGCGGCGCTCGCGGTGAAATTATTCAAACGGCGCAAATGTCACAGAAATGTCAGCGCGGGCGCTAATTGCGAGTAGCGGGACCCGGCGGCGGCTGCGGCGGCCCGCGTACATGACGCTGCCGCTGGCTAAACAAAGACATAGCGATAATATTCGATGCACAGAATCATTCACATCTGCATATTAACCATCTCCTGTAGGTCCAACCATGTCTTGTGGATCATCCCAAGGGTTAGGATTAAAGGTGTTTGTTGATGTTGCGCAGATTGGCGTTGCCATTTGCCTTCGTTAAGTTTGCTGAGAAGCTCACACTCACAAGTTGTAGCTGTTCCATATCAGCACATTCGACTGGACCGTTTGCGAGTGGAGCCGCGTGTTCCGCGGCGGCTGCGCTCACCTCGCTCATTGTGTCGGTCCACGTCTCGCTATAAATCTCTCGCCTACATTGAACAAACTGTATTCAAACGATATTTCTAGACGAAAACCATTGTTAGTGCGGAAATATGCGAGTCCCGTCATTGTGTGTGCGGAGCGGACGATGTGTGGCACTCGAGCGCCTGGTGGGGGGGGGGGGGGGGGGCAGCTGGTCGCAGGTAGCGGCGCGGGCGCATGCAAATGTCACGAACTATTTCACACAACACAATTGTTGATTTATGTGAAAAAATTCACACTACGCCAGACTGTGACTCCCTACAACAGACATCAACAAGGCACTCACAGCTCAGAGTGCGCGCTCCATACAAAATACATCAACGAGACACACATTTTATGATGTGCGCTCCATACAAAAGACATCAACGAGACACACACGCCATTTATAATTCGTACTAAGGTGATTTTTAAGAAACACTCCGTTGCAGTTGGCGACAATAATAATTTGTAGGTGTATATCTATAATGTAATATAAAACAACGTGACAGATGGATTTCTGGTATCATTTAGCGCCAGTTCGGGGCCGAATCTGAGTATCAATCCAATATGGCAGAAGATTGCTTAGTCTAAGCAAATCTGTTTTTATTTTTTGAGTTCGTTTGACTACATCTCAGATGATGGAAAGTGATGATGTAGTCAAGGATGGTATACGCAAACTCAAATAATGTCTATTCACTCTCGCCTTGAAGATCCCCAGATTTTTGGAGTCGGGAAACACAGACGCAGGTAAGAAGTTCCGTTCCTTCGCAATAATTGATCCAGATGTCGTATTTAGATGAGTCACATTACAACATTCAAATTGCGCTAAGATACTGAAATGAATCGTCTTGAAAAGAGGCAGAGGCCATTTACAATATATATCAAATTTTCACAGGTTTGATTGTGTAGGATGAAACAAGTTTTACAGTTGTTTAGAGATATGTAGATCCTAGTTATTCTAACAAAATGTAGATTTTTAGTAACGGATATAAATAGCAAATTAAAAAACAATAGGCGATGCTAATTAGACATCGCGACTTGCACCGAAAGCTGCCCAATTAGCTCGCGCCTCTAATTACGATGATCGTAACGCGCCTGCGCCTGCGCTCGGCTATGCGTCATAATCATATGTAATTAGGACCCGGCGTCTAATTAAATCTCGCAAACCAGCACTAGATACACACATTTATGATGCACGAACCAAAACTGTGGAAACACAATGCGCCTTAGATGTATACGCAAGTAATTAGAAAGCAGAGCTTCGCTCCTGGATTTGAAGTGGACGAAGCTAGCCTTTTCGGTCGAAGGGACATCTCGTATTACTGTGGTCTTGTGACAGACGGTGGCGTCGCTCGATAACATGCTGGAAACATTCCGATTATACGCTGACATTACTCTCCAAATTCAACTGGTATAAAAACAACGAGCGGCAGCGGAGTGTGACAGGCGCGGCGCACGCGGCGACCGGTGGCCGCGCGGCGCGGCGCTGGCGACGGAGCCAGCACCGGTTTTTACGCGGCTGCCCATTCATCTCATAATTAATGCTGGTAAAAAACAGCCCTAGACGAAAATTGGAAATGTTTCGGTGTCTCCGCGCGGCGTAAAAACCAACCGAGCAGTGAATTTGTAATAATTTAATTATGCGGTCGTTCTGTCCCGCGTCACGACGGCCCAGCGGCCGCGCGGCGCTGCCTGCGTGTGAGGAGTTGCCGTCACCGCGACGAGACCACGGTTTCTTCAATGAACTTTTAACTTCATTGATTTGGTGTAAAAATTGAATTGGCTTTTATTCACTTGAGACAGTTTAAACTTATAACTGGCTGGCTGGAAGAGATCCCTTTATGGGATAAGTCCGCCTTTGTACATGTTTTGTTACTTATGCTTATGTATGTTTGTCATATTCGTGCAATAAAGAGTTTACAAACAAACAAACAAACTGACTGACTCAGTTATATGACAGAGTAGTGGTTACGTTTTTGGCTGTGTGCCGGCTGTCGTTTTGATCCCCACGCAATACAAATATGTCTGTGATGATGATGATGAGTATGTGTTAGATTCAGACATTTTATATCTGCGTACCAAATCCTAGTTTTGGGCCAAGAGATTGTGCCATTTGTGTTGTTAATTATAGTCATAGAGCGGCTGCCACTGAGATCAGCGTCAGCGAGGAGGCGGGAAGGGGAACGCAACACTCACCGTTCAGGTCGAGCACCATCTGCGTGTTGAAGTAGCCGCTGACGTCGCCGCGGCCCGACACTGCAACACACAACGACACCGTGTTACATACTGTCTGATAGGCTCTTAGCTACACATGCTTAACTAGGTAGGATCTTAAGCCCGGTTTACGTTGATCAAGTACAGTGGTGAAGTCAAGTAGTAAGTAGAAGTCCATTACTTTCTCGCAACTATACTTTGCGAAGAGTACAGTTGCAAGACAAGCAATGGACTTCTACTTTCTACTTGACTTACCACTGTATTTGACTAATGTAAACCAGGCTTAACTGGGAGAGCGCCGCGGCTCGCTCTACGCAGAGACGGCCGGCGCGAGTACAGACATGTGAGGCGCTCCATCTTAACCTTCAAGTATCACCATAGCACGTGAGTTAGAAATCGGTCACATAGTGGAGTACTGCAGCAGGAACACAAGGTTTTCGGGCGGGGCGACTGTAGGGAGTTTTTGTAACTTTTTGTGTACCAAATCGGGAAAAGGGTGTAATGAGTCCAACTAGTCACTTGAACATCCGCCTGTAGGACATTTGTTAAGACACGACTACTTCTTTAGGAATATAATGGAAAGAAAGATAAAAGGAGTGAGAGGAAGGGGAAGACCAAGACGGAGCTACTCCTGTTTGGAGTAAGGAAAAAGTGGAGTTCATGTCCTACCAAGATTAAAAAATGTTGGCTGAAGACAGAACACGCGATGGCGTTTGCTTCAGCGATAAGAGAACTACTCTTAGATATCAGATAGACATAATATAAAGATAAAGATTCATTTCATTATAATAATAAAAGTCACAATAGATTGGCAGGTGTGACTGACAATCAGCACCACTGCACTGTTTTGACAGAGAGCGAGTGGCCAGCGCAGCGCTCGTTGTGTTACGTCAGTCGCGGCTAGGTGCGCACGCGCATAATACTAGTTTAGCCGATGTGGCGTGATGGTAAGTGCTGTAGTTTATGGTTCGTCTGCGGAGCCTCTGTTTGCGAGAGACGCGCTCGTAGCACAACTTAAGTTTGTGACAAGTGGATCAACGTCTTGTAATGACAAAGGATGAACTCCGAAAACACTTGGCTTTCGGTCCCAGATATCTGCTCGAACTGTTTTGCTGGTTTGCGTCTATTGATTATAATATCACAAGAATGCCAAAAAAGTAAAAACAATATTTAGGCTAACACAGTTACTCAAGAAATAGTAAATATATTGGGTTTGGGAAATATTTTTTATCAAAAAATAAAGTTTATACCAAATTGCGAATTATGTGGGGTTCCTTAGTCTTAGTATGCTGGTTTGCGTCTATTGATTACAAGATCAAATAAATTATTTATCCTAACGGTTACTCAAAAAATACTGAATAAAATATTAGGTTTAAGAAATAATTTTCATCAAAAAATAAAGTTCATTGTTTCATACCAAATTACGCATAATCTAGGGCTCCTTAGTCATATGTATACTATAAAATAATAATATATTTTTATCTTTGTAGCTCAAAAATCGTTTATGACAGGATATCTGAAATAATTAACATCTGAGATTTCTTATGATGACCCTATTACACATAGGAAATATCATCTCCCTTTACGCCAAATAGTTGTTTTTGTACTTTAATAATAATTTTACCGCATACGGTGGGACAGAACGATCTAAAAAGGTTCTTCGTAAATATAAGTAACACGTTTAAGGATATTACTGTATTTTACACAATTACTTTAGGTGAGCAGACGCAGGGTGCAGCTGCCACGGAGGCTCTTTGTCACCCACACGAGCGTCGCGTGCGCAGCTATTCTCCGGCTCGCGCGGGGATTGTGACAACAGGAGGTGTCGGCGAGTGTGACAGTGTGGCCGTTGGCCACCGCCGCCGCCGCGCCGGCGCCCGCGCAGCACACACTGACTGTCTCACGCGCATCGCTGTCGTTGGTCACATACTATTATTACATGTCTTTTCATTGCGCAGAAGTGGTAAATGACTGGTAAATGATCTACCTACTTATTGCAACGAAATAAAAAATTGATATTATTAAGTATCGAATGTACTTATTCCTCTTATGTCAACTTAATAATATTAAAAACTTAATGGAATACTAAGAATGAATTTGTTTTAAGCAATTCAATCAAACTGTATATGAGCATTGTTGAGCAAACACGCGCCCTCGCGGGCCAGCTCGCGGCCTGCAAATAAAAACCCTTCGCTACACACACGCACCCACGCACCCACGCACCCACGCACACACACTCTAACGTGGCCTATGTCCGCACGCACACGACGGACGCACTCGACACTTTTGCACCAGTTCACAACACCACAGAAATAGCCAATACATCACTGAGTATACTGAGAGGCTTTCGCGCCGCGTGGTTTGAAGGACTTAATAAAAAAAAAACATTAATATAGGAAAAATCTCATCAGTCGATATTAGAACTCTACGGGAATAAGTTTGAAAAATATTTTCTCAAAAGCAAACAAATATTAATTTGACATATTAAGATGCAACCCGGCTCTTTTCTAGCTCTTAGTTGTACAGTTTGGCGGACAATGGACATTCTGTGGGCGAGGGGGGGGGGGGGGGGGGGGCTCGGGAGGGGCTCGCCGGATGCACTGATATAATAATTGTCAGCAGTGCATGCTGGTGGCGACTGCGATCCGACTGGAGATTACGGTGATGATATGAAGAAATGGCAAATACGAATGCATAATTATTATGAAATCGGCCAAGGAATTAAAAAGGCCAAGTGCAAGACGGCTGTCTATGAGAGTTTCGTACGTATTACTGGTCAATCAAATAATCCTTAGTAATATTATAAATACCAAAATGAGTTGATAGTTGACGGAGTGGGAAGTGACATTGGCAACATTTTATCCTGTAAAAATATCGGATTTCCCCAGAAATCACACCAGAGACTTAAAGTAGCGCTGTTTGCTGGGTAAAACAACTTAAAACGATTTTATTGAAACTTGGTAAAGAGCTTAAGATAGAGGGCGGTAACCGCACAGGATAATTTTGTCCCGAAAAAATTACTTCCCTGCTCGCGCATTGCGCAACTTCAATGATAATCATAAAATCAACATCCACGCGGCATCAAAGCTGATAATGTCACAAATAAGATTTATTCAGCACTTTCACCTCTATATTAAAATTCCTTTAATATAATCTAAACTTTAATTTATTACATTCCGTAACACAGATGACAATTTACGTAAAATTTGGCGGCCCCATTTCTTCGCTTTTAAAGATAAAAACAATAAAAAGACGTGATTTAAATAAATTATTATAAATCGAACGACACCCTACATGCCATGGTAAGAACCTTTTTTGTTCCATTAAATCTATAGAAACTGCGCTGAAAAGATTGTTTTACTCACTTGGGGTAACCCTAACAGTAGCTGTTATGCTGCAAAGGCCAAGGACCTATTTAGCACTGTAAACAGGACACGCCGCGCCGGCTAGATAGATAGTTACAATAAAACTAGAATTACTACTTGATTATTTAAAAACAGCCTCCTAAACCCTAAACTGCGAGCTGACAGCGTGCGGTCGCGGGCCGCGGGGCGTATAATTAATGGCTTTCGCTTGGCAAGGAGCCGTGAGCTGTGGGTCTCCGAAACACAATTCTTTCCCGTCGAAATGGGCTAAAAGATAGCATCGGATTAACGGGATAGGGAAATAAACGACGCGCACGGGATGGTTACCATTTAAAGTGGGGTCAGGTGGCTGTCCGGCGCCTCCGACGCGTGCAGCCCGTCCGGCGAGTCCGCCCGTGCCGCGCAGCGTCCCCGGGGAGCGCTACCGACTCCGCCACTCCATAAATCGTCCCCATTTGGCTAACCCGCGAATCAAAGAAAGGTAATTCACAATGTTTAAATCCAATTTGAAAAAGAAAAAGCGGAGGGTGCGGCGCGCCGGCTGCATGTAAAGCGGCGACAAGCGGCCTGGCCGTGAGGGCGTATTGTACAACCTACCTACAGAATTCATTGTTCTGTATAATATTTATACTTCGTTAGTTTAACGTCGCGTCGCTTCCACTAAGCTTAAATATATCTCTTTTATTTTAACTTTGAGAGGAATATCACTGTAGTTAGAACATGTTGTATATCAGCTATGCGTGCGTGAGGCGGGCCTTCGTGCGGATCCTCGGGGGATCCTCAGACTCTGCGCGATACTACTAAGTGCTGCTAAATTTTACATTGTGTTTTTGCCCCAGACGCACAAGAGGGTTGTCCTCAGTTTAAAGCTAAAATAAACTTATAAGAAAAAAATGAATTATTTTCTTATATTTTTGGCGTTGTTCTTAAGTGTATTATAAAGCGTATATTTATTTTCGAAACAAGTTTAAAGATGACGGGTTCTAGTGGCGAGAAGATGTGAAGGACAAAAAAGCTACAACGTGCCAGTATTCGCAGTTGACAGAATGTACCTTCCTTTCCTTCCTTTTCCGAAATATTAGAAATCCGAACCGACTAGTAGGTATATGAACTAAATCCCCGTACCACTTTATACCAAAAGAATTGCTACGCAATGTGTGTGAAAATGTGCAATGCAATTCCTAGCGAAATACAGAATTTACCCCTCCCACGTTTCCGCTACAACATTAAGAAATGGTTAAAAGACAAAATATTTTATTCCGTCAAAGAATTACTGCAACCGAATACTTAATAATTTAATAAATTCACGGTATCAGCTCTTAAATGTTTTTTTATGATTCCATATATTATTTGTATACTTTTTATTTTCTCTTGACATGCATTATTATTTTTAATTTTATCTAGAATGACATTTTATATTGTTTCATTTTTATCTCGTTGTAATGTTTTGTAATTGTAATGTAAATGATTTAAATTTTTCTTCTGTTATTACATTTGAATATTTTTTATTTAATTATTGTATGTCACAAAGTTGACTAAATGTGCCGTTCTGATATTTAAATTTAAGATCTGTATCTATACCACATTTATAGCAATAAATGAATTTGAGTTTGAGTTAGAGTTTTCGGTCTGGCAAGCATCAGCACGGCGGGCGCCGGCGAGTAGCGGAGGGCGGGATGTGGCCTTCTCTGGCCACTCTGACCACTAGCGCGTTCTCCGAAACATAACAGGTCATTACGGGAGAGATCCCTCTGCGACTAAATCCAGTCTTCCACATTTTTCGAGTACCAAAAATATTATGCCTATTATGAGTATCCAAGTATTTAAAATAGTGAAAGCCTGCATAATTTCATGTATATTAATAAGTAAATTTATACTAACAAAAAACAACTCATTATGCAACGACTAGATGTACGTTTTTCATGAAACATGAATAATGCGAACATTTCTACGAAACAAGTTTCTTCTAATTTGGAGCGAATCGACAGATATGCATAATGGCATGCCTCAATTTCTGTCATCAATATTCATCAGACTGGTGATCACTGCTCGCTGCGCGCGTCAACGGTCATCTGCTGCACCGACAGCACTTCTACGTCACCCGTCGCGTCGCTACTGCATTTTAGAAGTAAAAAAACCGTGCACATTTTCTTAATTAAATAACTGGTTATAGCTCTATTAGACTAAATACGGCTTGACAAAAAAGTATTTCACTAGTAATTGTTCTACTCGTAAGTTCATATGGACGAACGCAGTGTTGACGACAGCGAAGCTCGGCGATAGCAGGCGCTGGTGCAGTGCGGGCGCGCGGATCCGTATATCCGTCACGCTACACTTTTGTCTCTCAAAGACTTCCTGTGCAAAAACACGTTCGGAAGTCTGGAGAGAAACTGAGAGGAGGCGGGGTGATCGACCCCGGGCTAATTACGTCACGTCCCCCGCGGGTCACGGGCCCTTCGCACACGCCGCTCCACAACACACTCGCCCTACATCCGAAAATCGATTGTGCTCTAACGGGCACAAGTTCAACAGCCAGACGGCAGCCGCCGCCGCCGCCGCCACCGCCGCCGCGCCTACACGTCGCTAGCTCGCAGGTGTACATCTGCGACAGGCCGGTCATCACACAATCGTTGACAAATATTTGTATGTACACTAATATTGATATGTAAGTAATGATATTATGATACGTCCCGACAGATCTTAGGTCGTCATAGACTCTCAAGTCTATGAGGACAGCCGCCGCCCGGCCGACACTCAAACAGTTGGTTTGCGCACTCTTTAATAAGGTGTTTATTTATTTATGTATGTTACTGTGTGCCTTTATAGTGTTCCGAACGCAAAGGGTGCCACGGGGCCTCATCGCTAACTAAGCCGCTCTGTCCGTCTGTACGACCCTTAAAGGGTTCCCTTCGCCATTCCAATACACTATTTTTAGAAATATGTTTCCCTGATGACGTTCAATCCTTTGAACCATTATAGGTAGATCGTATGGGAAGGGGGTCCCCACGTTTTTGTGCTCTATCGTAAAAATAGTAAGACATACTCAAGCGTCAAAGTTTCTTTGATTATACTTAGTGAATCCGATTCGCGTTAAGGTTTTCCAAATGAATGAATGATTATTTTTTGTGAAATATGAATCAGGTGAATATGTGCACTTGGACTGGTTCATAGCATGAACTAAACCTAGGTTCTGTTTTAAATCCACTGCGTCTGAGTAACCTCAAATCATGATATATGATGATATTTTGCACTATATCTGATCTGATGATAATGTAGTTTCTTCTTTAAATATTCAAAGATGCCCTGGACGGATTCCTGTAGTCAAGCCTACGCTGTCCTGCCATCCGACCGTCCGACCGTCTGACCGTCTGACCGTCTGACCGTCCGACCATCCGACCGTCCGATCGTGGACCGACCTATACCGGCTGTAACTATCGTTTGAACCGTAATAGGTAGGTGGTTGATAGTTTCAGAGAATATGTTTTGCTACGTATTCTAAAAAAATTCGAAATAAAAAATAAAGGAGTCTCCAAGTACAAGAAACACGTTCTCTGTGATTGCTCTGACGTAGAAACGGTAATACAAATAACCGTCAAAATTGACAACATTTCAAATGACCCCCAATTTTTATGAGTTTTTTTTTTGGTAGAAAATGCAAAAAGACAGCACCTGTTGTTTTTATTTTATGTTTGTTAATAGTTATATATTTTTCAAGGTAACCACTTTTTCCGTTAAGCTGCGTAGGAGATGAATTATGAAATGAAATGAAATAATATTTATTCGAAGTAGGTATCTCTGTACACTTTTCGAACGTCATATTTTTCTACCTAATACGAAGTTCCTACCGCTCGGAACTCGTATATACTCCGTCAGGTTCAGATACCTTACATATGTTTACAGCCTATCCAAGCCTAGCGGAGAAACAACTCTTCAATATTATTATATAAAATATTTTATATCGTGTTAGGTCTATAAAGTGCAGTAAATGTCAACATTATTAGATAATTCATTTTTCTATGAGTTAGATACTATATTACCTCTGCGACGCTTTTAATATAATAAATAATTTCATTTCATTTCATTTAATTTTCATTAAATACACAAACTTAGCGCTTCATAAATTTAATTTTTAATTCTTTTTTCTTCTTCTTTGTAATATAATTTAATGGAAGTAAATTAATTTTTGGGGGAATATTAATCTGTTGAATTTTATACCTTAAAATAAATTTATTTTGACTAATATCTGAGCCTCACCGGACATAACGGAAGCAACGTAGGCGGCGCGGGCGCAGGCGGCGCGGGCGCAGACGGCGCGGGCGCAGGCGGGCGCGCGGCGGCGCCGGCAAAACTGAACGCTACGTTAACTTTGTCGTTACCGCAATCAAACAAAATCTTATAATTCATTGTGAACTCTCATTAAGTTTGCGAGTTGCTAACTCAGTGCAAGTAAAATTAAACTCAGCCTGAAAATTAAAATGACTGTACAGCGCATTTTAGAGTTCAAAACTTTATGTGGCTCGTGCGGGAGTGGCCGAGCAAAATGACAAATTGTTTATGATAATGATAACTGTTTTTTTTTTAAAAACCTGTAGACGGCGCTCTGATATTAAAGTACATTTCGAGAATTCTTTAATTTGATATACTGTTTTTAGAGTTTCGTACCTCAGATGGAAAAAGGAACCCTTATAGGATCACTCATGTGTTTATCTGTCTGTCCATCCGTCTATCATAATTAATTTAATAATAATTTGCTCCGAATCTACTGGACCGATTAATTTGAAACTTGGTAGGTACATGGATTTCTGAAACCTAATCACGGATTGTTTATTCATAAACAAATTACACTGTGTTTGAATTTGACAAGGAAATAATAATAAATAGAAAAATAATGTCACTAAAATAATTTTAAACAACATAATACGAATCATTCAGTAATAAAAATGTGTAATCTAAATAAATGAATTTTGGAGGGCAAATCAGAAAATCAAAAAAAGTTTTTGGAACCGTACCGACTTGTTATGAATAAACCGTTTTAAAAATATTTAAGAAAACAGTCCAAAATTATATAATAAGAAATAAAGAAACTAGTCCTTTACTTATAGATTACAGGACAACCTATAAGAAGTCTATGGACTTAAAATAAGATGGTAACATTCTCAACATTGTTTGTTTGTAAGGAACACCGGTGCGCGAGTCAGACGCGCACTTGCCCGGTTTTATTTTGGCAAACATAGTTAGTTTGTGTAGAAGTACAATACCACCTTTTAAGGGCACCTTTTGCTTACGCAACGTTAGAGCAAGACTAATCGGAAACAAAATTATAGTCATCATATAACTACTACTATACTTTTGGATTTATTAAGTAAACGTGTATTACAATAGTGTCACCAATTGACGTCATGAACTTTATTGAAATGTTATAACAAACTAAGTAACAGTATTTTGCAAAAAGTCGTATTTAAGGTGAGTAGCAGATGTCGGAGCAGATATGATTAATGACAGGTATAGTGTTGGTGACCAGCACGCACCGAGTGTTGCGTGGAGGGACACATTACGGCATTAAACTACGCGTGACTGCATCACCGCCGCTAATTTACTTACTCGATGACATTATTACACCGGCATTACCTTAGAAAGCGCGCCCAGCGCGTCTCCCGCGCACCGCGGCGTCATTACGCACTAAATTATCCCCATGTGCTGCCAATTCAATTGTTATTTTAACATAATTTGATGAAAACATAAAAAAGTCATTAGGAGCCGTTCGTATTGAAAAAAACTGGTAGTAAATAGAGATATTTTGTGTAGATTTACTGGTGGGACTGCGCGTTAGTTCGCGCCCCGGCCGTCTCCGTCGATGTACCGCCACTCTACAAGAGAGTCCGAAGGGGCCCGCAGGACGGACCTAATTTTATCCCTATACTGGGGATTTTTATTGAATAGATGTTTTCTAAGATTTACTGTCCAAACATCGATAAAGTAAATGAAAGTGGGGGTCGCTCCCGCCGGTCAAACAGAAAACCGGCTCTCGAGTCCACAATAAAGAGGTGAAGTGCGCGCGGGGCGTGTCAAAGGAATCATTTCGCACACGAGCCGACGGCGCGGGTGAGGTGACAAAAGGCTCGCATAAAGAGAGTTAATATTATTTGTGGAGGGTCGCGTGGGCCGCGGGTGCGTGCCCCGCCGCGGCTGCGGCCCGGCTCCAGCCCGGCTCCGGCCCGGCCCCGGGGACGCAACCCTTCTGCGACAGGTGCGGCACACACCGCTCCGTTATCTAGATCCACGAGCGCACCTCACTACCATCAAGTACTTATAGAATTATGTCAAAACCACTTGCATACTTGTCGATTATTCATTATATTATTTGGTATCGAATCATAAACATTTAGGCATTTGCTTTTAAAACTACTAAATTAACATGTTTGAAGTCGTAAACAAAAATAAATAATCATGTCTGGTTAGCCAATATACTAGTAAATAGATGCAAATAAAGACCCATGGGAACAAAGTCCTGGAAGGTGTGTCGCGGATAAATTGGTTTTTGATAAATTAATGACTAAAGAATAAAGAATATTAAACACATTATAAAATACCAGAAACCTCTTGAACAAAAACGAAATTATCAATAAATAATTAAAAATTAAATTATATTCATAATCTACCTGCCCGGTCCCCACTCATTTGGGGGCGGCGGCGGCGCATCGTGGCACTTGTATTGAAGCAAAATAATATTAAGCCATAAATGGCTTCGTATGCAGCGTAACTACCTTAGGCAAAATGTTTGGCCTGAATAATAGGCAACAATAATTACCATCACAGTACTTTTTAAGTTTTTATCATATTTAATACTATCATCTTTCAAGTTCATATTATGTAGAGTGTGAAAGTGTTTATACCGATTGGTTTTTCATTATAGCAAATAACATCTTTACACTTTACATACCTGCGTCGTTACAGATCTGTAAGGGTAACCATTTTTCTTGATGCATATTGGAAGTGTCAGGTCATTTCTCACGGCAGACGGCCTTGCTTTCAGAATCAGAAGCAAGTTCCTCATCAATGCCTAATCTATAGCCAGGTATAGGACTAACTTAGGATTCAGTTACGGTAAAAGTAAGAAACATTCATATTTATAAACCAAATCTAATTAATCCAAACGTTAATTTCACACATTTACGCACATAAATATTTAACAAACCTTCATTTAAAACTCAATTTTTGTGTTACGTTCAAGAATGTCAAATTAATCTGGATGATATTTTTGTTAGAATTTTACTTTCCTTTCAATATCTATTCACACGATCAAAGACACATTGACTCTACTAGTTGCAAGCGTACGTCTGTGTGACACATGGGTGTTGGTTCGTTTCGCTCTCAGTGTAAATACTAAATTGAGATATAAAAAATATGAACCCTCTTTACATTAAGCTTTCGTAATGCGTGCAACTTCAGATATATGTAATTATTTTAATTCAAGGCCATATTTGGCTTCGTATATGCAACTGAGGGCTAGCTGTAGCAAAGTCACACATGTGCAATAACGGCTTAGCGAAAATCAAGGGTGTGTGTTGTCATAGCTAATAGAAAAGCAAATAATAAAATGAAATAGGTATTTTAACCGTGTTCCTTCTCAATGAAATAAAAAAACAAAAAAAAAACGCTACAAAATACGCGACATTACAGGCTCGTAGAGCTCTGGTCAGTTTGCAAGTTTTTCGGTTTTTCAGTTGGATCGGAAGAAAACTGTTTGCATTTATGTCATTAATTTATGATTAAATAAGTGTAAATTAGCCAATAAAGACGTTGTAATTTACATTTATATATAAGGCAATGATATAAATATAAAATAAATAAATATCTGGGACAAATCACTCACGCTTATCTGGTCCCAAACTAGGATTCCCTGTATTATGGGAATCAGAGACTGATCTACATACTAAATAGGTTTAAATACATACATATTATAGATATAAAACACCCAGACACACAGCAAACAAATCTGCTCATCACAGAGATATTCTGTTTAAAATTTAGTCGTTTAATTAGGAGTAATGGAAGATTAATTATTACTAATGATGAATTAAATTAAAATTCCCAAGCTAGGAGATGCAGTATACAAATTCATGAAGTACCAAATCTTATCACCACTCGTGTCAACCACTCCACCGTCCTATCGCTGTTCGCTTTAAAAGTATAGTTGTTTTATAAACATATAATCTAACTACTTACCGAAGTCTCGTAACATTTCTTACAAAAATATAAAAGTTAAAATAAAACTTTCATTAAAAACTTGAATACAGCCGCGCACTGCAAATGCGCCTAGCGCCGGCCGCGCCGCGCGTTTTTAGCGCACCAGACTAATGCTTAAACGTCCTCACTGACATTTAATAACGGGTCAAATTTGTATAACGCGCAAAGGGGTCGAAGGGTCGACATTAATCGAGCTCCCGAATCTGACCCCAGAGACGCGACCCTCGCGAGCGGGTAAAGAACGGGAGGAAGGTTTTCGCGAACGGCGGGGCGGCGGCGGCGGCGGCGGCGGCACGGGCACACTAGCGGCGGTATGCGGCACTGAGCACTGCACTGGCTGCGCTGCACTACTGACCGTGGCCGGGGCGCGCGGGCGGCGGCGGGGGCCACGCGGGCACGTCGCGCAGGCGCATGGAGCAGTCGAGCGGCTGGTCGCGCAGGGCCAGCGCGGGCATGGCGCGGCCGCGGCCGCCGGGTCTCTCTGCCGTCTCTGAGCGGCGTCCGCCCACCGAGCGCGTCCGTGAGACACTGCCGTGCGAGCGCCGCTTTTTTCCAAGAGTTTTTTGCGCCGCCGGCGGGGGCGGGCCGCGGCCGGCCAATCGCGCGCCGCGGCCGCCACCGCCGCCGCCGCCCGCGCGCGCTCCTCTTATTTACGTGCCGTATATTAAAAGGGTTTTCCGCGTGCCGTTATGGATTTTCCTTCGCGAGGTATTTTACATACGCGAGCTCACGGCACTGAAACCCCCGCCGCCCCGCCGCCCCGCCGCCCCGCCCGCACCTGCTCTGTGCTGCGGGAATGTCGCTCCCGCTCTGTCGCCATCGTGGCATGAATGTCGTTTCTCACAAAAAATCGTCCTCATCCTCATCTCCGTTCATTGAGACAATCCCGTCAGCGTGACTGAGTACCTACCGCACGCATAATGTAAGTTCTTTTAATCTATTTTTCAGCTGAACCTCTTCTTATGATACTGAAAATGTTAAAGAGCCTGAAAAATAAAACATTTTAGAATTATGAGATATTCATGATTCATCTATCTTCGATGGCAGTTTTTATGGTTAATTATCAAGGTACCTATTAAGGTTCCATTTCCACTTCGTACAGAGCTCAGTGTATTCACATAAGAGTGCGTTACCTCTGATGGAACGAGCCGGCAGGTACTAGGCCGGCACTACTGTACAGCAGCGGCCGGGAGCGGGCGCGGTGCGCGGTGCGGCGGAGGCTGTGGTGGTGACGTCACGGGGTCACTGCCCGCCAGTGATCTTGAACTCGCAGAAACCACTTCCTCGCAATTAATGCGTGCTAGTTCGTGTGTATTGTGGATGTGTAACAAAATAATCAGATGTTATTAAATTAATTAAAGGGCTTCTCAACTTCTGATATAAGATCACTGAAAATAGTTAAGTAGTTACTTGAAGCATTAAATATTTTTTATATATTTTAGTCTCTTGTTTATGTAATTTGCTACGCTTATCAGGATACCATTGGTAATGCTCCCCGGTTCGCTCATCCTTAAACTGGCTTCTTAATCTTTATAAAGTTGATTAACTCATGATGTGCTGTTGTGCAAAAATATATAATTTGCAGTCACACACTGAAAGAAAAACAATGAAATATTTAAATAATCCTTACTAATTGTAAAATCTGAATTTCGGTTCTTTTTATATGACTTGTATTGACTGAGTGACTTCTGTCTGAGTGCATCGTAGCAGTGTTTGCAAAATCACACTTTGAGTGCATCGTTGATGCCTCTGCTCCGGTGGACAGCAGTCCGGACCTGGCCCGTGGGTTCCGACATTTTGGGACGCTATCATTTGACGCACAGCATGACTCTCTCATTCATGTAATTTTATATGAAACCTCAAAGGCTGGTTTATTGATTATCATAAGACAGTACCACAAAATATCTAATTCATATTTTGCTCGTAGTTCTGTGGGTTCGATCCCCACCCAGGGCAAACAATTCTGTGATGAGCAGATATGTTTGCTCGGTGTCTGGGTATATTATATCTATATATGTATATATTTAAATTGTATCTGTGTATGTATATCAGTCTCTGGTTCCCATTGTACAGAGAATCCTAGTTTGGGGCCAGATGACCGTGTGTGATTTGTCCCGGATATTATTATTATTATTAATGTCGTCACTGAGGACTCTGTGCATCAGTTCGCTGATGATACCTGTATACTAATAGCAGACAAAAACATTGAAGGAGCAGAACGTTTCTTACAATCCAATTTTGATAAGCTATGGTCACACGATATAGGCCTAGTGATAAATCTCAGAAAACTACATTGGTGCACAGCCATTCCACACAAAATAAGTCGAACTATAATTTTAAATAAAAATAATTGCACATGAAATGAAAAAAAAAAGAAAACAATAGCATATGTATGTAGGTCTTATGATTGACAACAGATTTTACTGATAAGCACATCTCATCTCATCTCACTAATATTATAAATGCGAAAGTATGGATGTTTATTTGTTTGTTTGTTCCACTTTCACGCCCAAACTACTGAATGGATTTGGATGAATTGGTACGTAGATAGGTAAAGCACTGGGCTAACACATAGGATACTTTTTATTGGCTGAAAAACTGGATGGTTCCCGGAGGAATGGCAAAAAACTGAAATTTTTACTTTGACACTAGATGGCGCTGCCTTAACATTTTATTTCTCTCTGGACCCAATTCTGAAGTCCACGCAGACGACGTCGCGGGCGGAAGCTAGTATTAATTATATAGCAATCTGCGATATGTTAAGAGCATTATGTTAATTATCTATACTTAAAAATAAGTTACCCTATAGAGTATACTGATACTCAGTCAATACAAGACTCTATACTTATCACTGGCAACTACTAAAAACTATTGACCTAAAAATATAAAATAAAATTCCGCGAACCACCCTTCTACCTTTTTAAATAATGCACTAGTGCAATGGAACACAAAACTATTATAAAAGCAGAACACGTAAATAAGAAAAAATTACAAATAAAAAGAGGAAACCAACATTAAGAAAATTGTGTAATCAGAATGAATGAATTTTTACAAATAAAAACATCAAAAATATTTATGGAATGAGACATCATAGATGCTTACTGCCCAACTCACGAAATAGTCTACCCGAGGATATTATAAATATGTACTTAGTAAAACATAACTTTAAAAACCCTGTAAAAAAGTATTTTCTACAACAAGATATCATGGATTTATAAATAATCTAATAACAGCATTGTAAACAGAACTCCATACCTGCGCATAAACATTTTATGGATTATTCAGGTATGTTTTGATAGTTATTTCTATGTAACATAGAAATAACATATCATAACACACCATAAATTAAAGAATAAAAACGTGAGTGTCTCGTTGATGTCTTTTATATGACGCCGATATCTCCAAGTGCCTCGAAGATTTATGTGAAACAAATCGCTGGTGTAAATTATACAGTATGTAAAACTTACAAATGCAGAGCTACTTCCATACGGGACATTGTTCTGTCGTAACTAACTGTGGCTTGCAGGGCTGCGTCGATCACGTGGGTTAACTGACTACAGACACGGTCATTACCTGAATGGGTTTGGCTATCAGCAGCATTTATCTCGACCGTTTTCGTTCTTCGTTAGTGAAGGCTTCTATCACTAGAAGACCGTCGTTAGGCCATGCTGAAGGCCTTATAGAAAACTTTTGCCACTGGGCTTGGCCACTAGCCCCATAAACTCCACCAATCCGGAAATTGAGAAAAAACCCATGCCCCTACAATGGAAACAATATGGGTTGTTAAAAAACAGTAATATTTGTAAAACAATGGTCAATTTGCCTGTCCACTGTATTTAATTGCTACAACTTTTTGTTATTCTCGTGTATGGAAGTCTGTCTCGTTGACGGTGTTCCTGTTAAGCTTGCTAGTTTTATTCTAGGTTTGGAAAACTCATCTTTATACCTAGAAGAAGAGTAATTCAATATCTTAATGCTTATCTTTGTTTCCACTGGCCACTTTTATGGACTTAGGGTCTGAAATAAAATTATTGATAATAATAATACCATTATTATTCACTTGATTTACTTAATGTCAGAAAAAGGTAGAGGCTTCAAATAAGTAAAACTAAACTTGTCCCGGATATTATTATTTTTATTAAAGCTAAACCAGTTTTCTCTCTAATATTGTAAAATCGAAGTCAAAAATTTCAAGTTTTATGTTTTATGAAAGCACAGGGGGTTTTAAAAACATTTTGGGAATATCTTTTTAGTTTACATAGACGAAGGAGTAAGGAATTATTGTGTGTTCATGGTAAAAGAGAACTTGAGAATCGATACAAATAGATTCTTTTGCAATTGGAGAGCCCAAAAAACAAAACCTTTAAGAAAACTGTGAGTGTATGTGTGTCCGTTTAGAGGTCTGAGTGCAAAATTTGCATAATAAAAATATTGCTGATTTGTATTAAGCAATAGATGAGGTATAATCGTGTGTATGCCTGAGGATAAAAGATTACCCGAGAAAATATGCAATACAGTGTTTTTATGTAGTTCCCTGCGGAAAGTGGTTCAGTTTCAAAAGGACCTTGTACTGTTTGTTGCATTTCATTGAATCAAAATCACATAAGAGTAGGCCAGATAGATGCCAATTACATTTATATTCAACTAAATAAAAACAAAATTTGTATTCGTAATTACAAGACAGTGTGCAATACCTAGTTACGAGCAGTCCACACGCTGCTGTGGCGGTCCGGCCGGCGCCGGCGGCGGCGGCGCGGCGCGCGGCGGCCCGGGAGCCGGCCACTGCGCTGCGAGTCTGCGTTTTAATGTGGATGTGCTCGCGCTGAACACATCCGTGTCATGATTGTGTTTACCTAATTCTTTAATTGAGTTGATAACATATCGCCTCTAATTTAAGAGCTGCGCTCTTGTCGGTGTAATTCAATAATTTTCAAGGCTTGAATTCCCTATGTAACATCACGACAATGTTCTTCTTCATCTGTATAAATTATCCTCGGCCTTCCCCTTCTTCTGTTCTCTTCAATAATGAATTGAATTACAATATAAGATCATAGATGAAAAGAATTCATTTCTTCTATGATATCTAAGCGTATAAAGATAGCCAATCATCTTTTCTCTTCAGGAATAGTGTCCTTTTCTCAACCATTCTGGCCGAAACTTCCTCTTGTGTAATTCGGTAATGCTCATAGTGGATTGTTTCTCAGGCAAATGTTGGGTATACAAAATTAAAAATTACCGAGTATTGAGCGGTACTTATTCTTCTGTTAACAATTTTAGGTTATTAAACAAATTTTACCAGACTCAACATCCTAAAATACTATACCGCGGATTTCATACTGCCAGGGCATGCGCGGGAATACTGCGCACATAAAAACAGAAAAGATTATTGATTTGAATTTTTTTAACTTGGCTGTATTTTCGTAATGAAATCTTGACCGCACAGGTATTGTGTGCCTCTTTTGGCAACAAGTATAGGCGACACAGCGGCGGCGCAGGGTGCGCGGGCGCCGGCACGAGCGCGTGACGTCACGCAGTCGCCGCATCTGCCGCGCCACCCCCGCACGCACCTGGCCGTCGGCCGCACGCGCATGCAGATTTATTTATTGGTTTCACGCCGAAATGAAATACAATCACTCTAACAGTTGTAAAGGATCACTCGGTAACTGGATGAGACAAATGGTTCTGTTTTATTTTTCGTCAGGTTCGCGTGGCGTTACCAGAGTATAATCTAAAATGTCAATGTTATTATATCTGTTAATGTTCCAAATAAAATAATAAATAAATAAGTAGGTACGTCGATTTTTTACGAATTTCTTATTTTTAACCGACTTCAAAAAAGGAGGAGGTTCTCAATTCGACACCGTATGTTATTTTTTGTATGTATGTTACACGATTACTCCGCCAATTATGAATCGATTTTGATGATTCTTTTTTTGTTTGGTAGGTAATACTTTAGAGGTGGTGTCATAAAAAAAAATACAAATTTGACTCAACACTTTTTAAAAAAATCAACAAAACATAAGACATTGCAAAATACCCCACACGTATGGGTTTGATGAAAAAAAATTTTTTGAGTTTCAGTTCTAAGTATGGGGAGCCCCCAAAATTTATTGTTTTTTTTCTATTTTTGTGTGAAAATCTTAATGTGGTTCACGAAATACATCTACTTACCAAGTTTCAACAGTATAGTTCTTATAGTTTTGGAAAAAAAGTGGCTGTGACATACGGACAGACAGACAGACAGACAGACATGACGAATCCATAAGGGTTCCGTTTTTTGCCATTTGGCTACGGAACCCTAAAAACCCTAAAACATGAATATAAAATCTAAGCAATTTCAAGTAAGCGCCAGTTATTTATTAAAATCTCTGTCATTAGTTTTCCAAATAATGATGGTGTCTTAGAAGAAGGAATTTCTTACATTTTTTGTTAGTAACATTGTTACAAAATTGACGGTGCTTTTTAGAACACAGTTTACGTTTTGTGTGAGGACAAATTATTGACATGGATAGACATTCCAGTATGGCTCTGTAGCGGTGTCGGCGGCGCGAGGGTGGCGTCAGATGTGCAGCCAGCAGCGCGGCCGCGGTGATCAATATGGATGTTTACGAGCCAGATAAGCGCGCGGTGCGGGCGCCGGTCGCCGGTCCGGCCCGGCTGCCGGGCCGGCGGTATCATGTGGGCTGGTGACCGTTACCGATTAGCAAATGTCGGTGAAAAACTATTGTTTATCACAAGACCAGCTGCTACAGAAAACTAAATGCATAAGCAAACTCTCATTCCATCATTTATAAGTTTGTAAAGAAATTAGATAATCATTGCTCGTCTGAAGATATAATAAAATTACAACGTAATTGAATTATCATCTCTCATTAGAATTCAAAATAAGTATTATTATGTTGAATTTATTTGATGTATGATCTTTCTCAAGTTGTCCAAATTTCGTTTGTTACAAGACAGGAATAAGCTCATTTCAGATTCTGTTGCCCAATCCATGATTCTCCAAGATGTAAAAGTCAATAGGTCCTATCAAAAAGGTGTAAAATACAGCAGAGCGCGATGTACCGTATTTCGTTAGTAAACAAAGGCGCTCTTCGGCCAGAGCGCAGGCTCGCGGCTCGCGGCTCGCGGCTCGCGGCTGCTCTGGGCGCAGCGGCTGACGCACATGTGATTGTGGAAATTCACCGTTAGTAGAAATCATTCGAGTCGTGCCATTAAGTACAACTACGAATAGTTCCTCCACGCATTAAGTGCGCCCCGCAATACTCGTATCTCTACTTGTCCACTGATCGCTGGCCTGCTCTATGGGTTCACCGAATCTGTGTCTGTACATAGTATTTCAATCTTGACTCTAAGCGTTGTTTTCAAATTCTCCTCCGATTTTTCTCTCACAGTCAGATCCCATTAAATAGTGCGGGTTGGTGTTGAAATAAATAAGAGATAAAAAATTATTTATTTTCTTGACCTTTTTCTTGGGCTTTGAATTTATTAGCTAATGGATGGAGTACGCAGCTAGATGCTGTATGCAAGAAGGTGACTAGGTTCTCGTATGCCCTGTATATGCTTAGCAAAACAGTAAATCGAAAGGCAGTGCTTTCAGCGTACTTTGGATACGTAGTTTCTACACTTAGGTATGGAATTATTTTCTGGGGAAATGCTGTAAGTATTGATTTAGTCCTGAAAGCACAAAAAAGTGTGTAAGAGCTATTTGCAACCTGCGGCGTACAGATAGCTGAAGACCACATTTCAAGGAGCTCAGTTTGCTCACGGTCCCGTCTATATACATTTATGAGACAGCACTTTTTGTAAAATGTAATCCAAAATACTTCGAAAATGTTACTAGGATTCGCCGATGCGATCAACTGCGTTTAGTTCCAAGCAAAACTACTCTCTTTCAGAAAAGTGTTTTTGGCATGGCCACAAGAATATATAACAAAATACCCAAAAATATTCGGAATTCTGAAAATATTATGATATTTAAAACTAAACTTTCCAAATTTCTAATTGACAAGACATATTATAATATAAATGACTTTCTGAATGATAAAATTAATTAATGACTGATACTTATCATCTATAACTTGACATTTTATATTCTTTCTGTATTTTGAATTTCCTTCCTTGACATATGTTTTTGTACTTTGATCAGTAATTATCATTGTTCACTATTAACAAATAACATTTGTATGCTACTTAGCAGAACATACTGGAACTTATTTTATATTTAACACCCTTTTATAACGTATTTGACTAATTGTATATATAAATAAAGTCATTTTTTTTTAAATTATTCATAGGAATTTAGTAGTTCCGGATAAATATATTGTTTCTGCGTTACACCGGCGGCGGTGATGCGGCGGTGGCTCGCTGTGCTACACGCAAAATCAAGAACCTTAACATTTTGTGCAAATGGCCTACTAGCAAGCTCCTCGGGAGTGCTATTTCAGCTTCCCGAGTCACGCCAGTTAAATAATTTTAAGTTTAGGTATTCAAATATTCATTTGCAATTAAATATAAGTCCTTGCATTCGTGTGTACAGTTTAGTTTGACTAAATTAATTATAGAAAGCACAAAGGTAGCATATGTAAATTTTACACATAGATAAATCACGTATCTCCACAACTCGATAACTTTAAACTTATCTGTAGTTTTCATTGAGGATTTTTATCAGGCTTTTATTTAAATAGGACACACCACACGAGGAAATGCCCTGAAAAAAAAATCATCTATACATGTCCTAGTGCTAAAAAATAGAATTATATTTTTAATAACTTTACACCTATTATATTTAAAATGCTTCTGTGAGGACCATGCAATTCGGTTCGAAAATCCACAAGTTATGACGCTGTCACTGTCTGTGCTGGACACAACGATCTTTCGAGTGCTCGCAGAGACTCCGGAACCCCCATAGCCGCCACCCGGACAGGAGGACTCGTCTGCAGATGGAGAAGAGGGACGAATGCTAAGAAGGGACATACTATAAAGTAGCGAGTGAGCCTCACCTGGAGGCGAGAGCGACAGTGCGCAGGCGCGGTGCAGCTGCAGCCGCAGCCGCGCCGGCGGGTACTGCAGCCACGCCGCGCCCGCGCCGCCGCCGCCGCCGCCGCCGCCGCCGACGCGCCGCTGAAACACGGAAACAAGCGTTACAATATAGCCTTTATGTACTGTTAACAGCAACGTGAATAGGCTTTGTTGCGATAGGTTATATTTTGTGGTTTTGGTGGGTAATACTGATAGTGTAAGATTTCAAAAAAATGTGTTGGAAACGGCGGGTATACGAGTTCCAAGTGGTAGGAATCTTGTATTAGGTAGGATAAAAGAATGGCTTTCGAAAAGTGTTACTGTTCCTACTTCGAATAAAATATTTTCTTTTCATGTCATTTCAGTGTGAGTATTATTACCCTTTGAACTATTTTATGTAGGATATACATTCTTGATTGAGACCCGTGCCTCTGCAGCGGATCAATATAGGTTTTTAACATACATTGTTATTGAAAATCGGTAGTTCACAGCTAGTCAACTCTCAACACTAGGCGAAAATCGAGCCAGCGAAATCAGAAACTGCAAAAGTAGCCGAACTTTCAGAGTAATGCCCACAAACAGAAAGAAATCAAAAAGGTAGGTAGTTTGTAGAATCTGTGCTGGAACGGGTTCCAGCTCAGCATATTGCCGCAGGCGACACCTAGGGGACCTGCAGCGCTGTTATTCTGCCAGAACCTTTACAAGTGACGCTCGCGTCAACGTGACTTTTATCAAATGTCAAAAACGAAATGTTGTTCTTTAAATGTTTCAAATTATGAACGATGACGTCATTGTTCAATATAAGTAGTAGTTGGGAAACTAATTACGACATTTTTAATTGATGAAAAATGGTACATGAAATGAAAATCCAACCTAGCAAGATTTAATGCAATTTCAGTAGAAGTAGAAACTATTTAGTGAACCATATTTCACAATTCATTTTTGACGCAATTGCCCCACTATTAACTACCTTATTTTTAATAACAACTCATTCGTTAAAAGTATAATAATACAATAATGTTTAAAGTTGTAGTAAAATTAATCAATGAAATTAAATATTTTTTCAATTATTTACTATAAACTATAAACTTCCTCTAAGCTAAAGAAAGGTGCTCGGTAAGCCATTCTTTATGTTCGATGGCCCAGTAAAGGATAAAACTAACACAACTAAAAACTACCCCCGTAGTAAAAGTTCAATAACTCGAAAACTACTGTACCAATTTACACCAAACTCATCGCGGTGGATGCAAGTGTAAAGTAGTTTGACATTTTCGATTTCGACATCCAACTTTCAATTTTATATTTATTTACTAAATAAAATTAGTTTGTCAAAAACTATGGCGTAGATTTTGTACTGTACAACGTGAAAATTTCATGACAAAATGTCGCTCTTGATTGACCATAAAATAAACTAATCTGACTAACAGAAAATCTGACTTTTAACCACCTCCGTAGCCTTGTGGCTTGTGCGCTCGCTTCACATCAGGAGGTCGCGGTTTCGATTCCCGGCGGGGTCCAACTTTGTTGGACTCTGTTTGGTTGGTGGTAAGGCATTTTCTGAGCCCGCCTGGCTAGCTACAACCATCTTATCTAAGTCTTGCCACCAAACATCAATGTTAACAGCATTGATGTGTTCCGGCATGAAAGATAAGTTCCCCATAGCGTTGGGTAATCTTGGTAAGCCCGCTTCCATCTTCGGCATCATCATCACTTACCATCAGGTGAGATGATGCCAAGGGCTTATCAACTGAGGGTAAAAAAAGGGGGAAATACCTATGAATTTGTTAATCAGAAATAGTTTAGTACTTTATTAAAAAGCTAAATCATGGAAAAAAGCAGTTATAGGACGATAGTAGGGTAAGAGATAATATAATGTAGGTCAGTGTGCCGTCACTTTAGCGCGCACGCAGCGGCACGGCCGGCACCTGCGCGACCTGCGCGCCACGTGCCGGCCGCAGGTGCGCAACAAACGCGTGCGCGACACAAAAACGAACCCTTTTGTCGCCTCGCGCGCGTCTATCGCCGTTTTTTCCGGCAGCGCCCGCAATTAGCGCTCTGACGCGACCCTCGCAGCCGGAACGAACTAACTGTTAGATTCTCACGCCGATCTATTAAATGCCCATCGCGGGCTCGTCATTATCTAATTTTGTAAGTAACGCGGGCAGAGGCTCGCCCGCTGTGCAGGCCTCTAGTGCAGCGAATGTGAGTTTCCAGGAAGATTTTGAAGGCCCTCGGGTGCCGGTATGTACCAGGGTTGAAGAGGCGCAGGCGAGGCGCACGGCACCAGCCTCCAGCCCTCGTTTAAGCCGAATCAAAATATAAAGCGGTGTAAAATACATAGAGAGGGGCGTCGCGGCGCTGGAGGCGTGCCGCCGCCGTCTCGCTCTGCGCCGGTAATGTATTCACGTTTCCCGCGCCACTCATTTTTTATCGCAGTCGCGCGGCGCATTAGAATTTCCAGGCGAGAAAATCTCACACACACAGCAGCGGCCGCGCGGGGAATCGCGACTCTGCGCGCTGGCGATAGGGCGGCGGCCGGCAGGTGCCGCGCGAGATGAGAGTGTGGGCGCGGTGGTGTGAGGCACTAGGGGGGGGGGGAGGCACATTGTAAATTCGCTCGGTCGCGAGGGGGGTGGGGGCGGCGGGCGGGGCGCGTGTGCGGCTCGATAAGGCCGGCGGCTTCCGCTCGGCCGCCTGAAACTGTAACGAGCCAGCCACCGTATGCAGATAAATGACCCCTTTTAAGAATTGGTATCTTCAACTTAATAACATATTCTCTTGTAACAGTTGCACTATGTATGAGGTTGCTGTGCTACAAGTGTTATGGTCATTGTTAATGCTATTGGATTGTCCTTATAGCAAAAATCTACAGAACGCATTCAATTTTCCGACGTATTGAAAATAACTTCATTTCATTAAGGCACTTTAATAACCAACAGAAATATTATGTTATTATTTATCGACTATCAAACTATCAATATTAGTAGAAATAAAGTGACTTTCAACCTACAAAAAGAGTCAGACTAAAATAAGCGAGTAATCTCCGAGCTCTCGCCGCCGACGCGGGCGACGCGGCGCGGGCGTAGCGCCTACGAGCGGTGGCTACGAACGCTCGCAACCAACCGGATAATGTCCATTGTATTTAAAATATACAATGTACGAAAACTAAAGTAAAAATACAAAGTAATACTATTCTGTTATCGACGTTATTTTTTGCATAGGGGTAGTTGAAGAGGTGGGAAGTGATATAGGCTTTCTTTTATCCTGTAAAATATCAAATTCCTGAGGGAATTACATAGGGAACCCCAAAAATAATGAAACTTGTCAACGAGACGCTATTTATTTGTTTTTTTATTTTATTAAACAACAGTCTTATAGCTCTCTTACTGAATAAACATGTTTAGGTATAACAATACAGAACTTATATTTTCTATACTACAAGTAAAGTATTTTAATAGGAGGTGCGTTGTTTGCTGACTTACTAAGTAATAATAACCTAACCATATAAAAAAAAACTACTACATTAAAATGTATTATATGTCAATCTGGGGATCAAGACGAATCTAACGCTATCAAGCCGTTTAGGCTACAGAGCGTGCCAAAGAAATATACATACATACATACATATGTATATATACTCGAAAATCATAATACGCAGTTGGGTAAAATACGGTATTTTCCACTAAGTCTAATTCGTTACCTTTACAATATTTTTTTGAAATCTCAACGTTATTAATTTTAGCAAACGCACTTTGTGATTTGATCAATAGAAAATTCAAAATAGGTGACAATATCAAACGAGTACGACGTTCTATTTCTGTGGCATGGAAGCTATTTAGTGAAAACCATTTATTCCTATAACTTCCAACGGCAAAGATCTGAAAAACATGGGATAGTTTTATCCTAAAATAACTAATTTCCCTGCTCACGAGCCGCGCTCGCGCATGACGCACCCTCAGCGACAGTGATACCGAGTGATACGCGGGAGAAGACGCGGGCAAAACTCATGAAATAGAACAAAAACTTTTTCAGTATTTAGATTAAGTTTATCCATTTACTGCGCTCACTCTGCCACGCGCGACAGTTCCACGGCCGCCGCTCGCTCTCCTGCCCAGAGCCCATCAGGTAGAGAAGGCAGATGGGTCCCTGCCACAGACAAGGTACTGGGCTTTTGAAACGAAATTTCACGTCTTACGGTTTTTTTAACTTTAATAGAAAATGTCGTGAATACCACCAATCAACCGCCGCCTGTGTCTTGGGATAGTAATATCTTATTGCGCCTCCAAAGTAAGAGCTTTTGGATCAACGGTAATCCTGCCTCCTCTACTACATCATCTATCATCTGGTCCCAAACTACGATTCCTTTATATAATGGAAAACAATGACTGATATACCTAAATACATAGATTTGTTTACATTTTAAATGTATACATATATGTATAGATATAATACCTCTCTTCTTGTGCATTACTATCAGATCCTCTGCAGTAAAATAGACAATCCACATGTGCTAAGTGGTCTGCGGCTCTTTGTACCTCAAGGATATACGCGAGTAGGCACCAGGCGGCGCCACCGGCTGTTCGCTGCACTCACTGGCGTGCGCACGCAGCAAGCTAGTAATGCTCCCACAGCGAGAGCTATTACACTTTTAAATGAATTTACAGACCAGGTTCAAAGTGTGGACTTATTTTTTGATAGCCAGAACATAATTTTTAAAGCTATATGGTTATTTATTAACAATAAACTTTGTCTAGAAATAACTTAATCTAACATATCTAATACTAATAAGTTAACATATACATATATATATTTTTTTTTATCTTGGAAGGCGTCTTAGTGTTAAACTGTAAGCCTTCCAATGAATTGTAATAAATAAATAAATAAATAAATAAATACATTCAGACGCAGAACAAACAAATCTACTCATCACAGAAATAAAAATCATTCAATTACTGAATAAATGTATTTTCTTTCTTTCAAATGTTTGCAATGTGGGAATTTAGTTCACGATCTTCAGTTAAGTATTTAGGAGCACTAAAAACTGAGCTATCGAGTTAGTCATATGTGCCGAGTACTAATATATACCAAGTACTAATATGTACACAACGCTACACAAGAGACGAAAACACAGAAAGTACAAGTGTATAACTTTTTTATGTTTTTTTTTTATGGCAAAGGTGGCAAACGAGCAGACAAATCAACCTGATGGTAAGCGATTACCGCCGCCCATAGACACCTGCAACACCAGAGGAGTCACAAGTGTGTTGCCGGCCTTTGATATGGGAGTACGCTCTTTTCTTGAAGGTTTGAATTTCGTATCGGTCCGGAAATACCGCAGGCGACAATTCATTCCACAGTTTGGTTGTGCGAGGCAGAAAGTTTCCAGTGAAACGCACAGTTGTGGACTGCCAACTATCTAAGTGATCGGGATGAAAATGTTGTCACGTAGAGCGATGGCGAAAAGAGGCGGTAGGGATCAATCCGAACAATTCATCCGAGCGGATAGTATATGCGATAGAGAATGCAGATTATGTATATTGTTTATATTTTCCTGAAATGAAATGAAATGAAATAATAATTATTCGAAGTATCTCTGTACACTTTTCGAACGTCATATTTTTCTACCTAATACGAAGTTCCTACCACTCGGAACTCGTATACCCAACGTTTCGGGAAGTGTTTGCGGAGAGAGAAGAAACGTCGGGCCCTAAAGAAACTCCCTCCAACACATTTTTTAAAATAAAATTCTTATATGCTATTACATAATTCAGGTAAACAACAAATATATAGTTAGCTTAGTTGCATACTATTACAAACGAATGTGAAAGGATCAACAAAAAGATACAAGTACAATGTGCAAACAGGTAATTATTGTGACCAAACACCAATGACAAGAGCAGGCCAGTTCACACGGACAGCACCCGATCACGAGTATAACGCGGGAGTCAGCCATCGCTCCCCTCAACCATATTTGAGGGAAGGGAACGACCCGGCTCCCGATACGCCACCATCCGCACGAACATTTAAGCGAGCATGCACCGCTCCGGTCAATGGGAAAATATATTAATTAATGAAATTGATTCTTGCTGATTTTGTTGTCCAATAAAGTGTTTTTCATTCATTCATTCAAAGTACCTATTCGCTTCGATCTACAAAAAGCTCTTCTTCTTACCCTGTGCCACAATTAACCATGCTATCTTCCTCACGGCTGTTGCCTAAACTTGCTATAAGCATCACCCGCGGTCATGTGTAGGGCTTTTACAATGTTTTAAAGGACGCCTTCATTCTTATACCAAATATATATATAGAGTGACTTTAAATTAGTTCTTGATACGAAAGGGTATGCATGTGCTCATGATAACAAACAACTTTCCCTAAGAAACCCATAGTCAAATCGCAAAAAAAAATTTGGACTCTTCATACTAATTTGGCCGGTCAGTTGCTCGATTTGTATGGAGACTCCAAAATATTTTTTGCGATTTGACTATGGGTTCCTTAGGGAAAGTTGTTTGTTATCATGAGTACATGCATACCCTTTTGTATCAAGAACTAATTTAAAGTCACTCTGTATATAAAACAAAGACAAAAGTAATAAAATTCAGATTACCAAATGTCAAGCAAACTCACGATAATGTAATATTAGATATAAATATCTTAGAGTTCGTAAATAGCACTGTTTTTCTTGGTATTACTTTAGATGCTTCCTTACAATGGGGACCACATATAGAAACCTTAGCAGGAAAGCTTAGTTCAGCTGCCTACGCCGTCAAGAAAATAAGGCAACTAACAGATGTAGATACTGCAAGACTAGTGTATTTTAGCTATTTTCATAGTATAATGTCTTACGGCATCTTAATTTGGGGACATGCGGCTGACATAGAAACTATTTTCATACTGCAAAAAAGAGCCATTCGCGCTATCTATCAGATGCGATCTCGAGAGTCATTGAGGAACAAGTTTAAAGAAATAAATATTTTAACTGTTGCCAGTCAATTCATATATGAAAACATCATGTATGTTCGTAAGAATTTAGATTTATTTCCAAAAAACAGTGACAGGCATAATTTTAATCTTAGAAATAGAAATAATATCGAAGTTGCTTATTCGAGACTGAGTAAGGTAAAGAAGAGTTTCATGGGGCAGTGTATAAAATTCTACAATAAAATACCTGAAAAGGTAATTAGTTTATCCGAAAATAAGTTTAAGACTTATGTAAAGTGTTCAAGAGGATATTATAAAACCCAAGACTATGTTAATGACAATGATGTATGGACATGTATAGATCTTCCAGCTCATAGCTTTAGTAATGACATCAATTGTAATAGATATTAATTTATTTCAAAAAATGTGTTGGGGCGAGTTTCTTTTGGGCTCGACGTTTCTTCTCGCTCCGCTAACACTTCCCGAAACGTTGAGTGTACAAGTTCCGCGTGGTAGGAACTTTGTACTAGGTAGAAAAAAAGACGATTTAAAAGTATGCATACAGCATCTACTTAAATAAAAAATATTTAGACTTTGACTTTGACTTTGAATATATGTGTATAAATATATATAAAATAAATAAATAAATAATAAATAAAATAAAGAATAAAAGAAAAAAGAAATAAAGATTGTCTATGTCTTATACAGACAACAGACACAAGAAAAAAGATTTATAACATTATTTTTCCTAACGATTGCCACGGTTATTTTGTCCTCCTGTGCATGGAACTGCCTAATGTGCTAACACTAGTCACTCATGAAGTTATCCCGCCTGGGCGGAGGCTCGAAGGGAGGTATTATGCGCCCATACAATCTTGATAATACTTTGATATAGTGATATGATAGAAAATGTAACTGAAGTGATTTATTGCTACTGAGTTCACGTAATGCTCAATGATGTTGGTGACGACAGTGTGACACGCGGCAATCGGACGCGACTGACTCGAGTTCCCCGCTGGTCGCGAGAAGTGTATGAAAATGCTGAATGTGCGAAATTGTTCGTTACTCGTAAGAATAAATATGTGTTCGCTCACATTGATTTCCAGTCGTTCCTCACATCGTTGTTGTTTGGCTAATATAAATAATAATTTTAATCTTCCAGTAAATACTTGAGGTTAAAGAAGTTTTCTACTTGCAATACTCGCAAAGTTTACTTTTTTCAGTACATACTGCGTAGAGATGTAGCCTCGCTCTGCATTCTTTATCGCATGTACAATGGGGAGTGCTGCGAGGAATTGTTCGGATTGATCCCTACCGCCTCTTTTCGCCATCGTTCTACGCGACATTTCAATACAGCAATTTCATCCCCATCACTTAGATGGTTGGCAGTCCAAAACTGTGCGTTTCATTAGAAACTGTCTGCCTCGCACAACCGAACTGTGGAATGAATTGTCGCCTGCGGTATTTCCGGACCAATACGACATTCAAACCTTCAAGAAAAGAGCGTACTCCTATATCAAAGGCCGGCAACGCACTTGTGACTCCTCTGGTGTTGCGGGTGTCTATGGGCGGCGGTAATCGCTTACTATCAGGTGATCCGTCTGATCGTTTGCCACCTCTGCCATAAAAAAAATAATAATAATACACAACACACCATCTAGTTTTGTCACGAAATATTCCATCTTAATATAAACAAAGGACATAAGATTTTTCATAAAGCCATTGGTACATTGTCTAGGATCTGAACCCGGAACTTCAGTTAGGACCAGGAGCCACCTTTAAATATCTAATTGTTTAAACCACTGTGGTTTATCTACAGCAGACAACGCAGGAGAGTGCGGGCCCCGCGGCGGCGGCGTGGCGGCGGCGTGGCGCGGCGGTCACGCGGGTCAAGGCCGCAGCGCGCGAAAGGTTAACTAACGGGACGCGCGGCCGCCTGCACTCTCGTGCGTCGCTCACCGGCTACGGCTCACCGAGACGACAATATAGTGCAATTTTTTTTAATTGTAAATTTTAGTATAATATGCAGGGTGAAATGGAAATCGCAGACTACAATAATAACAATAACAATAATAACAATAACAATAATATCTGGGACACATCACACACGGCCATCTGGCCCCAAACTAGGATTCCCTGTATCTTGGGAACCAGAGACTGATATACATACACATATACTTTTAAATACATACATATATAGATATAATACATCCAGACTCAGAGCAAACAATTCTGCTCATCACAGAAAAGTTTGCCCTGTGTGGGGATCGAACCCACGACTCTCGGATCAGAGGTCAGGATCGCTAACCACTTAGCCACCGAGTCAGTCAAAGTTCAGTCAGACTGAATTTTAACTGTGGTATTTTAATTTTGTAGTCATGACACTGAACAACTTTCTCTTAGGAACCATGGAGCTTTTTTTGACAAACCGTCACCTGAGTGCTTATTTGTCCAATCGACCATATTTACGAAAATTACTTTTAAATGCAGTTATCATAATATCAAATTTCCCGTCGATTGGTGTATGATTCTTATAATTTAGACCTTTAAACCATTAAAAATATAATTACCTGTTGAAAACGCAATCTGTAAGAAATCATTTAATTTACGTGAAATAATCAGTAAAAACTGTGTAGCATAAAGTGTTGGTTAAGGATATTGAACAAATAAGCACTCAGATGACGAAACTTATTTGAAATCGAACAATAAGTATGTTTTTTATAATTAACAATATTATCAAAATCATCAAAATTAACAACAGTTTGAACATATTTTTATATTGTAAAGTCTACGTTGATATAAATAGAGCTTAACTTTGTCACGATTATTATCGATATTATGACGATCATGACGACGAGTCCTCCACGACTTATCCGTCGCCGGCGACACCACGGCTCTATCTCCTGGGGGGGGGCACGAAGGTGGCTGGCCGATGCGAACTTCGTCTTTAATGTTTTATCACTATTACAGGGCCGGTAACAGAGAGTGTAATGTCAGGTGAATAACAGCTTTTGTTCTAGTATTGACCAACTCTGTACTTCTTTAGTAAAACATTTTTTTATGTTCTATAGAGTGGAAGCGTGTACCAAAGTTTTCTCACACTTTTTGTGCTGTTCATAGCCGTAAAATTTTACTCGTAAAAAGCTATAAGTCTTTTAATTAAGAGATGCTATATCCTTGGTGTTCTTTAACTGAGACGAAAGGAGCCACATTATGCATGCTAAATTCGGCGAGCGCGCGCACCTCACGCGTGTACTATAAAGTGCAGTCGGCGCGGCGGCGCGGCGCCGCCGGCGGTGGGATGCGCCGCGCGGACATGACGCGATGCACTTTTATGTGCACTTAGCGGCGAGCGGCCGAATTTGCGGCTGCGCTTAATTACCGGCGGCGGCGCGATGGCCGTCACAGGTGTTAACTACACATTTCGACAGCTTTTTATGCTGAAAAATATAGTTCTCAGATGTCAAAAGATACTTTGGCAAATGACGCGTTAAAGACACTTTTCATACAATTTGAAAGAGTAATCATCTTTCACACCAAGCACTAGAGTCCTATATTGCTTAGAGGTGGTATTTTCTGATGACACAAATCTATATCCGTAAACCCTTCGGAGTTACGTATGTAGTACACTTGTAGTTGGACACTTGCAGTAACCCGCAGCCCATGTATCTCAACTAAAATAAAAACTCTAATGAAGTGCCAATCTATGTAATAAAGTATAATTTGTTAATTCATTGGAATGGTTGTCTTGCATGCATTGTATCTATTTTATGACATCAATAAAATGATGGGCGACAAACAATACAATATGATAAACGATAATATATGGTGTGCGCGTACGTCTATTACAATAATGGTGCTGTGAGCGGCATGCGTGCGCACCGAGCGCAGGGCTGCCTCGCTGTCTGCGTCCGTCTGTCCCGCCGGAGGTGGATCACTGACCGGACTTTAACGACTAAAATCCACAAGTTTTAAAAAACGCCAGCACTGCAACGCAGTGGCCTAAACGAGTGAAAAGTGTAAAGTCCCCAAGGTAGCGCCTACTTGTCTTCGGTCGGCGGTGTATCCAGCTGCAGCCTGCGAACAATGACATGATTAGAAAGAAAGAAAGAAAGAAAATGTGTGTGTATGTGTGATTACGGCCCATTGCCAGTTTATTCTCTAAGCATCGTTGGTTACTCTAGTTCTGGGCGAATAACTTTGTTTCAAATTATATCCTGCAGAGAAAGCCCGAGCAAATAACAGAATGTACCACATTCGCCGTATACTTGACGAAATATTAAAGTTCCACATGAAACGTGTTTTTACAACATTCAAAACTGATTGATTAATTATATTTCTTCAAAAAAAAAAACTTGTATTCAGTCTTTTGAAATTAGAATAGGACAACCCTACGAGGAGGCTTCGGGGAAGGAAGCTGCTCTCGGAACCCGCGGCGACACCTGCGCGCTGCCCGCCGCCCGCGCCCGCACAAGGACACTGCTGAGGCTGATCTCCAAACTAATCCCCACTTCCTCGAAACACATTGGTATTCACGTATTTTAAAAATTATCATCTATATGCCGCGCACGGATAGCGCTCGGGATGTGTAATAATGCATAAGTTCCCTGTTATCAGGCGACATTGTTGGCCGACTAATTATGATGGATAGCGCGCAGCGCAGCGCCCGACTGAATGCTATAATTTATTCGTGCGTTTACACCGAAATATGTTTTACAAAAGGGCACCTGATAATGATAGAAGATAATCTGGAAAGGCATCAATTGTATTATACAGAACGTCGTCATTCGTTCCTACTAATATTATAAACCCGAACTGACTGTTCGCCGATGAGTGGCGGATACTTTGTCGTGAATGCTTGAGTTTTTGTAAGAGTGATGGCTAAAAGGAAAAATGACCAGTTACTGCAATTTCTCAGTTTGTGCAAATACTCTATTCATTCAAATTTTGAAGATTTCACTAAGCAGGTTTCACTAAGCAGCTTTGCGGGTGGTAGGACCTTGTGCGAGGTCCGTCCGGATCGCTACCACCATCTTACTCGCTAATCCTGCCGCTAAGCAGCAGTGCTTGCACTGTTGTGTTCCGGTGTGGAGAGTAAGACAGCCGAGGAAATTACAGGCACAAGAGGCATTTCATCTTAGCCCTCTAGGTTGGCAACGCATCTGCAATCCCCTCCGGGGTTGCAGGTGTCTATGGGCAGTGGTGATCACTTACCATCAGGTGACCCACTTGCTCGTTTGCCTTCCTTATCACATAAAAAAAAAATAAAAAAAAAAATAAAAAGCAGTTCGTCCAATCTATCAAATTGGCTTGTACAAATTGGAACTCAATTTGTTCTAATTTTACCCCTAGGAACAATCAACAAGACTAAGATCAATAAGGTCTCTTCATTGTGCTCTGTGATTATCTTGTATGATTGTATCTTGTGTCTTATCTCTATCAAAAAGTGTATACTTCTTAACATCTCTCTCCCGGCTGCTGCCAAACAATAGCTAACTTGTTAAGTTTTTTACCTTAGACGTCCATCAAGCATTGCTGCCGTGTGAGGCACAATTAGTGTTGGTTGAGATACACGAATTAAGCTTAACAGGTCGTATTGAGATCGTCTAGTCCTGTTCTATATGGGGCACTTTTAAAAAAATGAATTTTGTTCCTGAAATTTTTCAGTAACAGGCCTGCCACATTAGTGTCACTCTGGAATTTTAAGCGCGCGTTACACGGTCCACGTGTAATTTGAGTTATCGCAGATAGGCACAACAGGCGTAAGCGCCGGCCGCCCGCTAAACGCGCTTATCTAGGGTAGTTATAGATACACGATATAGGCGAAACAAACCTGTACGAACAAAGTTGACGAATCTTTCGCTTCGCATGTGAGACCGGAATCAAATCATAGTCGGGTCTGGTATTTTTGTTTAGCGCAGCCATTTTTGCTAGTTCGTCTGCACGCTGCACGTTCATTTCCAGCCATCCTTGCATGTGCCTTGCTTGATTCTTGATTCAAAATAGTCTCATTTGTTTAGTTTGGCTATAGGATAGGTGTATTTCAGATTTTTTTAATTTTAGCGGTAATGGGATGGCTGTCAGCTTAGTTTGCGATTGACTCTTGGGCAGAGCTCAGCACCATCCGTCCATATCTTGAGGGCAGAGATTTCTTGCGTCGCCTTATACAAAGCCAGCAGTTCGGCTTGGTAGACAGTACACGATGGATCCAGCAGGAGTTATCGGGCCTTCGTTTCAGCACCATCTGTCCAAATAGATAAAGCCGCTTCGACTTTTACTAAATTTTATTGCCATCCGTGTAGATTTTAATTTTTGCTCTTCGTTTTCTGCCAGTTGGTCTGCGTTTTCTATTCATTCAAACTCGAATTTGATGTGTACTGCTGGGTATGGCATTTCGGTATGTGCGACTCGTTGCTCAATCTCTCGGTCCATCACTATTTCTTTAGGCTTACCCTTTTTAATTAAATTTTTAAAACAGTGCCGAGTTGAGAGACACTGTCCTATAGGACTTGCAGATCTTCTGCGCAAAACCTCGCCGTACGATGTCAAGTTACTTTTCTCATTTTCCCCATGTCTGATAGAAGGTATATCGGTCTATATGATTTGGGCTGTAGTAATCGTCTTTACCCGGTTTCCTCATTATCACCACTATCGCCTCTTTACATGAGTTTGGGAAGAGTGTTACTCTTATGCATCTTAGGCATAAGTCTGCTATTATTCCGTCAGGTCCAGGTGCCTTCTTAAGACTCAAGGTAGACACTGACCATTCAAGCTCTTGACTCGTGAGTGGCGGGTCACATGTTTCATCATGTTGTGGCGCATTCACCTATTCAGCTTTCTCTCCGATTTCTCTGTTGTCTGCAATGTCTTCTGTTGCTTCATCCGTTGGATAGAATGTTTCGGCGAGCAGTTTTGCCGACAACGTCTTTTCAAGAGACTTACCATCTATGACTAGTGGCACATCTAGTCTAGTTGTTGTGCGCCTTATAATCCTGTAGATACTATCCCACATACTTTTCCTCTCGTGTTTTCCACAGAACTCTTTCCAGCTGGATGTTAGGGCTTTCTTAGCTTTTTTTGGTACTTTTCTTTTGCCTGCAAATATTGCTCCACCACGCAATGTTTTCTTACTGGGGCTGCGTACTATATCTAACATTTCTTAGTGTTGACGTGGTTAAGTTTGGTGAGCTCTTCATTCCACCACGGCAATTCTAGTTTTGATCAATTTTTTAGTTTTGGGAAGCATTCATCTCAGGATACCGTTACATTTTTCATAGATATATTGATCAAGTATTATTTCTACTTCGTCGATATTCTTAGTTACATACATTTTTTTCATTTATGATATAGTGACATAGCTAATCCGGTACTATGATTTACTAAACGATTTTTTTATAATAATAACAGATATATTGTACATAAATTTTAATTTTATATTATGTTTTCTATATGATTTTAATACCCATAAAATTTTGCCAACTCCGTGTAGTTTCAATTACAACTGATAAGTTTGTTTCAACAGACAAACGACTTGTCGCGCGGATCGCGTGTAACTTAGACACGCCCACGCGTAACACGATTTGTATGGAAATTGAAAAAAGCTAAAATTTCAAATCGCTCTTAGCAATTATTTAATTAAGATATTTTAAAAAAAAAATACTACGGCCTTGTTTTAAAATTTATGCTTTATTTTTTGGCTATTTTTATTACTTAAATTTATAATTTGTTTAAGAAATAGAAATAAAAAACGGGTTTTACGTTCAAACGCGTTTTTCTCAAAACAAGGTGCAAAAAGTTACACGGAATACGCGTCACAGGGCAGATTGGATATTGGAAGTTTCAAATGCCACCATTTTACCTATCCTGGATAATGAGCATATGAAATCAGTATTATTCTTCGATGGGATCGAATAACATATATTTCCATCGAACCAAAATACATTCTGCTGTCGTCGTTTACATTTCCCTTTCAGCCCATAAGCCTAGGTAACTGAAAGTTGTTACAAGGTTTGATGGAACAGTAACCAATAATGATAAAATAATAAATGATTTTATTATTTAATATACTAAACTACATCAACAGCAGCTGATGCCGTATTTACAAGAAAATATTATATCGGTATTATATGTTACTCATTGTGTATGTTAAATCGTTTGGTTATCTTTGTTAGGTTTCTGTTGTGTAATTTTTGAGTAATTTATTTGTTATAGGTATATTATTATAAATTACAATATTATTTTAAATCTATTCACGTAGTGCCTTGACTATGTTTTATTGTTGTGTGTATTATTGGTAAATTAATTCGAAGGTGAGTTCGTTTTCGTTTATTTTTCGTCGTAACGGAGCAACATTTACAGTTCCAGAGCCACTTGCAACTGCGCACCATAGTTCCTACAAAAATGATATACAAGCAGGCAAAGCCAAGTGAAAAAGATAGATACTTAAGTTGACATTCCGCAATGTCAAGCAAAGGGGATGTCAAAGCACAAAGGCATGAATATAACAGAGGTCGTTACATTAGATGCTCTGATATATGGACGTGTCCTCGGAATCAGTTCAATCAGTGTCGATATGAGCGCGTCTGCATGCGGGGCACGCGCCCGCGCAGGTGCGCGCGCGCCGCGCCTTCGCAGTGCGTATCGATATCACTGTCCAGTACGATACTTTAAACATATTTTATTTGTACAGCCAGCAGTTATCGCCCGCCTCGTGTACCACCGGCGAACACTCTGTTCATAGAACAGACAGAATGAAATTGGTTAAATAAGATTTCGTTTGTTGTATGTAACATACACAATATGCAGTCGTGGATCATAAAGGAAAACAGCGACAAACCGTACATAGATCATACACGAACCATGAGGCCTCTTCCGACACATCCTTTTTGACCATACACACTTTAACTGCACACTTGTAATTTAGCGTGTTTAAGATTTTAATATTAAATCTGTTTCTAATCTTGAGATATTCATATCAGAAAACCATTCTTTTTATCACTCACCAACTCCAAGTCAGAACTGGAGACTACTTCTAAGACAAGTTCGACTTGATGTGCTTTTAAATACGTCCTTTTTAGCATTGGTTATTTTGGGAAGAAGCAATTTTAATTAATTGAATATTAAATTGCCAAGTTAAGATATTTTGTGGCAAAGAATATAACGTTGTCATGAGATTGTGCATTGTCATCGAGAAGCCAAACGGTGTGCTTGTAATCACCATGCCAATATTTCATGAGCTGCTTGAGAAATCAAAGTGTGATTGTGATTGGAAATATCATATAGATAACATTTGCAAAAGGGTTGACAGGTTCGTATTTGCACTGAGACGTTTGAGCCGAATTTCATCTATAAAGGTTGCTCTCACTGCGTATCATGGGTATGTTTCGTCGAGGTTTCGTCGGTGCTAAGGTACGGATTAATGTTATGGGGTAATTCAGTGGACGCTAATAGAGCATTCATAGCCCAAAAAAAATGTGTTCAAGCAGTATTTAGAACTCCTAACGGGAACAGAGACTCATGTAGGCCATTATTTAAAAAAAGCAATATATTACCGTTGCCTTGTATGTATATAAAACAAATTAGTATTTTTGTCCGCGAAAACCCTATCTATTTTCAGACTCATGGTAGCGTTTTTGAAAGATCTACACGGCACAAAGACAGATTATACTTACCATTTGCAAGAGTCAATGTACACAAGCACAATTCTTTTTGTATGTGTATCAGCGTATACATTAGCCTCCCTAACCACATCAAAGATTGTCCTACCAATATGTTTAAATCGAAAATAACAGAGTGGCTTCATAATAAGGGATATTATTCAATAACAGAGTTCCTTAATGACAAAAATAAATGATATAATGTGTCTTAATGTATTTAATAATCTATTGTAACAGTTTAGTTTTATATATATTTGTAATATTTGCATACCTTTACGGGTTGAACATATGATACTATTGAAACATCTTTGTTACCTACTATGTTCTGTCAAATAAACGCTTTGATTTTGACTTTGACTTTGAAAGATTTCTCTCCGTGATGCAGAATTTCCTGATCAACCAGAATTTCGTGATAACTAATCTCTTTGATATCCATTACTAATAACATCATCAATTTAGGTCCGTACCTTTTTGACTGTGCTACTAGAGTTGATGTCTTTCCCTTCTCAACCCATTGTTTAGCTTGATATTTTTTCGACGGACGGTGGAGACCCACGTCTCTTCCATGGTAACAGTATGTCAGAGGTGGCTCATTTGCTGCTTGTAGTACTGAAAATTGATTTTGGAATACTCTACACGTGTTTGTAATTGGACTGGAGTAAATTCATTTGTACCCTTTTTTTGATAGATTTTTCACATTCCCAGTTTTTTTGTAACTATTTCGTGACAAATTGTTTTAGAGATTCCTAGATTAGCCAACAGGGACCTCAGGCTCTAACATCTTGTTCGGTTGAATGCTTTCCTCACTGCTTCAACTCGTTATTGCGTTTGAAGGCCAGTACTAAAGGACCCCACCACAATTGTTTCGATTTTTTTTTTTTTCTTTGAACATTTGATACCGCGTTTGAACCGTAGAATTATGGAGCGATTTTTCCTATTACTTAGTGCACTTCTCGATGAGCTTCAGCTACAGAATGTCTCTAAACAAACAAAAACTCGATGACGACCCGTTGGTCATACAGGTCAATTAAAAAAAACTAAATCTTCACATTGAGCCATTACGGAACGATGAGTGCAGCGCGTAGTTATAAATGAACTACTATTTAGTGCACTAGTGTCATGTGCGCACAAAATCTCTACATGTATAAACTTTTTATGAAAGAGCGGACAAGTTTCTCCGGACAACCCGTTAACCACTTTTTAAGTAATGTCAAAAATTACATTTCCTTATTCCTGTGTGTTCTCCGACAACTATCAGATATATCGTGCAATTTGGTTCCATGACCTGTGGTGCGCGGATGGGGAGACGGGGAGGGGGATTAAATTTGGAGTAAATTCATTTGTACCCTTTTTTTGATAGATTTTTCACATTCCCAGTTTTTTAGTAACTATTTCGTGACAAATTGTTTTAGAGATTCCTAGATTAGCCAACAGGGACCTCAGGCTCTAACATCTTGTTCGGTTGAATGCTTTCCTCACTGCTTCAACTCGTTATTGCGTTTGAAGGCCAGTACTAAAGGACCCCACCACAATTGTTTCGAATTTTTTTTTTTTCTTTGAACATTTGATACCGCGTTTGAACCGTAGAATTATGGAGCGATTTTTCCTATTACTTAGTGCACTTCTCGATGAGCTTCAGCTACAGAATGTCTCTAAACAAACAAAAACTCGATGACGACCCGTTGGTCATACAGGTCAATTAAAAAAAACTAAATCTTCACATTGAGCCATTACGGAACGATGAGTGCAGCGCGTAGTTATAAATGAACTACTATTTAGTGCACTAGTGTCATGTGCGCACAAAATCTCTACATGTATAAACTTTTTATGAAAGAGCGGACAAGTTTCTCCGGACAACCCGTTAACCACTTTTTAAGTAATGTCAAAAATTACATTTCCTTATTCCTGTGTGTTCTCCGACAACTATCAGATATATCGTGCAATTTGGTTCCATGACCTGTGGTGCGCGGATGGGGAGACGGGGAGGGGGGGCTGCGTGCTATACGCTCTCGATGGCAGGCGCGATACGCGCGGTATGGTAATATTTCGCGCGCTCGTGCTCCGAGCAGCGTTTTAATTATATCATATCGAGGGCCCGCGATCTGCGCCCCGCCGCCGCACCGCGCACCGCGCACCGTGCTATCGCCCGCGCCGCCCGCGAGCCGATAAATCACATACTTACACGATTCTCAGGTTCATAATTTTAATACACTGGCTTCCCCAACTAAATCACGCGAAGGCTAATAATAAGCGAGCCAATTCTCAACTGAATATCAGATAGGACCGGTCACCGTGCTTTGCTTTTCTACCAGTGGCTGAGGAATGCGACGGATGACTGTCGTACTACGATAGTATGAGTCTTCCAATACTACCTACATATACCAAATTGTGGAAGAGATTTCCACTGGGATTTACGATCAGCTTGAATTGACTGGACGCTATCTCTTGGCATTCCCAAATTATGATCGTAATTACTTAATCGTGTTGCGGGTGTCCATGGGCGGCGGTAATCGCTTACCATCAGGTGATCCGTCTGCTCGTTTGCCACCTATCACATAAAAAAAAAAAAGTGTTTACCTCTACACAAATTACAATACATTTTTCAATCGAACGCTTAACACTCTTTCAATGTGCAATTTCAGATATGGGACCCATGACTTTCCAAGATATAAAGCTTTATTCAAAATTTTGTGTGACAGTTCAAAATACGCTGCCATTTAAAAGTAGTTCTGACGCTAAGACAGACAGACGGCGGCAGCGTAGGCTTAGTAACTGGTACAAGTCCCTTAAACTGGTGTAACAAAGTGTACGCTGCTACTACGATAAAACACTTTCGTTTTCGAGCTGCCACCTGTAAGGAGGTCTGCAGGTACCAAATAAACAAATCTTCACAACGAACGGTCTCCGTCTCAGACGTGTCGAGTGAGCACCGTATCTCACGAGGATCGCGAGTTGCCGAAACATGCGACGATTTCTTCCCACGTGGGCGATCACATGTAGTGGCTGTTTGATGATCTCCGTGATTGCTGACATTTCATAAGAATTTTTATCTTTCAGTGAGAACAGCAGTTGCCTTGAGAGGTCTCAGTACGCTGGTCGCGAGCACATCGAGGCTGATACGGCATCGACGCTTTGCTCGCCAGTGCCGTGAGAATGAATATTCAAACCGCGCGCCGCCGCGCCGCCCCGCCGCCTCGCCTCGCCTGTGCGACCGTCGACAGCGTCTACATCTACTTATTATTCTTCAAAATCTAATGAATTTCGTTACAGATTAATAAGGATAATATAGGATGATCATCATCATCATCAGATTATCGCGGTTCAGGAACATGCGCGCGGCTCCTGCTACGCACTCTGAATGTGCATTTCAAAGGCAGTGTATGTATTTTACATTTCCACAATAGAGTCAGTCTTTGAAAGTAGCATTCGTAATTAACGATGTGACCTCGGGAGTGGCCACTCGCCAGCCACTAACGTGTAATACGCCAGGCTATTTTCGCATATTATTTTCACATCGTAGGTATATGTAGTTTATGATATGTAACATTCACTTAAAACATGGACCATTCAGAACATTCGTTAACGACCCATATCGAGTACCTTGGGAATGATAGGCTTTACTCCACACAGGGCCGAATCCAGATTGATTGGAGGCTGATGATGGGGCTATTGATCAACCCCAGTGTCAAAAGTTTTTAGCCGCCTAAAAAGGCCTCTGGCACAGCTTAACGATTGCAATATAGTGACAGCAACCGGCACCAATAACTTCAAGCTGCGAAGTACGGAAATTATCGAAATAAATGCTACTAACAGTCAAACACATCTAGGTTATGACCGCGTGTGTTGTCAGTTAATCAGCGTGATCGATCGCGCTGAGTCACGACCGCTTCAGAACTATAATAATAATAATAATATCTGGAACAAATCACACACGGTCATCTGGCCCCAAACTAGGATTACCTGTATCTTGGGAACCAGAGACTGATATACATACACATATACTTTTAAATACATACATATATAGATATAATACACCCAGACTCAGAGCAAGCAATTCTGCTCATCACAGAAAAGTTTGCCCTGTGTGGGGATCGAACCCACGACTCTCGGATCAGAGGTCAGGATCGCTAAACACTTAGCCACCGAGTCAGTCCTATTCAGAACATACAAGGGCTATTACTACTGGTAGCGAGCGATGCAGGAGACGCATGCGCAGCCGTCGCGCCGGCTCTCAGTGCTATCGAAAATGTGTTTATCTGCCGATGCGCCTAATTGGTTTACCTACTGGCTCTGTGTTTCGGGCTCTGACTATAAAACATATAAAAAATCTGTTTTGTTTTCATGTCTGTTCCTAAAGTCTACTGAAATAAACACACAGTATAAAGTGTTCATTCATTCATTCATTCATTCCCACAAATAGAAGAAAACACAAAATCCGTCTAACAGCTGATCAATTATTATGAGGCCAATTTTATTTTCACTATTTTATAAAGTCGTAGAACAACATTTTCCAGTATGGTGAGTGGAAGCCCCAGTCGCCACATTTTTATTTAATAAATTCTTCACTATACTTAATTTGTTTAGGTACTTAAAAAACGTAAACAAATTTGACATGTCTTTTTATTCATATGTGCATGTTTAAATTCTGATATCTCTTGCAAACGTAGATACTAAGTTTCTTTTGCATTTCTACTAACAACGTAATACATTCTACTGGTTTGAGAATTTTAACAAGCAGGTATCAATAAAAAGACATCAATATCGTTTACCTTTTTTTAAGTACCTAAACACATCAAGTATGTACAGATATTTATAATATGTAGCGGCGCGGCGGCAACTTTAGTAAATAAACATTATTCTTTCCCTATAGTTGTCAGACGTCCTCGTAAATCTAACCATATTCCGACGCAGAGACCGCACAGTACAACCTAACCACTTGCGTGCAATTCATGCAAATCCCCTCTTTAATATTAATTGATATAATTGCGCGCGGCTCGGTACATCAGCATTTTTCTAAGGCTAATTGAACAATCACTTCCAGTGAAAACTGCGTAGTGTAGCGAGTGGCGATGGCGGCAAGGTCGCTGGCGCTGGGCCCTTGCCCACTCACAGTGCGGCGGCGTGCGGGCGGGCCCTAATACAATACAATACAATACAATGTTTTATTGATAACTCATTTGTTACAAGTCATTATACACAGTGGTATATCTATAATAAATTATATAAATTATTGTTTTCTTTAATGTCTACATATTTTATAAAATATGTGAAAATAAATGAAAAATTAAATTATATTAATTCACAACAATCATGAAAATAATGTATGTCATACTACACAAGGCAATTCCAGAAATTCCTTGAAACTGTAGAAGAGCTTGGATATTAACCAGCGTTTAAATTTATATTTAAAAGCTTGGCAGGAAGCTGCACTCGTTATTTCTATAGGTATACGATTGTATACATTAGGTCCCTGGATGTAGACCGATCGGTCTGACTTGGCCAGCTTGTGCGGCGGTACAACTAGTCGATCTTTGTGGGCGTTGCTGCGCAAGTTGCGCGCCTCGTTTATACCCTTACGCTGGAAGGATCCGAGGTTATTGTGAACAAACACTCCAACCTGGTAGATGTACTCGCAGGGCAAGGGCAGTATACCCATCTGCTCGAAAAGCGGTCTGCATGGTTCGTCGGGCGGTGCACCCACCATCGCGCGTACGGCACGCTTCTGCATCACGAATATGCGATCAGCGTCCGCGGCTCGAGCCCACAGCTCAGTGCCGTACGTTAGGTTGGAGTGCACCGTGGCGAAATAGCATGCCCGTACTGTTTCTTTCGATGCAGTGCTGGTTAAGCGTCGGAGGGCGAAACAGGCGCGACCCAGCTTTGTTCGCAGCTCCTCGATATGCGATTCCCATGTGAGCGCACTGTCCATATGGAAGCCGAGCAATTTCGTTGATCGTACCTGTTTCAGTGGTCTATCGCCTAACAGTACCCTGTATGACCGGGAAGTATTCCCATTCAGGCTGAAGGACATGAAACAGGTTTTATCTTTATTTAACATTAGGCCGTTCGTCGCGAACCAGCGCTCGAGACGCGAGACTGTGTCATTCAGCGCATGTTCTAGTCGCTGTGACGTATTTGCTGAGACTACAGCAGCCACGTCGTCAGCGTACATGTAGATCTCGGCGCCCTGGATCGCATCTGGTAGATCATTCATGAGCAAGTTGAACAGGGTATTCGACAAACACGACCCCTGGGGGACTCCCATATTGTTTTTGATTTCCGCGGAAACTACGCGGCCTCTGTCGCCAACAACCGTTTGACTTCTATCAGACATAAAAGAAAATAGAAGTGACTGAGCTGGGCCGCGTATGCCGTAGTGGTCGAGCTTCCCAGATACGAGAGCATGGTCTGCGGTGTCGAACGCGCGGGAGAGGTCGCAGAACAGCACGGCGACGTGCTGGTTGGCCTCGCGCGCGCGCAGCACGCTCCACACAACCTCGCGCACCAGGTCCGTTGTAGCACGGCCACTCCTGTACGCATACTGCCGGTCAGACAGGGCATTCTGACTAGCGATGAACGCTTCCAATCTTTTATTTAGCCCCACCTCAAACAGTTTGCTCACCACGGGAACTAGGGATATCGGCCGATACGATTTGACGTCAGATTTCTCTCCTTTCCCCTTGTACAGAGGCGCTATTTTTACCCTCTTGAGACCCACGGGGTACACCCCTGCCGCTATACACAGGTTGAATAGATGAGAAATCACGTTCGCTATCGGTAAAATGCACTGCTTGATTAAGTTTGCAGATAGCCCGTAAGTATCAGTGCTGTTTTTCGGTGCTATGTGCAGGCGCGCTATACGCACGATTTCGCCAGGAGTAAACGATAAAAACCGGATGGATGAGTCACTCGGCGGTGCGTGGGCGCTCAGCTGTGAGCAGGCGGCCGCCGTGTCAGCTGGTGGTGCGCCGCACCTCGCGGCCGCTGTCGCGAACTCTGCGTTAAGCGCGTCCACTAACTCGGTTTTGGAGGGATATGGCTGCCCATCGCTTCGCGATACCTGATCTGTATAGTCAAGGCGTTCACGGCTGCCCCGCCCCAGCTCCAAATTAATAATCTGCCACATACATTTGGCTTTATTGGGATTGTTAGCAATTAAGTTATTATAAAAAGCCATCCGTTTTTGTTTCAGTAATGTACTGTATTTAATGGAGCAGAACTCCGCTATTTTTGCAATGTGGTCGTTGTTGGGGTTTTGATCTTTAAGTTTAAGGATGTCAAAAAGTAATGATTTGTAGTTAATGAACTGGATCACGCATGCGCAAAGGCGAAGGATACACGATGTTAGTGTGACGCGCGCGCAGGGTCAACGGCGATTGCGTAATGCTCGGCGAAAAATAACACTGCGAAATTTCAAGATAACTGACCACAGAACTCTAATTTATTTAGAATTCGGTGAATGTGAAAAGTGGAGTATGATGTGGAAATTGAATGTAGTTGATTTGCTGAGAGTTCGCGCCGATTCGAATTTGATTTCGATTACTTTAGATGCTTCTTTACAATGGGGACCACATATAGAAACCTTAGCAGGAAAGCTTAGTTCAGCTGCCTACGCCGTCAAGAAAATAAGGCAACTAACAGATGTAGATACTGCAAGACTAGTGTATTTTAGCTATTTTCATAGTATAATGTCTTACGGCATCTTAATTTGGGGACATGCGGCTGACATAGAAACTATTTCCATACTGCAAAAAAGAGCCGTTCGCGCTATCTATCAGATGCGATCTCGAAAGTCATTGAGGAACAAGTTTAAAGAAATAAATATTTTAACTGTTGCCAGTCAATTCATATATGAAAACATCATGTATGTTCGTAAGAATTTAGATTTATTTCCAAAAAACAGTGACAGGCATAATTTTAATCTTAGAAATAGAAATAATATCGAAGTTGCTTATTCGAGACTGAGTAAGGTAAAGAAGTCGTTCATGGGGCAGTGTATAAAATTCTACAATAAAATACCTGAAAATGTAATTAGTTTATCCGAAAATAAGTTTAAGACTTATGTAAAGAAATGCCTGTGTTCAAGAGGATATTATAAAACCCAAGACTATGTTAATGACAATGATGTATGGACATGTGTAGATCTTCCAGCTCATAGCTTTAGTAATGACATCAATTGTAATAGATATTAAGTATTTATTTCAAAAAATGTGTTGGGGCGAGTTTCTTTTGGGCTCGACGTTTCTTCTCGCTCCGCTAACACTTCCCGAAACGTTGAGTGTACAAGTTCCGCGTGGTAGGAACTTTGTACTAGGTAGAAAAAAAAGACGATTTAAAAGTATGCGTACAGCATCTACTTAAATAAAAAATATTTTGACTTTGACTTTGATTCACAGACAGTAGTAGAATATTATGAGGCAGCCAGCTCCGTATTGTAACCGGCCGGCAGCGGCGGCGTGCTGTGCACCGGACTGTCTGGGCAGAGCTGTGGCGCCCCGCTTGCCCGTATTGACGGTGGCTAGTCGAGACTACAAAAGTTAGAACAGAATTAAGAGGATACAAAAATATATAAAACTGATTTCGTTTTATTCCCTCTGGGATTGTGGTATGCAGCCGGTAAAGATCACATGAATATTATTAATGAAGTGTCTCAGTTAGTGAAATGAAGGCAAATAGTTCAGCCGAAGGCCGGGACAGCGGCGCCTATACTAATTGTCGGCGTCTTTTTTAATTCCGCGGTAATTTGCGGCCATCCGTGGCAGGCAACGCGACGCTTCCTGCGCCAGACTCGACTCGAACTTAGCAGCCACATATGTAGTGCTCTGGCGATCAAAAGAGACTTAGATGTGTTTTAGTCACTCATAATTACCTTTATTCATACAGTGGTGTCGATTCGGTTTTCACGATTAAACTTATTTGACAGGATTAAACTTATAAAATCGATCGTTTGATTTCGTAGCGGGATGCCTACTATCGCACTTAGCCGATTTATTCAATATTTTCATAGAATCTGTAGCACAAAGACAACATGCCTAAAACTGCATACTTCAGATCGCACCATTTGCCCCACAACCGATTCGTAGCAAAGTTTGGATAAAGCCTCGTGCTTATGAAGGAGACTCACAATCAAAGATGATAATACAGGGTGTTAAAAAAAGTGCGTTTGAAATTTTAAGGGGTTACTCAGAATCAAGTACAGAACCCAGGAAAAATATTGAAAAAATCCGCTCTTCAATTATTTTTTTCAGATTCTCATACTAAATCTAAATAGTGAATCGAGAATTTGTATGAAAAACTGCAAAAAAAAATTGAAGAGCGAATTTTTTCAATATTTTTCCTGGATTCTATACTTGATTCTGAGTAACCCCTTAAAATTTCAAACGCACTTTTTTTAACACCCTGTATATGCTTAACACCATTTAGTTCATGCTTCAATATTTCTGATACTAGTAATAATAGAATTATAGCAAAAGCTAAACGCAGAGATTTTATAGTTTCGTTTCCGGAACAACCACTCATAAGATCTCAGCAGAAGTCCTGCCGGGGCAACAGCGCGCGCGCAAGAAACGAGACAATAGCAGAGCTAGACTGATACAGGCGGCGCGGCGGCGCGAGCGGGCGCGGGCGCAACGGGGGACCATTGTATGCAAATGCCGCCCGACACCTGCTGATGACGGCTCGATAGAAGCTAAATCAGTGGGTATTGCTAAATCAGCAAAGTAATGATATGAAGACAAAATCGTAAAAAAATGGTTCTAATTAATAGTCGATTCGGGCCAGATTATTAACACACGCAACTACGAGTTAAGTACCGTACCTACCCAGTTTGTTTACTCGTTTGTTACCCGTGAAAATTTACTGTCCAAGAAAACTGGTTGAATATGCCTGAGCTGGGTCTATATACTTGGAACAGAAAAATGACATCTTATCTGAATATGCAATATTAGACACAAGTGGGGTTGAACATTACGAGCCGCGGCCGCAGCGCGCGGCGCACGCGCACTCCGCGGCGCCAATTACCGCGCATCAGATAGCGCTAACAAGACGATGCGTATCTGTCGCCGCCCGCGCAGCGACAGCCGGCAAAATTCAAATTCCTTCGGCAAATATTACTCTCTTCCTCCATAAATCTGCTTCCTCGAGGTCAAAAACAAATCTGGGAGCGACGAGATAGAGTCGAGTTCAGGTTGCAGCGGAGCGCGCCGCGCTTTGCATGATGAGCGCGGCGGCGGCGGCGTGAATTACGCGCTGCGCCAGTATCTCCCGGAGATGGCGATAGCGCGCCGCCGCCACCGCGACACGCAGCACTGCGCCGCGCAGTGCGCACGCGCAGGAAGGACAAACGAACGCTATGAATCAACGCGCACAATGCGCGGAGACATCCTCCCGTACGCAACGACGATAACCAGTTCCGCTATTGTTCCAAAGGAAATCACACCTGCGCCCGCGTGCCATTACGCGCTCTATCGGGCCCGTTTATCATTCCCGTCACAGCGCCGCCGGGTATTTACCACTGAATATGCGATCGCACCGATTATCGCCCGATTCTTAATCTAATGTCGTTACTTGAACTCATTTTGGATGGTCGGGTTATCGCAACGCGCCGAGGGGCCCGCGGAGCCTCCAATACAAACACAATGTAAACGAAAGCCGCGCCCGGCCGGCCGGGTCAGGGCTCACTGCGCAGACGCCGCACGGCGGCTCCTTTGAATAATTCGCGGACGATGCCATAGATTTATGGCGTCTAACCATAGAGCGGCGACGGCAATTAAATAATTTGCCTAAAGCCGGCGCCCGCGCAGCCGGCCGCAGCATGATTTGTGCGCTCGGAGAATTGTTTTATTAATCACTCGAAGCCGCCCGAGAGCATCGTTACAATTTCGCTAACCTAACCTATCATTTAAAAAGATCCATTTAAATTTTGTGATCCTTTAGCCATTTTTGTAATTGAGGCGAAATTATTTTATTAATTTTCGCTTCATAATACTGAGGCGCCAATCGTCTTTAAACAAGAAACAAATTAACAACTTATCTAATGAAAGTCGAGTGGGCGACATCTTAATTATAGGGTCACACATCCGTTGGTAATTGATTGAATTGCATGCGGCTCTCCGCGCCTCGCAGCTCCCAGCAGCCGGCGGTGGCGAGGTGGCGGCGGTGGCGGCGGCGGCGGCGACGCAGCAATTACCGCGCAGAGCCACTTTGTGTGTAAAGCGACCAATTGTGTAATTGGCGGATGATCAACTGAAGCCGCCGTGAGAACCTCGCGCTCACTCCGCGGTGGCGACCGTTGGCAGTTCTTTGTAATCGCTGATAGGTTGGCTAAAAAAACTATTATGTACCCGCTTGTCTAAGACACACACCACTCCGTAATAACTAATCCAGTATCGGACGAAGGTAGCTCTTATCACTCGCATTGCATTGCATCGAGTTCCTATGTCGGCGTATCGTATAATCCCATCAAGTAGTGATCGAAATTTAGAATGAAGCGGTCACTGACAGTCATTACGTCAGTTCGTCTCGTGGCGTTCATTGTGCTTAACCAAATTGTGGTTCTGTTCGTTTCGATCCCGACCTGCGATATCTCCGCGCGATAGTGCGCGCGAGCCGTAAACCGTTCCTGACAATGGCTGTTAATCTGATTAGCGATAACTCTTTATGGGGAACTTATTACAAGAGATGCGACGGCTGCAGCGCGCGGTCGTCGACCGGCGCGGGCGCGTCCTCTCGTTACTGATATTATTTAAAGCGCTCCAATCTAGCCTCCTTATTACTGAATCGAGCTTCGATAATGCGAGCGCCTCCCTGCGCGGCCGCAGTGCCCGCGCTCGCCGGCGCTCGGCCGCGCTGCGAGGCCCGCGCGGCGGTGGCGATCGCGCATTTATCGCAGATGAGTTACGATTAGTAAATTGGCGAGCGGTGCAGGCGATCGGCTTTCTAATAAATTTAGTTGGCAATAGCCGCGGTGATCCCGCGCGCGGCCGCCGCTCGTGCGCCGCCGTAATCGCTGCGGAGAGAGCCTTCGCGAATTATACATCCCGTCTAAGTTTAAGATGCATAATCATAGACCTTTACTTCACCGCTGACTATCGAATAAAATATTCTTCGCGGACCTTGAAAACTCGTTAGATAGATTCCAAAAGAAGATTTGCTGAAGCGTACTGTCTATAATCCACTTTAGGCTCCCATCCCAGTGGGTAAGGTAAAATTAGTTTCAAGTTCATCGTTATTGTTTCCAGTTAGAATTTCTCACATATTCTTACATTGTCTGTGTGCTACTTATAAGACGCCCGGAGGGAGCGTCTCTCACGCGATTAGCACAACTTCGGCCGACAGCCGTAATTCCATTACAAAACACAAACTTCGCCATCCCGCATCCTGCACTCCGCGGGCGGCGCGGGATGCGGCGGCGGCGCCAGATTAGTATTGATCTCCAGCTGATCGTTCCCTCCTTGTTGACAAAAATACAGGTGATTAATTCTTAGCGGTTTCAATGAAGCTACTCCTGTATTGGTTTATAATGCGGTTTATCATTTGAATAGAGATTTTTATTTGCATATCTCTTCTTCATTATAACTACAAAGGTGTTAATATAACATCTACTTGAATAGTTTTCTGTTACGATGGTACCGCTGTCTCCTATAGTAGAGTATTCTAATTTGACATTTGCAGGGTGCATTATAAGATAATATACAGAAATCATAGTGAAATCGGCATGAAGTGAACACAACGTCTTGCGGCGCACGCCCGTCAGCTTCCGAGTCATCCATCTTCCACCTACATTATTGAAAAATGCAAAATGAGGCATAAACAATCGTCGCCCGCCGCCACCCAGGAGCGCCCGACTCGCGAACTCGCGACTGGGGTGGCCAGGTGACCAGATTTACCTAAACATGTGCGGATTTATGTCGTCGTCACAAACCAAATATTTACAAGCTCGGTTTTTAGACTTACTTATTTTGAATAATAAAAAAATTTGGCCACAAATTATCTCTCTTACTACAAAAAACTGATACCTGTACAAGACAATACTAAAAGTGTCCATAAAATACTTACTCCTATTGCTGTACTTTTCAGAAGTAGAATGCCAATGTATTTTTTTTTCCACTTTATTGTAAACATTTGTTTTTTTTTTTTACTTTATGACTGCCTTGTAGTCAATAATTAATGTCAGACTAAACATTACAAGCGCACTCGGCTTCTCTGCGTTAGGACCTGGCATGGCAACACATCCGGCGGGCGGCCACCAGCACCGCGGCACGACGATGGCAGCGACAGCGACGGGCAAGCGCGACGAGGCGCAAATGGCTTTATAATAGTCGCGCGCACAAAAACGCGCGTGACGTATCGGCGCGGCAACGCGCGGCGTGCGGCCTCTTAGACGAGCTGTTTACGCGACTCCAATGGGAGACTGCACTGCACAGCAATTTGCCTTCTGGTTTTTCTTATAGGATCAATCAAATAGAAAAATAAAATTAGTATAGAGTCTCTCTATCTGTTAAATTTACAGGAATTGAAAGGGCAGTGTTTACATAAATCACATTAATTGACCTATTATTTAGTAGTACTTAATACTAAAGTACAAAAGTGTGCGCCGTCTAACTGACTGCCAATGTTTAACATGCTGTAACTTTTATGTATGTTTTATCATAATAGATATCTATCTCGTTACCATTCTCAGGCATTAAATCATAAACTTGATGCACGATTCGTGAACCTCTTCATGACACGCTCACGTGGTAAAGAACCCTCAGTGCATGCGCCCGATTGTCTGGCTTACTTATTCGTTGTTTGTAAAAAAATAAATAGGTAACTAGACCATTTGAAATTATTACTTTGCATCACTGCATTACAAACTACATTTGCATGCCTCATTTCCAATTAGCGTCGGGATAGTGGTCACCCAGCGCGCGCCGCGGCACCGTGACATCGCACACTGAAGATGCGCGCGCGCACGCCCGCCGCCACTGTCCGCGCCCGTCACCCGCTGTGTAAGGGCCAAATCACAGTGCAATTTCGCATTACTGTGGCAGAAGCAGAACTGATCCTGGCCGGCTGTCAGGCATGAACGTTAAAGTCATCTTTTACATAAAAAATAATATTAATTTCAATAGAAGAGTTACTTACATAAAAACAACTAAGTACTATTTATTTAATTTATATATTATGTTATATATACAGGGTGTACAGAAAGGTGTGATAATACTTCAAGGTGGGCTTTTACCCATCAAACTGAACAACTTTTGTTCTACAACTTTGTTGAAATCGCAAAGAAATTTTCGGACTTTTCATAAAAACTTGGTTCGCCAGCTGATCGATTTATATGAAAAGTCCAATAATATTGTGCGATTTGAACAAAGTTGTAGAACAAAAGTTGTTTAGTTCGATGATTAGAAGGCCACCTTGAAGTTTTACCACACCTTTTTGTTACTTTGTTTTTTTTAAGTAATAGTAATAAATTACGTATATATACAGGTAATTTATTACTATTACTTAAAAAAAAAAACACCCATTTTCTGAGATCGAGCGATATAGTGAGAAGCTACATTTATGTCATCGATAAATTAAATGTTTTTCCAAAGTAAACCGTACCAGTCTTAGCACATATGTAGAATGAGCCGCCGCCGTATCCCAGCTGCGGCTGTTGCGGCGCGGCTGCGGGCGGCGATAGTATCGCACACACGCGCGATCCCGCGACCTGCGCGTGCGCGTGCGCCGAGCGGAGCGCGTACCCACCATTGGGCACTCAGCATCAATCGCTTGCCGTTAGATACATCAGCCATCGGCTATTAACTACTCAATTACTGAACGGAGTAGCGATATCGATCCACCTTAATAGTTTAGATTCACCTCGCATCCAGCCATTCCTCATAGTAAAGACATCAACGCGAGCATCAGGCTGCGCCTGTTGTTCCTTCCACCAGTCTTCCTGGCCTGAGCCAAGTTCGCTTTCCAACTAAACTTTCCAACTTTAACTATGAATCTTTGTTTTATGAAAATGAAACGGAGTCAAAGGCAGGACAGCAAACCAAGCCAGTGAAATCAATTTAATAACATCATTCAAAATAAAATGAAATGAAATCTTATCAAATGAAATCAATATTTATTTATTCGAACGTAGCACTGCACAGTTTTCGAAGGTATATTTTTAGTCTATGTAATGCGAAGTTCTTACCGCTTAGAACTTATATATATATTTTTTTTTTTTTTGTCTGTGGAGGGTGAGGGGCGGCCCGATCGTGTTCGCCCAGGGCGTTAAAATCTAAAATACGTCCCTGCATTGACATAATAATTAATGAATTTGACAAACATTTTACTACCAAACAAAACACAACTATGGTAAGATATTATATTTGTTTATTCTTTGTCAAAATAGGAACATTACAGTATCAGTATACCAAATCGTTACACTATTCAAATTATGTCTATTAATTAATTATTTATATTATATCTAAATAACATATAATAATAAGTCAAGATTTACAATATAATTGTATAAAAATAATTTATGTTATGTCACGATTTACGTTGTAATTATATAAAAATAATTTATGTTGTGTCAGAAATTTACAATACACTACTTCTTCTTGCATTCATCTCAATCATTCTCGTACACACCGACATCAGGCATCCCATCCCAGATGTGAACAGGTCACACTCTGGTGCTGAGGCGAGCGCGGAGTCGACAACTCCACAACTTATATATAATATATTCTCCACAACTAAATGTACATACTTATTACCATGTTATTACCCGACTACGCCAAAGGGAAAGGTTATGATTGTAGCAGTCTGTGTATGTTTATATTTACGGATGTTCCACCTTAGCGCTAAAACTACTTTGTACATTTTGATGAATGAAATTCGAATTGAGATAATTTATTAATTTGTGTTACCTGTGGAGTCTTTCATTCAATAGGAAAGGGACTGGTGACACTCTTGTGTTGGTGGTGTTGCATTTAGATCTTAAATTATATATAATCAGTAAAATATGATACCTGCAACATAGTTCAATACTCAGAAACAAACGCCGTCTTTCACGTCACTGACAACCATGTGTTTCTTCTTCGCTGGCCAGTAGATTCTGTCGCAAAGAGTTGGCGTAGCCAGGGACGAACCTTTAAATACCTTGGCTACTAATAATATGACCATGATAATATATCGCTAGAGGTGGGTGAGGTGGAACATAGAGGATTTTACAATATCATACTAACTGAACACCGCAAGACAAGCTGAAAGCAAACCAAGTAGGTGGTATTCTATTTACTCATTAAAATCGAAGCAGGATGTTACTGTCACGAACGTGAACATGATTTGAACGTTAAATTCATTGTTATGGGACGCAATTATTTCAAGTTATAGAGCAAATGAAGATAACAAGCAGACCGACACTCAGCTCGGCTGGCGTGAGAAACATCAAAGTGGTCCTACACTTTATAACTTTTGCTTCACTTTTTTGCGTTGAAACATTTAACGTAATGGGCCGCTTTTAGGTAACTGTTCGTATAAAAAAGCAAATAGGCGCTGTCCCGTGCTGCGCGCGGCCCGGCCGCGGTCGCCGATCGATCAGCTGTGTGTACGCACATTAGCAGCGCCCGCGACCCGCAATCCATCACGTTATGTTGGCACTGGTAAACTACCATAATTCCGAGTGTCCATAAACCGAATTTCACTTGTCCGAAGCCATCTAAAAGCTCATCTCATAAGCTTTCTAAAATTCTGGTATGTGAAATAGCTGAAAAATTAACATTCGGTTAAGTGAACCTGTTGAAAAATGAAATAGCGGAGTTGCATCACTCCGATGATAAGTTTTACGGAAATACGAAAAGCCGGTGACTAAGTAGTAAAAAAGCGGCCAAGTGCGAGTTGGACTCGCCCATGAAGGGTTCCGTAGCAGCAAGTAACATAATATAAAAGTTCTTGTAGTTCGTTGTAACTTGAATGAAAGGTAAATTGCGGTTTACGATTTATGACGTATTAAAAAAACTGCTTACTAGATATCGTTCAAACCAATTTTCGGTGGAAGTTTGCATGGTAATGTACATCATATATTTTTTTTAGTTTTATCATTCTCTTATTTTAGAAGTTACGGGGGGGGGGACACATTTTACAACTTTGGAAGTGTCTCTCGCGCAAACTATTCAGTTAAGAAGAAAATGATATTAGAAACCTCAATATCATTTTTAAGACCTATCCATAGATACCCCACACGTATGGGTTTGATGAAAAAAAATTTTTTGAGTTCCAGTTCTAAGTATGGGGAGCCCCCAAAATTTATTGTTTTTTTTTTCTATTTTTGTGTGAAAATCTTAATGCGGTTCACAGAATACATCTACTTACAAAGTTTCAACAGTATAGTTCTTATAGTTTCGGAAAAAAAATTGGGTGTGACATACGGACAGACAGACAGACAGACAGACAGACATGACGAATCCATAAGGGTTCCGTTTTTTGCCATTTGGCTACGGAACCCTAAAAAGACAAAATAAACAGCGAAAAAAAGGAAAGGAAAGGTATTTTTGGAGAAACAAAAATATTTTAGTAATAAATGACTAAACGTTTTCAAAAAGTAAAATTCGGAAATAAACATTTCGGAATTAAGTTTGGTAACCGTTGGCGCCCACCTTGCGCCGCACCGCGTCTCGAGTTCGCAGCACATTACCGGTGTGACCCTCGCGCCCGTGCCGCGCGCCCGCCGCCGCGCCGGCTACCGAACCCTAATGCCCCATAATGCGCGGAGAGATCACGTGTGGGGTGGAAAAAAAAGGGTTAGCGACATATCTATTTATAAGTTCCATTATTAAAGAAGGGATTGAAAGATGTTCCCCTTAAGAAATTGCCTTGTAAAACATTTATGGGCGCAGGAATTGATTTTTAAGTATCTGTTAAGGGGGTTTGAAAGGGTGCTAGGTGCCAGGCTGCCCTCTCTCAATAACAGAATAATAAAATGTATTTGTTATTAATGGTATTCGGTAGCAAAAAGGCTCACGGCCCACCTGATGGAAAGTGGTTTAGCCACCTATGGACATTTGCATATTATACGCAACTTTGCTTATAGTTCGATCGCGTTGTTCTACACTTACAACTTTACACTACAAAGGATAAATACAATCTCTTTAATGATTTCTATATAAATTTCACGAATAATAATTTGAATGTATGGACATCTAATGATTATTCTAATCCTAGTACACTGACATCCACAACTTCTAATCCATCTTCAATATTTCTTCGACCGATAAATGAAGTATCATGTAGAGAGTAAAAAATCAACCGTCCCTAACGACCAGTGAAGCCAGTGGACATAATGGTAAAACAACCGGTATGCTAAAAATAATTTCTGCATACGTATGTCGGCCGCTTCCACGCACACTTATCAACTTGTCCTTTAGTCGAGATGTTTTCTATTGTGTTTCTATTATCAAACCCTTGTTTAAGAAGGGAGAGCGACCCGATCAAAATAACTATAGACCCACATATGTCTATATAGTCCCCATATTATGAAAGGTTATAAAAATGTGAAGGAACTGCTGCACTAGACTGCGTTCTTAACCAAACACGACATTCTACATAGGATTCCGCAAAGGTCGTTCTACAAAGCTAGCTTGTTTAAATATTCTGAAAAACGCGACTGATTGTGTTAACAATAAAATTCCCGTATGTGCCGTTTTTCTGAACATGAGCAAAGCTTTTGATGTCGTACATCATGCAAAGCTTCTATCCAAATTAGGATTTTATGGGATCAGAGGAAAGGCAAATGACTGGATTAAAAGTTATATAGAGAACAGAAAACAATGCATAGAATAAATAAGGCTCAGAAAGTGACCTGTTGGTCCAAATTCAGGAGTAATAATTCAGGAATTCAACAGGGCAGCAGTACTTGTGTTACTTTCAGTGTTAATAAAGAGATGACACTAGGGGTCGGTGTTGCTGCTGACAATTCCCTCAGATATAACATCATCGGGTACTCGTAAGTAATGATTGATATAATTTTATAAAAATAATTTCATTATAAATGCTATCTATAAGAAACTTATAAAGATCATTTGACCTACCGTTACAAGATATAAAGATTGAATTGTATAATACTGAACGGCTGATGTCATAATAATTTATTTTAAGAGTAATACTAGGTTACAATGGAATATTTATTTATTTTAAGAAAACTTACAGAGAAATTTGATACAACAAATTAAGACACAATAGAATATTAGATTGCCAATAAGAAATTTCTACCAATAGAATTTCGAAAGATAAGAACGCATTACATATAAAAAATAAGAGGTGCACTTTAATTCTGGAAAATACAAAACTGAAATACGACTATTATTTGGAAAATTAGTTAACTAGTATTTGTTGCATATCTGTAGATAAGGCACTGGAGCAAAAAGGATAATGACTTTTTTAACAACTTTTTTAACGACTTTTTCAAAAAAAGGAGGAGGTTCTCAATTCGTCGGTTTTTTTAGCCTGCAGCATAGATCGATAGGTTTCTGGAACGTGAATAAGGAATGGGTTTTGCCTGTAGTTAATCTGTGATGGTACATAAAGTAAATGTCTTCTTCTGTAACCTAACAGGTCAGTATGTATTAATTTTATCCAGTAGTTCGGGACAATCAATAAAGGCAGTTAGTAATATCACTGATGTCACGCCTTACATCTCATGGCCGAAAATGATATCGTTGACACCGATGTTAGTAAGTTAGAAATATTTTGGTGGGTCTTGAATTCTAAAAAACGCAGGAATGTTAATAATAGAATGTAATTAAATTAAATTATTGTAGAATGATATTAATTTATAGGAAAGCTATGTCTATGTCTATGTATCTATAATTTCACGAATTGTTATTTTACCACCTGTGAACTATTGTGACATGTAAAAAAATATTTGAACTTGAACTTGGAATTTATTTCAAATCAAAATCATTTTATTTGCCATTGTATAGGGTAATAAAGATGTACAAAACTTAAATAAGCATTCCTATATTACTATGGCATGCAAATATTCTTAAATGGACATTTACATTAGCGTTGAGGAACACATCTTACAATTTTTATAGTTATGTTCAAAAAACTTCTTTGTGGAATAGAAAACATGTTGAATGAGCCAGCGTTTCAAAGCGTAATTTAGTTTACTCAGAGGCAAGTCCTTTAATTGTTGAAGCAGTTTATTATATACAAGAATACACATTGCATAGGCATTTTTTTAGGAAACGTGTGCTCTTCGGAGTCATTTCAAAATAAGTTTTTCAGGATACCTACTGTTCCTGTTATTCATACTTTTAGCTAGTTTGAAATAGTGAGGATATAATTTGACAAGCTTTACGATCTTAAGGGTCTATAGACATGGCAATGGGAGAATGTTCGCGCTTTTCAATAAAGGTTTAAAAGAGGCTTCATGTTCAGCTCCAAAAAAGGCTCCCTCAGTTCTAGAACTACAATACAGGTTGTTAAAAACAGTGCGTTTGAAATTTTAAGGGGTTACTCAGAATCAAGTACAGAATCCAGGAAAAATATTGAAAAAATCCGCTCTTCAATTATTTTTTTCAGATTCTCATACTAAATCTAAATAGTGAATCGAGAATTTGTATGAAAAACTGCAAAAAAAATTGAAGAGCGAATTTTTTCAATATTTTTCCTGGATTCTATACTTGATTCTGAGTAACCCCTTAAAATTTCAAACGCACTTTTTTTAACACACTGTATAACGGGGGTTCATACTTGGGAGACATATTCAAAATGGCTACGTACAAAGGCGCTATAAAGAATTTTGATAGCCTTAATATTATCAAAATTAGCCGAAGTCCTCGTGTGTGTCAGGACGGCAGGTGTACCTCTGCGATTCGTATGATTTTTTTGTAGAATACATGTACCCACAGTATACTATACTGTACCTGTTACGAATTTTCGTGTAACTCATTCTATTCACAGAAAAAAAATAAGAACACCCGCCATCCTGACGCACATGAAGTTCTCATGATAAAAACCAGAGCTTTTGTTGTTTTGTAAATTATTCTATTTATAGGATGACGTACTGAACACCTTTACAGGGAGCGAGCGAAGCGAGGGCGGAAATTCGAAGAAACCCCACTCGATGCAATTAAGGTAGTATTAATTTGAGACCTACATATATAAATAAATAAAATAATAAATAAATATTATATTAAAATAAAGAAATATAAATTAAAAAACTAAACTACTACCTTTTTCTATTCGTTAAACAATCGAATATCACCAAGGTTGATTTTCCCTCGAATTCGAAATCATATTTAATTCCCATCTTGTTTTAGATATAGGATGACTTTAAATTAGTTCTTGGTACGAAAGGCTGTGAATGTGCTCATGATAATAAATAACTTTCGCTAAGGAACCCATAGTGAAATCGAAAAAAAATTTGGACTCTTCATACTAATTTGGCCGGTCAGTTGCTCGATTTGAATGGAGAGTCCAAAAAATTTTTTACGATTTGACTATGGGTTCCTTAGGGAAAGTTGTTATCATGATCACATTCATAGCCTTTCGTATCAAGAACTAATTTAAAGTCACCCTATATCAAAGACAAGATGGGAATCAAATATGATTTCAAATTCGAGGGAAAAATCAACCTTGGTGATATTCGATTGTTTAACGAATAGGAAAATGTAGTAGTTTAGTTTTTTAATTTATATTTCTTTTTTTAAATATAATATTTATTTATTTATATATGTAGGTCCCAAATTAACACTACCTTAATTGCATCGAGTGGGGTTGCTCCGAATTTCCGCCCTCGCTTCGCTCGCTCCCTGTAAAGGTTTTCAGTATGGATTTCATTTTTACAAACAAAGTAAGCATGAATAGGGCCGGCGCGCCCTATTCATGCTTGCTATTATTCATGCTAAGAATGCTCTATGAGTGAGCAGAGCAATCGAGCCGGCGCGCCGGCCCTATTCATGCTTACTTTGTTTGTACAAATGAAATCCATACTGAAAACCTTTACAGGGAGCGAGCGAAGCGAGGGCGGAAATTCGAAGAAACCTCACTCGATGCAATTAAGGTAGTATTAATTTGAGACCTACATATATAAATAAATAAAATAATAAATAAATATTATATTAAAATAAAGAAATATAAATTAAAAAACTAAACTACTACCTTTTTCTATTCGTTAAACAATCGAATATCACCAAGGTTGATTTTCCCTCGAATTCGAAATCATATTTAATTCCCATCTTGTTTTAGATATAGGATGACTTTAAATTAGTTCTTGGTACGAAAGGCTGTGAATGTGCTCATGATAATAAACAACTTTCGCTAAGGAACCCATAGTGAAATCGAAAAAAAATTTGGACTCTTCATACTAATTTGGCCGGTCAGTTGCTCGATTTGAATGGAGAGTCCAAAAAATTTTTTACGATTTGACTATGGGTTCCTTAGGGAAAGTTGTTATCATGAGCACATTCATAGCCTTTCGTATCAAGAACTAATTTAATGTCACCCTATATCAAAGACAAGATGGGAATCAAATATGATTTCAAATTCGAGGGAAAAATCAACCTTGGTGATATTCGATTGTTTAACGAATAGGAAAATGTAGTAGTTTAGTTTTTTAATTTATATTTCTTTTTTTAAATATAATATTTATTTATTTATATATGTAGGTCCCAAATTAACACTACCTTAATTGCATCGAGTGGGGTTGCTCCGAATTTCCGCCCTCGCTTCGCTCGCTCCCTGTAAAGGTTTTCAGTATGGATTTCATTTGTACAAACAAAGTAAGCATGAATAGGGCCGGCGCCCCGGCTTGATTGCTCTGCTCACTCATAGAGCATTCTATCTACATTTTATGATCAATATATCTATAAATGTTATTTTTATTAAATGATTTTATGCAATTGAATGTTAAAATTTCTGCTATTTGAAGAATAGATTTAACCCGGCGTCATGGGGGTGTAAAACTGTAACACGGACGTTGGAGTAGGTCATTCTGACCCAATATTTTGATATAAGATATTTATATATTTTTATTTAAGTAAATCATGTTATATTTTCTGTAATATACGTTTTTCATATGTATACATATTTAGTACATAAAAAAAGGAATTTAATACAAAAAATAATTACGTTTATTGAAAACCTCTCTAAAAAATATAACTCAAAAAATCATTAAAAATTACGCTCTTCGCTAATACTTATATAATTTCTTATATTTTAAATATCTGTAATGTTGAATGGCACATTATAAACGTCAGTGACATGTCTTTGGAAAAATCGTGAAAAAAAATCATTCAGACTCTTATTCGTAAACGCAGTCAGGGCAACAAGTTACGGTATATTCAAGACAAATACATTACATAGATACGTCATATTTTGTGCTGTATAACAGGTGTTGTAATTGTTAAATTTCTCTTATCTTTAGTTGAAATTGTAATGGTACATGCGTGATGTAAGTAAAACAACCCTTTTTTACTCTTGGTCAGACAATACTACATCGAAATCAAATTCCTCAAGAACTTCTTTGGAAAATATTTTAAAATAAAGGAAAATAAAAAATCAATATAAAAGTGAAAAATATCAAGTAATTATTGCAAAAACAAATTGTTATTTATCATACAAGTGAAAACACAATAAATATCATGCAGTTATCATCGAGAAAGGGTGTACACTTGTCGCTCTGACTACAGGGATGACTCATATTTACCTTTTTATCTGGGATAAAAAATAAACTTTGCACAAGTGTAGTCGCTGTCGTGGTCGCTGCCCGGCTGCGGCTGCCTGCTTGTCAACGGCGGTTAAAGCACTACAAAACCTCCAGCTACTGAGATAACAGGCGGCGTCACATACATAGTACGAAAGTAAGCAAGTCAAAACTTGCCGGGTCGTATCAATATGACCCATCAGCAAGTTTTGAATTGCTTTCTTTTGTGGGCACAACAATCCCCATGATGCCGAGTTAAAAAAAATATTTTCATGAACCAAAGCAGCTAGTGATATTCTAAAACTGCTAATTCTGCAATCTCGCTGCGACATAATATGTATATCTAGACATTTCGTTTTATGAGTTACAACGAAAGTTTAATGAGTTTTCACAAACGATAACGTATCTTATAAGATAATATAAAAAGAAGAATAAAAATATCAGAACAGTATATTTTGTAGAATGAAGAACCGTGGCTCGACAGGTATTGATGGTTGTAATAGATCAATAACGGAACGACTTGTAGGTATATCAGATACAAGATGCAAATGCAAGTAGAACGGAGCTGGTTATCTCGGGCGCGTGTGCGGAGTGCGGCGTGCGGCGTGCGGCGCGGCGGCGGGCGGGGCGCCGGGGCGGCGCGCGCGCTCATTGGCCGCGCATGCAAATGCGGCCGCCGCGCCGCCGCCGCCTGCGCAAGCGCAATCTCAAACAACCATTGTTTCAGCACAAAAACTCGCAAACTCGCCGGAGCTCGTTTGTCGAGAACACGCGTGCACAAAAACTGCAGAATGCACATAACAAGAAACGGCAAAAAATCTCGGACGACATGCCGCTTTTTGCGAGGGCTTTATTTTTGCCATTCCTTCGTCTTCTGCTCGGTCAGACCCGCGGAATATTTCCCTGACCAAGTGAGCGGTCGCGACATGCTGGCGAGCTGTCTCGCCGCCCGCTGGCCGCAGCGTCGTCGTCTGCCGGCCGCTGCGGGGCGCGGGCGCAGGCGCGGGCGGCCGCAAGTAACCACGTACCGCACTAATCCCGCGCACATCACCGACGCACCGACAATTGGCGACGGGGCCATTACTTTTAAATCACATTTACATTGAATGCGCCGATGGATCCACGGCGACGTCTCGATACAGCGCTCAATTAAAATAAAGCAATAAATTAACAGATAAGTGCGAGTGCCCTGCGAGGAATGCACGGCTCCGATGAGCCCACACTAGGGTTTGTTCGAGCGATCTTACTAAAATTAAGTGCTCATTTTATTTTTGGAAATTAACATTGTTCGTAGGTACTACGAGCAAAAAAATACTGAGATTAGACTATTAAGATAAGTTTAGATGCTCCTACTGAAGGGCTATAAAAACCGTCTGCGCAATGCAATGTCTGCGACATTCAAAACTAATAGCTGCGTCTGGCCTCAAGCAGGGCCGGCTGCGGGAGGGGCTCGCTAAATTGGCGGCCACTGGGCAGGCTCCTGCGGGCGCTAGCACTAAACGCCGCCGCCGCCGCCCGGGGCAGCCTGGCACGCTGCCAAGCGTCCACAATTGCCGCTCACTGCCCATTGCCGCTGCGCTAACAAATGCGTTCACTACCACATTATTGTACCCCGCCCGATGCTACTTATCTTGTCTCGGTGTCAATGAAGTCCTATTGAATAGACACTTTACTCTATAGGCACCATACCTTTTTAAACCGTTGAACCATGAAAATGATTGTCATGTTTTACATTATACAAAGTATACACACATTATATTATAATGTATCTACCTATAATTTTAAAAGGAAGACAAAAAACTCACCGTGGGAGAGCCAAGCTTCGGCACGAACGGGCCGGCTCGACCGGAGTGATACCACGGCCTCACAGAAAATCGGCGTGAAGTAACGTTTTCGCCGAGTGAGTGAGGGTATCGGAGGCCCAACCCTCTCACCCCCCCCCCCCCCCAATCCCATTTCAAAGGTCGGCAACGCACTTGTGACTTCTCTGGTGTTGCGGGCGGCGGTAATCGCTTACTAAAATTAAGTGCTCATTTTATTTTTGGAAATTAACATTGTTCGTAGGTACTACGAGAAAAAAATACTGAGATTAGACTATTAAGATAAGTTTAGATGGTGATTCAGGTGGAGGAGGTTCAGGTGATTCGTCTGCTCGTTTGCCACCTATCACATAAAAAAAAACTATTGGCACTTTTATTAAATCTTCTTCTTCGTCGTTCCCTCATTGCTGAGGATCCTAACTACATGTGATTTTTAACTGGACGCGATCTTGGGTTAAGTGAACGGCTCGGTGCAGACTGCCCCCACTTTACTCTTTACGGTGTCTGACCATCCCGGCGTCTTCTTCTTGCACGTTTTCCCTTCTATCTATCTATCTATCAGCCGAAAGACGTCCACTGCTGGACAAAGGCCTCCCCCAAGGATTTCCACACCGACCGGTCCTGTGCGGCTTGCATCCAGCGGCTTTCTGCAACCTTTACCAGGTCGTCGGTTCACTGAGTCGGAGGCCTGCCCACACTGCGCCTACCGGTGCGCGGTCGCCATTCGAGAAGTTTACTGCCCCAACGGCCATCGGTTCTACGAGCTATGTGCCCTGCCCACTGCCACTTAAGTCTAGCAATTCTGAGAGCTATGTCGGTAACTTTAGTTCTCCTACGTATCTCCTCATTTCTGATTCGATCACGTAGGGAAACACCAAGCATAGCACGCTCCATCGCACTTTGGGTGACTTTGAGCCTTCTTATGAGGCCCATAGTAAGCGACCATGTCTCGGATCCATATATCATCACTGGCAACACACACTGGTCAAAGACTTTAGTCTTGAGAGACTGCGGTATTTTGGACGTAAAGATATTGCGAAGCTTCCCGAACGCTGCCCAGCCGAGTTGGATTTGACGATTGATCTCTTTCTCGAAGTTGGACCTACCTAACTAGACTGTTTGTCCCAGGTATACATATTCCTCAACAACTTCGAGTGTAGAGTCTCCAACCTTCAGAAGAGTGGGTGTAACACGGACGTTTGACATGATTTTCGTCTTATCCATGTTCATTTTAAGACCCACTTGTTGAGAGACTCTACTGAGTCTTTCGAGCATTGCGCCTAGGTCTTCCAAGGTCTCAGCCATGATCACGATATCGTCAGCAAATCGAAGGTGAGTGATGTACTCGCCATTGATGTTAATGCCGAGTCCTCTCCAGTCCAGAAGCTTGAAAACGTCTTCCAGTGCAGCGGTGAACAGTTTCGGAGATATGACGTCTCCCTGTTTCACCCCACGCTGCAGCCGGATAGGTTTCGAATTCTGATCCTGGAGGTGGACCGATATGGTGGCGTTTTCATACAAACACTTCAACACTTCGATGTATCGATAATCAATTTGGCACCGTTAGAGAGACTGCAACACAGCTCAGGTCTCTATCGAATCAAAAGCTTTCTCATAGTCCACAAACGCCAAGCATAGTGGCCGATTATACTCTTCGGTCTTCTGTATAATCTGCCGAAGCGTATGTATGTGGTCTATGGTACTGAAACCTTTCCCTTCATCTGTCCCAAAATAAACGTCCTCTCCAGATCATAACGTGGAGAGCGCATTCTGTAGCCGAAGAAGCCTAAGATCCACTTTTGATTAACACGCTTCTGCTTACCCGTGGCTTACCTATAGCTGTTACTAACTAATTACACAGACCTGCAAAATTTAACTTTTGGAAAATTTATTGTTTAAAACATATCATATAATTTTGGGGCGCAGAATTGGAATATCATTTTTAGGGTTCCGTAGCCAAATGTCAAAAAACGGAACCCTTATGGATTCGTCATGTCTGTCTGTCTGTCCGTCCGTATGTCACAGCCACTTTTTTCCGAAACTATAAAAACTACTGTTGAAACTTGGTAAGTAGATATTCTGTAAACCGCATTAAGATTTTAACACAAAAATAGAAAAAAAAAACAATAAATTTTGGGGGTTCCCCATACTTAGAACTGAAACTCAATTTTTTTTTTCATCAAACCCATACGTGTAGGGTATCTATGGATAGATCTTCAAAAATGATATTGAGGTTTCTAATATCATTTTTTTCTAAACTGAATAGTTTGCGAGAGACACTTCCAAAGTGGTAAAAAGTGTGTCCCCCCCCCTGTAACTTCTAAAATAAGAGAATGATAAAACTAAAAAAAATACTTGATGTACATTACCATGCAAACTTCCACCGAAAATTGGTTTGAACGAGATCTAGTAAGTAGTTTTTTTTAATACGTCATAAATCGTAAACCGCAATTTACCTACAACAAACTACAAGAACTTTTATGTTACGTTACTTGCTGCTACGGAACCCTTCATGGCCGAGTCCGACTCGCACTTGGTCGCTTTTTTTTTCTATCGCGTAAGGTTTTTTAGATATGTTAAAGACATTTTTGTTGCTTTTATAAGATTGTTTTTATATGAATATTTTTTTAAATACGTAATCAACTTACACATATAATTTCTTATGACATTATGACTAAACTGAGAAAGAAAATAAACTGCTACTGCTGCTGCTGAAAATAGTCTATGTGAGATTTTAGAAGATGTACTTTTAAACTCATGTTACATCCCAATTTACAAAAAAAATCTAACATGTTTCCCACTAATTGGAACTTTTATTATTGCTCGTACATAATTTACCAGTTTTTTAAAGAAACTCTTGCTTTTTTTATTAAGAGTTTATTTTAATATAAGCCTTCATCAATCATGTGTTAGTTTTCGAAAATTTAGGCCTACGAAAATTCTATTTGGCTTCTAAAAATTTTTATTTCAAACACTCTCCTTGATTTGATACTGCTTTTACGAATTTCTTTATGAATCCAAATGTAACTTTTGTAAGATCAACCAAAGAGCCCTCCGGTACTTCTATAGGCGAAGTCCCCCCACCTCCGTGAAGAGATTCTGATTGCACCATATGATAATACACCTCAAGCAAAATCAATGTCTCAACAGGACCATCCTTCTATTTCTTATAGATTTCGAGCTATTGGGTCAAATATGTCTAAAAAAATCATACCATCTTTCTCGACTTTGGAAAGAGGTCCAATTATGGGTACTGACTGCGGAACTTAACTAAACCCTATTCAGGGAAACGAGCTAGTGGAGCGCTACTTACTGCGGAACTTAACTTTACCCTATTCAGGGAAACGAGCTAGTGGAGCGCTTTCTCTATCACACAATCGCTTATAAAAGACAAGGATGGAAGAGTGCGTCACACGAGAAAGGAGGCGTCAACTTTTGCTGAGAAACTAAAGACGCGTTCACATACCAAGCGCTTCTTTTAAATTTGACTGAACCTTAATTTTGAAATTTTAATAGAAATGTTTTTGTTTTTTATTACTAAAAATGCCAATACCTATTTGATATTCGTACTTATAATTATACATTTAAACGAAAAAATAAAGTAGATATTTTGAATAAATAATAATTTAGTTAAAATTTTTTATTTAGTTAAAATTATTAAACTTTGCCCAGAAAATAAAATAAAATAAGTAACAACTTATTATTATATTAAAATATAAAAAAAAATTTCGCTATCTCACAATGTATCGCTGCTACTACTGTCGCTTCCTATATTTATTATCAATTTTTTGTCATGACATCTATATTTCTATCCATTTCATTTATTTTAGGATGAATAATTTTTAACATTTCCTTCTGTCAGTACAGTTTTATTTTTGGCCTTTACCATTTCGTCAATTAGAGCGGCAGAGACGTCTGAACAGACAAAAAAGTTGCGTACTGTGAATACAGCTAGCGTCGTTACCCCGGCCAATGACAGAAAAGTATAATTTGTCGGTACTAGCTCGTTTCCCTGAATAGACTATAAGAGTCAAAATCTGCACAGACTGAATAGACTATAAGAGTCAAAAGCTGCACAAAAAAGTTTTGTTTCAAGTCACGGCAACCGCAGCATCAACATCTTTTTTAGATCCCAAATGAATAAGAACTCCATAATATTGTATCTTATTCATGTTATGCAACACCGTAAACATATGTTGTTAGACATTTAATATGCTTTCAAATGATATATTTTTCATCACTATTCGTATCCCCCATGCGAATAGTGATTAAAAATATATCATTTGAAATGTATACCTACCTGTATACCTAATAGTACACCTCAAGCAGAATCAATGTCTCAACAGGACCATCCCTATATTTCTTATAGATTTCGAGCTATAGTAGGGTCAAGTATGTCTAAAAAACCATAGCATCTTTCTAGACTTTGGAAAGTGGTCCAGTTATGGGGACTGCGGAACTTAACTAAGAGTCAAAAGCTACACAAAGAAATATTTGTTTCTAGTCACGACAATCGCAGCATCAACATCTCTTTTAGTTAACAAAAAAATAAAAATTAAAAACTCCTAATAAAAACTCCATAAAATTGTGTCTTATTCATGTCATGCGACACCGTAAACATATGTTGTTAGGCATTTAATATGCTTTGAAATGATATATTTTTCATCACTATTCGTATGGGGAAACATGGTAGAAAAACGAATCAAAAGTCAAGGATCACCCATGATGGATAATTGACACATTTTTTAATAATTTATGCCAATGATAATAAACAATCAATCGTTAACATAGGATACATTACATATACATGTATATATGTTTGATCGTTTATCATCATTGGCATAAATTATTAAAAAATGTGTCAATTATCCATCACGGGTGATTCTTGACATTTGATTCGTTTTTCTACCATGTTCGCCCATACGAATAGTGATGAAAAATATATCATTTGAAAGCATATTGAATGCCTCATTTGAAAGCATTAAATGAGGGCTCTCTTCACATTTCGTGTTTTAGAGGTTTTTTTGCAGGCTAGCAGTCCTTTCTTATCCGGTGCAAATATTTGGGTAAGTAATAGAATCTATAAACACAAAAGATGGAGAAGAAGAAGAAGAAGAAGATATACAAACCAAACATATAATTTTCTTAAATATAACGATTGTCAGATATAATAACTCTAGATATAATTTTAAAAAGAATAATTTCATAAGGTATAATAAACCCTGTATATAATAAACATACAATATAACAATCATATGATATAAAACTCATTTAACCTACTATTGAAAACATATAACATATATTAGATATAAATTTAAAAGATATAACAATGGAGATGACAAAACTTAACGTCTGTTAAAATTTGAACTCGATTATTGGCAACATCGTGAGTGATGTTGACAATGTTTTTCAAACATTGGACTGCATTGCACCGCACTGGGACTGACGACTTAAGATAACTTAAATTTTAAGTATTATTTTGATATATGTTTTATTTTATTTTACATTTTAAAATTGTTTAAATAATTAATTATCTGTATAATGACTTATTGTAATTATGGGTATCTGGCCTGAAATAAAGAAATTATTATTATTATTTATAAAAAATATTTTGTGTACTAAAAAAAGCACTAGATGCTAGCAAGTATGCAAGCAAGCAAGCATGCAAGCAAGGATGAAGGCAGGCAAGCAAACATGCAAGCAAGCAGTCGATCTGTCGTTATTTTATCAATCAAACCTAACACGGCGACTGTGAGGGAAACGAGCAAGCTCGCCTCCACATCACAGTCTCCGAACCTAAATCATCCGATCGGGGTGCTCCGAATTCCCGAGCTCGCTTCGCTCACTTCCGCATCTTATTTAGAATTCGTGAAAATTTTGTACGTATTCTGAATAGTAGAATTTTCCTAAGCAAAAACGCCAATAGAAAATAAAACCCTGGTAATTTCTCTGCTCACTCGGAGCATTATATCTAAAGTTTATTATATCTTATGAGCATTATATCTCGAGAATGTTATATAATAATAATGGTATGTCTTATAAATGTTATATCAAACGATTTTATATAATGTAATCATTAGAGCTTTTAATTGTTATATTCAACAAATTATATCATTTGTTGGTATATCTCATGATAATTATAGCATTTGAGCGTTATTGAAATGAAATTATATCTTCCGTTTTTATATAAAATGAGACGCACCCCAAATATTTCTATCGGCTATCCCACTCACACAAAAAGCATGGAAATTTTGTATAGCCCCCCTGTTGTCCAAGTAACATAAATATAACTTTTAAATCACAACATACAACCCATTTTTGTATTTTGTAGTCAAGCTTTTCAAGAATTAGGGCAAATTTTTATAACGTTTACTTTATTTTGTTACATTCAAGTGCTAAATGATATTTTTAATCACATTTTACTACGTTTGTTTGATAACTATCCTCAAGTAAAATATTTTGATAAAAGCATCTTGGTATTTGGATACTATTATATTTATTAAGATTTCTAAAAACCTTACGTGATGGATTTTTTCAATTATTTTTTCGTTAATGAGCATTTCGAAATCTATCAGAAATCATTGTTCAATTACAGTCAATTTTACCCACTTTGACCTGTGTTAAGTATGTAAATAAATTTTCAAAGTCAAACTTGTAGTAAGTTTGACGGAGGTGCATAGTGGAACTCTTCAGTGGCAGTGGTTTGGTCTCATTTGGTTTGTTTTAAAGATTCCATGACATTGTTTTACCCTCAATTGGTAAACCGTTGGTATCATTGGTGCAGAGGAGTCCAATGATGGAGTCAAGAAATAGAAAGTTTTAAAGCATTTTTTTGATATTTTACAATTTTTTTTACCTGATGTTAAATGAAAATGATGCAGCGGGCTTACGCAATGGGGAACTGGAAATACCTATATCTCGATGTTGGAACACGTCGCATTAATCTCATTTACATTGATGTGATGTTTAGCAGCAACACTTAGATAAGACGGTGGTAGCTACATTGATGTTTTTCAATAACAGTTAGATAACATGGTAATCCCTCCGGGCAGGCTCGGAAAATGCCCTACCGCCAATCAAATCGAGTCATACATTGTTCGGAGTTGGACCCCGTCGCCCGTCTGGTCACGAATCATATTAAAAGTCCATTGAACAGAATGCAAGTATCGTACTCGTTCTCTGATGCAGCAGGAATAACGAGAACCATTAAATCGCAAGGCGACATCGCTGTTTAAACACCCCTCATCGCGACTCATCTGCTCGCTTAGATTCGTTCCGAGTACCATTCGTATTCAGTTATGCGCTGCCGCAAAAACTAGTCTCCCATTTGAATGAGCGGGCTCCGGCTCGTTACAGCGCTGTGTTGTGGCAACTGGTGAGCGGCGGCGGCAGCGGCGCGGGCGCGGGCGGCCGCTCGCTGCCCAATTTACAAATAAAACGCGCGGAACGTCCGCCGCCGCCGCCGCCGCAAAAACTGACCACTCGCTCCTCTGTGCATATGAATGGGCAGTTTTTATCTCGACTCTGTGGATACACATTTGATCACTGCATTTCTAAGATTCAATTGTCTCAGCAAAATTCAAATGGTACTTACTTAAAAACGTGGGTATTTTTAAACTTTGTATATCATACAGCCAGACCTCTCAGCCTTTTATGTGTAGGCAGTTCAAATGAAATGTAAGAGAAGAGAAGTAATTAAGAGAAGAATACAAAAACAGTTAAAAACATTTCTTCACTTGCTCAAAGGCGCTCTAAAAGGAGCTCAGATAGTTCGTTGTGGTAGGAGGTCATTTTGTGATCCGCTTTTTTATAAAATACTTAAAATCTCTCAGAAAGCTGTGTTTGAATCGTGAAATTAAAAAACGGTTTGAGGATAAAAATAATGTTCAAAACTGCTAATCAGATCACTACTTCTGTAAAAAGTGCCGAAAATAGTAGACTCTTGCTACTCAGGCGACGACAGCCAACGAGCTGGTTATCCCCAGGAGGCAGTTTTTGTGCGCGAATGTCCTCCGCTACTGCGCCCGCATGGCCGCACGGCCGCACTGCCGCACTGCGCCCGCGCCGGGAATGCGCAGATTGCCGCCGACAGATGGACTGCATACTACTTGCCTCATTAGCAACCGTTATTGTGGACGCTGCTGATCAAAGTAAGAAAATACCCATTAGATACTTATACTGGATATTTATGTATGCATTTATGATGCAGAAACACTCCAGTCCAGCATGTGCACTCCAGATAAAGGCAATGATGAGACTATGGATTTTGTGAAGGATCTTCATCTTACTTTTCACTTCTTGTCAATTAACTACACAGTTTTATAATTACGTGTCTTGTTAATTTTTATATGGAATAAATGTACTTTTTCATCCTAAAATATTAAATGAAAGTATTTTATTCGAACTAGGTAGCAGTGTTCTTATTTTGTTTACCTTAGACGAGGTTCTTATTATGGACAAGAATCTTTGATTTCTCTAACAACAATGTGAATCTTGGGGAAAGGTGTTCAGTTTTATCAGCAGATCATTTTTATAGTTTCAAATAATGTCGTTGTTGTTAGACTTATCGTGTTTGTGTTTGTGTACGTAGAAGCAGTGCTCTTGCGAGCAGTAGCTAAGAGAATCATTTGCTTTGTCAGGGCTTTCAATCCAGAGTTCCGGAGCTTCGTATTCTACGTGATTTTTTAGCTAACAAAATATAAAACTGATATAAGACTGTACATATAAAACTTATGAGTCTACAGTCATTTTTGCATTTATGTAAATTCTACAAATTTTATCAAAACCGGAGCCAACTCCGGAGTTCCGGAGTTGACTGCTCAAAGCCTTGGCAATCCTTGTCAACTAATCATCGACATTATCCTGATTACAGGCAGGCACTACTATCAATCGGTTTCACGTCAAGTTACTCGGATGTCATTGTTTAATGTCAGTTTACCTAATTGTAGAAAATCATTGCATTCAACCTAATGGGTATGTCGTGGCCAGATCATAGAATTGATCATTTCATGATGTGGCCGAAATACAACCATTTCATGAAATGGAAAATATCCGCTGATAACATCATGATATATATTTTTTTTATGGCAGAGGTGGCAAACGAGCAGACGGATCACCTGATGGTAAGCGATTACCGCCGCCCATAGACACCCGCAATACCAGAGGAGCCACAAGTGCGTATTGAAGTATTGTAAGTATCGGAAAGTATTTCACAGGTTAGTAGATATCAATCTTAAAAGTTAAATATTACAAATGTATAATTTATCTGTTGACCAAGATTACTCAGATTAACCAAAAGGCAGTAACTTTTAAACGTATATTTAATTTTTAATTAACCTTTGATAACATGGAAACCGTACATTAATGATATGGCCAAACGTGGATTGACATATCATCAAACGTTGACGTTTAAACGATATAGTAGTTTTAGTTGGTCATTTCATGAAATACAACCATTTCATGAAGTGGTTGTATTTCGGCCACATCATGAAGTGATCAATTCTATGATCTGGCCACGACAGGTATACCGATTGAGGAAAGAAATAGTGTCTTATAAACATATATTTTATAATTTAAAATGTTTAAATTCAATTAAAATATTTTACGTCCGAAATGAGCAACCTGTAGGAACTAAACACAGTTTCCACAGAAAATTTGAATGGGAACCTCTTTGGTGTCACCGCATGCGCCTACATTTATTTACTTTTTGCTTAGTTTAGCTTGTAAGTGCTTTCATTTGTAAAAAGCTGTTGTGACACTAAATAAATTCAATTAAATTTATTCAGTGTCATAAATTCAAAAAAATTATAATAAATAAATAAAAGCAATTCAAAGAGAAATGTGGTTCACGTTGAAGTCTTTTGTATGGCCAGTCGTTGTACTTCGCCAAATTTACTTTAACTAATAATTTTGATTGATTGATTGTTTTTACACTATCCTAAGTTGGGGCCAGATGACGTGTGTAATTCATCCCAGATATTTTTTATTATTTGAAATTGACTTCAAAGGAAATTGAGGTGACTATAACATAACTCTCTCTGTGTAATATTTACCTCATTATCTTTGTAATTGCTCATAAAGGCATAATGTCGGTAAACAAAATGTACAAAAGTGTTATTGCTAAAATTGAATTGTAAGAACTTATATGGAAAAAACAAAGCGACTAGTCGGCAATTTTTGAATAATCACCTTAGTCAATATTAGGCCATCACTACGTTTTTAGTGTGCATTTTGCTTTGGATTCCTGAATATTCTTGTACCAGGAACAGAGAATAATCTTGAAGGCAAAAATGTCAGTGCAAAGTTAAAATGGTGTAACTTGTTGATTTATGAATATTTCGTTATAAGCGAAGCGGGCGGCGTCGTGACCGCGCGCAGATATCGCGCATCGCAGGCGGCGCGGCGCGGCGCGGGCGAGCCGGCGCGGGCAAACCGACGCGGGCGCAGGATTCCGCGATACCGCGATACCGCGCCTGACTTATTGATTCCCGCTTCAATTAGAGCCCCTCGCCCCGCGCCCCGCTCCCTGCACCAGCCAGCAGTGCTAACACCTGATTTACAGTTGAAACTCCTGCACTTCAATCTCTACTGTATTGGGTTACGTCCCATGAGTACGATTTCTGAAACTGAAGTTTCTAACCTTTCTTGTATCTGCTTTTCTGCTGTGCTTCGTTAAAAGTCTAATATTTACGCAGAAAAATATTATTTTCTAACAAAAAAGTTAGGAAAATTTCTAGGGCAAAGAGAATTTCAAATAAAATTTAAAATATAACTAACGCTACAAGTAAAGCTAGTGTAAAGAATTTGTATTTGCATTGAGAAGCCTCACGTGAAGGCAGTAATCCGCGCTTGCTGCTAATCGCGCCGCGTCGTAATTGGATCGCGGACAGCCCGCGCCCGCAGCCGCCGGCGATGTCGCCGCGATCGCCCGCAACAGTAAACTGACACTTATCCTATAAAAATTTCAAGGAATTACAATTAAGTGGAAGGTGTTTAGTTTAGTTCTTAATCCAATTCTAATGTGTGCACGAAGAAATCAAATTAAATAATCAAAATCAGTACTGGTGAGTTAAGACATAGACATTTATTATCGAAAGGTTCGATAGCTCTATAAAATAAGAAGAAAAAATAACGAGTGTAAATAAATGTTAAACTAATTTGCAATAAATTTAATGAACCACTTATTTGGTTGTAACTTTACATTGCAATTTATGACATCAGCATATCACTCACCATAAGACTCGGTCAGATCCACTGATGCTGTTGAGGATTGCAATTTTTTTTAATTCTGTCATCCCTGACAACCACGATAGTGTTAGGTACAATGAGTCTTTATAAATAGTCTCTTTTTGCAGCACCCACCTAAAAATTGTGAATTATTCAATATTTACTTACTATATCCACATGGGTGGACTCGCAGGCAAAAGGTATTTTAAAATATAACTGGATCAAATTTTCTACATTTGTTTAAGAGTGCAGAGCAGTGCAGAGAAGCAACGGTAAAGGATTATCTGCTCAGATCAGGGGATATAAATACAGTTCCACAGCACCAAATATTGTACCTTGCACTGTATTGTACAAGTTTCAAATGCGGATTCAAGTTTCGGCCTCCAGGGACTCAGCTGCCGTGTAGTATAAATGTCACACACAGTGCACCAGCCGCCGCGCCGGTTCCGTGCCGCCCGCGCACCGCGCACCGCGCACCGCGCGCCCTGTACCGTAATTCATAATTAAGCGGACGTCGTTATCGCACAACTTAATTATATTAAATTGTCGTCGTAGCTGTACATTGTATTGTAGTCTCATTGCGCAGCGCTACACGCACCTCCCCTTCGAAGGGATGTACTCAGTACTCCTACGTAGGAGATTCTATCACCTACAGTACATTCATTCATTTTTCGGCTATCGATCCAAGAAGCTCATCTTGCGACTGAGTCGCCATCTCCCTACGACATTCCATAAAAGTCAATCGAAAATCGAAAGAAATATTGTATACTGAAGAAGTAGGTTGCTAGCGAACATTTGACTACATTTATACATTTTTAAGATCCTGTAAACCTATTACTAATACAATAAATCTTTATTAAATAAAAAAAAGATAAAGTCAAAATTACAATGCAATAAATGATGGATAGATTAATGTACCTACGACGTTCTCCTCTTTCTGCCATACGACCAAGTGAAGACTGTACGGAAGTGCCCCTGAACGTACAATTTAACAACGAGATATCGCGGCGGAAGGCACGCCGTCACGCAGTATTTTTACTTCACAACTGGCAAGCTCTTGGCATCATCTCACCTGGAGGTAAGTAATGATGATACTGAAGATGGCAGCGGGCTCACCAACATTCCCCGCCGCAGTGGGGAACTGGCTGTCTTATCTCCATGCCGGAACACATCGATGCTATTAACATTGATATTTGGCGGCAATAGCTATTCTCTGATTGTACTATCGACACTTTTACTGATTTTCTTTTAAACTACTTATAAATACCCTATTAAGTAGACACTATCAAAATTAAATTGAAAAATACGTATATTATTCACTAAATTGCATTTGTCCTAGAATAGCGAAAAATATTACTCGAGAGATGTTTTTGTTCATTTTAAATTTTATATTCATTACAATCAGAAAATAAGTTCGTCAAAAACCGTGACGTCACACGCCAGTAACATGAACAATTTCAGAACAAAATGTCGTCTTTGGCAGTTGATAAAAAGACACTCAAATGACTAGTAGTCAAATACCGTATTGAGAGTTTTGAGACACGATTATTTTTAGATGAACTACATTTTGAAGTTATTTTTATACAGTAGTAATTGCAGTTAACTGTAGCGTGGCGTGTTGATGATGAGAGCAGCCAAGCGCGGCGTCGCCGGCGCCGGCCGGTGCCGGGTCAGCCGGACCGCCGCGCCGCGCCGGGTAGACAGGCCAGCCAGGTTAGCCGGACGCGGCCCGCAAGGGCGCTCTTACTATCTCACTACACTTGGCACAACTCACGAGTAACAATTAGGTACTTAAATAATTAGTATTTCGAAGAAAGTTAGCGCTAATTGCGACTTCATTAAAATTCTAGACGGTGAATGCTAATTTACGACTTTTCATAAATACTGAACCCAGTAACTAATAATAAATATTGGTACCAAAGCTATTTATACTTTGACATTACTTATTACTAAAATGTATAAAAATCCGTTTTAGCTGTGTGCCAAGTACTTACTCTATCGTGTCTTTAAGGCAATGTTCACAAAATACATTGTATTGGGTACAACTTTTAATATAGGTATGTCTCTTTTAATAAATGCTCAAATAGGTATGTCTCTTTTAATAAATGAGTATGAAGTGTAATTTTAAAAGGGTTCTTAAGGTTCCTCAGATGAGAGCACCGTTATATAGAATTTGGTCTGTTTTCAGCCGTGTCTGGCACATGCTTGTATTTATCACTCGTATAGAAAGAAATGTCTGACAATATTCTACCAGTCTTCTACGGATGCAACTATTTTTTCCCGAAGTAATAAATGTTTAGACTTTCTTCACAAAGTCGGCCAATCAGCTTATCAACAACAATGAACTACTCTAAAGGTCAGTTAAAAAGTGGACTATTTTATCAGTATTTACTTATATCAATAGAGATGCACAAGCGTGACCCAAAAGGTAATCAGTACCGGCGCGGCAGTGCTGTCTCCAGGACTTCTACATACTAACAGCATTTAAACTGTGACCGCCAAGAAAAAACATACTTCGTTTGTATCTATCCAACAAAGGCGCAAAGCGCACCGCAATAAACTCGCATAATTAATATAATTATATAAACATCGGCAACAAATCCGCGCGCGCGCAAAAACCGAGCCGCTGTGCGTGCGCGCATCCGCCGTAGAGCCCGCGCCGCCCCCGCCGCGCCGGCGGCCCCAGTCGATAAACCGTCGACAGTTCATTGATATACGTTCATATAAAATAAATGAATTATTGACAGTAGTTATTCCTTTCATTAACCTGGATAAAGACGGTCAACTGTCTCATTACAGAACGAGTCTACTTCCCCGGTGACTTTGAGTTAGGACTGAAGATATTTCACGCGATGATTCTATAAGCATCTTCGTCGTATTTTAACTGACCAATCGAATTACACGATAGCTATGGCAGAGTATGGAACGATCCAAGAACGTTTAAAATATGTATGAAATTAAAGTATCGAGACCGAGCGTGTAAAGCTGGCGCATCTCTAGCGGCGCAGGCGCAGGGCGAGGCGCAAAAACTATCAAACCACTGCCAATTACCGGTAGCGGCGGCCAGTTTTTATGTCGCGAGAACTTTCTTCCATCTCCATATTCATTGCAAAGAAAGGGTGAAATTATACTCGCGCATGAATATGCTAACCACCGCGTGGTAAATGCTAAAGTTGAATAACACCGGCGCGGGTCTACGTGGCCTGTGGGGATCCGGCGATAGAGGTCGTTCTGCGCGCGGCGACTGATTTATATCGCGTCGTCGCGTCGCGCGGCTGACGGCTGACGGCTGACGGACGGAGCGAGCGCCGCGCGCATTTGCATGTAGCATTCAACGATTAAGCTTATCCATCGCGAGAGGATAACCGATGCATCTGCAGTCATTAATAAAGCAGCTAGTGTCGGCTAGTCCACCTGCCTCGCACGAGCTTGCGGCCTCCTCGCTCGTGCATTTTACACTTTGTCCAGTAATTATTTATTAAAATTATGAAAGAGCAAAAAGACGACAAAAGCTTACGAGTAAGACTCGAGTCCGTTAACTCAATTTAGTTGAAATTCCAACACAGACACAGCTCATAGTCGTCAGTTGTTACAGTTGTCTAGCGTACAGGGGACGTAATGAATATGAGGGTACATTTTTTAAATCAAATGTGTAAACGACCCAAATGATTCGTCTTCCACACTAAAAACTAGGATGGTTATGTCAAACAGGTAGTTTGAAATAAATGTATCATGTATATGACATGACAGTGAATTTTTAAGTATTTTGAAGTTAGTGTAGTGCCAGTCGGAGTTCCGTAGTATACTAGGCAACTCGCTTCACATCAGGAGGGTGCGGGTTCGATTCCCAGATCCAACTTTGTGGGAGCTGGTTTGAATGATCGTAAGACGTTATCTGAGCCCACCTCTCTAGCTACTACCATCTTATCTTTAATTTGAGTTAATCAAGCAGAAACTTGCCACCGTCCCATCAGGAATGCTAATCAAAACTGTGCGACACATGCAGATTGCAGCCACAGCAGACACAGCACAAGGCATTAACTATTGTTACTTACAACAACTAGAAAGAAAGAGAGGCAGAAGGGAAGCCAATAGTTTGTCATACTTATATCGATCAGTGGTGGTATTGAGATATAAAAATTGCCACTTCTACATTCTGTTTTATTTTTCATTCAATAGAGCATTGTATTTCAAGGGGGGTCGCGAAGCCTCTCTCAAGGGGTCGCTGATAAAAGAAAAAGTAGTGTTTGTAGGTTTACACTGCAATGAAAAAATACAATTTTAGTGAAAAGGCTGAGCCTGTTTCTTTGAACAATTTGTCAAAACACGGTTCTATATTGGAGACGATAATAACTTAATAATTTTCTACTTGAAGAAAATTATAAACGTAGTCTTTCAAATCACTGACATTTTGTATGTTTATGGGCTTAGGGGGGTCGCAAGAATTTTTTAACTTGTAAGGGGGTCGGGTAATGAAAAAGGTTGAAAAACACTGCAATAGAGCTTTATGGATTTTAAAGATTAATATATTGTAACATGGTCGCTCGGTATGAAACACTCAAAAGTTGCTCTTAATTAAATTTGAGTAAGTACATATTTAGAAGTCAGGCTATAATAGGTATCTTTACACACCTTTGTAGCAGCAGTTATTGCTTGTTATTGTATTCACGATGCGGTCCCGCGGGCGTGGGAGGGGGCGTGGGGGGAGGTAGATGAGAGGTCAAGTAATGATACATTCGCGCCAAGTGAGGTGCGAGTAATAATGAGTTATGTACGTGATCCAATTATTTGGGCGCGCGGTCATTACGCGCTAAGTGTGAGATATGGCCGGCTTTATTACTCGCGCCGACTTCCCGACCCCCCCCCCCTCCCCACCCGCCGGCAGGGGGCAACCCCTTCGGAGGCTGCAGCTGCAACAGTGTTGCCACTAAATCATAATAATATACGAATGGTGACCGGCGGAATGGGAGTTTGAACATTGTATGTGCCTTATTACATCTCGCACAGGTAGTAAAGTTTTGTGGCTCGTCTTGCAAACTTACACTTCACTTGTTTCAGATTAATGGTCACGTATCACAATTTTAATGTGACAATCAATGCTTTTATTTATGTTGTAATTTAAACTTTGTTGTGATAGAAACAAATGCCAATCTTTGTTCTAAAACCCGTCATCATTATTTCTTTACATTAGATGTTAATTTTGGAGTATTATGAAGACGCTTTAAAGCTTAGCAAAGTAGCGCCTTTCGGTAGAAGTGTAAATCTAAATCATTTGACTATAGATAAAAGATAACATGAAATTTGGCCAAGTTTGGTGCAATTCCGCAATCCTGCGCCACCTCCGCGCATGCACCATCAATTTCCGCTAGTTATCGGCAATGATTCAATGCGACGATGTTTTAAAGACCCCCCCTCCCCCACGGGCAAACTCCGTAGTTATTCCATTAATTAGAGCCGCGCGACACCCCCCGGGGGCGCGGGCGGGGGTCAGCCCCCTCCTCACAGCCGCGCGGCAAAAACAAAGCAAGCAATATGACCGCAGGGTTGTTTCAGGAATGCGCTATAATGGTGCAAAGTTTCATGTTAATGGCTATAAAAATGTAGTAATTGGTGCATAGTTATATACGTTCTAGTAGGACGTCTTTGTGAAAGTAGCGAGATTGTGAAAGGTAAAGAAGAGTTAAGGTTTTTAAGCCAATTTCACGTATCATTATCAAATTATGTAACAATAATATTTATCAATTAAGACTGAAACATTCATTTCATTTCATTTATTGTAGAGTAGAATAGAAAATATTTTATTTGTAGTAAGTAACTTTTTTTTTTTTTACCTTCAATTGGTATTCTCTCAAGCCCTTGGCATCATCTCACCTGATGGTAAGTGATGATGATGCCGAAGATGGAAACGGGCATACCAAGAATCCCCAACGCAATGGGGAACTGGCTATCTTATCTTCATGCCGGAACACATCAATGCTGTTAACATTGATGTTTGGCGGCAAGACTTAGATAAGATGGTGGTAGCTAGCCAGGCGGGCTCAGAAAATGCCCTACCACCAACTAAACCGAGTCCTACAAAGTTGGACCCCGCCGGGAATCGAACCCGCGACCAATAAATAGTACATATTTAAATAGATTTGTCTTCAGTTCGGTACATAAAGTTTAGCGTTTCATTCACTTGGCAGGAAAAATTCTCAGTTACTCTTGTCTAATCTAAAAGTTCTTATCTGTTATAAATATTTTTAATACAATATTCAGTCACTCGTAACTCGTATCGTCGTAACTTACCTATATATATTTTATTTATTATTTTATTGTTTCTGTTAAAGTGTTTGTTATTATTTTGTTGTTTCTGTTAAACTGCTTTGTATTATACGAGAGATCTGGTAGTTACATGGCATGCTCTTTTTTGAACAGTTTGCCATCGTCATGTTCAATCACTGCTGAAACAACTTAACCTGGGTCTTCTACTCGTGGAACAGGGCAACATTGCCCAGTGCCCAGGGGACCAGAACCGGGGTTAAGTGAATCCGCTAACACTTTTATAGCGTCATAAAATTCTGAAAAATCATATTTGTTGGTCCTCCGATCGATACAGATGATCAGAATTAAATGCTTGTTATCTCTTTCCCAAATCTCGAACGATTAGTAACAAATAGTTCTGTCCAGAGTTTAATTAATAGCTGAACCGACAAACTGAGGTGCGCACAGCCCTGCAGCTTCCTGGAGCGGGGGAAAGGGAAGGGGGTGGTCGGCGGGAGCGCACGTTGTTAGAATAAAACATTATTCATAAATAGGGCATTACGGCAGGTGCCCCCCCATCCCCCACCCGTGCGCATGCACCTCACACACTAACTTTAACTGTATGCAGCGCCTTTGTTCAGCTGTAATTTGGGTGTGGGGGGCTCTTTAAGTTCAAAAGGACTTTGTGACATGACCACGTGACATCATCTGCGACCTGCGCGAAGCTCAAGTGGAAAAGAATATTTTATTTGGGCCTCATATTACTCATGTAACTATTCTCTCGGTACAAAACTTAAACGACTGATAATAATGTGCATAGGTATCGGATCTCTCTACAAGGCATCCGCCCGATGCCGGCGCCGCTCGCGCGCAGTGGGGCGGCTCGCAGCAACCACGACCACATTAAAGTAATTATTATTGCTCGTTTGCATGAGAAAGAGTTTTGCATACTGTGCTCATAAATATCAATATACAAACACGCATTAACATTAATATTTTTTTGCTTTTGACTTTCTCTTGTAACCTTCCATCGTCCGGCTTACCCATGGTATACAGGGTGTAACAAAATTGGTGTAGGACCCGTTAACTGGTCATTCTACTCTTCATACCGAACAACTTTTGTTCTACTACTTTGCTCAAATCGCAAAAAAAATTAGGACTCTCCATTCAAAAATGACAAAAAATGCCGAAACAGATGATCAATTTGTATGGAGAGTTCAAATTTTTTTTTTTCTATTTGAGCAAAGTCGTAGAACAAAAGTTGTTCAGTACGATAAGTAGAATCCCCAATTAACAATCCTACACCAATTTTGATACACCTGTATAAATAACGCTCGACAAAAATAAGCAATAAAATATATATTGCAACGAGTCAGCAAAGAAAAAATAGCAAATTAGAGAAAATATTAAAAATTTAAATGGAGAGTACATGATTTTAATATTTTCTTGAACACTATACATAGGTATAGTTACGCTCAGAGTAAATTTTTAAAAAGGACTCGCTTTGCTACCTAGCAATAAGGTCGCCTATTGTTGTCAATAGGCCTTTCTTTTGTGTTTGTTTTTGTAATATAATAGTATCTTATGATGCAATAAAGTATATTGAAATTGAAAGGACCTGCGGTCGGAAGGTGCGGGTGGTATTTTGATAAGATGAAAATATGAATAATTCCGAAATCAGCATTGGGACTCGTTAGAGCGGAGTGTTTTACACTAGGAGATTGTTTTATCTGGGAATTGTTACGGAACGGGAACAGATTTTTGCCCAATCTGAAGGTGGTTGCAGCTTTAGATTGCAGTTAACTTGTAAGGGCATGCGTGCCGTGGGAATCGCCGCCGCACCTCACTGCACTCACCATCCGACCTGCACGGTAGCATCGCCGCCCGCCATTCATTGCCGGTCGCCGACGGAAACTCGATAAACACCTTGTGTTTAACCAGTAATGAATGCAGAGCAGTTGCAAGATGTCCTCTAGGGAAGCGAACACCGTGTCGGCCCGCATACTTAGCATTCACGCAGATATGAGTGTCGATATGAGGCTCGTTAATATTGATACGTAAACGAGAACGCGCTGCACAGCTATTAATGCTTGCGTATTTACATGCGGCTGGTTTTTTGCTGGTTTGATTGATTGCCGGCGGCCTGTCCCCGCACCCGCGCCCGCGCCCGCTCCCGCACTCGCAACCGCGTCCCAACTCGTGACCGCGCTGAAGCTGTGTAAACAGTACGCTGGGCACTTGTAATTAGGTATATGATTTACATCAGAAAAGTAGCCGAGGAAATGGTAATGTGATAGCATTCTAAAACTGAGTTGGTTAGTTGTATCAAATGATAAATTATACTTGACATCATAATTTCTGGGAGCAACAAAATGAACAGTCTGGCCCAGCCATGATAACTGGGCATCAATCGTGCGATCGTCTGCCTCCGCGGTCTTGTCTTCCCCATTATTCCATATTATTCTGCTGCTATGAGATGTAATGATCGACAGGAGCAAGAAGTTTATGTATTAGCAAACGCTGAGCCACAAAAACGCTAGATCATGTGGCGACACCGCCTGCATGCACAATTACACAATTATCATAGCATTACATTCGCACGGCTACCGGCGACATGCCAGTGCCGCCGACCGCCGACCGCCGGCCAGCCACTAACGCGCATGCGGCGAGGTTATCGATATGAATATCAGTATCATGACATGACTCTCAGAGCGAGTGAACATCAGTACTTGTGCGACTCGTGCGCTGCATTTTTGAAAAGTGACGACATCGGGTAGCTGCGATTACACAAGTACATAAAATAATATAATGTGACCACCTTTAAATAAATTATACAGAAGCTAAGCTTTATAAGTTATTTATAAGTTATTATTTCATTTCATTTCTTTTAAAACTAAACTATCAAACTCGAACTATCAAAATATGACGCACACTATATATTCAACACCCTTCATGTGTTCTTCGCAAGTTTTTCGTGGTCGTAAAAGTGAAATGGATGACAGCGAGTGCGGCACGCGAGCACTGGACGTTTCTGAATGAACGCCTCCTCATTCATACTAGCAGCGCCTGTTCGCGGAAACGCCGCGTTTTTTCGGCGCCAGCGCAGCCACGACTTGTAAAAACGTACCGTCCGCGACGTATGTACTGAGAATCACTTTAATTACGCACCAGCTGAGATGCGCGACGCCGTCTTTTTGTGCCGAATGAAAATGCATGAGAGCGGTCAGTCCGCGGGCGGCGCGGGCGCAGGCGGGCGCACGGGGCTGCTGGGAAACTATCCCAGCGCCGCGCGACACGTCGCTGCATCATTACGTAATACGTCGAACTCGACCGGCCGTTTTTCTTGCGCCTCGGAAACATTCGCAGTGCTCTCATAAGGTGCGGGCTAGAATCCTAATCTGCTTTATTTATGTAATGTACACAGTATCAACGCGAGACTTCATTCAAGTCAGCATATCTCTGAGGGATTCAGTGAATCATACATATTAACAGTTCCCGATACAGTCTAATCATTCGGTGCCTTGCGGGACAATCAATCACCACTCCACATTCAAATCACTATAATTTAAGCGAACCTAAAACTAAGCGATTTATAAGAACTTAAAAGCTACACGAATCATTTAATTTAAATACTTAAATTAGGCAGATTGGTGGTTCAGACTTAGGAGTATCTCCATAATTCTTAAACACATAGGGATAGTTAGATCGACAAAGATATTACCTGCTGTTATTATGATAGCTTTCTCAATGATATGTGGTTGAATAACAACGGCCAGGTGTGAGTAGGGATCGCGAGCCGACTCAGGTTCCGTACCTATCAACCACCTCAAGATATAATTTATACCTATTGTGTTTTTCGTCATTCCGTTTGAGATCTACTAGTCACACTTGGCCAGTTTTATGTTATTTATTATTTTATATTCGAACTCGCAATTTAGTCACAGCAAGTCTAAAGCTTATTAGGTATATGTTGTTACCGTTTTGACGATACAGTCATCACAAAAAAAACACCTTACTTCTAATTGCACCCGCCGAAATATTCTGATAAAACCTGTTAAAGTTCAAATTATATAAGTAGGACAAACGTAAAGAACGGACGTTACCGACGGACCGACAGACAGACAGACTGACAGACAGATGGCGTAGGTTAGTAATGGCAACAAAAAAGAGTCCCGGTGATAACCTTTAGGTTCAGAACCTTAAAAAGCACGATCATTACTAGAGAAGCCGATAAAGTAATAAAGTTAATTGGTATCATAGAGCACACACCTCAAATGCTTCTTCCGAACATGCGCGCTCCGCCGGCCGCTTCTCGGGTGATTTCTATCTAATGCGACTTTAATAGCCGTCCCATCTCTGGTCCCGTCGCCGCACAAAACTCGAACCAAGCCAGTTCACATAGAGCGCGGAGTCCTCGACGATGGAGAAACCGGAATAAACGAGCTTCTCGATTAATAAAGGTGTTGCCGGATTTAACTATTGTGTTTACGCGGGGCGATAATTGTTATAAATTAAGCTTAATCGAGCGCCTGCCCGCGGCGCCGGGGCGCGCTGAGGGAAGGGGGGGCGGGGGGGGGGGGGAAGTTGTGCCACAAAAACTAGCGGGTTTTGTTTGAGGAGCCGATGGCCGCGGCTTCTGGAGCGAGCGCCAACTTATGGAAATATGTGGAAATTATACCGGTGGCGATGTTGGGTGGATCTGATAGTTTAATGCTTTAAAAATTATATCTTAGGATGAGTCACTGCATTGAAGGTACTTTTTTATGTGAAATTTAGCAGTTCATATTATTAATAGTTTAACTGCACTCAACAGAATAACTAACTAATCAATAATGATTTTTTCAGTCGCGCACTACGTTCATCGTGAATGTTCGTTAAACTCGCTGCCAAAAAACATATTGTTTTTCTAAGAAGTCAAATGATCTATCACAAACTATTTTTTTACTTATCTACGAGCTAGTTTAACTTATTTTGACTTATTGCATGTACTACTTACTACTTACTTGACTCACAACCACAGTCGATGGCTGTGGAGCTGTGGAGCTGAATAGGTAAACCACCAGTATCGAAGTGAGCAAACTATAGCCGCTACTGCATCACTCCGCGACACCGGGGAAGTCCTTCCAAGAGACGATTGGCGTGTAGCGCCATGGGGCAGGGGCACATGTCATCGTTTGTCGTCAGGGGGCAATATTCTATTAAGGTAGCGCAATGAAAACATTCCCTACAGCAGTTCACACAGGTTACTAGATACTAGGAGGCAGCTGTGAACCGATTTGACAACTTTTTTGATGATATTAGGTGACTACCGGTATCGCCGCGCCGCGCCGATACCAGTCAAGAGTGATGGTAACGACATCGCATGGAAGAGATAAGTACTTGTGGCAAACATAGTACTTTGTGATGTAAAGTATTTGCTTCACCACGTAGTTCTTAGTTAAATATAATTCATCCGTCCAGAAATAGTAGTAGGTGGCGGCAGTGAGTGCGCCGCGAGTACCGGCGGCGCGGGCGCAGTGATTGATGGCGACGGGCGGCTACCCGAGAGCGGCACTCTCTGCCGTCGCCGCGGGCCGCAACCAAATAACACTAAATTATCTACAAATGTCGGTTTTTGTTACGTTTATGACTTGTGTGTATAATCTACTTACAATAGGTAATTTCTGTTTGATATCAAAATGTCATATGAAAAAAACTTTGGGAAGGAAGGAAGACCATGGAATTTCTGGCTGGCCATCATAGTCTGATTTTAAGATCAGTTTAAAACCTTAGAAATGGTATGTCACTTCTACGTTAAATAATACAACGACGATGACAACGGGTTCCATCTTACACAATTTAACTGACGCACCGTGGCGTGGCGTCTACAGGGTAGGTATTTCTCCGACGACGTTGATCCGACGGAAGGCGGGAGTGACCCGACCTTATGACTTCGCCAGGGTTACCACATGTTTTTATGTATACAAGGTGATTTTAATACCGGATGTGAACATAAGTCTATTCCGCAATTAATTACCAGCTGCAGTAAGATCAATTATAGATGTATAACTTTTATTAGTTGATTTACTATAATAACAAATATTCACTAAAATTACTAGCTTACTAAATAACAGCGGGGTAAAACAATCAACAGAACATGAACAAAACCGACCCACGAATCCACGAAGTGCTGTAACCGAGAAAACTAATCTGTAATTATGTAAAACGATTCCACTCTACTATACTTATTACAAAAACCTCATCTAAACCGACCCAAAAATATTTAGTTAGCAATTTGCATAACGACGAGGTTGCGTCACCAGCGCGCGGGCCGCGGCGGCGGCGGCGGCGGCTGCGGCGGCGGCGGCTGGATCTTTGGCGATCAGTCACTAGCCACTACCTACAGCGGAATATCTGAGCTTAAGTTGTACCATACGAATAATTTCCACTCACTTTGGAAATTTTTGATTCATCTAGAACTGCTTTTTATTTGCTTAAAAACATTCGCTTTTCGTGTCCATACAAAAGACATCAACGAGACCTACAATTTCTCGAGTTAGTGTACATAGTTAAATAAAATTATTTTATATTGTATAATTGTCACTTTGGCGGTCATGGTTCAGTGCGACTTGCGAGGTCGCGACGATTACCCACGTTAACTGACTTCAGACACGGTCATAACCTGGATGGGTTTGACTGTTAGTGGCATTTATCTCGAACGTTTCCATGCTTCGCAAGGCACGCTAAGCCGTTGGTGCCGCCTGCTATTATCTTTAGATAGCAGTCCGTAAGTCATGTCGAAGGCCTTATAAGAAGCTTGAAAACTTCTGATACTCGGGTTGAGCACTAGCTCCACAACCTCCACCAATCCGGACTTGGCCCCCGTGAGTGGATTATGGCCCAACCTTGCCTAGGGATGGAAAGCGAACCGTGCCCCTGCAGTGCTATAATACCACGGAGACGGAAACTGCTAATTCCCATCTCTTTCTAGGCAATACAACAAATGTTACAAACGAATACACTTTAAGAAGCACAGATCAAACCTGAGATTGAGATTCTTTCTATGGTTACGAACATTCTATAAAAAAACGGACAAGTGCTAGTTCATTCATTCATTCATTTATTTATTCCATAAAACAATATAAATTGTGTTGGAAATTACACCTTAAAGTAAAAATAAACAATAAAAATCGAACGTTAAGATTAAACATAAATAAAATAATTTATAAATCTAATAAAATGTCACAAAAATTCATTAAAAGATAAAAACAAATTATGAAAATTTCCTGTTAGTCAGACTCGCGCGCCGAGGGTTCCGTACTAACAAACAATATTGAGATTTCTCCATCTTAGTTTAAGACCATAAGTGGGGCTATATTGAGCTAACTAGCGCCGCCACCAGTGTTTTCTTAATTGCTATTTTCACAGACAGAATTTTTTTTAAAGTGGTCACCAGAAACATTAATGTACCCCTGAGTAATTTTTAGAAAAGATAATTTTTTTTTGGGATTATCGTGTTAGTTACAGATAGCAAAAGTGCCAAAAGTGGCCGTTTTTAGCACTTTTGCTATCTGTAACAACACGATTATCCTAGAAAATATGTAATACTTCCTAAAAATTGCTCAGGGGTACATTAATGTTTCTGTCGACCACTTTTTTAAATTCTGTCTGTGAAAACAGCAATTAAGAAAACACTGGTGGCGGCGCTAGTTAGCTCAGTATAGCCCCTTAAATAGTTTTTAAACTATTTATTTTAAAGTTATTAAAAATGCTTTCCTTCCATTTGACATGTCACACCAATACAGGTTCTAAAGATTTTTTAATTTTATGATTTGCCCCTCAAACGTGCCCCCCGTACTCAAAATTTATTTACTTATTTAGGTTACACGTCTGTTGTCTTTTTCGGGTAAAATTTTAAGAAAATACTCCGGGCAGTAATATTTAATTGTTAAATCATATTCATAATACTGAACCACTTCACTTTCACAATTTTGTTAAAATGCATAGTACCATCATAATGAATACCATCTCCCTCTTCTGACACAATTGTCCGTGCTCTGCCAAGGGGTAAACGGAGAGTGCTTGGGTGCCTAATCAACTGGCTGAATTACCAACTTTACATGGGAAGTTCATTTTTTTTGATATTTTAACAAAGTTGAATATCAAAAGTTTACCGCCGGAGTTTCTAACTCGTAAATCGTATATTTTGACGGAGACTGTCGAGGGAGCGCCGACACCTACACTATATCAGTGCGATAGCTCACTATAGCTCTACTCTACACTCACTTCTTATTCGCATTTCAATCGCTGGCGCCACCTACCAGACTTAGAGCTAGAACAGTAAGAAGCTCGTGATTAGCTCTAGCTGGCCAGCGAACGAGACGTCCGGCTGCCGGCGACGGCGACGCGGTCCCACGCCGCGCGCGCACCTCGCAGCAAAAAGCCGCGCGGCGGACTGCTCGCTGTGCATGCTGATGTCGGTTAATTGTCGCCGCAAAAACACAAACGAGATGTAGGAAATGTGGTTCCATCCTCCCGTGTTCCTCGAAGAACACAGCCTACGGATAGCCGTGCGCTCAAGTGTGTGTCCTTTTTTCCCAGCCGCCACCGCTGGTTCTGGCACCGCCGGTGTCAATTCATTTTTTATATAGTTATTTAGTGTATTCATTCGGCCGCATCGTTCCGCACTAGTTTGCGGCGTCCTGTGTTTTTCTCGTGTCATCTGTGGCATGTTCGCACTCTGCTACGTGCGCCCGCGCCGCCCCCTGCGGCGAGGCGACGGTGATGGTCATGTTATGTCACGAGGTGCAAAACCTCCGACACTCTTCGGTATTTCATATGTTTCTAATCAAACAGTTTCATAGCTAAAGTTGGTACGCTACGCTACGCCTATTAGATATTTTGTAAATTATACGATGGGCAAAACACCAGACGACATCAAAATATCAAGACAGCGTTGTAACGTTGCGTTGTCAACGTTATCCGTAAGCATAATACCTATGTGGTTACCTACAATCGATACAAGAAATTAAAGACAGGCCGACAGATACGAAGCGCAGAGGAGACTAACGGTTACTGCGCACATTCCAAGCCCTCAAACCAGCTCAGCCGCTCAGACCGGCGCATTCAAAATCAGAACATTCCCATCAAACAATGAAACGCGCATATGCATGAGAGCGCGTCAACTCCGCGCGCAGTTTTTGCGCACCCCGGTCCCCGCCCCTCCCCGCCGCGCGCTCTTCCCGATGTCTCCGCAGTTTAATTGCCATAATCGTTGGCTGTCATTTGCCTGCGCGCGCGCCGCACCGCGCTATCGACGAACCACTTTTTGTTGCGCGAGCTTTGTGCTCCCGACGTTCGCATAATTAAGCCGACGGCAAAGGCATTCGAAACGTTCTAAATCTGCATCTCATTCCATTCTACATTTCGCGAATTCCACTTTGTAATGGCGAGGCAGTTGCGGGAGCTGATCAATCGCAGCGCTTCAGTATTTCATAGCGTGTGCAATCCTGATCCTGAGGGCAAGCTAGTAAACCAGCCGCCACTCCCGCGAGTCCTGCGCAGCCTGTGCGCCCGCGCCGCTATCGCCGCTCGTAACAACTAATAATATTTGTGTAAATTGTGTAAACGCTACACGACTCAGCACTGTCCCGCCGCTACACGACTGCAGCCGACGACACCTCTATTGTAAAGCGCTAGAGTGCAACTCATCGACTGGTACACGAAAGCTTTCATTGCATACAAACAAGTGCAATTACAATAAAGGCGCGATCTTCTCACGCTCGCACCGCCTGCGCCCGCGCCAACTCCGAGCGGTCATTAACAGGGCTACCAAGCGAATATAATTTGAGAATGGCTATCATTCGAACTGCCCCTTATTACTTACATACTTACTTTCTAAATCAATTTCGTTCTTCTCTTGGACAAGTCCAGTGTCTTGCACAAATGTAAGTTTAGGGCTCATATTTTTATACTTACAAACTTTTTGGTTCTCATCGTTCTCATATTTTGTCCTCAAAAATAAATGTGTGGTGAGCACGGGGCGACGCGACGCGGTGTCTAGCAGGCACCTCCACGGTGCGCCCCGGGGCTGCACCTGGTACTCAGCGCGAAGAGGAGCAAGTTCTCGATATGGCATGATATTGTTTACATTCCGGCGCGAGTGGCTGGCAGGCGCAGGCCCGGCCGGGCGAGCGCGACCTCGCCCGCGGGTGTGGGGCGCACCACCGACCCGGTTACTTGATGAGGACAGGGCTTTAAGTTGAAAGTATTATGGTTACACCTGCTAGTTAGAAGCGATTGTCAAAAAAGCTAGCTATCATTTTCGAAGCGAGTATCTATAAGACTATCTAGTAGTTTGTAGCTTTTCAAAAGTAGGCTTAATGTCAATTCAAAATATGTCTTGACGCGATACTCGTGTTTTCATTTTTCAATCAATAACGCTTTTAATATCTGCATGGCCTAATCTTTAGATTAAAGGTTTTGGTAGAGCACTATCAGATGTTGCGCGCACGCCGGCCGGCCTGGCCGCGGCGTGCTCCCGCGCTCATAAACACTGATTTACTGCCGCCTGCGCAGGCCCGCTCCGATACCACCACGGTTATAGTGTAGGAGTGCCCCACCCGAAGAGTGTTGGCAAAAGTTTTCGAAGACCGATCATTTGCGTTATTGCATAAATATGGGTGGTCGATCAGAAGATACAGTTTTCTATTCTATTCTATTTTTCTATTTGGCATTCCACATCTCATTTAAGGAATGATTTTGCCAATGTCAAGTGAAAAATGGAAGAATCTTCAATAGAAAAAATGGCGAAACGCCAATGTCAAGTGAAGGGTTCTAAGGGTGATGGGCACTTAAAGACGCTCCACGTGGTGGTTTGCTGCTGGAACTCGGAAAACGGAGCTGTGTCCCGAGTTAATCTTCTTCTTATGACCGCATATCACTGAATCGGAATCACAGCAATTTCCCCATCACAAAAAGAACGTTAAGAATACTCTAAAATGGAAATAATTAAAAAAATAACTCAGCAGACGTGTGCTCGATACAAGTCCCGGCAACCAACCAAAGATACAGTTTTGGACGACATATGGGTCAGTACTGTCTGTGGATTGTGGGAGAGCCATGCTTTAACTATGGGAGAGCCATGCTTCGGCACGAATGGGCCGGCTCGACCGGAGTAATACCACGGCCCCCCATCCCATTTCAAAGGTCGGCAACGCACTTGTGACTCCTCTGGTGTTGCGGGTGTCTATGGGCGGCGGTAATTGCTTACCGTCAGGTGATCCGTCTGCTCATTTGCCACCTATCACATAAAAAAAGTGACGCAATGATAATAATACTGCACGCCTTATAATCAGGGAAGTACGTTTTCATTACGTTTTCCCATCCTCCTAGCTCGATACCTCGTCACCAAGCGCATATTACTCGAACAGCAAGCAGCTAATTAAAATAAATAAATACCTTCCTTCTCTTTATCCACAATCAGTAAGCCCTTGACATCATCTCACCATATGTTAAATGATCGCTTCTATCTTTCGGAATCATGACTTATAAAGATTCCCAATGCCATGGGATTTGGGATAATTTTAATTCAAAGTAATTACAATACTGCTTCTGTAGTTAGTAGTTAAACGATACTTAGCACTTTCATGATATTCTGTTACGCTATATACCGACATGTGATAAAAAAGGTTTCTAGATCTTATAAGGTAGCACGACAAATTGAACGTTGGATACGGGCCGCCACGTTCCCGTCTTGATATTTTAATGTGCTCTAATTGTTTCCCTCCCTGCATACTGCGGTATGCAAAGCGCTGCCTTTTGCGGAACTTAGCGTCACAAACAGCGGTAATAAAATGTCCATTAAACATCATCGCGGCTGTAAATAATGTCGTTTTAACCATATTTAGCGTCAGTTTTACTAGTAATATTAATGATTTACTATGCATAAACAGGGACTTCGCTTGTATTTCCTTTGTTATCTGCATAAAGTCAAGTTATACAGGGTGTAACAAAATAGGAATATGATCCTTTAACTATAATTTTTTCTAAAAAATCAGCCTTTCCATAGACAGTTTGTCAAACTGCTGATCAATTTGTATAAAGAGACCAAATTTATTTTTGACATTTCAGCGAAATCCTCGCATAACGTTGTTAATTATCAGTACAATAAGTAGAAGAACTGGGTGACGGGTCCCACAACTGCCACACCCGTTTGCTGACACCTGCATATGTAACAGTTTGATAGACGTTTTTTCGATGAAAGCCGATAACGAGGCCCTATCACTTTCTTTGGCGGACACACCCTATAATATGATATTTTTGATAAGATTTCGATTAATTGGTCAAAGATAGCAAGTCACAAATATTTATAAGCAGTAGGTATATTTTGAACATTGCGTTGAAACGAAACTATCAGATGTTCTTGCTATCACGACAGATGAACGGGAATAAGTTGACCAAGTTTTGAGTGTAGTGAGTCCACCTGGGGACTGGAACACCTCATCCGCCTCTACCCCGCAAGCGTCTCGCCCGGTAATAATAGCCTAAATGAACAGGTAAGTAAGTATTGTATAAAGTATAGCATTAATTATCCGAAAAAGAAAAGCAAATTTATGTACTTGCTTATCTTCGAATTTGGCATAAATATCATAAGGCGTTTGGTAATCCAAACATTCCAAACTGTTTCCTCTGCAGAGGCATGGGTTTCTTCCCACACCTCAGGAATGTTACGATAGGCCATGCTCCATACACGGGAAACATGTACGGATTGGTGGAGTTTATGGGATAACCTCAGTGTCAGAAGACTGAAGAATTCAAGTAGCCTATAAAGCCTGCGACATGGCGACTGCAACGACTGCAATCTCGTCAAACCCATCGAGGTGAAACATTATGCAAATAAACATAAATAAGTCGGTGACTAACGTTAATGTGAATGTTATCGATAGTAAATGGCTGCAATCGTGCAGTGACCTCACTCACCGTTATCTCTGGCTATCGGAAAACGAGCAAACTCAGTAGAGTGTCATTCCGCGAATGAATGATGCCTGATTGAACAAGTTGGTAGAGTCGTGTCGGACACTTTAACCTGACCTCCTACGACATTATACACTTATACGGATTTAGAATAGATCGTGTTGACGGGTAGGCTTCAGATACCTATTGTGCAATTTTGGGACTAGTTTATTTTGATTCGAATTTTCTGTAGAATTACTTTGTACATCGTAATTCTAATTATTTCGATACTACTCTGCGATAATCGCACACTCGCGCGACGTGTCCGAACACAAAAATATAAACTCGCTTAATTGCAGTGTCGATAAACGGCGCGGCGGCGGCGGCGGCGGCGCAGCGACCTGCGCCCGCGCAGCAACCACTTTATGTAAATTAGATTCATCCTAAACGCGCCCCTTTGTACTTTATTCTCGGCGATTAAGCTGACCAATGATTACGCCATTAAATAACAAAGTTATAACTATATTAATCAAAATATTCATTTTCTTTTCATTAGTACATTATTGTACCGCTAACTATTCTTAATCATATCATCATCTCAGATGTCTTACTGTACGACTATGCGAGTACACCTCGAGATTCACCGCACGACTGGCAAACGATCACTATGCAGCAGCCAATTTGTTTCGTCAAACACAAAGTAGAGAAGATATACGAAGATCTTCGTACGAACATGTCTAATTATAATAAGACTCACGTCCGCGTACTGTGGCTGTCCTCACCACAAACAAACCCTTCTCTTACTCATCTTATTATTTGTCATGATAGAGGCTTTAGCGTATTGTTTTTAAGTAAAAATTTCAACTGACTGGGTATGTGTTACAAATAGACCGATAGATGGACAACGCGGGTCCTATTGACACCCATTGGTACGGGGCCGGGACCATAAATTTGTTTGACCATAGTACGAGCAAGCGCCTCACGCCACACTAAGCAAGGCAGCGCTCTGCAACTTCTTATTAAATCGTGCGCGCACCGAGGCCGCTGTTTCGATCTGCTGCTATTAATTTGCCTGCGTCGTCGTCGGCGCTGTAATAGATAATGCGTGACTGAGCCTCGATGGCGTAATCACCGTCGTTAGCAGTGCACTATGAAGAATAATTTTACGAGTATTAACTATCCACAATGTAGAAATTGATTTAACTTTTACAATAACCGAATAGCTTGTTATCAATCACGTTTGAACAATAATCGATGACGATGTGGTAAGAGAATAAGACATTTTGCGTAGACGCGAATTCGCAATTCGAAATATGCTCCGATGAGTGGTATTTGTTCTGGACATTTGTTTATTTAATGTCAAGTCACGACGGGTAATCGCAGTACCTGACAATAGATTAAAGTACTGAAAACCTAGGTTCACATTAATTTTGCAAATGAAATCACATGATTTAATTTCTGTATTTTCTTTTTTATTCTTAGTTTTTTGGATGACTAAGCAAGAAAACAAATGTCATACCACACGCGCACCAATTCCACACCACCTAGTTATTTTATATATATTTTTTTATGGCAGAAGTGGCAAACGAGCTGACGGATCACCTGATGGTAAGCGATAACCGCCGCCCATAGACACCCGCAACACCAGAGGAGTCACAAGTGCGTTGCTGGCCTTTGATATGGGAGTTCGCTCTTTTCTTGAAGGTTTGAATGTCGTATTGGTCCGGAAATACCGCAAGCGACAATTCATTCCACAGTTTGGTTGTGCGAGGCAGAAATTTTCTAGTGAAACGCACAGTTATGGACTGCCAACTAAGTGATGGGTATGAATATATTGTCGCGTAGAACAATAAAAAAGAGGCGGCAGGGATCAATCCGAACAATTCCTCGGAGCACTCCCCATTGTACATGCAATAGAGAATGCAGAGTGAGGCTACATCTCTACGCAGCGCCAAGGAGTCAAGCCGATCTGAAATATCCTGGCAGCCGACGATTCGAGTTGCTCTCCGTTGTATGCGGTCCAGAGAGAGAAGCTGATACTGAGGTGCCCCTGCCCAGAGATGAGAACAGTATTCCATATGAGGCCGAACCTGCGCCTTATAAAGTTGCAGGCGATGGGCCGCAGTGAAATACCGTCTCGATCTATTGAGCACACCAAGCTTCTTCGAGGCTAATTTAGCCTTCATCATCTGTTCCATGCCGGTTTCGGCAACGGCGACTGCTCCTTTTAGTTATGAGGGCTTCGCAGATTTGCCCTCAAGTTTGCTCTGCGTTGGTGCGGACACGTGTTACGAATGCCAGAAGAAAGAGTGGCAAAGCGTATTTACTTCTCTGAGCTCCAGAACGGCAAGCGGAAACAATTTAGCCTTACCCTCTAGATGACCACGGAACTGGACTTCACTCGATATTTCGACACCAAGGATTCCGATACTAGCTGAGGCATTTAGGGGAGTGTCCTCAAAACTAGGTGATATGACAAATGGCATTTTCTTGGCAGTGAACGCGCAAACCTGTACCTTTGTGGGGTTAAATTGGACCAAATTATTCTGAGACTTTCTTTAAAGAGTCCTCAATGTCGGAAATTATCTATCTATCTATCTATCTCAATTTCCGACACAAGTTTGTTTCGGCTCGCGATGACGTTTTCCCGAGAAATGTTGGCACGGCCGGTATAAAAGGCATCACCTGTGCTGTCATCCGCATAACAATGAATGCTGCTGATTTGCAGCATATCATTGATATGCAGAAGGAACAGTGTAGGCGAAAGCACATAGCCTTGAGGGACACCAGCATTCACAGACATAGAATCTGAGCATGTACAGTCGACTACGATCTTTATGCTTCTGTCTGCAAGAAAACTAGTGATCCATTTGCATAATCCTCGGGAAGCCCATAAGAAGGAAGCTTTGCAAGAAGTGTTTTGTGCCAGACCCGATCGAAGGCCTTCGCTATATCCAAACTAACCGCCAATGCTTCCCCCTCAGTCTCGATCGCCTGTGCACAACGATGTGTCAGGTAGACAAGAAGATCACCAGCGGACCGGCCGGCCCTTACGGAAACCGTTCTGTCGGTCACTAAGCAGCTGGCGGTCCTCTAGATACCGAAGGGCCCACTCGACTTATGAATGTCGAGGAAAAAAAGTGCTTTACGCACTGAGCGTTAGTGAAACTGGATATTCGGCATACAGCTCTTGCACTGCGGTAAGGTTGGCGGCTCGTTTCCCCCGTCATGACCGAATATGACCGAATGTCTTACCTACTTTGAATCCATTCCAGTTTTCGTTCACACACAAGCAACACACGATATCGCATGATATTGTCTTAACTGGAGGACCGGCCACATCGGCCGCAACCACTGTCATTTAGCCGACTTAACCCCGCATTAGGATTGCGCAACTAACATTAAATCTTGATCTGCGTCGGCTTCGTCCCGTCCCGTCCCCGGGACTGGACCGGCAAGCATTGATTAATATTATAATGAGCACGGCGAACAATCTTCTTAGTACCACGAGACGAGATCTCCGCGTTGAGTTCCATAGATTGCTCGCTGCGATAACCGATCCAAGATTGTGCTGAAGAGAAAGTAGCAATGGTTATGAATAATACAGCAAATGTCCATCAGGTCCATCAAGATTTTAGGACCGCATTGGATGTAGTGGCCAGTAATTGTGTATAGTTTGAGATAATGGCAGCTGTTGTGGGTGCAATTATTTTTATCCGAGGCAGCGCGCGGCGCGGGGAGAATGATTTGCGTACGCGCTGCGCCGCCGCCGCCGTGCCGGCCGTAGCGCACGCCGCCGCCGCCGCCGATAATAACACGGTCACGCCACCGCTGCGCCTGCGCCGCTGTCCCCAAATTACACCATTGTTGTTAATAAGATGCAGGCGCAATCACGTGGGCTCGACGTCGCCATAAAGGTAATGATAATGGCGATCGCAGACGACTCACATGCAAGGTTCGTTATTCAGATTATCCTCAAAATAGCAAGCGAATTAAAGTTTTTGTTGTTTTTTTAATTCCTGTGTTGCTGTTAGTTTTGCATATATGATTATGTTTTTCTGTAGTCCAACATAATAGAAATTTTATGTTTTGATTGAGGTTATTGAACTCCCAAAACAAATTACACAATGTTTACCAGACACCTAACTCTCAGCGGGTGGTGATTCCTCTTTTGAAAGTCTTTGTAACTTTTAGGCTTTCCGTACAAGGAAGGGAATGAAACGAATTAAGCAACATTTCAGAACAAAATTCGAGTAGTAAGTAGTGATTTTATTTAAAAAAGGGGATAAATAATAAAAAAAGAGTCTTTTTAATAATATAATAATATCTGAGACAAATCACACACGGCCATCTGGCCCCAAACTAGGATTCTCTGTATCTTGGGAACCAGAGACTGATATACATACACATATACTTTTAAATACATACATATATAAATATAATACACCCAGACTCAGAGCAAACCATTCTTATCATCACAGAAAAGTTTGCCCTGTGTGGGGATCGAACTCACGACTCTCGGATCAGAAGTCAGGATCGCTAACCACTTAGCCACCGAGTCAGTCTATTGACTGTCTGTCAGTCTATTGAGACTCTTAAGCTGATGCTATGTAAAATAGTGGCGCGGCGGGTATCAGTGGAGCGGCTGCGGTCCCACCGCCAGCATTACGTGGTTAGAGAGCATAGTTAACAGTTTAGCAACCATACCGGAGCACTTGTAGCCATAGTATTCCTATGTCAGGTTCATAAACTAATTTTGTTGCCCTATGTAAAAAGATTCGGTGTAAACATTGTGAAATAAAGAACATTTAATTCCTTGAGTTAATCAAAGCGACAAGAGAAAGTTTGCCAAAAAATCTTGTTACAATTTTATAAACTATTGATAAAGTTTGAAAGTTGAATCGCAATCAGGCCACCCACTTAATGCTGTATTAATTTCGTAATTCTGACCTCAAATCAAATCACATATGAAATTAAATTAATAGCTCCAGACTGTAGCTCCATGGAAATATTTATAATAACTGCCATTGATGGCAGAGGAAGCGCAGAGGCTGTGCGCTGGCGCAGAGTGCGCGGGCGCACGCGGTGCAGCTGATTGGATTTAGTTTAATGGCCATAAAGCACGCCGCGCCGGCCGAGCGCACGGGCTCTCTGCAAGCGCACCGGACAGCGCGCGCGCATGGAGATTGCCGCATAAATATAATGCGCTGATCTGCGCAACGGGCGCGCACTAAAGCTGCCTACACCTATGGGTTCACATTCACCTGTCATCGTCACCTTCATGAACTCAATTAGTTCCCGTCATTTGCGATCGGCTATACAAGTATTTTTTCGCTCTGTTTTTGTCTCAGCGCAGCGCCTCAATTCAATTCTCAGCTCATCCATCCATCGATTCTTTGTTCTTCCTCAGCCTTTACATCCCGTCTCATAAAACTAATGATACGATAATTATTATATGCTTCATAAAAGGCTATCATTTTAAAAAAAAATACTTTCAGCTTTTGCATAAAGAATATAAAAAAAACATTATAAGTACAATCATCATCAATGTTAACGTTTTGATATTACTAGAGCCATGACAACACAAGTTCCGTTGTGAAAAACAATACAAATCAAATAAGACATTCAAATGGCGAGTAAGTACATGACCGGAATGCGTGCGGTGTGCATGCAGGCTTGCCGAGGGCCCTCAACCGCCGGCCCCGCACGGCGCCGGCGCGGGCGGACGGTTCACTATCCAAATCTCTAAGATCTATAATAGCGGCGAGTAATCGGCGAAAGTAATCGGCGGCGGTGGCCGCTTCCTATCATTACTCCCTTCTGGGCGCCCGCGCAGCCGCGTGTAATGCCAGCAATCATGCGCAGTGTTTGTTCTCTGGGTAGACAGGACACTACCTTCTACTAGGAAGTATGATACAGCCATCATCATCCGACCATAAATGATGTCTGAGCTAAACTGCAGTACGCAATAGTAATTGCAGATCCACGGGCGTCTCACGTGCTTATCTTCGGGACTGGGACATCCCTTCTCGTATTGAGCTTATTTTGGGCTCGACACTTCGTCTTGCGTAAACACATCTCAGGGTAATGAGTGTAAAGTTTCGAGTGGTAGAGACTTTATACTAGAAGAAAAACATAAGGATGTGTAAAGCAAAAAGTGTAGTATAGGTAGGTATTTTTGTTTCTCATAATACATACACCGTTTTATAATGGCCTCATAAAGGCCCAAAGAAGCGACAATCAATTTCAGATGAATCTCATTTCATTTTTTAAAATAGGCAACTAACGAACACAATCCGTAATGATGATCTATGGAAGCGATGCCACCAAATTCCCATCAAGCAAGAAATTGCTCAACGCAAGTGGAAATGGATAGGGCACACATTGCGAAGAGGAGAAGAAAACTCCATCAGGGTTGCGTTTACGTGGAAGCCGACCGGAAGCAGGTGGCCGGCAAATAAATATTCATTTCATTTCATTTCATTTCATTTCATTTCCGGCCGGCGCACACGTGGCAGAGCGCACCGTCGAGGCTGAGTTGGAGCGCGAGGCGCAGAACAGAGGGAAATGGCGTTGACTCACAAAGGCCCTTTGTACCACTGGGGTACCATAGGAAAACAACAACTAACATAAGGAAATTAAACATTGATTCTGCGGCTCGGTTAATCGATGAATCTCTTGAAGTTAGCATGCAAATCGACGCCAGATTAATGAGTTTTAATTTGGAGCAATCTACAGCCTGTAATGAGTCTGTCGGTGCAGCGAGGCCGGCCGCCGGCGCATCCGCGCTGCGTGACAGATGCGTGCGCCGGCGCATGCGCACGCAATCTCGCGCGGCACTGCGCGATGGCCACAGTGCTTTTAATCATCCTTGGAATATTCAAAAAAATGGAAAAGTTATTTAATTTATTTACGCTTTGCTCAGCAATGCTAACATGTAAAGCTTATCGAAATGCAGCGTTAGATCTATAACACGGACGAAAAATATAATTTGAACTTTTCATAAAAAATAATCTGTCTATTGATTGACTCACTGCGTATAGGATTTCAGCAAAATCGTATAACCAATTGAAATTTTTAACTCGAATTGAAAACTTCTTACACAGGGACCTCTAGCCCTACAAATTTCCGAAATCTGGAATTGGCTCGCGTATGTGGAGTATGGAAGGCCATACTCCACGCGATAGGATATGAGAAGAGTCCCATGTCCTAGAAGTGGAAACTAGAAGTCCACCTATAAATGTCGATCGCTACACGATTTTGTTCAAGATACAGTTTTTTTAATAGAATCTCCTTATCCGATAAACATAAAAGAATCAGGTTGATATTTAATCTCAATACATCTCATGCCCACACCTAGAAACTTAATTAAGAGTGACATTAATAGCACCGCTTGTTTGTTGAGACTTGACCACGCCGAGTGCGCCGACTGTCAGTCAGTATATGTATGGTCAGCCTTCATAATAAATTCATATAAATGTGATACATTGGCTATCGGTTACTGAGAAAATGTCAGTCGAGTTCATTGTGATGCGAAAAATGCTAGTAATCTTAACCGCTTCTATAGTTTTATTGCACATTGGCAACTGTTCATAAACATTCATTATACCTAGAATCCAATCGATTTATATAGAGGTTTATTATAATTGACAACTTTTGTATATTAAATAGTTTTTACTATATCGGAAAAGTGTCGTTATCTATGTCAACTCCGTAGAAGTCTGTTATGTATGTCGAACCAAAGAGGCGGTGTCGAACTAACACAGTCATTACTTGGCATTCTGTGCCAGAAGGCAATGAACAGCTGTCCGCCAACTAATTCTGGGCGGTTTTGTAGAATTCGGTGTGTCGGCGGTCCCCAAATTAGCTAATTAGTATCGATAGTTAAAAAAGTAAAACGCGTGCGGGAAGCTGGTGCTGTTTGTGGAATCGATTCGGGTTGGCGCTGTATGCAAGCCACATTCGGCCGGGAATGCTCCGGAATGCGATGTTTCCGTGAAACTATAGTATGCGGGACTCCCAGAAGCTTCCCAGTAAGCCGGCGGGGGCCCGCGCGGAGGGCCCCGAGCGCCCGCCAGAGGCCCCGGCGGCGGCGGCGATAATATTTAAAAGCGCCCGCGGGTGGCCGGCGGCGGCGGCGGTGCGCTTTGCTCATCGTATTTACTTCTGTCACGACGGTCAGCATTATGTTTACTAACAAATTGTATTAAGCTCCATTTGATGGCTGTAATTAGCCAGAAGTCACGGGCCGTAATGATCATTTTAATATCCGGTTCCCTAGTGAGCTTGCGGATTGAACAGTACCTTGAAAGGATTTGCCTAAATTGGCGCGATCGAGAATCAAACTAAGTAGGTACGTGAATTTTCAGGTTTATTTATTTTTATGTCATGAACCTTTCTGTTCTTCCGTTTGTTCAGGATATGTATAAAAATATGTCTCTCTCACGGTAACACATGCGCATTAACTATATGTTTATATTGTAAATATTACTTCCACAATAACTCAGTTATAATATATTTTTGTTGAACGGTGGCACACTGAGCCCCACTTGTGGTCACGCCGCCGCCACCCACCCACCATACAGAACACAGCAGCACAGCACACGCGGACACGGACACACAGGACACGGTAACAGCTGGACTGGAGCAAGAGTTCGGAGATTAGAACACAATCGATAATAAATTGCAGGCACTCGATCTGCTTTTTATAGGGGAAATGTCAGATGTCTCAATTAAGACTACCAAAATATGTTTGTTTTTGGAAACTAAACAATTTGATTTTTTTGGAACGATTTTATAGAACGTAAAATGCTTCCAGGCAAATAAATAAAATGAAATGAACTGAAATGATGATTTATTTTCTGTAAATATGGTACAAATAAGGTATTACATTGAAACATGAATCCGTCGCGCGATATTAGGCACAGTCGACGGCTATTTTCTGTGATTTTGTATAAGACCAGGTGAGGACACGTGTAGTGAATCTACATGAAGGCTTTGTTTGACCACCTAAATGGTCGTTGTGCGGTTATGCACATGTAAATGAAAGGGAGAGAGAGAGAGAGCTAGACCTAACACCCTACAAAGCCTATGTCCCTACAACCCTAGCCCTAACATATGTATAATAAATACATAAATAAATAGTGCGGGATGCCTGTACCGTGCGACCTAAGGTAACAGACGGATGGTGGGAAGGATACAAGGATTCGGAAATGGTTTTCTCACTGTCAGTCGGGCAGACTCACCAACGACGACTGACCAGCTGCCTAAGCTGACGGCTAAAGGTGTCTTGGCCACAGTGAGAGGTAAGGTAGGTTGCTGAGAAAGGAACGACGCGTAGTCTGGTTCAAGTCTAAACTTTATTTACAAAATTAAAAACTATATATACATGATTTACTTAACACACACAAATATACTAATATCTTAGTATCTCGTCCGTGTATCGCGCCGCTGCAGCAAAATCTTGCAGTTTGATCTGGGTCGTTAGGCCGGCTGACCAAATGCTGAATCACACTGTTCAAGGTTCTTTGAACAGTCATACATAACCACGATTAGGTGCAATCCGTCGTCGTTAGTCAGTCCTTAATTTTCTACAGATTTTTACTTCAGGCATTTTGGAAAAACATCATTCGAATTGACTGATGACAGTTGGTTATGTAATGATTCGTCATCCCGCGCGCAGTATCTTACGCACGTAACTTCAATTCAACAATCGTCCCATAATGAGTGGTTCCGCCGACTATAGGCTGTTTATTGAACCCCATCGTGGACCCTTCGATAAATCGATGCGTCCGCGCACGTCGCGCTAATGACTATTGCGCAAATTAATGGATGCAGCGCAGAATTACAGTGGAGCTGTGAACGTGGATTAAGTTTGGTCATCATTATGCGTAGCTTACTCGTGATTGTCACATCTTAATGTCTTTGGTGATGTGCCCTTTGATTTGTTCGTTCTCATCGGTAGAAGGCGGCGGTAGTGATGGCGCTCATTAGCTAATACTGTTACCATCATTCGCTCAAGTGTGCAATTGTGCATAATAGTAACCTACTCGAGTATCAATGCTACTCATTACATGTTGTTTCATCTTCGCTTATTTTAGTGTTACATTATACTATTAGTCATCACGTGAGCTCGATAGCCCTGCCACGGCAGTCGCCAGTTGTTGCGCATGAGTACTGAAATGCACTTCATTTGGTCAAATAGGCAGATTAATGGTGATTAATGTGAGTAATTCAATTGACTCCCTCGTGGCGAGTAAACAGGCCGTCGATGGTCGTCACGAATTGATCGGGCTATAAATATACCGATTAGCGGCTAATTCGCTCAATGAATATTCCTTCAACATCGGGGTCCATTGCCACTGTCGCCGCCGCCGCCGCCGCCGGCCAGTTAAAGTAATTATGGTTAATTTGCTGGAGGACACCGCGGCGACACATGACACGGCGAGGGGTGGCCGATTATCTAAGCACTCAGTATGATGTCCAAACAAACATAATATCTCGTTAAATTAAAACAGTAGTCATATTATTAAAGTGAAAACAATCTCCCTTCTCTTACCGTAAGAACCAATACAGTAAAATAAATGACTCAATAAATATGTAGGTATATCATGTAACAGAGTTCATAAAAATACCTTCAAGTTGTCGGATGATAGCAAAAAACAAGATTTATGGTAGGTTTTTAATCTTTACCTTAAGTATGGCAGTATCATTTTAGAAATAATTTTTAGAAATGTTATTTAAAATTCAGACAACAATAAGTTTATTGGTTCGAAGTTGTTTCTAATAAAGATCTCAAACCAGAGATTTCGCCGTTAACTCGTGGGACATTAAAAAGCTGAGGCTCACGGTGATGCATGCGGGCGCGCAGGCGCGACACAATATAGAGTCGTGATGTCACCGATACACCCCGATCACTATCGATTACGAGCGGTATACACGCGCCGGCGCGGGCGCAGGCTGCGGCACTTCGCCGGTGAAGGGTTGTGCTTGATTAAGCTTCATTTGTTACTTATTGGTACCCTGGTCATCGTAATTTATTCGGCACTTAATGTCATCAGCGATCTATAAATTACTGTCGGATCGTCTGTTTGTGTCATTTCAATTATCATAGAATAGTGGTCTCCCATTAGTGAACTAAAGTAGGACCAGCAGTCCTTGTACAGGACTATCGAACATAATTACTTAGTAATGGAAATGGAATAATTGTCATAAATAGAATATTTCAAAGGAATATTAGTAGTATAGAGTAATTTAAAGAAAATAAAAAGGTAAAGTATAACGAAATAAACGAAGAGTTTAAAACATGCTCCAGCGAGGTGGATGACGTGTGGTGTGGTGAAGCAGGATTATTGGCCGACGAAACAGACAGCCCCCCCCCCCCCCCATCCCCCGCCCCCGCCTATGACGGGCTGATCTTCATCAGCCTGACAGCCAGAACAATAACACGCTTGCTAGGCTTATTATAAACTTTCACTCGTACGGTCAACCGCATGCCAACAGTAACGCTGCCACCGTAAGCTGAACTTCGCTGTCACTAAAACTTTTTAAAAATCAAGACCGGATTATGCTGGTAGTTAGAAACTCTTATGAGTGAGGTAGACTGTACACTTTGTGAGTATTTAGGATGCGCCGGCGGCGCGGCTCCGCAGCGGGCGAACTTTCCCGGGTGAAACGCGCACGCCCCGTCGCGCAGCCTCACATCACCGCAGTTTCCGCGGATTATAGCATATTATAGCCGCTCATCGAGTAATTAGTTGTGAAAATGCCAGACAATACATAATTCAGCAGATTTCATATGTATTATGAGCCACATAATACATGAAATCGACTTTCTAATTGTTGTTAGGTAAGTGCTACAATATGAGTATCAATTTCCTTTTGCAATTTTTGTACCTACTTGCAATTAGGTAAATTTTTAACCATCCAAAAAGAAGGTACCTTTGGCAAATGAACTACCGTTTATTATTAATTATTCAGTGTTTTAAATATGTAATTATCTTGTCCCTATTGATTAAATGCACTTTAACAGATTATATGCCTGTTAACTAGAGATGCGCCCAGTACAAGTTTTACCGAGTAACCGAGTACCGAGTATTACTCGGTTTAAAGTTAGGCAAACTGAGTACTCGGGCGAATTACTCGGTTCAATATCCTCTTTGATAAGTCATTCATTTATGCTTCTGATAAAACGATTAACATAAGTGACTCACAGTATCAGAGATTAAATAAATTCAAAATCATTTATTTCTTTACTTAGGTACATTAAGCACGTCATAAACGTCATATCACTTTTCTGGAGGAATATTTCAAATGTCATTATCATTAAAATAATTTACGGTCTTATAGTATCCTCTTGAACTACATTCTAGTAGTTCACACACGTCATTCGGAATTATGTTATAAAAGCGTACACACTACCCCACAAATGATTTTTTCACCTTACTAAGTCTCGAGAAAGCTATGTCAAGATTATTTTTACTTCTCAAATAACGGTTATGTCTGTCACTATTTTTGAAGAACAAGTTTAGATTTTTACGAATGTACATGATATTTTCGTAAATAAACTAATCGGCAACTGTTAGAATATTTATTTCCTTAAATCTATCTCGGAGTGATTCTCGGGATCGCAGTTGGTATAAAGCTCGGACTGTTCTTTTTTGTAGAATGAAAATGGTTTCAATGTCTGCTGCGTGTCCCCACAGTAAAATGCCATAAGACATTATACTGTGAAAGTAACTGAAATATACTAATCTGGCAGTTGTTACATCCGTCAATTGCCTTATTTTCTTGACGGCGTAGGCAGCCGAGCTGCAATATGTGGGCCCCACTGTAACGTGCTATCTATAGTTATGCCGAGAAAAACTGTACTAGGAACAAAATCTAATTCGTTACATTTAATATTACTTTATTATGAGTCTGTTTAACATTTGGCAAAGAAAACTTGATGCATTTTGTTTTTTTCGCATTTAGTAACAGATTATTAGCAGTAAACCAGTCTAGTAACTTAGAGAGAGTGTTGTTCACTTCGTCAATTTCGATTGTCTTTCTACTTACCTTAAAAAGAAGGGAAGTATCATCAGCAAACAACACAATATTTGAAAGGTTTTGCACCATGAATGGCAAGTCATTGATGTACTCGTCAGTAAAAGGAAAGGGTCTAAAATAGATCCTTGTGGCACGCCCATTTTCACAGTGGACCCAGAAGAATTAACGTCTTTGACTTGTACCATTTGCATTCTATTATCAAGATAAGATTTAAGGAGACCGAGTGCCCTGTCCCTCACGCCGTGATGCTCCAATTTTATGAGTAAGGTTTGATGTTCTACGCAGTCAAAAGCCTTAGATAGATCAGAAAATACTCCTATTGCATTTTGTGATTCCTCAAATGCCTCATAAATATTACGTACTAAAGCAATTCCTGCATCTGTTGTTGTCTAATATCAGTCTATATAGGTTTTTTGTTTATAACAGTGAGTACTGTCGAACGAAATTTTCTCGTTTGAAATAGCTACTACCGCAGTTTGGTGGTTGGTAATACCAATATTATTAAACAGTTAAAACATAATTTTATTTGACAAAAAAAAAAATGGAATGTAGGTCTCGTTGATGTCTTTCTCTAGTGACCATTTCGTTTCAGTCACTGCTCATGCAAAATACTTCAACGTATGACACACAATATACAGGGTGTAACAGAAGTGTGTAACAATACTTCAAGGTTGACTTTTACCCATCAAACTGAACAACTTTTGTTCTACAACTTTGTTGAAATCGCAAAAATTTTTTTGGACTTTTCATAAAAATCGATCAGCTGGCGAACCAAGTTTGTATGAAAAGTCCAAAAAAATTTTTGCGATTTCAACAAAGTTGTAGAATAAAAGTTGTTCAGTTCGATGGGTAAAAGCCAACCTTGAAGTATTGTCACACACTTTTCTTACACCTGTATAATATTTTTTACTAAATCCGAGCGAATGTTTTCTGTAGCCGGTAATATCTATGAAGATATAAAAAAGCTGCCAAGTGCGAGTCGGACTCGCCCATGAAGGGTTCCGTAACAGCAAGTAACATAATATAAAAGTTCTTGTAGTTTGTTGTAGGTAAATTGCGGTTTATGATTTATGACGTAGGTAATAAAAAAACTACTTACTAGTTTGCATGGTAATGTACATCATATATATTTTTTTTAGTTTTATCATTCTCTTATTTTAGAAGTTACAGGGGGGGGGGGACACATTTTACAACTTTGAAAGTGTCTCTCGCGCAAACTATTCAGTTTAGAAAAAAAATATATTTAAAACCTCAATATCATTTTTGACCACCTATCCATAGATACCCCACACGTATGGGTTTGATGAAAAAAAATTTTTTGAGTTTCTGTTTTAAGTATGGGGAACCCCCAAAATTTATTGTTTTTTTTTCTATTTTTGTGTAAAAATCTTAATGCGGTTCACAGAATACATCTACTTACCAAGTTTCAACAGTATAGTTCTTATAGTTTCGGAAAAAAGTGGCTGTGACATACGGACGGACAGACAGACAGACAGACATGACGAATCCATAAGGGTTCAGTTTTTTTGCCATTTGGCTACGGAACCCTAAAAACGACTGCAGATATGATAATGTATGCAATTTTCAGACATAACATTGTATAATTCATTTATTGATCTAGCATTAAGATGTAATAGAATATAAGACTTAAAAAAAATGTGTTGGAGAGAGTTTCTTTAGGGCCCGCCGTTTCTTCTCACTCCGCAAACACTTCCCGAAACGGTGGGTATACGAGTTCCGAGTGGTAGGAACCTCGTGTTAGGTAGATAAAAGAATAACGTTCGAAAAGTGTACACTGCTACCTACTTCGAATAAAATATTTTTATTTCATTTCATTTCATATTAACAAAATATGATATAATATTATAGTGGTGCTGGCACTACAGCACCGGCCAGATACAGACACACATTCATTTTTATTTTCAATATTTTTGGGCTCTATTAGTGCAAGTCAAAATCTCAAGTTCAATTTTTTTTGCCATGACAATACTTCCTTACCCTTTCGTCGCTCGATAGTAAAAATACTGTTCTCAGTGTTCTCTACTATAAATTATAGTTACCTTAGAAATAAATACTCATTACAAAATAAGCTTGTTTCCATTATATTATTTCACAAACTATCACTTTATTTCAACAGGGTACTCGTCACTTGAACCGAGTTATTCGGCCGAGTACGAGTACTCGGCACATCTCTACTGATAACGTTTGTGTTGTGCTTAAAAGTTTTTGCGAATCTTAGTACATAAGTTCTGCAAATGGTAAGTAAGTATGTTTAGAACAGAATAGATTTTTTTTTATTCAGACACTACAGTAGCAGTAGGTAGTAATATTTACGAAAAAACAAACGATTTCCTTAACGTGATTGTTGGAAAACTCTGATGGTTTTTATGACAGCTGCACCTATCAAAATATTAGCCATGCGTCTAATAATTAAAACTAATAGGTTTTATTAGACAGCATCGCCTGGCATATCTATTGCCTAATTACGCGTAATATCGGCCAATTAATGAAGGCCGCGACCGCAGCCACCAGCCGGCACCGGCGCGGGCGCAGCTCGGCAGCGCCGCGAGGCCATCGCAGCGTCATTTACATTCAATGAGACATCGCGTGGAGCCGATGGAAATCTCACGGTTAAAAGAAACTAGAAAATAGCCAATGGAGGCAGGAATAGATGTGCGCGAGAGCAAATAGCGAGCGGCGCGCGCGCACGCCCCCCGTGGCCACGCCCCTCGCCTCTCCTCCTCCCGCCTCCTGCCACAGCCTCCGGCCAGCTGCGCCGCGCCCGCCGCCGCGCAACATCTAGTCCTCCACCATTAGATCCGCGACGACCGCTCTATCACCGTCGACATCATTATGGATGATATGCACCATTCAATGCCTTTTCTCCGAGCTAATGGTTTTGATTTGTGGCAGTCCGGTGCGGTTCGTTTGCTGCGCCGGCGTCGGTCGGCACTGCCAGTGATTACGTGCGGCTATGTTGACACCTTCATCCATACGGCGTTGCAAGCAAACAACCGTCGTCTGTTATAGCCAGTTGTCAATTATTAACGTTTTACAAACGAATTAATAATTTATTAATATTTAATGGTTTTTTAATATTTTATTATGGTAATTTCAATTAATACCATCCAGTACCCTGATTTCGTCTTACAGAATAACTTCTTTAAAAATCATCAAAATTGCGTTTAAAAAATAACCGAATACTATCCGTGATCAAGATCCTATCTTCGTATAATGAGAACAGTGTTATCGCAACAAAAATTTAAACTGCAGCAAATCACGCAATTAAGAGTGGATGTACAAGCAACCCCTTGATGTTACAAGCAAATTGAATTGGCCGATAATGCGATAAAATCTGCCCGCCGCCCCTGCAATAAACAATTAGCATAGTTAGGCTAATTGTTGTGGATGTTATTTGCGGCCCACCTGCGTCTGCGCGCGCGCCGCATCAGCATGTATGTATGCAAATAGTCGGGTTATCAGCGCTATCTACCGCCCGACACGTGCCACTGTAATTGAAACAACTGCTCGCACGACATCAACGAAATATGATTATGAGTTAATTATTGTATGTAAATATAAATGCCGAACATGCAAACCAGCCATCTTATAACTGCAAAGTACCTATAAACCCAACTTTGCCAAACAGGCTCTCCCAAAAGTAGGGAGCTTCATTTGGCTTATCTGTCGGACATAAAATATCATAGAATCTACTTTTCCTAATACTTAGTGACACATATAACATGTTTGCTCCCAACGAGATAACCTACTTCTTGTAGGAATACCTGAACCGACGGAGTTAGACCGATATTCAAAACGAGGTGTTATCAATGCTACACGTTTACATCGAAGAAGTCTATAGCGTACATTATCAGCATAAGCAAACAAAACAGCGCTTTCCAGGAAGCGGCCGCCGCCGGCGCCGGCGCCGGCGCAGCGTGGGGACTGCTCGCGAATTCACAGCTACAGAGTGGCCAAGGATCAGTTCACTGTCAGGTGAGGCCAGAGATGAGGACTGTCTGTGACCAGTACGTTATTTTATTTTAATATTTTAATGTAGTTATCAGTCTTTAAACATTTTTTGAAAATATTAAGAATACGTATACAACAAAGATATATTAGGAATAAACAGAAATACAATACATTAAATTGAATTTCTCACTCACTTCTCACAGCAAGCTTGATTTTAAAAGAAATTCACTCATCAATCAATAACTTGGTTAACCAGTCTCATAGAGACACCATAACTATGTACTTTGTCCGGCTATTAGAAAGTAAATGGAAGATAAGAGGATTCTGTTTCATGACATGTATTTTTGGCACACATAAGAACGAACCACTTTCACTTGGAGTCACCGATTCCATTAATTGAGCTATGGCTGAATTTAGCTTCAATCAAATGCATTATGTTTAGACGTTCTTTCCTAAGTAAGGCCTGCTCTGGCCTGCTCTTGTCATTGGTGTTTGATCACAATAATTACCTGTTTGCACATTGTACCTGTATGTTTTTGTTGATCTTTTCACATTCGTTTGTAATAGTATGCAACTAAACTAACTATAACTTTATGTTTACCCGAATTATGTAATAGCATGTAAGAATTTTATCTAAAAAAATGTGTTGGAGGGAGTTTCTTTAGGGCCCGACGTTTCTTCTCTCTCCGCAAACACTTCCCGAAACGTTGGGTATACGAGTTCCGAGTGGTAGGAACTTCGTATTACTTAGGTAGAAAAAATATGACGTTCGAAAAGTGTACAGAGATACCTACTTCGAATAAATATTATTTCATTTCATTTCAAGGTCTTGATTAAGAGTTTTCATCCAATTGATAAGTTTTTCAGTTAGTTTATAGTTATCCTACAAATGAACGGGCAAACCAACACCCTGTATCGAGCTCGGCATCAATATTCATCGAGCAGCGCGCGAACATGACGCAGTGCGACAAGTGTGCCGCTCTGTGGCTCGCGACGCCGGCGCACCTGGCTGCCTCGTCGCAGCACAGGCTCGCGATCAGAATAAAATAATATGTTTCTACTAATCGTCAAATTCAGTCAAACAAATTATTACAAAGTCTTCATAACACGCATGATGTGACACGGAACAGATATGCGTTATCGAGCACTTGTTAATATTCATTATTAGATAGATAGATAATACGTTATTTTATTCATGTCTGATAGGCATCGCTGGAGGTGCGGCGACGCCGTGATGTCACCGTGAACTTATTCGCGAGTGATTCATATTCACCGCCCGTTCCGATCACTCACTGCGCGAGATAGCCAATTTGAATTTTTCAACGCTATCAGATTAAAGTTTTATTTAAGTACCAAAAGTATTTAATTAATTAAAATAATATTATAAGAATCCTTGCTACATAATGCCATTTAGCCGCGGAAGGTCTCGTTCGCAGAAAACCATGCTTTATTTAATACGTTTCCTACTATTTCATCTGCTGAAACATGACTCGTGGACGCACTAACAGTTACAGCTGTACAATTTACCTACATTCTTGTTGACTGTTTTCTTAATTAATTATTAATTAATTTTAATTAATCATTTAATTTTAATTAATCAATTAAAATATGATATTCGCTTGGCAGGATTTTGGGAGGCATCTATTATTTGATTTTCCATCGACTCGAAAAGAAGAAATTTGTAAATATTCTTAATGAATACCTGACTGAGATCCATCACAAACGAGATTACACAGCTTCTCCTCGACCTGCTGAATTGATTCGCCACTGAACAGTGAACACCAGGTATCAACACTGCTCACTATCGAAGTGTGGAAACTTCAATTCAAACGCAAGGTCCTGCACTAGTCGATGCGGTCTCACTCGCGAACCTCTACGCACTACACACACACACACACGCTCACCAGGTGATGGTCACTTTTCAAACGAAGATGAACACTGACAATTCGCTAGAGTTGATGGAGTGTTAATACCGGCAGGAGCCACCGCAAACAATTCGGGGAATCCGGAACGGAACTGCGCGCGCGCCCCGCCGGGTGCGCCCGCGCATTGCGACACTCCTCGCATCACCGACCGACTACTCGATAACGTTATTTTTTATTTTTGGTTTAAAGTCAAACGTTGGCTAATCAACAATAAATTAATATGAAACCACCAACAGTGTCATGTTATTTCAGTTGACCGTCATTTACAAACTGTGTAGGCCAAAGTAAACAAACCATCTCGGTTTAGTTACTACCCTCCTGTGGGTACCAATAATTTGATTGATCATTCGTCCGAGATGAGAATATCTGTACTGATTTGAAAAAAACAAATACAAAAAAGACTGTAAAAATTGTATTGAATATTAATGAGTGGCAAATAATGAACTAATGAATAATGAGCTAGTGAGGCCGGCGGCGGCGCGGCGGCGGCGGCGGGCGAGGGGACGCGCGACTCCGGTGTGCTCACCATATCGCCGATATCGAGAAAGTTATCGTAAGCAAATATGTAGTTTGAAAGTCGCACTGCTAGCCACTTGTTCGCATAAAATAGTATCTCAATAACAAGCCGTGGAAAATTATCATATTTACAGCGGGAATCGGCGGGACGGCGACCTAGTTTACACTCTTTTTATTGAGATAAAGTCGATGATAAGAAAATAATGCAAGTATTTTTATGCTGTTATTTTCCATAAGTTAGGTGTGGCTTGTTTACTCATACACACACACATTACATCCAGAAACAGTTATGACTAAACAGCCCTTGATTGGTACAGTCACTACTGAATAATTTAGGCATGTAGATTGTTTATTTTTTCTTCAAGTCTCAAAACTGACGAACTCAATTGTTTTGTTGTACAATAAAGTGTTTTCATTCATTCATTCATTCATTCAATTATAACATTCAAATGTAGTAAGAATTGTAAGAGTAGACGTATGATATACCGTTGCCGGCTAGTGGACAGTTGATGCTGGGGCTACCTCTAGAAGCGCTCATCACACATCGGCCAGTAACAAAGCTGAACCACAGGCTGAACCGACCCCGCAGACAGTGTCAGGCAAATAGACTAATTGTGCCGTAGAGTTCGCATTGTGACGAGTCGAGACACAGCCGCCCGCGCCGCGGGACGGCCGCTAGCCGTCACTATCTGTGTGCCGAACAAACACACTACAACTCATCGTTATTCGTCGGTACTTTACCTTCGAATAACAATTGTAAAGCAAGTATTGAAGCAATAAAATTATGATTTACCTATAACCAATCAATCAAATAAAAAATATTTATTCGAAGCATTGTATACTTTTCGAAGATAATTTTCTGTACTTACCAACTGAAACTCGTATAGGTGGAAGTTTAAAACGTGTATAACACGTAAGCTGGGGCTAGTTTTCATCACACTGAATAACTTTCTTTAAAACACCCATTTCAAACTTTCTTAAAAGCTTTGGATTCTCCATACAATATTTTCAAAGCGGCTGATTTATCTGTACGAACGAAATGTAATTTTTTGCTCTTTTTGCAAAGATAAAATCTATGATTTGTATTCCAAAATTGTCCATTTATACCTGTTTTGATAAATGCCATATAAGATGTAAGTAAAGCTTACGATTGTCACCTACGTTCCGGAAATCGTAACAAATGAAGCCCATTGCGTGCACAGGCCGGGTCTTTAATCTGTTCCCATGGATGTCTAAAGAAGATTAAGCCATACTTCGCACAAGGCAGCCAAGTGCAGTTTTGTAGAGGTGGCAGAGCTAGTGAGTATCCCACTGTCACAAGTTAAACCAACCTTTTAAATGTAAAAAAACATCGGTAGGCTAGTTAGTACTTTCGTAAGTGCTTAATTCTACACTCGACCGGTGTAAAGATCTAGGCTTTACAATCTGTGCCTAAATAGGCACAACGAATACCTAAGTAGGTAAATATATTACTAATATGATTTCGTTCTATGTTTCAGTACAGGCTCCGCTAGAGTGGGCACCGCATCCGAAATCTATGCACGTGTAAATGATTTGCTTTTATTAATTATCTTACATATTGTTTTTAACCTCTAGCTAAGCCAAAATTCAATAATTAAAATTACTCGTGTAAATAAATTTATTTAATGAAACGTTATATCTCAGATTTTCTATTATTTATCAACACTAATCAACAATCAATATAATATCGAGTTTAATTAATCTATCTATTAACAATAAACACCACTCACTCAGATATTGACGTCTCTTATCCATATAAAGTTATTGCATACACACTTATCCGCAGCTTTCGTGTAGACCAAGCTCGCAGTGTCATCTGCTGAAGTGGCTGTAGGTCCACGGCGCGCAGTCCCACTGCTGGGCTCGCCCCGGCGAGGTCGCACGGCGATATCGCAGGCGCCTGGAACACGGGGAAGCGACCACGTGAGAACAGCAGCGTCATCCACTTACCGAAGAACGATAAATGCCATCTTGTTACCGAATAGTTACGTTGAACGCTGCGGATAAATGATTTTAGAGCATGTTAACACTTTTGTGTCCGCCTCTATACAATATGAAGACATTAGTCATTACACATTTCTCACTTGCCGCAGTAGATATGAGATTGTGCTGGCACATAACAGCACATAAGATGAGTTAAACTGATGAATTAATGTATTTATGTATCATAATTATTATTATTATCATACATATAAGGAAAAACCTGTAATACTTATACATATTATTTGCACTATACAGCGCTGGCCGCAATACACAACATATAAGTATATGTTTTGTGCGCAAGAGTTTCAGTAACCTAAACAATAAAAATAATCGGCTGTGAATAAAATGTTTCCCTTGACAAACTGGGAATCAAGACGAATCTAAATACACCTCACATTTTAAAATCCACCAAGTTGCAAGTAGCAACACTGACACAGATAAACAAAAACATAACATTTATCTGCTTAAGAGCTCAGGTAAAAACAGCCACCATTTTAGCTAAAAAGTCGATAATTGGTGTACTCTAAAGCTAAATAGCTAAGTAACAAATTGATTTATCAAATTATCATCTGCCAAGTTGAAAGGAGCCTTATTTTGAGAGTTCGCTGCCTGCCGAGCGTGGGAACAGCGCTCTAGTCGTGACGTGACGTGACGTCACGCGTGTGACGACGCATCTATAAGATTTCTGATAATATTGGTGTGTTTACATATCAACCGGATGAAACAAGAAACATTCGAAAAACTCACCTAAACATACAGAACACTACCAAGCATTAACAACATTGCGAGCTCGTCCTGCAGGGGAGGCACGGAAGCGGGCATCACTTTCTTCGAAACGACTACTTTCGCACCATGACAAATTTATCGGACACGCCACAATAAAACTACACCGTTAAAATATTACTACCCCCATCTGCCCTCCGTCCGTCGGCGCCCGCCCCCACGCCTCCATGCAAAACCACGTAAAGCAGCACTCACAATGGTATTACGCTGTGTCTAACTCGAGGCTCAGTGATGATTACCGCTGACTACTTATCCGAGGGTCGTTGGTTCGATTTCCTATCAGAGCAAACACTTCTGTGATGAACACATTAATTGTTTAATAATAATAATTTCTATATTTTAATCTATAATATTTATTGTTTTTTAATATATCAATATCGATTTCTGGTTCCCAAAATGATAATATAATAAGATAATCCTAAATCGGTACCGAGTTACTGTACGTTATTTGTCTCTCAATATCTACAGCATTCAAATGCTATGTTAGCCATGAAAAACAATAACGAGTTTACATAACCGTCATTAGTTAAAGTTGCTTCAGTCATTACTTTAATTGGACCTCAGTAGATAATAATTACAATAAATATCTATATAGTTATAATGCAATGTTGTGAAACGATTCTTTAATGATTGTGTTTGAGCTGGAGGTCGCAATATCCAAACGCCCGCGCCGCCCGCGCCGGGCGATATTGTTAGCTAAATCGGGGATCAATCGGCAATCGCGCGCGCTTACTTTTACGATTACTGCGAGTACGTCGCGCGGAGATGCGCAGGGCCGCAGCCAGGCACGCTACACGACTGGACTGACTCAAAGAACGTATTGTCCCAAGAATGTATTGAAGGTATGTCCCACACTTGAACAAACGCGACCCAACAGCATCATTATACAATAATTATCATCATCAGTCAAAAGACGTCCATTGTTGAACAATGACGTCCTCTTTGGATTTTCACACAAATTTTAAGTTCCCAATAAAATAATTTCCGTAATTTACAATGTTTGCTCTATCTAGACAATGCTAGGGAGTTAAAATAATCAAGTATCTATTTATTTTTGGTATGGAGAGACAGAAACAGAGACAGAAGAATAATTTATGAATTATATAGAGAGCAAAAAACACTAGTAGAAATGGGAGAAGAAATGGAGTTTGCGGTACTAAGACAAGGAGTTAGACAAGGTTGTCCACTTTCACCTCTTTTTATAGAAACTGCAATAGAAAAAATTAAAGAAAATGAACATGAAGGAGTTAAATTAAATGGACGTAGAATACATTTTATTGGATTTGCAGATGACATTGCAGCTTTAGCAGAAACTTCTAACCAACTGAATAACCTAGTTACATCCATGGATGAAATCTTTAGAGAATATAACCTCAGAATCAATATCAACAAAACTAAAATACTCATTACCGCTAAAACAACTCCACATATTACACTAAATGGCCATACACTAGAACAAGTAAAGTATTTCAAGTATTTAGGTAGCATCATTAACCAAGACTCTAGATGTACTCAGGACTAAATCACAAGTATCGCAATAGCTAAAACATCATTTAATAGTAAAAAGTCCATACTGAAATCAAAGAAAATATCTATAAAATTAAGGAAACGTTTAATAAAATGTTATATTTGGAGCGTAGCATTATATGGCAGTGAAAGCTGGACAATGACAAAAAGAGATAAGGAAAGATTGCAAGCATTTGAAATGTGGTGCTGGAGGAGAATGGAAGGTATAAGCTGGACAGAAAAAGTTACAAACGAAGAAGTTTTGGATAGAGTGAAAGATAAAAGAAACATCATAGACACTATTGAGAACAGAAGAGGAAATATGATTGGACATTTGTTACACGACGACTTCATAACGAACATCATGGAAGGAAAGATAGAAGGAAAGAGAGGTAGAGGGAGGCCAAGAATAAGTTACATCGATCAAATGAAGGCCAAAGTCAATGTCGTGTCGTACCAGGAAGTCAAGGAGTAGGCAAGAAATAGAAAAGAATGGCAGTTACTCCACCGACAAGAGCCTCGCTCTTAAGATAAAGAAGAAGATGGAGATATGTCAACATCAATGACGAACTTAAATTGTGGTTTACATAAAAGTACGAGTAAATGAATGAGGATCGCAAGTAAGAATCGCATTTTTTCAAGTACTTTCAGCCAGCATTCTTTATACACTGGCTAATTTCACACGGGCCAGTGAAGGGTTCTGTCTTGTCGTGATTGCCGATTATTTACAGCGAATATAAACGCAAGGTTGGTTATATATGTAAGTTTGTATGCTTTCAAATGACATCATGTAAATTGTATTTAATACGATAGCGTCATTATTCTCTGTGTGTGTGTCTTTCTAAGCTGCGGGTATTTTTTTGTAGAAATTTATGAATGTATGTCTATTTCATTGTTACTGTCTGTAATCAAAACGGCATAGAGCAGAATTTTTGAGATTGAAGTTTTTCGTCAATATCGCCATTATTGGGGATAACCTAGTAAAAAATCCAATATGGCGACCACTACTTTATCTCCCGAGTGCGGGTCCGCGGCACTCCAGCACGGGGCTACAGCCGCATCCCCGGCGCGGATACATCTCTGTTACATCTGCTGAGATTGCCAGCCCGTTACCGCGCACACAATGTCGCACCGCCGCGATGGCTCTATCTATACTACTAGCCGCTAATAAGGTGACTTACGTTGTATCGAGAGGTTTTATTAGTCTGCTTACACAGATTGAAGTAAGTACCCTGCACCCGCTCAAGCAGAAAAAATTGTAGCATAAACAAGTCGTGTTGATGTATTAGAATGCGCTACAAGCCTATCTGTTCGTCAATGGTCTCTATTTATATTACAGAAGATCCGCTGTAGTGTCTTGACGCAACGGCTGTCACAGCCTATCAGTTAGATTGCATAAAATAATATTCGATATTCAGGTGTAACAAAAAAGGACACGTTAACTTATCATAGGTATTTTGCAAAAAAAAGACAACTGATTCGACAATTTCAAAGATTTCGCAGAACAAAAGTTATTCGTTTTAATGAGCAGAACTCTAGTTATCGGTTCCCATACCTAATTTATTACATCCTGTATATTAAGTATCGTAACTTGCGTATAATTTATATTTTTCAAACACCATAGGAACTAAAACTAAGTTACTTTCACGGTTACTAACAAAATAATGACATTATAAGAATACATACTTCAGTATTACAAAATAAATAGACTGTATGTTATGTACCTATCACTGTGGCTGGATGCTGGATTCATGAAGAATAACGCGCCGGCGGTGACATGCGGCAACACAGCGCCTGTAAACAGGTAACACTGATTAACATATTTTGATAATAAATACATAAATAAAAATGTCTTATCTAGCTCCACAGATGAGCGACAAAGATAGTTTTTAGCCCCCGAAGCAAAACAGGGATGTTCAAAATTTGAAGCCTGTGTGACATCTGTGCCATCGTAGCTCTCACACGGGTGGACTGATTTGCATGCGGTATTAATTCACTTGAAAGCAAATTTCAGTTCAGTGGTGCTTCACTATATTTGTAGAAAATGGATTCAATGGTTTGAACACAGTAAATTACAAAAACAATACATTATGTTTTTGCACTATTTATATTTGGTCTAAATTTGGAAGTGTAATCATATTTTCAAAATAAGCATATTTTTTACAATAAAAAAGTTTTGTAAACAAAGAGATGTCTCAAAAACGTCTATACAAATTGCCAGAAAAACACCGATGCATGCAGTAACAAAATATTTTCCTTCGTTTCTACAAATGCCCAGGAAAATAAACAATGCACAGCCAGGGATCGCTAGGGTCACGGCAGAAGGAGAAATGGTATTCTAACATCAGATAAGTTTCCATAAAGTTATTCTCGATACGTTTGCTGCCCATTTATAATTTATAATATTGGAACGTGAAAAATGGGTGTGCCTCAGGGATCAATATTAGGCCCTTTACTTTTCCTAGTGATGTGTCAACAATGACAGTATTTTTTTGGCACTTGCAGATAACACTTTTATTATTTTTAAGGCAGATAGTAAAGAAACTAAAAGTGACGACCGTAACAGCCTTCTTTCGTGTATTTTTTTTACCCGTGTAAACTGGTAACGTAAAACTCATATTAAATATGAACGTTAAGAAAGTTGTGAAGACACCATCTCTCTTGACATTAGATGATTCCGTAAAATTAAAATAATAGAAACTTCAATAGAAAGGCTCGGTTCACCTGCTTACTTCGATGGCAAGTAGGAACTTTAACAAATGTAATTTAATTTAATTTAAGTGCCTGATTAATGTGTTTTATAGATAGACAAACTATTTCCATTTTACAAAAAAAAAATACAGTTGAGATCTCGTGGATATTTGAGCAAAAGGCCTAAAATTGTTACCAGTCTTGTTACAAAATGTACGAAAATATCATATATTTTACAATTATAGGAAATTTTCGTACATGATTGGTAATTTTGTAAAAAATAAAATTCTATATAAAATTATATATCTTTTGACAACACATACACTAGCACTGTTTTTTTTTTATATATTTGACATTTCTATGGAAATACATGTTTTCTTGTACCAACACTAGGGGCCCAGCGGACGCTGCGCCCGCGCCCCTCGTGTCAAAACAATAAACGTCGCTGCGCTGATCATGCAAAACGCACGTCCATCATCCCTCCCCCCCCCCTCCCGGCGTCCCCTCCTGCCTCCTGCTCCTGCCCTTCCCCGGCCGGACGGCGTCCGCCGGGACTTGATACATTCATGGCTCAAATAATGCACTGCACATAAACTTTACGACTGCTATAAATGTTATGGATTTTTCAAATTAGCCTAGCATCGTCCCGGGGAACAGTCGAACAGTTTTTGGTTCAAATATTACACAATACTAAAGCGTCTTAAAAGTTTTCATTTCTACAGACCTAGAAAATCCATATCGGTGTCAGTTTTTGAAAATCCGATCATATTTATCGTCAAAAAATTGTAAAAGAAAGATTTTGCCCAACATTTTAAACTTGCTACCTGTTTAAGTATATTGTCTGAAACAGAGTTGTTCTTAGAAAAGGAACTTTTAAACTTGAAGCTTCTAGCGTCTACCTAGACTAGCTCTTTGTCTCTTCTGTGGCATATCTTAGTCCGCGGGAAGTCACAACACACAAAGACAAGAGCTAAGAGAGCTTAAAGTTTTTTTGATGATCTCACACCTAGCTCACTAGCCCTAATTATTTTAATGATTTTCCAAAAAAAGTAAAATTATTTCTGTGGGGCGAGTACTCTGTCACGTCCCGGCGTGCGCTTGTCAGTCGTCACGTCACACATTCGGGCACTCCGCCTTTTACGGTATCTCACATTAAAGTCGCCTTGGGATTTATAAGCGACACAGGAGAAACAAAAGACACCTGCAGTCTGGGTGAAGTTCAGATATTCTTCGCCGTGGAACCACTGTGCATGCCCTTTTGTCACTATGGTATATTTGTACGCACAAATTATTTTCATAATTTGAACGGACTGAACCATTTTAAAACAGTTTTGTTAGCTCTATTGGAGTGTTCTTTGTACTAGTCACGAACTTGTCGTTTTTCAAAAACGAAATCAAAGTTGTTCTGTTGACAGGTACCTTCAAGGTTTTCTAAGAAATTAATATTACCTAGGATATTGCCTATTGAGTGTACCTATCAAGATGACTGAAAGCTATTCCGAGCAATAAGCAGTTTCGCGATCAATTTTTTGATAGTGTCAGAGACGTCGACAAGTCATTTCGTACGACAACATTTGATTTGAGGCCGCAAACTCAATTTGCGGCACAATGCGGCCGCTCCGCGCTGCTCGACCAGCGGCAGCGGCGGCGCGGGGCTGCCCAAATAAATATTCGCTTAGCAACAATCGCGCTCGCAACTCACACAGTTACGGCGGAATGGAAAACCTTAGATAAATACAATCGGAAGCGCCGGAGGGTCCCCCCGCAGCCGGGAGGGGAGGGGGAGGAAACTTTTTGCTGGAACAAGAAAAAGCGAAGGCAGCAAACACAAACATCGAGCGAATGTAGCGAATTCGAAAAGTCCATTCGGTTTATTGACAATCGCGAGGGACCCTCGCTCCGCCGGATTCAAATCCCCGTCGCGATTTACAATAAATTTCAAGCGGAGAATATGTTAGCAATATGTCGCGCGGCGCCCCCGGCGGCGACGCGGGCGGCGACGCGGGCGGCGACGCGGGCGGCGACGCGGGCGGCGACGCGGGCGGCGGCGGCGGCGGCGCCCACCCGGCCGCCTCGCGAGGAATGTCTCAACTTGTTTACAACGTAATCAAAAATATTGCGACGGAGGGGACTCTGCATTTTCCACGCAGATCTTTGAATAAGCCCAAACGCATGTGACGCCACTTTAAGTTGTTACGGGGATGCGAGTTGAAGTGGTTTTAAATTCAAAGGGATCGTGTTTTGGAAATTTTATTGAGCCGTCGCAAAATAGGGTGCATTCACGGAAACGTTGTCGCTAAACGCATGAACAGATGTTGCAAAGTGCGGACTCACTTACAACACTTTCAAAGACTAGTAGAGTACCCGCGACTTCATCCCATAGAGACATGTAGGATGGTCCGTTGAAACCGTTAATGATAACATTTTCCTTTAAAAAATATCCCGTTTTAGATATACGTACTGAATAATCTTTTTTTAATGCTCCTCTGCACCATCAGTGAGTCCATCAGAGTTCCAAATGTAATGTTTCAATCTTCAATAGTTTGAATTGAGCGTTGTCTGCCACTCCCCGAAACGTTGAGTGAACAGGTTCTATTCCACAAGACAGTAACTTTGTACTAAGTTGAACAAAATCCGTTTAAAAGAATGTGTTATTAATATGTCAGTGAATTGCAGAGTTTAATTCAATTTGAAAATTAACCAGGTATTTTATTTATACAGCATTACGAACACATGTTTAAAACAGATGATGGTAAATCTTCACAAGCACAATGTGCTCCCGTTGTTGACTAATTGAGAGGGGCGCCGCGCCCGCGCCGGGAGCGCCACGCGGCGCTCGGCGCTCGGGGCCCCGCCGCGCCGCATATGCAGTTACAAGTATATCCTTCTGATTGAGTACTCACTTTGAAATACTTGACCCCACAGAGCAGACAGAAGTAACTTTTAGGTGCGAATGCTGATGGTGCGAATTAACAAAACGCAACACGAATGATGTAGGTATCTCTGACTCAATAGATATGTGAATGTAGATACATTCATTAAATTTTACAGGAGTATGTTATGATCGCAGACTTAAAAGTAGGCCGAGGTGGCCATAGGCGGTGATGGCCAATTAATAAGGTGTAGAATGGGGATATCCTTGGGGGAGGCCTTTGTTCAGCAGTGGACGTCTTCTGGCTAGTGGTAGTAATGGTTGGCCAACACAGATACACAACATCAACGTGTGAAAGGCTATTTGTATTAAGCGTCATTTTTTTAAATATTCAGGAGATCGTTTTAAAAATAACATTCTGAGAGAAATAATCATTCAAAATAAACTTCTTAGAATTTATTTAGATTCTTGATAATTCTGATATTTTTCATATTATTGAGAAGTTAATTGTTAATTATCTCGTGACATTTCCAAAAACGTCGCATAACACACCTTTAACCGTTCGATATGCGTTTAATTTTGATTCGGCGCCTGCTTGCTACGACGACGCGTAGCACTTGACTGTACTACGTCGTAGTCGATGCAAAAGTGATTGAATCTGTTAACTTTAGTTTTGATAATTGACTTGTTAAACTTAAACTGTTTAGTATTCACGCGAAGGCTGTGGATATCCCCCCCGGCCCCCCGCTCCCCCGCGCCCCTCCGGGCGACGTTCGCCCTGAACCAACAAAGGCTATTTACAAAGTAGAAGGCAGCGTCGCCGGTCGCGGGACCCTCATTACGGCGGGCGAAATTCCACTCTTTATTTATGAAATAAAAATGGAAACATTTCTGCGCACGCTGACGAATGGCCTCCCCGCCCCCTCCCCGGCGCCCCCCCCCACCCGCGGGAGGGCGGGGGTCACAATACCTCGCCCACCTTCGTGTAGGCGTAATATGACAGCGTTATGTGTTTTCAAACTGGAAACTGCAATTGTGTAGCTTCGTTTTACATAAAAGGTAAAGTTGTTTTCATAAGTGGAATAGTAAAATTAACTTATATATATATCTAAGTCAGTACTTTAGGAGGTCGTTTTCTACAGGGTTGTTTTTGGAGCCTCCACCAAAACTTCACAGTTCACCCAAATAACCAATGGTCAATTCGCAAAAAAATTTTGGGCATCTCCATACAAAATAGGCCGATTACGTGATCAAATTAGTATGAAAGGTCCAAAAAATTTTTTGCGAATTGACCATTGGCTATTTGGGGAGAGTTGCTCAGTTTCATGAGTATATGCCACTGTGAAGTTTTGGCGGGGAAGGTCCAAACATAACCCTGTATCAACCCAATCGCAATAAAGAGGCATCAGAAATGTAATAGCTTTCTTATCGCATGGCACTATGATCCATGCCGTCACGCGGGGCAGACGACGACGGCTGCACTCAGCGTCACCAGCGGTCCCGTTAGCTCGGTTAAAGTTACATATAATACAATATAGTACACAGACGTTGCCTCTCGAACTTCGTACATAACAAGTAATGTAACCGATGTGCAGGTTTCCTCTCAAGATGATTTCATTCACCTTCATTCAATCAGTTTGAAAGTACTGAACATAGATTTTGAAAAACTCATTAGCTCGAACCTCTTTGAACGAACTTTTGGTTAGCAGGGTCGAGTCACTACAGTGGCGAAACAACGCCAAGTCATCTAAATTATTTACAAATCAAATCAAGTGAAATAAATTTCAGGAATTGTAGGCGAACTGAGAATGAACGTCGAAGACCCAAAGCCACTCCCGTCAACATATTGTCGATGTTATATTTATGTACTAATCAGTGCGATGCTTTAGTAAATTGTTCATCGAATGCGAGGTACATAGGTACCGAAGCACCGACGTGAGATGTGGTGTCAATAGAGCTAAAGAGGAGGAGGCAGTGTGCGTCGGTTTGATAATTAAGGTTTAATTCCGTCACCCGCGGGGGCAGGGGCAGCGCGGGGAGGGGCGCGGGGGGGGGGGGGAGACCGGAAAGATTTTTCAATTACCAACTTTGTGCCGTTCGCTCCAATCTCGGAGCACAGGGCAGCGCGACAGCCAGAGAGCTCACGAACTATAATACTTTCTCATTGGTACAAGGAAGTTTCAAGAGACACCCTTGACTCCAACAAAACTGACATGATAATTTTGCAGACGAAAGAACTATTAAGAAAACAAAATAAGCAGCATATCCACTTAGCTTGTCACCTAATTTCCGACTAGTTTTCTGAATTTATTATCAGTAAATACATAATATTGCCACTATGAATCTAAAACAAAATAATCGATGACATGAGAATGCCATTTCAGCATCAGTTCCCCTCTAATAACACACAAACTAAAAAGAAACTCGTATTAGGTAGAGACAAATAAACCTTCAAGAAGTGTACACTGCTACCTACTTCGAATAAAATACATAATATCATTTTCAACAAAAAACAGTTCTTGCAAAGGAGTCTTTTTTCAGCCCTTTGAAAGAAGAACCAAAAATCTCAGTTAATTTTTGTGATGTCTCTACATTTCCTCTAATCTGGGCGTGTGGAATTCTTAATATCAGTGCGCGCTAACTACGGCCGTATAATATTGGCTGCCGGCGGTGCCCCCTGCCCCCCCCCCCTGCCTCCCCGAGACCGGAGACCCCCAGCCCGAGAGCTGCACCGACACTAGCATTCTGCAGGACCTTCCCATGCACGAACATGGAACAAAGAACAAACCGTTTGAAACTATTTCGGGTACAATTACTAGCACGATGCAAATAAAGTTGCATCTGACATAAATTTAAGAAGCGCTTCTTTATCTCTGTTTCTGTTTACCTTATTATTTAGTCAAAACAGCCTTGAGTAAGTTTTATTAGCGTGATCACGTTTACAATGGTTACCTGAGCACAGCCGTGGTCATAATCTAGATAACTTTGGCTGTTAGTGGCATCTGATATAAGTACCGCCGTTTTCGTGTTTCGCAAGCCCGCTAAGTCGTTGGTGCGATTGTTAGGTAACACTATATGGCAATCATTGATTCATATCAGGCGGCTTGAAAACTTCTGCCACTGGATTTGGTGTTTAAAACTTTTTATTGTCTTGTCACTTCCTCAATGGTCGCAAAATGTTCATGAAAACTTTTAGCAGGAAATCAATTTAATTCCACATCCCTACAGCACCTGGACCTGCAGCTTTAAATTGGATTCCTGCGACGCTCGGCGGCCTCCACAAAGAGACTAAACCTTTGACGCTAAATAATTGGCGCCGGAATGTGCCGCCGCTGGCTTCCAATAATTTGATAAATTCTACATTACTTGGTATCGGATCCTTGTTACTGAAAATTAAATTACATAGAAGATAACTATGGGTTATAAAAAAAGGCAAAACTAATTGTTGATATTTCTATCTTAGATTTCCACGACTTAACAGCGTTGTCATTTCTGTCGCCAAAGCGGCTGCGACACGGTCTGCTCATTGCCAACACAACCGCAGGTTTCTCTACCTTGACACATCGGCGCGCGACATAGCTTTAAACATTTTCGGGCAACATATTAGCCGTAGTTTAGGGATAGCGTAATAACCTAGTTTCTGCTGTTTATTCATTGTCCGTATTTTTTCTGTTAGTATATTTTACGTGTATTTGTCACGAACAAATACATTGCTCGTAACACCAAGTGCCGTTTCATCCGTGCGGTGGCGACTAAAGCGATGTAGATCCCACCTTCAACTATTTTGCTGAACGTAGAGCCGATTCACAATACGGCAAAAGTTACATACAAAGTAATGTTAGCATGTTTGTTTAAATATGTTTGCTCTATAGTTTTGTTTGCTTTTTGTATTTTGTGAATAAATGATACTATCCATCCATCTATATAAAAGTCGGAGGCGACGACGCTGCTAAGAAGTAGGCAGACAACAATAGCGATCTCAAACTGTCCGGTCTCCTCAGCGTAAAATAAAGTTATGAAGTAATAACGCGTGAGAGCAGTTTAAACCGCCGCCGCGCCGTCATCTCGTAAACCCGGTTTAATATCGCGTTGCAGACTGCCTCGCACCCGTGATGAATATAACTTTATGTTATGACAGTGCCTGATATTTAATATTTTTGTCGTAACTTATTAATTTCTATAATGCTTCAATTTTTTTAACATTATGTACCTAATAATGAAAAAACACGATCAGTATAAAATATCCCATTGCTTGAAATGTTTGAAAGGAAGTTTGGAAATTGGGCTTTATGGCTATCCAGGACTTTTCTGGTACATAAATCAATTAGTTGATTAGATAAATAAACATGGCCCTGGAGGCATTTTGTATCCGTGGGTAAAACAAAAGTTTCCTTACTAGTTCACAGATTACTGTGAAAACATAGCTAGGACGAGAAAGAGGCGTGCGTTGTTAGGCTAGGGACAAAATAAGCGAAAATGTCCCGGGCCGAATTATCGCGGGCGCTCTCAACAAATATGAAGGACGACGGACGAATAACGGAAGCGCAATTAGGAACTTGCAGAAATTTTAAATTTCATTAAAAGTAAAAGAGGTTGTCAAAAAGATTGAAAATCCACAATATGTCTGAAATTTCCAAAATACTGCAAAGTATAAAATATATCTCACTAATATTATAAATGCGAAAGTATGGATGTTTGTTTGTTTGTCAGTTTGTTTGTTTATTTGTTTGTTTGTTTGTTCCGCTTTCACGCCGAAACTACTGAACGGATCTGGATGAAATTTGGTAGGTAGATAGATAAAACACTCGACTAACACATAGGATACTTTTTATCCCGGAAAACTTAAGGGTTCCCGAAGGAATGCTTAAAAACTCAAAATTTCTAGATTCTGAAGTCCACGCGGACGAAGTCGCGGGCGGAAGCTAGTCCGTAATATTTTCGTCTTATACTACGTAAAACATTATGATTATTACATTTTACAACGAAAGTTTATGCATTAACGTCACTGCAACGTGACTGTTCATATGAGGCGTTTTCGGGTCGTACTCCGCGACATTGTACGCAGCGCGCCAAACTGATTTTTATCTATAAGAATTCACAAAAACAAATCCTATATTATTCTGAATTTATCCATTAAAAATCAAGTTTATAAGTTACTTATTACCTCAGCTTTACAGACCAGTCGTAAAATAGTTTTATCGCCATAATCGGCGCGCGCTCGTAAAAGCGTGGTTCAATATAAATAGGAATTAAATTAATTAAAGTCGCACTCGCGCGGCTTCACACGACACGACCATGACCTTTTTATGTTTTCACGCTTTCACTGATACGCCGAAGTCTTATTGAGCCATAAAATAACAAATATTTCTTATAGTTTGCTAGTCACTTTATACTTTTTTAAGATAATTTTATAACATGTGTCAAATACTCATAAAAACAGACTGGGTGTGAGTCAAGCCCTCGACAATAACTCTACCTTTTGCCTTTGAGTACGGAACCCTAAAACCATAATAAACAATTATAATTTTAGTGCTTGATTGCAAATAACATTCTGCTGGACATGACCTGTTTTCTGTATTGACCTGGATGGATGGATGAGTGATCAAACGAAACAATTGCAAGTCCACATGCATGAAGCTATATATGTCGTGGCCAGATCATAGAATTGATCATTTCATGATGTGGCCGAACATTTCATGAAATGATCGTATTTCATGAAATGGCCAGCTAAAACGGACCATATCGTTTAAACGTCAACGTTTAATGATATGTCCATCCACGTTTGGCCATATCATTAATGTAGGGTTTCCATGATATCAAAGGTTTAATAAAAATTGATTGAATATACACAAAGTTGTTGCGGATAAGGAAAACTGGAAGTAACTAACTCAGCCACAACCTACACTTCTGAGTGACTTGACTTCATGGTGGTCACGATCCCTAATCGCTGTGGTTACGACTTGGAAGAAGTGAGGTATAAGTGATTATGGCACATTTTTGTAAATGAGATTGAAGTAGATAATGATTTTGTATACATGCTTTGTGAACCCATAGCTCCAATCCCCTATTAAATTCGCGACTACTCCGGTCGAGTAAATAAATTAATTCTGAGAAATCTGTTGATACCAGTTTGTACGTGAAAATTGATGGGACATTTATATTACGATCATCGCCTTCGGTGGTCTTACATCTCCAGTCAAAACGGCTGGACGCACGCGAAATGAGATGAACGTGGCATGCAGTCGATAATGATGCAGAGCATGTTCCGTAACGTACATTGACACCAAAAATCAATACTTTGCCTACGATTTCGCACGTTTCTAGGAAAACAAAGCTCCCTCATTAGAGCGGGTACGGGCGAGGGTGGAGCGGTGCCATTATGCACGCTGCATACATTGCCGGCGCGGCGTCCACCGGCGGTCACGCAGCCGCCGGCAACACTCTCAGCCGCCCACCAAAGAGAACACATTACTCTTCGCCCGCTGCAAAGTTACCGTGGCACTGGTGTGGTTCGTTCGTCTTGTTTACACCGATACCGTGGCTTTTATCCTACTAGACAGAAAGATGAAATTACTCGATATGGATGGTAAGAGTACCGTGGCCGATGTGAGTGCAGCTTCCGGCGCGCCGCACGCGGCGGGGATGCATTAGCGCGCACTATTTGCATAAGCTGATGACTTGGCTTGCGGACGCTGGCTATCGATTGGGGAGGGGTGTGATGTGAGCGTAATGCCGCCGGAGGGAGAGGATATTGCATTAAGTATATGAATGTTTTGTGTCGCGTTGGAAGCTGGTGGAATAGTGAAATCAGAATACGATAAATTGGTGTAGACTATGTGTAGACAATCCGAAAATGAAAGGCGCAGTTTAAAAGTCGCTTTGAGAATATATTGCTGCCTGAATTACACAATAATCATGATATTATAATTTATGTTTGGCTGTTTCTAGATTATTTATTTATGTACGAGTGAATATCTCGTACGTTTGCTGACTCAAGCACAACAAAAGAGCTTCACAGAAAACCAGTAATGCAACAGCATTAATTTGCTGCAACTATTCAACTATGTATATGTATAATGAGTGAAGGTACCTCTCTGGAGTCACTGCGCTGCACATTCTATTAATTTTTTGTCTCCTATGAATAAGAAAAAGGTGTTGTATGTTTTTGAGTTACTTTTATTTAAATTCTAAAGATATTTTCAGTGCGAAAATTACGTGACAAGTAGTTAGAAGTTTTCGGTATAATCTCATCTCACTAATTACTATCACTAATCACTATCACTAATCACTAATCACTAATTCACTAAACACTAATCACTTATCACTATCACTAATCACTACCACTAATCACTATCACTAATCACTAATATTTATAAATGCAAAAGTATGGATGTTTGTTTGTTTGTTCCACTTTCACGCCGAAACTACTGAACGGATTTGGATGAAATTTGGTAAGTAGATAGATAAAGCACTCAGCTAACACATAGGGTACTTTTGATCTCGGAAAACTCGAGGGTTCCTGGAGGAGAGGCTAAAAACTAAAAATTAGCGCTGCCTTAACATTTTATTTCTATCGGGACCCAGTTCTGAAGTCTACGCAGACGAAGTCGCGGGCGGAAGCTAGTAGTTATATAAACATATGTAATGAAAGGACACTTCCACCACACAAACAGTCAGAACGTGCCTTCGGACGCGGCTGCACGCCCCGATCCCTCCCTCGCACCTCGCCCGCCGACCAGTGGCCAATAATTAAGCATCGTTCTGAGCGTTGCCGTAGGTCCGGGGTTTGGTTCCCGGTTTAATTCATTATATCTCCGTATTTATCTATAAATGGGTTTCAGTCGCAGTCTCGCCTGTGTCAGTCTTGACTGATGCAGATAGTAAAAAGCTATTCAACACAGCTTCATCGCTAACAGTTATAATCGGAACTCATAATATCTGTTTAAGAGATATTGTATCTTCTTGTAATGAACAAAGCATCCAAGCTGAGCAATAGCTAAATTTTTTGATGAAATTCTTTGGTGTGTCAAATATGTTATTATTTCAGCATCGCCGTCACAATTCATCAGGTGAGACAATGGCGCTACGGCTACTAAGGCATAAAGCCATGACTTTCTTGCTGCACTAGGAAAAACAGCTAAAACGTCATTGATTGCACACTGTCCATTATGGAGGCTCTTTCTGGTACTTTTCCTTGTGGTGGCCTTCACTTTACACGTGCAGTAAAGCCTGCTATTTATAATAAACTATCTATCTATCATACACTGGTGTAACAAAACAGATAATGGATTCTAGTTATAAATACGTCTACTGCTCATCCTAGTGAACAACTTGTGTTCTACGACTTTACTGAATTTGTGAATTCGGAAGTTTTTTGACATTGAAGTTTTGTCATATAATTTGATCCGCTGGTGTCTAATTTGATCCGCTGGTGTCTTCTATTTTGTTACGCCATTTTTAACTGAGTTTTAAGTTACGGTGAATATACTGTTTCCGCGGTTTAAATTTTAAATCATTATCAGAAAAACTATCAGATAAATACTGTAGTACAAAAGGTTACCTCTGGCAGTGTAGAACTGCCGTCTATACAATGGGTAGGTATAGACGTTTTTATTCGCAATTGGTTATTCCGTGTCATCATGTCCCCTTATGGTAAGTGATGAAGATACAAAAGATGGAAACAGGTTTACCAAGATTCCACAACGCAATGAGAAGTGGCTGGGAATCTTATCCCCAAGCCAGAAGAAATCAATACTGTTAATTAATTTTAACTTGCCGTAAGTACGATATACCACCATCTTCTATCCATTAGACAGGCGGGTTTAGAAAATGTCCTACTACCTACGCTATATATATATAATAACCAAGTCAAACAAACTTGGCCCACGCCGGGAATCAAACTTGTAACCTCTTGATGTAAAGCTAGTGGATTAGCCACTACGCCACAAAGGCAAAAAAAGTGAATGAATTATATTCAATCGTAGAAACAACGGAAGGAAATAAAAATCAAGGGGACTGCAATAATTAGCGCGCGGGCGCGGCTCAGCCCCCGCTGATTGTCGCGCACCGCTTAAGAGCCGGCTTTAATCAACAGCAGGTATTTAAGGCGGGCGGGACGCTGTTCCGGAGATTTGTGACTGTCTAAATAGTCCTCTAGAAGCAGGGCGAGTCTCCCTCCTATAAACCTTTAATTGATTTTACTCGGCTACGACTATTAAAATAAAAGAGCGCGAATCAGAAAATGTGGCAGTTAAAAACGAGACAAATTTGAAGAAAAGACGCCTAATTTTTAACAGGATTTTCATAATTCTAATTTAATTTACGTTCAACTTTTTTGCGAATTAGTCCTGCGTGTGTGCAGGCGACACGCCCGCGCCGTCTACGCGCCGTCTACGCGCCGTCTACGCGCCGTCTACGCGCCGTCTACGCGCCATCTACGCGCCGTCTACGCGCCGCGCCGCCTTCAACACATTGCATTCAGAGGCGAGCTGACACGCTCACACGATTGTGAACCCATGATGACGCTAAATCATTGAATCAATCAATCTGTTTTTTACGAACTAGAATTTTACGTGCATATTATCCTCGGTGACGTGCTTCGAACCAGTTTGTCACTGGATCCAATACCACCGCTGGAACCGTTACTGTGTTGCATGATATACAAGGTGTAACAAAATAGACGTAGGACCCGTTAACTGATGCTTCTACTCATTATACAAAAAAAAATATTAGTCAGAAAAATACAGGAATAATTTTGGAGTCTCTATCTCTCATAATGAGGAAAAAAGCCACCTCTTTGCTGTTCAGACTGAGGGGCAGCAATAACAGCATCCTGAAAATGATAGCTGAACGGGTGGATTGCCCAATCCAAAAACATTGGGTGGAGCGATCCATAGGTATAATTAAATGAAACTGTATTTCTTCTATGTATAATATTACTATTATTTGTGTTTTACTAACAGTCTTTTAGTTGTACCTATTGTCTTATTACTAACATTTCTCTGGATTACCTGGTCTGAAATAAAGATATTATTATTATTATACAAAATTTATTATACCAAAACAGCTGATCAATTGGTATTGAAAGAAAATTTTTACTGTGTCCGCAAAGTCGTAAAACAAAAGTTGTTTAGTATAATGAGCAAAAAAAGTGAACTGCACAATAAGGAAATGCAACCTCAGTTACTGTGTTGGACAGTGAGTAATCAGTGATGTCGTAGCGTAGGTAATGTTTCTAGTGTCGCAACGAACGAGGTTACAGCGTCGCCATTGTCTCACCCGACAGTAACTACAGCAACTGTGACAGTAATGCCGAATGTCGACACTCTGACTTATTGAGAAACGTCAGCGAGCGTGCTATGAAATATTCAGTTATTATTCAATGTAGATGCTCCACCCAACACAATAAGATACAATAGTTTTAATACAGGGAAACATGTTAATTAATAAAAGGTGTCTTTTTAATTGCCACTTTTTAAATAAATGCCATAATGTTTTGTATTTTCTATACGAATCGATCGTCGTATTGACCATATTTGTATAGAGAGTTCTGTTTTGTGACCCGTTTGACATATGTACAAATATATTCTTGTATCTGTTTTGTTATACGATGTATGCACTTATAATATGCAAAATTACGACTTCTAGTTTTAATAAAAGTATTTGTTCGGCCACTAACGTAACCTTTTTGAAAAGTGTGTTGGAGGGAGTTTCTTTGGAGCCGTCGTTTCTTCTCACTCCGCAAACACTCCCCAGAACGGCGGGAACACGAGTTCCGAGTGCAGTGGTAGGAACCTCGTATGAGATAGTAGAATAGACAAAAGGATGATCTTAGAAAAGTGTACACTGCTAACTACTTCGAATAAAATATTTTAATTTTTATACCTAGTTAAAAGGGTTGTAACAAAACATTATAGATAGGTGTACGACGTACGTTAACTGGGCATTCTACTAATCATTTTGGAAAACTTTTGATTAACGAATTTGATGAATTCGCAAAATGTTTCACTTTGCAGAGACTGTAAGCATAGACTCTTGATCTAAAGTTTGTAAGTTATGAATTTATGCTGAGTAAGGCATGTGCTTCACTATCCGAGCATAAGCTCACAACACAATCGAGAGAGCGGCAACCGAACGCCATCTGGACATTAATTAAACATTTATCAGAATAACGACATTAGCATTATTATTGCAAACGTGACTTATTGCGAGCGCGGGCGGCGCGGGGGCGAGTGGGCGGGGGTGGGGGGGTGCACCGTCGCCATGGCAACCGCCCCCGCCTAATCAATTGCAGAAATATGTACGAGCAATTACCACAGCAAGCTGCCCTCCCGCGGCCCTCCACGCTCGTAAAGTTTGCTCAATTTAAGGGGAGGATAATGCATCGGCGGGGCTCAGGCTAAACTGGGCGAGGCCGAGAACGCTAGGCGACACTCGACGCGCTGGGAAGACGTATAGACGCAGCTATAATGCGCTTTGTAGTTAGCTAAACGTGCCATCTTATTATTGGCTGTGTCCGTGGTTTATGGCGCGCCGCTGCCGCCGCCGCCGCCGCCGCCGCGGAGTGCTCTCTCTGTGACGCAGACAACAAGAAAACGTATTTTACTTTTAAATAAGCCACTAACTTGACGCTTCTATCTGCTCTCAAACACGTGTTTTGTGTGCCAAACCAAATACAATCAAATTTTCGCACCACGTGTCCGTCAATGCCGCAAGGAGTTTATAACTCACCTACCTAAAGGAAGCAAGCCAGCGCTACAAAGATTTTAACTTAATTCACAACAGAACGCGTCGGACGGGGTCTCCTTTTTACCTATGTAAAGACATTCAGACAGAGAAGCATTATGTTTGCCTAAACTCAGATTAACTCCGACTAAACTCAAATTTTCTAAGTCCTTGTAAAATAATTAACATATTAAGATAAAAAAACTCCTAACTATACTCTTGATACAAATAAATCTGTTATACCACGTGAGTTATAATAAAAAATAAAACAAAACAAAATATTGCTTCAAAAACGTTTTGTTTACATTTTAACACAATACTTCATGCAAATAACACAATTAAACTAGATAAACAAACTAGTCGCATGCCACTACACACAAAGAAACGCTATCTTTGGCGCCGCACCTTCGCCCGTAGTCCGTAGCCCGTCACGGCTACAACACTAGCCCGTCGCTGCCGGCGCCGCCGCCGCCGGTGCGTTTCCTGGAATTTGACAACACTTCGTTTCAAAACTAAGATTGCATTTAAACGATTAAATTGAAAATTATATAAATGACTTATATGAGAAGATAGACACCTAATTCATTACTCATAGAAATCCTCATAGATACCGCTTGCCACGAAGCACCCGTACTACGCATTTACACGTAGACTAAAATATTTTAGAGAGGGCCTAAAAAAAGTTTTTAAATATGCCCGAATTTTGTTTTTGTAACAAAGACATACCCGTTTATTTTCGCAGTTGCTAGGAGAGAGCGATCCTCTGTGTGACCTGGCGTCGTCGACGGCCCTCTGAAAAGGAAATGATGAAAACATTAACGCACCACTACCACTCCGCCGGTGCTAAGCGCTGTAAACTTAAACATTGCGTTTCCTCATCGTACTGGCGATAACCTGCGGCTCGAGCTGGCGCTGCTGGCGCCGGCGAGGGTCTGCTGCAGCCGCCATCTTCTCATCTTCAGCCATTTCCCAGCCTACCTGTAGACAAAGAGAACAATCAGGGCCGGCCTTTGGGTCCTGCCACCCGTGCCCAGGCACAGGGCGCAGAGCTCAGGGGGGCGTCAAGTGCCCTGGTATAGTTGGACGTTAACCTGGTAGATAAAGCGCCCCAGGTAGGTAGAATATTTTTAACTGCCTGCGTGGCCTAATGGCGAGTGCTTTTGGTTGACGTCATGAGTTCGCGGGTTCAATTTCCGGCGGAGTCTGGTTGTTAGTAGAGATTTAATAAAAAAGGGGATATATTTGTTAATAGAATATAATTTTAATCATCATCATAAATTCATATACATGATTATTAATATAATAAAATAAAAAATACGCGCTTGCTCCACTCGCGCTTTCCCCTTTTACCGCAGCGCAGTTTTTTATTAAATAAATTCATTTGTCCTGATGTCTAGCTTTTTCTACTTAGAGTAGTTAATTTCCATCCTGGTAATATAAAAGATTATAATCTTATCAATTATGGGCACATTTAGGTATTTTGATGGTGCCCAATTTCTTTTTATCAACCAGGAATTAAAGAGCTGAGTATTCTGGGTGGGAATCTTGGAGCCAATTTTGACCAAACATAGAACTAAGAACCCCCGAAATGAACCTACTTTCATAAAAAAAAGTTTTCAATAATTTTCCACCTATTTGATTTGGCTTAGTTAGACAAAAAGCAAACTCAAACTCATTTTTTTTATTTTATTTAATTACATGCTTTACACATGCTTTTAAATCGTCAATATTTTCTTCTCCCTAGCTAGTACAAAGTCCCTACCACGCGGGACTTGTGCACAGACAGACAGGGACAGAGAGACATGATTCAAACTTATAAGCTAATTTGTAACTTCACGGTTGAATATGTGTTAGTTATAATTAAAAACATAATTGTAAAGGGCGCCGAAAAACATTAGGCATAGGGTGCTCAAACTGCTAAGGCCGGCCCCGAGTACAATTGTACAAGAGTGTGTTATGATAATAGATCCAAAAACTTCTGCGAGTCTCTCTAATCATGAGTAACTTTCCAGCCACAGCCAGATTAGTCTAAGAAAATGCAATGATGTTTTACTCTCAGTATGAAATACGACTTGATAGAGGGGTAGTTAGGTAGCTCTAGTGAATAGGAAATGCACACTCGCAAGTTAACGTACACATGTATAGTAAGGCGGGGGAAACTCGATCCCAGCACGTATATTAATATCTCGGTGCAGCGGACACTCCATACAGGGCGGCGATTAATTAACTATTCTCCCCCCTTCACCCTTCGCCCCTACCCCACCCCCTCCCCACCAGTAATATCGCTCGCACCTGCGGCTGAAGGCTCAGATTAACATTGTTTATCGCTCCACTATTAATCGTTTGTTTAATCCGGACGCAATGGCCCAAGAAACTAATTATGGCGGGCGCCATATTTCCCTGCGGCAGATGCCTGCGTTACCCTTCCGACCGCCCCCAAAGTAACTCCTAAAAAGGGCACACTCTCCATTTGCGCGATTTAAAAATGTTATTCAAAACCGTCGCGGGAGGCAAACGAGCGCGGCGCGCTCGCTATTCTATTACCGACCCTCGCAAATAAATTCCATCGAAGCGCAATAATAATAAAAAAATGTCGAGAGCTTGTCGCGTGCAAAAGACGTGCGGTCACGCGCCTCCCCTCCCCCTGCCCCATGCCCCCGCGCCCGCCCTCGCACGAATATAATATGCATTATGCGAAATCCGTAACTCTTATGCCGGGTCTTGAGAATACCTTAAAGTGTTTTCTCGGTACCTCATTGAACACTCTGTGGACCTGACCTTAGAGTCCTTTGTCGCGGCGCGCTGAGGCTCGTGGAGGCACCTAGCGAGAGGGCCGAGCGGCGGCGGGAGGGGGGGGGGAGGGTGCGGGCGCCTGCACTCTCGAGATAACGCGGGTATTAATCATAGCATTATCGGCCGGTAGCGGCGTCTTTGTTATGACACCGCGTTATTGCAGTTTTTTCTCTATCTACCCTCGAGAGCGATAAACGGCTGGAGAGTGAATTTTCCGGGACAGATGTTTTAGCGGGCGGCGGTGGCGGCGGCGGCCCGCGGAGACGACCGGAATAAAACATTCAACGTTATTATTATGCCGTGACGGCCGCCCGCCGCCGGCCCCCAGGTCTTCAGGACATTCATAAAATAGAGCATCATCTCTTTTACAGCTGTATTATGAAGATTTTATGCGACTTTGAATTTAAGATCCGTTACTTTCTAGCGACTTCACAATAAAGCGATTTTATGTTTACGAGAAATTTGCTAATGACATCACGATCATATCATCATGGCGTCTCGTCTATCGTTTTCATATGTATATTCGAAATGGTAAATTATTTTTTCGATCGGCCTGAGGGCGAGTCCGCCGCGATCGTATCGGGTCGGTCTGATCAGTCATCAAAAGCTTTGCACCAAAAACTGCAGTGAATCGTCTGATGGACGCAAAGAATGATGATTGCTTTTAAAAAATACGGTTTTTTTTGTTTCTTTTAGCACTCAATGATTAATTTGAAATACTTTTCAAAGAATGGTGTAAGACCCTATTTTATATTCGGCAGTTACTCTTGGCTGGTAAACCGAGCGCACTAGAGCAGCCACCACTTTTAATTAGACATGAAAATGCTAAACTGCACCATACTTACTGTTTGCATTTATGTTTTTAATATTAAAATAATAATTTGTGTTAGTGGCAGGTCGGTAGTATCGATCTCGACCTCGAGTAAAAGTTGTATTAACCAAATGATGGTCTAATACCAAATAATACTAAATATATTCCTGTGTCGCGAGCTACCATTTACATCGTTATCATAGATGTGTAAAGCGGAATATAGAATCCGAACTGTGTCCTGGGAATGACTAACAATACAACAGAAGAGGAGCTTATTATGCGGCGCACCCTGCACCGTGACTTCACAGCCGCCACCTCCTATTGACAGTTTATCAGCGCGGCGGCTTCATCAGTCATTCCGTTCTTATTCACGTCGCGGGCCGCTCAAAGGGCGCTTTTCCGCGGCATTTCCCGCCCGATGACTGGCTCAATACACGGTACACGAAGAATACTGTATTCCATTATTAGAGACATTTATTCAATGCTATATCATATTATTGATATTGTCTACGCAATCTGATTTGAACTTGAATGAAACTTTTTAAGTATTTTGTTAGTAAATTCAAGATTCTGAACATGTTAAACATGTAAAGACATAAATCCTACCAATAACTATAAACTTTAAGTAAAAAATCATGTGCCAAGAAGAATATAATGACGCCTCAGTTGTAGGTATTTTATGAAATCATTATCACAGGAAAAGATCTGATTTCAGATGACGTATAAACAGCAAAAAAATCTTTATGGGCTGACAACTGTAATGCCTGGCATGGAATCATGGAATACAAGGTTTCTTGTACTTCGCAGCCCAGCCTCGGGAGTACGCGAGGTTTTCACAACAATTTGTGTATGATTAATGTTGCCAGCCGTCAGCGCCGGAATCTGGTCACCCCGGGGACCGCTCGCAACTATAAAACTTGGAACGCCCGCGCTCGCCCGTCGCGAAAGATGTATTGCGTCATAAAACTAGATAAATGTAAACTGAAACTACTTAGTTATAATTTAAACTTTGTGTGGCGCTTAGTTTTTCTAAAAATACATTCTAAAAATACACAGTAATATCTTCAATTCTTCGTTAATCAATTAGCCCATAATGAGCTACACGTATGGATGTGTAACAATAGGATGTATCAGAGAATATTGGAACGGTTTGACTATTCCTTCACTGGTGTTACTGAAGAAAGTAGAAAAAATAGAAAACTAGCAAAACATACAAGGAATCACGAGTCGGCCCCGTGCGCACGGTCGCGGAAGGCGCACCGCCGGCGAGCGGGGGCGCGCTGGGATCATTTTTCACGTTTCATGAACCGGCCGGCGGCGCGGCAGTGGATTAAAATACATTTCGCCGTCACCGTGATGGATGGCGCCGCGGGAAAAGGGTTGCTACCTCCCTTCCCCTCCGCCGCGTCCCACCCCCGCCCCCACGGGGATGCTGCGCCCGCTCGTGACAAACGGCCAGACAACTCCGTAATATTATACTTATGTATGAATCTCTAATTTTATGTGCCGTATCGTAAAACTGAAACGACGCCATAAAGGAGACTCCCGTACGAGACAATATAAACAATAACATGTTATTTCATATTTGTTCGTCATCAAATCGTTGCCTTGCGTCACTGATATCCGTTGGGAACACATAAAACAATGCCCGATTGGTAGTTTGTTAGCTTTGCCGATGGCAGCGCGATGGCCATGTAATGGGTTCCTGTGACGGTCACACGACACCGGGTGCGGCTGAAACGTTTCAGGCAAACAGCCGTAAGTGAAAGCAAATATGCCAAAAAACGTATTTGCGTTGTGTCGCATGTATTTGTGCGAAAAAACGGCGCGCACTGTTTGCTCACACAACACGGCGCGCATTACCGGCCGCAGCGAAAGCAACTACACCGGCCCTATGAGAAAACATCCCCGCGCAAATACAGCGAGCGTAGTGGAGATATTATTATTACATGGACACAATAACTTACTTAACAGCTCTATTACAAGGGTTTGGTTTACTATTTTTATAAAGTATTAAATAAACATTATTTTTGAATAAATGGAAACATGAAAATTTAAAATAGGGATAATGAGTCTCTCATCCTCTCTCGTAGGCATCGTAAAGCTACCTTGTAGCACGATCAGTTGTGGTGTCACAAGGGTATGGGATGGCGAAGGGCCGGGTGTTGCACTGAGCGATGCGAAATAGGAACGCATCCCGCCACCTTCACTTCACTGATCAAAAATTAGAGGCTTCTTCATTGACCAGTATCTAGCTACTTAGAAGCCATTTCCAATAAAACGGTAAGTATATGCATAGACAGAAAATTATTCAAATTTATTTAAAACACAAGCGCATTTTGAAATTACTGCTATAGGTACACGTAAAATAACATATAAGTATCATAATATGTCAACTGCACCTACATTTGTTTGTTTGTTCGTTTTTTTACTTTAGCCTAAGTATTTTATTTTTTAGGTGTTGTGTTTTTGACACTGAATAAATGAGTTTATATCCTATTCTATTCAATCTAAGGATTAAGAGCAAGACGAATCCAATGATACTTGGCACTTCAAACTCCATGAAGCCGTCTTGGTTCCAGGCGGTAAAAATGAGACGGGCATACATAGACATAGACATATGTTTATTTTTGACACAAAAAACAATACACAAACAGTAATAATACTAGATTATAAAACCATACCATACATACTCACGCACATATAGGTACTAGCCGAAAAACATTACCCTCCGCTTGCGCAGTCGAGTGATCGCAATAAGTTCGATAAGACCTTTTACAAAAAAGTTTCATGTGTTTATACAGTATACAGGTTGTTAAGTGTTTGAAATTTTAAGGGGTTAGTCAGAATCAAGTATACCATAAAGGAAAAATATTGAAAAAATCCTGTCTACAATTTGTTTTCACTTTCCCAATCAAATTCTTGATTCAGTATTCAGATTTAGTATAGGAAACTGGGAAAATAATTGCATTTTTCCAATATTTTTCCTATATTCTATAGTTAGTTGATTCTGAGTATTTATTTACTATTTATTTTTATGTGATAGGTGGCAAACGAGCAGACGGATCACCTGATGGTAAGCGATAAACCCTGAGTAACCCCTTAAATTTCTAACGCACTTTTTACCACCCTGTATACCACAAAGTGGATAATATTATAAACAGTGTTAGCAACTGGATCCGTGGCCGTCTACACCAAACCGATTCCACCTACATTAGCTGATTGTGACGACGACGTCGCTATTTGCTGCCGCGCCTTCCGCCCACGCGGCTGCGGCCACCGCGCTGCCTCACGCCACGAGAAACACAACACGCCAGGAAATTAGCCAAATGGCAACACAAACAACTCACCTACCCGCACGATTCCCTTTCACTACATAGTACCACAACCCGCGCCGTAAATACACAAAAACGAAGAACCGCAACGCAAAGGATACAATAATGCTCCAGGTGCACAGCGCTATCTGACAATGTTTTTTTCTTTACTTTTATAAACACAAATTGTGTTTTGATTTTTTGATAGTTTATTTTGTAGCACACTCCAAAAAACAAGTCACGGCAAAAAACGCGTCAAAAAGCTCACGTCGCGTGTCTACAACTAAATGCGTTTCGTAAAAAACAGCTGCAACTGAAAAGGGTTACGGAAGGGTTGCTTCCCCTAGGATGCTCCGATGCAACCCTTCGCAGGCGAGCAGCCACGCGCCGGTCTGATCGCGACGTTGTAAACAACCCTTTATATGCAAAGCGCCAATAAAAAGCAGCGGCTCGTGCATGCGCGGTATGATTTTAAACTGATTTGAATATAGAACATTTACATACGGCACGGTGGCGCTCCGCCATTGGCCGCTGATTTGCGTACGGGTGCGCAGTGCCGGCCGGCGCAGGTTTTTTAAAGTGTCATTTTTGAGCGACGTCGTGTGATTCGCCATTGCGTACGTGTCGGTACTCGCAACCCTATTTATATGCAAACACGAAGATGAATATGATTGGTTTGCAAGCCCGCTGCTCTAGATCTAGATTACCCTTCAAGGCTACCCTGCTATGTGATTATGCTTACATATTCCTCTCGTAATTTATTTTAGGTACAATACCTAGAATAGTAACATTTACTTATACGTACTGCCCGTGAACACTGATGAAGATCCATGTATCTACGTTATACTTTGCTATTTCAAGTATTTTACGAAAACGAACAGCACCCGCCTAAGGCAAACATCGTTTGAAAAGTTCTCCTTATTTGAGTCGGGATTGCAAAGGAAACCTCATTAGAGGGAAGGTCCTTTGTAGTACAATCAGTGTAGCGACCCGTGCGCTCCCCCCCCCCCCCATTCGCCCGCCGGCGGCGGGTCGGAGGTCATTATCGAATTGTTTAAAATAACGAGGGACCAGCGTTTGTTTCGCTAGTTAGCAATCTCCTCCACTTCTCCTCTGCCTACTCATATAATTGTATTGTATTTATTCATTAACAAATTACATTGTGTATGAAATATTTAAAGTTACAAAATATTAAAATAAATATGTCAACATATAAATTAGTAATACATGTCAAAGAATAATAATTAAAAATACCTTACCTTAAATGCAACATTACATTACTAAGGGGACGGTACAGACGCACCCATCGTCGTACCTTGCTTGCGTTCTACATATAAGGTCCTGCTGGCCTAACATGCGCAACGTGACAAAATTTTGTCGACGCATTTTCTCGTGTTAAAACGAGATATGTTTATTTGTCGAGGAGTCCTAACATGACAGTACACGGAACTCTTTTCGATCTGTCATTTTATGAAATTTTATCGTCTGTCAAACTTTTGTCGACAAACTCTAACATGCGCGCCCTTATTTCTCGAAATTTGAAACTTCTACTCGACATGTTTCTCTTCGATGAATTTGAGCGACGAGATAAATGAGAAACGCGAAAACAAAAAGGCAGTCCTGTATTACGACTATATAAATATACAATTATGATCAAATGGCCATTACGTCCCCACTGCAGGGGCACGGGGCCAAGCCCGGATTGATGGAGGTTGTGGAGCTAGTAGCCAACCCCAGTGTCAGAAGTTTTCAAGCTACCTATAAGGCCTCTAACATGACATGGCTTAACGACTGCTAGCGATAGCAGCCGGCACCAACGACTTAACGTGCCTTGCGAAGCACGGAAACGGTCGAGACAAATGCCACTAACAGTCAGACTCATCCAAAAATATAAGATTTCTTAAAAGAAAACATTGATCAAAATTGAAGCGCGCGCGAAGAAATCAAAGAACTCAAAGAAGTCAGTGACCAAAGAGAATATAATCACTATTTTAACAACGAAATTATTGAAAAGCTCAGAATAAAAAGTTTTTATTGCTGAGATCTAACAAAACTCACGAAGAAAACAAAAAGTCTGTGACAAAAGAGAATATAATCACTATTTTTTTCATAAAATTATTGAAAATCAGACTAAAAACTTTTTATCGCTGAAATCTAACGATTTTTATATGACAAACCGGTTATTTTTCTTAAAATGGCAACATCAACTTCTCGCTGTTACTTGTCACGACAAAGCGAAGTCATGCCGAGAAATCTTCTCTTCCGTGGTACGCATGTTAAGAAAAACGACAAAATAATCGGGATCAACAAATTTTATCATACACGACATGAGATAAGTCGTGTTGCGCATGTTAGGCCAGCTGATTTACTATTAGACTAACTGAACTAAACTGAACCTAGAACTTTTGAATAATTACAATTATGTTATAATAATATCAATGTGATTACCGTTACGACGACGAAGACATCAATAATCTATCCACACTATAGGTAATATATTGTAGTATTAAAAAGTTTCCTTCGTTGACACACCTTCCAACAAAGGCTGCATGCGTGGCCACTGGCCATAGAGACGTGCTGAGTTAGCTTACAAACAGACAAGATGACAAGCCAGTCGTCACCCGCGAGCTCCCGCTGGGAACCTGTGAAACCATCAAGCGATAGCGGCAAAGAATCTATTAAAACGTAGTAGAGATAGATGCAATAAATGCTTTGAATTGAACTGAATAGACGGGGCAGTCACATGAATTAAAATGATAAATGTCCTGGCGATAAACTTGCTTACGTCGATGAACACAATCATAATACTTATTACGAACCAAGTAAAACTGAAACCGACAACACATTTGTTAGGTTTATTTAAGTACCAGCATACTTGGTGTCAAGGTTCGCGGTATGAGCGTACCTATAGTTAAAACCGTCAATGTGGACAGGTCCTCGGACCGCCGGCGGTGGCAGACACGCTCGTTACAGCCCTGTTTACACGCTCCACCGGTCACAAAAAACGCTCCATTTGGTAATTAAATTGCGCCCCGAGGCCCCTCGGCCGGCCAGTGCGCAGGCGGAGGAACTGCAAACTTAAACAGCAAACATTTGCCGCCGCAGAATGCTGGTACTTCCCGAAATTGCTTGTCAATAAAATTGGCTACCTAGTCGCGCCCCCGGCGGTGCGGGCGGCGAAATAAATATCGAAACTCCATCTCATCGTCCCCAACTTATTTGGGAGTACCGATAGATTGTCCGCCGGTGCACGTGTATTCCTTACATCTGTTCACATTGAAGAGTGAGCCCCGACAATAGCTATTTTAACATTTCTTCATTTTCTTAAAACTTCAGAACATCGAATTCAACATATTAGACTGTATTGACATTGTAAACGTAACTGATATCGTTAAATAGGCACTATATGTTTTCATATTATTGAGTTTTTATTCGAAATCAGTACTAAGAAGCATTAGCAGAACAATCGGTAATTTCATTAGAACAAAGTATCAGAACATCATTATTTCATAAAGATAATAATATACCTATGTATCATATTGACAACTTCAAAAAGTTCGTCACCGATAGAGAATAGCACTCGTATCAATGTTGCAAATGAATGGAAATAGTATTAGTTCGAGCGAGGTCTCGCCGAGTCTGGCTCGGTTCTGCAGAGGAGCGAGGGTCCGGAGACAGCGGCGGGCGCGGGGGCGGGGTGCGGGGGCACGGCCGCTACCCCAACCCGACTCTCGCTGCAACCGGCAATCGATGCGAAACGTCAACTCGAATCTATTTCTGGCAGTTTTGTATTATTGGACCTGCTGCGAGCATTCGAGGGCTCCTTGGTCGAAATATTTTTGTTAGAATGAAGAATTTCACCTGCTGCACAAATTATATGTTTTCGCTTTTATTAGTCAACTATTATAATACTATTTACCACCAATATCATGGTCCTTAGGGGCATTGGCTCGCTGACAGCTACAGATTTTTTACTGTTACGTACACTGGGAACACAGGCAGAGACTTTGCCTCTGACATCTTTATAAGAATACATTCTCCCAATAAAACTATTTAATGTATCCTGTGACAAGCAGTTCACCGAGAAATGGAGATAAGAATAATATAAAAGGTCGTGTTTTCTCAACTTGCACTAGCATAACAGTTATGCAACTTTTTATATTATTCTTACCTGCACTATGCACTATGCGTGGTCCAACACGCACTTAGCCGGTTTTGTTGTATTTTTCGAGTGCAGTTCTTGTAGGCTCTAATTTGACGAAGGTCAACAAAGCGGTACTTAATTTGCACAACAATTACAGCCTGCGAGCGGTGGCGGCGGCGGCGTTACAACTGACCTTCGCACTTTCTTCGACCCTATTGACTTAAATAACCACCTTTCGCTAACCTTATAATATATTTTGTTATCCTGCCCCTTAAATTTAGCGTATTAGAGTCGTCAATGGCCTGTCCGCAAGTAGTATTATGCGAATTATCATTAATTAGGAGAAAGTGGAGCGCAATGGAGTGTTTAGCCGCGCGCAGAAAAAAGCACATATAATGTAAAACGAATGACCGCCGGCGCACGTAAAGGGCATGAGATCGCAAAAACTGCAATCCACTTAGCCTTGACGCTTTCTCAAACTCGGAATAACATATTACCTATACATCATCGCAGAAGTGTGTATCTACTAAGCAAAGTAGCTTGTAATGGCATTCGATTAAGATTATTATTAGATTAATTCGCGTTCGCTAAATCAGCGCGCATATTAATTTCATGACTGATTAATTCTATACATAAATCTATGTCACGGCAACATCGGTAAGGATTATCTGCATGACGAACAAACATTCATTTGTTAGTGCCACATAACAATTGATGTATAATTAGCCCCTGGAGGTTTTCCCATTTCGAGACTGAGTCGCAGGCGCAGGCCGCCGCACCGTGTGAGAAGTCATCTCTCTGATGTACTAATTAACGCACAGATGTAACCTTCAAAGCATAGTTGAGATTCTTTGGTGTAAATCAAACCATCGTTAATATCGAAGATGGCATTCTGTTTCATGGCGGCATTTTTCCAGTTCGATCCGCGAACGATCGCTCGCATGCTCCCGGCTCTGGCATCGGCTCTGGCACGTGTAAAACTTAATTACTGTTTGCGACCACAACTGGCAATGGCTCAAATTATATGCATTTACAGTTCCATCATACTCTATGCCACAATGTAGCACTCATAAAATATAATCGGTATCGGTATAATCAGTATCAGTATACAGGGTGTAACATCATCACACCAATATTTTTTTGTATTTCTGTCTGTATAGCAAATAAAGGACGATATTAAACCGAAAAAAAAAATTCATATCTTGTGCTATCGAGAGCTATTGGCGAAAAACACAGCGCACTGCGGATAACTCCAGCGACGTAACTAAAAGTGCAATAAAGAGTATTTATCTTATCTTATCTTAAAACAACAATAACAGCAGTTAATATACATATTTTACGATACACTGGGGTCCGATCTGATAAGCAGTGCAATTAGTCTCCATAAGCAACCATTTTCATGCCGCGCCTGCGCCTGCGCCGCCGCGCCGACGTCCCGCATGCAAGATGAGTTAAACATTTGCCTCCGTGATCAATTTGCGGCTATTACGCGCGGGTCAGAGTTCGGCGCCGGGCGATCCTAAAATTCTACACTCTTTAAATAGATGTATCCAATTTGTGCCTTGGACTTAAAGAATAAGTCTCACAATCCAACGCTAAAATTGTTGTAAGCTGTAAGACGTTTAAAATGTTCTAATCCCGATTTTGAGCTTTACGGAGTCAGAGATTACGTTTGTATTGGACTGGGAGCGGCTTTCGCTTTGATGGTCGGTGTACAAGGCGAATTTGGCAGCGTCTGATAAAGTATGCTAATTCGGACAATTGAGGGCACCGGCGGGCGCGCATACTGATGTTAGACACGAGGAGTGGCGCGGCGGCGGCGGTGGTGGCGGGTCACACGCGACACGCCAGCAATTTGGCCGAAACGCCACATCATCACCAAATTGCTCTGAACGACGACACGGCGGTTCCCAGGCTCCCCAAAAACATACCGATTAAGCATACGATTCCCATAGTTTTGATCGAGAAAAAAAGCTACAAACAATTCCCTCTCGAAACAAACGTTATTAGGTACCAAATACTGAAAATTAGAAGGTACTGATGTACCTACATCAGAACAATTTGCGTCAATTACTTTGCTAGTGCTTTGTGAGATACACTCAGTCGGAAACTACTTAGAAAGACGCTTCGTGTATGGATTGCCTACCAACTATTCACATATATTCAAATTTATTCCTCTTGATAAATCAGAAGCAACATTGTCTGATATCTCTAAGCCGGCCGTTATTAGGCGCATGCCATTCTGAGTAGTCCATCCCTTTTTTGTCACCGGGCCTCAGGGAACTAGTCCGACCCGGTCCAAATCAAAATGCAAAACGCTACTGTTTTGTTGCATTCCAGCAATGTACCGTTAAATTTGAATCTGTTCGCCGCGAGGGTGTGCGTGGCCGGCGCGCCGGTGTGCGCATGCGCGTTGTCGCAGACTGATGGATGACAGGTGACGTCGGCGCCGCAAAGAGCCAGGGCCGGCATTCGCTCGCACCGAATATAGGTATATAATCTAGAACTAAACGAGCGGAATGTTGCACTGACCTTAATAAAAGCTACCGAAAGGACCAGTTAATGAGTAATTTGAAGCAGGAAGCCGCGGATTGATGAGGCCGTCAGGCAGTTCAAGCTAGCAACTAAGTTCTATGACGATGGAAGAAGGGTTGCGACATAAAATGATAATTATAATGAATATGATTGATGCAAAGTGTGCGGAATCGCACCTTTTTTGATACTTTGCTTTACTTTTTATACTCTTTTTATATTGTCTGTCTTTTTGACTTTGTCTTTCTTCTCTTGTTCTGTTGTTGCTTGCTTCCTAAATATATCAAGTTATCGGAATCAGCGCCTTTTTTATTGGAAATACAGTCCCAGTGAGCTATACAAAGCATATAATATTATGTAACAACACTTTAGTATTCTAATGTTGTCTGAAGTGTGGCAGATCAAATACAAATCTTTACACAAACTAAATTAGATCAATACCTCGAAATGCATAACTGGCGAGGATTACTGTAAACGTAATTGCATTACATGACCTTAATTATCAAAAGATTCGTCGTACCCACGAAATGTAGTAAAATCCAGCTCAGTTCTATTAGGTGCTTACCTATGAAATTGACGTTTAGTTAAAAAAGTTCAAAGACAAAATTAATATAAAATAATTAAGGTTTTAAAACAACTAATTATTTTCAAAGTACCATTGGACATTTAGAAATAAAATAATGCTTGCTAAATGCACGTTGTCTGAATATTTTGAGAGCACAGTGGTGTAGAAACTGTGAAAATGGATTTTTCGTCACTGAAAATCTTTTACTTATTTTTATTTTTGAAGGCTACACTTATCCCAGCGTGTTATTCGTTACCATATGTATTTTTGAACATATTGCGCATAATATAATATTTCACGATTTTCAGATAATTTCGATTTTTTTTGGTAGAAAAAATTTACCCAATTGACCTCTAAGAAAACTCCAATACAGTAAGTATTTAATGGAACCCTACTTAGTCAGTTTTTACATAAGAGACATGACATCACTAATTCATGAAAGATCTTAAATGTAGCTAGAAAATGATATATAATTTAATGGAAGTAAATTAATTTTTGGGGTAATATTATTCTGTTGAACTTTCAAAACTGAAACGCCAATTTCATAGGTAAGGACCTAATAGGTAATTTGCCAACATTTCTCTGACTGCTGCGACCGTGGCCGCGGCTCAAAAACGCCGCACCGACGCCGCCAGCGCAGCGGCGCAAGCGGGCGTTCAGTGTTGCTCAATGTTGACATACCTAGTTTTGCTATTTTGGCTGACACTCTATTGCTATAATAACCACAGAACAGAACTGAACCTTCTTATACGCTTAGAATATGGGTAGGTAAATGAAACTTAATATAAATTCTAAGGAGGGTGTAGAAACTAAATATTAGATCCATAAACGTACAATGAACAAAGACGATAGTTATTATACTTATTTGCAGAGATAATATGCAAAATCTTTTACATAAAAAATGAGTGTTCTATTGCAGTCTACATAAGAGAACTAAAATCAATCATCGAGGGCACTTCAAAAACTTATGCCATGCCAGGCAATGCTCAACACAGCGGAGCAAACAAAATTACGAAGAGAGCGACCTAACACATAGCACAAACCAATCCAACCCTTATTGAGTCGCCTTCAGATCCTACAGTCGTGTGGCAGACGAGGCGAGGTCGGGGCTGTAACGTGAATCGCATAGAACTGGAGGGTCACTTGTAAAGTAAGCGCGAGTGAAATCCAATAATGAAACAAATTCAGAAAAGGTACTGTGCTTCACAATCGGGGCACTTCACCTGGGTGCGTATCAAATAAAATATGCTTCGAGTATTGCAGGAGAGACTGGGAAATGACGCAGACAAAATGATTTCAGATCGCGAAACAAAGAAACTAAAGAGTGAACTAGTTATATGGTAAAGATAACTAAATACAATATTTATTTAACACACGAATAAGATAGACAGACAGATGGAGGAAGAAACAGAAAGGTCAGTACTTTCTTCTATTTCCCTTTGATTTCATTGATATCTTTTTAAAGATACTTACCCATTGTAAAGTGTATAAGTTCCGCGGGCATTCTTTGTACTAATTAGAGAAAATGGCGATTTTAAAGAATGTGTAATGCATCTATTTACTCGTAAATTTTAAAAAAATCATTTTTGAGTTAATGGGCGCTGCGTTAAAGTAGGTAAGGTCCCTTATTCTTACAATTAGCCAGTAATACTTAGCAACATCAAAGAACCTGTTGAGTATCGAAAACACCTTTACTCTATTATGTGTACAGACACATAATGTGCCTACTGTCTTGGTACTGACTGCCAAACACGAATACGTTTATCTAGCAGCAGGGCGCCTGCCGCGCTTCGCCCATAACCAGGGGCAGTAAGTATGCTAATAATTAACTCTCAACGCATACTCCACCTGCGAGTGCAATACTGCATTATAGAGCCGGTACTAATAGAATCCGAGTCTTTGAATCTGAATCTGAGTCTCGCGTGTGATAACACGCGCATAACTAGCTCACTCATACTTGTTGTGGAAATAGACAAAGTATAAAATGTCAAAGTCCTATCATTGATCCATGATTAATGAAATAAAAAATCTTTAAGGTTTTGTTTATGGAAAAAGAAAGGAAGTTGAAAGTCACTCTAACTAAATAATAGTCCACAAATATTATGTGTAAAACTTAATCTGTGACTGTCCGTATTTTAAGTTTGGGCTATTAAAATATTTATTTCATATCCCCAGCCATTTTTTTCTCAGTGTCTAGGCAAATTGTGTTTTAAATCTAATTGGACTATTAAAACACGGTGTAAGTTTAGATCACAAAGTTTAGATGTCATTGGTAAACAAAGTAGTGTTCCACCGTGGACGACCTCCGCAATGCCGCTGCCGTCACGGCTGCACGGTACACGCAGGCGGGACATAAAACGGCCATTCATTACCTGCAACGACACCGGCCGCCATTAACCTGGGCCGCTGACAGGGCCACGACCGGCGCCGCCCGCCGCCGGCGCCATATACACACGCGGGCCGAGTGCTGGTTGACTTGACCACCACAACAGTTGCAGTGTAAAGAGTGAACTCTGAATGTCATGAATGACACCCTTTTGAAAAACTTTTCAATTTCATTGACACTCGTTCTTAGTTCTTTTACTCAAATAGGTCGACAAACACATGGTCCTGTCCACAGACATGCACCCCGCTCCTCCCCGGAGCGATGATATGAAACTTCTTTGGTCCCATCATTGACGAACCAGACAGCTGGTCGCATAAAGTAAATAGAGGATATAACGCAACACTCTGTAGCCGTTTCATAAATCCCACTGGATATTTCAAAATGCAAAGAGTGAATGAATGAATAATTTGGGCGGAAAAAGCCGCGGTACGGTTCAAGTAGAATTTCGAGACCCCGCTCGAGGCGCAGCTCTATATTTCATTGTTCAACTACTAACTTGCAAACTTCCAAACTAAATACAAGTAGGTAACTTCTTAACTGTTTTATTGCAAATTTTATAGTCACTACATTGCAGAAGTTATCAAATTACCATCTTTCCTCCGCAGAATATAAATATAATAAGTAAGTCGTTTCATTGATTTAAAAAGTAATAAAAAAGCTTATATTTTAAGAAACTCATCAATTTTGTAAAATATTTTTTTTTGTTCAAACTCGTCGCTTGTGCAATAGTAAATCCCTGGGCGTATAAAATACATAAAAATTATAATGAAATGAAAAGGACCGGACAGGACCGGTCGGTGTGAAAATCCTTGGGGGAGGCCTTTTTACAGTAGTGGACGTCTTTCGGCTGGTGATGATGAGAATGAAATGAAAATTAAAATATGTAGTGTAGAACTATTTTAATTTTCATTTCATACACATTTCAGACAAACGTGGTTTATAAGCTGATCGATTCGTATGAAAAGTCAAAACTTATTTGAGGTTAAACTTAAAAACAAAATTTGTTCAGTTTCATGGATAGAATAACCAGTTGAGAGATTACCAGTCGTGTATTAGTCACCCTGTCAATGTCAGTGTCTGAAATGAATGACGATATTATGCACTGCGTATATTAAAAACCCCTATAATTAAGATACAATATAGTAATAGCATTGGAGCATGGCCTAACCTTCCCGAGGTATGGGAAGATACCCATGCACTAAAAATACACACAATGATTTGGGTTGTTAACAGAACAGAACAGTAGCAGACTGAAAAACTTATGTAAGTGATAAGAGTTTGACATCAACAAAGTCGCAAAAATATTCAAAGTCACCCCCAGATGTGGATAATGTCTCATGTGGAGGCGTGACGAGCGCGTCGTGAATGCTAAGTCCCCCACACACCGCGCCCGCCACCGCGCCGCCGGCCGCGTCAGCGCAGCTTTGTGTCGCTTCGCTTCTGCGTCCGTCGGGTCAAGTGCAGGGCGCGGCCACGACAGGCCATCTGAATTTTCTATGAACTTACAAAATGAGAGAGCCCACCCTTGGGATATCTGATAATATGGATTTATATTTACAATGCTTGCTCATCCCCTCAGTAAACAGAGTAACATAATACACAAATTAGTCCCTACAGACCCAGTTGAACAACAGTTGAAAGGCAGGTTCCTGAATTCTAATACTGAGCACTTTTATCACAGAATCTGTAGATCAAGTGTCCACTCCTCAAAGACTCCTCAACGCACGCAGCTTCGGTATCCATAAAACATCTCTTATGCTTAGCGTGGGTTAAAACACGCCAGCAAGATAAGTCGCATCAATTTTTTCGGCGACTGCTCAAAATCCCCCGACGACAAGCGGGCGGCGGTAAAATATTCCCCAGTTTATGCGCGGAATAATAAGGGCCGAGCGACGGGAGCCCGGCGCATAAAAACGTGGCTTCACAAGTTTCGAACAAAATTCATAGTGATATTTTATACATTCGTTCGTACTGTTATAAAAATATGCAAGGAAATATGTATAAAACCCTGCACAGCTTACTGCAGGGGAGATGCTCCTACGATTTCATTATGCGAACTTGCTCTCCTTTTCGCAATTCTACTAGCATAAAAAATGGATATTTTGCCTATGTACGTAGCGTCTTGGAATATGGATCCGTTGTTTGGTACCCAGTTTACCATAAATATTCAATCAATATTGAAAAAATTCAAAAACATTTCATCAAGTTCTTAAATTTCCGAACAAATAACCTCTATAAGTCCTATTAAGACAGTTTAGCCAAACTTAAAACCCAGAACTTATTACCACTTGGCAAGAGACGCATTCAGCTAGATAGAATTTTTTTGTACGACATACTAAATTCAAATTTGGACTGCCCTGAGCTAGTTGTAGCTCTGGGAGTAACACAATTAAGAAAAATATTAACCTGCAAGTTTCTATAATCTAACTATTCTATCTTTGTCATCTAACGTCTGTTTTAGTGCACAATATTGTAATTTCTAGGGTAATCTATTACTTAAGTTATTCTAAAAACGCTGTTGATTACCTTTAAATAAATAAAATGACCTTAGCTTTGTGGAGTAGGGCTCCGGGCCTAACCTATGCGGAGCTTGCACAAAAACCGACTGGAATAGGCTTTAGTAAAAAGCCGTGGCTCTCGCCGGCACGCAAAAACACGATGTTTATTGTATGAGCGAGTTTCCACCGTTCCAGCTTTAATGGATCGTCCACCGCCCTGCCCGGATTGTCCGGTCTGTCCGGCGACCGGCGACCGGCAACCGGTGACCGTGCCCTCCGCCCGCCCGCCCCCGCCTCACCGTGCCTCGTAAAAAATCGCACACAACAAATAAAACTACGATAAAATAATATGTTCACTTTCATTATTGGTTTATGTAAAGTAAGACGGTTTCACTTACATTAAATTATAGTGCAACCCTAAGTAGGTATAAGTATGCACTTTGAAGATCAAGCTGTATTAATACAAGAAAACGTTAAGAAGTTAACTTTCTGAAATGCTATATGGTAGCTCGTCGGCTAATTACAAAATTGTATATATTATTTATACAACTGATTAGATAGTAAAGCATGCATAGCAAGCATAGATGGCAATTTTTGCACGATGATCTAAGTTCATAAATATCAAAATATTGAGACAGCAGCCTAGGCAGAAAGTACTTTAGTTAATAATAACAAGCATCATATTTCGATGGCTTTTTTTTTGGCCTCTCAGTCCTCTCACAGGGCAAAGTGATAGATTCGGCGGCGGCGGCGGCGGCGGCGGGCGGCCAGTCATTGCTGAAATATTAATCACGCGAGCGCCACCAGCCTCGAGCCAATGGCTGAGACTGAATTTCATAAACTAGTTTATGATAATGGAATTGATTGATTGCCCGCGCACGAGTCACGCTCCATCAGTTAGTCAATATTTGTTATTGATGATCAAATCGCCGTAAAAAGGCTTACTTTGACGTGGAAACTGCAAACTATCTTGGGAATATTGGGGCACCTAGTTCTCACTAGTCATGGAGTGGGTGATCGTTGCTACAAGCTTATTCGCAGCATAATTATATGTATAATCTCATACTTTTTTATTTCAACTACATCAGAGACTCGAATGTTTTTGAGCTTTGTGATGAACCTAGGATTAATTAATACGCACATACATAAGGAAGTGTGCCCATACTTGTAAATGGATAGTTTACTGTGCTGTGATTCTAACTGCTGGGCAGGATGCCAGGAATGGATTACCACTCAGAGTAAATTCAAATAAACACTTCATTAACGAGTTTATTTGTTTACGCCACTGGGAATAAATGCATACAAGTATAAAGCACATTATTATCTAAATAATGATAGCACACAGAATACCCCAGTTTCAACGGATTTGTCTCTCGATATTAATTTATCTGGAAGATTAATAATATCTTAAATCAAGTTAGAATAATTTAATACTGAACGCAAGTTAGAACAGGCCGGGCTCCGATGAATGAAGAGGGCAAAAGCTACATTTAAGCAGGTGGCTGACCACTTTTTTTCTTACTATCTGGCCAAATTAACCACACTATCGTCATTCACAAAGTGTGGATGACGGTGTTTTAAATAACGTGAAAAGTAGCATCACCAGCGGTCACGTGTAGGGCATTTAAATTTACACCTACAGAGATGAGCAACGCAGATTTCGTTACAATGTTTTCTTACACGCTTAAAGCGTTACCAACCCATAACGTCCCCACTGCAGGGGCACGGGTCTCTTCCCACAAGTTGGGAAGGTTAGGCCATACTCCACACACGGGGACCAATTCCGGATTGGTGGAGGTTGTGGGGCTAGTGGCCAACCTCAGTGTCAGAAGTTTTCAAGCCGCCTATAAGGCCTCCGACATAACTTAACGACTGCCGTCTAATGTCAACCGGCACGCTTAAAGCAATCAGTTAGAAATGTAAGTTTTGAAGAATCATTGTTGCATAGTCCAGTATTTGAACCCGAGACCTTGGTTAGCAGGCCTGAGTCAGTATTTCGAGCCCACCGATGCTTCAGCCGAATGGTCGAGCACAAATGTCGCTAATCCTTCCACCAAAACAGAAAGACGATACAAAGTAAGGTGTAAAGTTATCTTTTCCGTTAATGGCGATATCGAGTCCTGGCACACAGCAGCGCCGCCATCCATCATTTAAGCGCAGATAATGCGCGGATGACACCCGCCCGCCCTGATCAGCCAGTCAACCCCTTCGTTTGCACAACCACCACGGGAGACCCAGCACCGCCGACGCCGCACCGCCAAGGGTTGATTAATCATCTGTCAACAGCACTGATGACATACTTACATTACGTCGCGTGCACACAAAGGGTTCCGATTCTGTACACGATGACGTAATCTGCTTAAGTAACAAAATAGTAAGGTTGCAAAGTGTCCAAGAACAAACATTTTTAAAAGTTACAGTTTTGTATGGAATTACAAAAAAATGGAATCCTGCAATATGAGGTATTTTATGAAAGGCCGGTGTGAGTGTATTCTAAAAATATAATCATTTCTACATTACATTGGTTTCCAATATTTTCGTTATAACTTGTACTATTGGGTATTCTGTGGTATAACTTAGAAAATACTGAAATAACAAGTATTATTATGCCTTAGTATTGCTGCGCTCGTTAATAATAATAATAATGTCTGGGACAAATCACACACGGTCATCTGGCTCCAAACTAAGATTCCCTGTATCTTGGGAACCAGAGACTGATATACACACACATATATATATATATATATATTTAAATACATACATATATAGATATAATACACCCAGATTCAGAGCAAACAATTCTGCTCATCACAGAAAAGTTTGCCCTGTGTGGGGATCGAACCAACGACTCTCGGATCAGAGGTCAGGATCGCTAACCACTTAGCCACCGAATCAGTCTTTGATTTGATGATTCAGAGTTGATGTCTTTTGCATAGCTGAAAATAACTAACTCGGACACAAAAATTTACGAAACACTCCAAGTCTTCACCTCTACATGACATGATTCACATGACTGTTCATATCCTAATACCTAATTAGCGCGATTATAAGTTTCACAAATAAAAACACTTTTCCGAAAACTTTCCATCGTGATTATTTGGTCCTAATCGAATATCGAAATAGTTTTCTGAAAACGTTTTACCGAATCTTACGAATATCAATTTACGAATATCGCTTTTCCGAGAAAGTTTCTTAGTTTATTATGTTCTTTAATTTGGACAAACAATATATAGGGTGACTTTAAATTAGTTCTTGATACCAAAGCATATGCATGTGCTCATGATAACAAACAACTTTCCCTAAGGAACCCATAGTCAAATCTCAAAAAAAAAATTGGACTCTTCATACTAATTTGGCCGGTCCATTGACCGATTTGTATGGAGGGTCCAAAACTTTTTTTGAGATTTGATTATGGGTTCCTTAGGGAAAGTTGTTTGTTATCATGAGCACATGCATAGCCTTTCGTATCAAGAACTAATTTAAAGTCACCCTATATAAGGTGAATCACTAAAAAAATTCGACTTTTCTAAGAAGTCATTCACCTAATTGGCCAACTTAGTATGGAAATTCACAGTTTTTTTTTAATTTACTTACTTTGGTTTCCCTGGGGAAAGTTATTCTGTTTCATGAGGAGAAACCCTAGTTCAAATATTTTCAGCTGATATTGTTAGACCTTGTACAATACAAGCTGTTAAAAAAGTGCATTTGAAATCAGAACCAAAGTATAGAATACAGCAAATTATTATATTAAAAAATCCGCCCTTTAATTTTTTTTCACATTCTCAAGTTAAATAGTGATTCAAGGATTTGTATGAAAAACGGGGAAAAATAGTAGATAGTTTTTTTCAATATTTCTCCTTTATTCTATACTTGAATCTGAGTAACCCTTATTTCAAATACAATTTTTAACACACTGTATAACAGAGGATGTCTATAAACGTAACTTGACTCTGGCTAGCTAAATATGTATATGTCAATTTAAAAGTATTTATAATGTGACTACCTAGCATTCAGACACATGAAATCCTAGTAAGTGGGAGAGGTAGTGTGATTACATCAAAACCTAACAATAACAGTAGAAACAGCTATAATAACAGTTCTATTTCTAGATCTAAATAATGTTTAAGACAAATGTAAGTATAACGTTAAACTGATGTTTCTAAATTTACATTTATTATTATAACTATTTTCTTCTTGTAAACATTAATATTTGCAAAATTCCTTTTCATCGCCTTAATTTTGAGGATATAACAAGTCAACAGATAAATAGATTTTTGTGCCAAGTTTTACAAAAAAACCATTCAGATGTTTTCTACATTTATAAGCTCAAGGCTCAAACTGTTTCGTAAATGCTTATTTGTTTTAAGAATGTAGCAATTTGTTGTATTTTAAGAATTTGCAAACAAGCCCTTCCTTTGATATCCATACGACAGATTTTTTGTCTATGCAAGAAATGGAGCCAGCACTTCGTTCCAAGTTTGTTTAGTAAAAAAATAAAGATATTATCGTTTTGAACTCAAGTATACATACGTACTCCTAACGGCTAGTTTCTACATCAATTTGAGTTTTTGTACAAGTATGGATTCGTACAGCGCGCCCGGGACGCCCGGTTATTATGTAGCAAACAAACTTCAGTGAATTAAGGCGCTAAGTATAGCCAAATCGCAATATTCAATTCAAATTCTTGAAATAATGGTTAAAGCTATCACCATGAAAAAAATATATAACATACTTCAAACAATGAAAAACAAATTGTCTTGAACAGAATCATAAAAATCACAAAAACTTTGATGAAAAAATATATCCTGTAGACCCTGTATTTTGCATTAATTGCAAATTCTCTCGGAAACACAATATTTGTTTATGTTGAAACCAACACACAAATATCGACCATTTTAATACCTTCAATTTATCTTGAACGGATTTTTTTAACTTATTTTAAAGCCAAGAAAAGTAATAAAAACATCGAAATCTCGAGAATTTTGCGTTCAGCCTTGACGTAACCGCCGCGATGGTACCCACACTGATCTGAACTTAAAATGAGTAGGGCGTTACGGTCGATATTATATTGTCATGCATCAACCTGCTCAGATTGAGTGTACTTCGCGCCTTAAAAGCTCTCGTCCAACACAATCGTATGGTTTTTTAATTTTTCAAACCGACTTCTGCTTGGTCATCTTAAATTTAATGGGCCACATTTACAGTTTAGATGTCTGTGATAATCAATTCAAGTCGTTTTTAAATTAAATTTTCGTATAATTTTATTACAGACCAAGTAGAATGTCTCCGCCATACAAAAGACATCAACGAGCGCGGCAGTACTATACCATACTTATTATTTTAATATTTTCTAAGAAGCCTATAGTTATGATTCTTCTTTGTGCTAGATACGTTTACGATCAGCTGATATGGTTTCATGTCAATCCGCCCCGTCGTTTTGCTTTTAAGAAAACAAACACTTATACTTGTTAGGTATGAGTTTGTCTATTTATTGCAATATGTACTTATGGACAGTAAAATCAATTATGATAGTGCATATAAAACGAGAGTAATTTTGCCAGAATATTGAAGACATTACAAATTACAACCTTTTTATTATGTTGGCTCGCATGATGTCTACAGTAAAACGAGAAATATAACGCGCCGAAGATGCGTAATGTAATGTGTATGTGCCCCGTGAAAGAACAATAAAACATTTAACTACGACACGGCTCACGGCTCGCGGCGCGCGCGCATTCCGCGATAATCACCGTGGACAATATCCCGCGACTTATGATGTATATCGTTTTATTGCGCCGCAGGCCGCGACCGCAGCGGGCGGGGGCCCCGCACCGTCTCGTCGCCGCCTCTCCATACTGCATCAAAACGCTTTTTATTTCACAGTAAAAAACGATAAAGACATCCCGAGAGGGTGATAGTAAAATATTTCCTGGAACTTTTTACATTAACCAAGGATCTATAAAGAGAAATTATTATGAGAACATATCGGATTAGGCCATAAAAGTTTCAGTGCTATCATTTTATATACGGTGACGCGTAATGCGATTATAATGCCTTGACGTTTGTTGACGAAGAACTCACGGATTGTGCGCTATTCGTCCAGCTGTCGCTTTATGTGCGCCGGAATGTAGTCGTAATAGTAAAATGATCATAATACTGCATTAAATCTCGCGCTTTGTGGCCGCTGCCGCTGCCGCTGCCTCCGGCTTAATAACAAATTCGACAAGATATTGCACTATGCCTGAGTACCTTTCAAATACTCGTAAAAGAAAAACCTATAAGACTCACACAATTACCTTAACTCCACACCCAACTGGTCAAGATATCATATTACAATAATATGCCCATAAGAATGCAACTGTCAAGGATAACCGTTTTGTCTGACAATCATTCCACTAAGTATGTTAATTTGATAATGCCATTATTAATCCCTGTGAAATAGTTCCTGACATTTCCGCTTTTTTCTATCATCCTAGAGCGGGGGAGGGACTGTCGTTCCACTCGCCGTATTCCATTCAGGCGGGCCACCTGCCACCTGTCACAGCGACGCGACGGCGGCTCTGCTATAATAGGCATTGTGCTGAGTACTCACAGAAATGCATGCACAGCAGAAACTCAATTTACAAGGGTGGACACAGTTTAAAGCGTCCGCCCTATCCGTCTTTTGTTACGCGAAAAAACATTGCGTTTTTTGCAAATTGGACACATTTTTACTGTCACCCTGACAAATTTTTACATTTCATTGAGAAATAAAATTATCAGCTCAACAAATATTATCGTAAATGTCCATTTTATATGTCATGCGTTAGCAACTGATGACTATTATTGATCTGCCTAATATGATATTATTTTATTTCATAGATTTGGTTAAGCTTCTGTCAGACAATCTATAGCTGAGCGTAAGCGAGTAAACTTATACACTTCCACTTTTGTGTTATTTCAAAAATTAAATAAGTGGGCCAGTAAGGTAAGTCATACAAGGTAATAAATTGATTCTTACAGTCACAACTGGAGGAGGGATCCGATCAGAAGGCAAGCTGAGCAAAAGCTAGTGCAATGTCTTCTTGTGAAGTGATAATCGTGGCTCAAATTCGATGATGGAGACACGCTCTCCAGGACTCCAGCACAGAGAAAGCTGGGCAGCAGTGTCATCCTGATCATTTTTGGCGAAGTCAGCCTAACGCAACAAGTTCTCTTCCTACTCCTTGTTGTCTCCACGCAGCCAGTGATCACAATAACGGTATTAAACATAAGTATTACTGATCCAATATATCGTATTTTATTGTACATAATAAGACTTGATTAAACTACAAGCTTTGAATAAGAAGATTCTTTTTTACTGTTTCAGCAAAGTTATGGAACCAAAGTTCAGTCATTATAGTAACAGTCTGTTTGTATATGCCGGAACGCTGGCTGCTTGTCGTAATTAGATCCAAGCACTAAATAACACACATAACCGAGAACGAAACTATTGCAACAGTGGTGATGTGAAAAATGTGCAGAGTAGGGCCCGCTAATCCCGAGCGTGCGCCGAACGTCATTATTGCAGTTTAGAAATTCACGCTCGCGAGCCGAGTTGTGCATTGTGCATAACGCTTAAGATGGCAACGAATGCGATGGGAATAGTAATTCTTTACGGCTATTGTGGGATTTATAAAATCGATAAATAGAGTGAACTGAACATATTTTGTAGTGGATTATATGATGGTTTTTATTTGAAAATTTTGTCGCTGAGAAAGTGGACACTGCCAAAAAGAATCTTATGACAATGGCAACTTAGATTTAAAAATTTGAAAGCCGAGAGAAAAATACTGTTAACGTCCCAAATCGTAAATAAAAAAAAAGTTATGTGAAATCTCGATTAATGAAGTCTTCCCCTCGCCTGATTTGTGGATTTGACAGTTATTTTAATCATCATAAGATTCACTTGGTTCAATATCTGCGACTTACAAAACAGTATTATCCTTCATTGGTTCCAAACAGAAAATAAGTCTATTCAATTTCGTTTACGATAAAAGCGTAAGCACATAAATCTCGAGGAGAAATGTTAAACATGTCAAACAAACCCGTAAGCAAGGCTATCCCTCACTCCCAATACCTACACCTCCGCAAATCGTAATCCTCTTAGAAAACATTTCCAATTTAAAAAGAATTCCGCTCTTATCCCTCTGCGGAGGGCACGCGTAAAAAATAAAAGGAAAAACTGCGACACACGCTCCGCGGGCCGAGGGCCCACATACGCCTATGTACAAATATAAAACACGGTTTTCGCTAGGCCCCTCGACTCGATTCTTTACAGGTCGCTTCTTCCGCCGAGAAAGCATCTATTGAAACTCCACTCAGGCCGCGTTAGCTATCTATTTAGTATAAAAAGGGTCGAGAATTTCTCAAGATCCCTTTTTTATCCGAAGGAGGCCACCCTCGCCACCCCGCCTGCCTACGCCGGCCGCGCCGTAGCTAGGCGCCGTACGTAGCCGTGGACTATCTTGCATCTTCTCCATAAAATAATATACCTACTAGTTCAATGATATTTACTTATTCAAAACTGAAAAAGTCAACAATTTAGACACAACTAGATTCTTTAAAAAGCATTTCTCTTTCAAATATCGTTTCAAAAATGACAAGTAACAATCCCAGTAGATTGGCCGATAACATTTGTAATAACAATGTTTAAAGTCCTCCACAGTCCACACAACAATAACACATACTCGTGCAAGTGCAATTTGTGCACCTCTCCGCACCCCCGCCCCGCCGCCGCCGCACCCCGCGCCCCCGGCAGAAGCAGTTCAAATATTTAAAGGGAGGCTGAATTTGATTCCGCCGGAGCGGCCGCGGCGAACGCCCCACAATTGGATCACACAGGCGGTTACGGCTACAACTCCCGCAATTCCGCTAAAATCTACTTACCCAAACAAATTCAATTTCAATAGCCCAAAGTAAACTTAAATTTGTAGCAATTCGAATGCCCCCTCCCCCATTTATAAGATATGCTATGATAATTCGGAATATCGTCTGTTTATTTATCGTTTAAATAAGACTACTTATCACAAATTATACCGAGTCAGTTGAAATCTGTGATTTGGAAAGTTTCTAATTTCACCCTAACCAATAGAACTTTGCAAAGGTTGATGATATAAAAATAAATATGTTTTAGAAGGCAAAACGATCCTGCCGCTAATAGCAATCCCATAATAGGTAATCTAACATAATTTCGAGTTTCTATAATTTTAGTTTTCCTTATAAATTTTGATTTTAATTGGGCTTCGTTGACTGCTTGCGTTTAGTATTCTTCTTTGCAAGAAATATTGTAATATGCATTGTAATAATTAATATCAATTTATCGCACTACCTAAAATTATGATATTTAAATTACGAAATAATCGACATTCCTTCTAGTAAAAAGAATTACAACGGAGTTGTTGTCAATTCGGAACGCCGAGAAATAGTCAAAATACGAAATAAAAAGCAGAGAAATGGAAAAGGAACATTATTTTCGGAGAAAAAACCTAGTTAAACGTTATCGTAAAAGCAATATGTATTCCAAAATAAAAAAATCGGAAATAAAATAGGTAACACCCAGAAATACAAAATATAGTGGAATCCACATAAGACGCAGCTACGGCGCGCGCCCGGGGACCAGTTAGCCACTCCACGCTACGCGACGCTCCCCAAAGACGAGGCCGACTTTCCACAAAGAAAATACCAATCAAAATTTGATTTACCGCCACCCGCGGCCGTACATCAAACCGCTCTAATCCGCGGAAAGAGAGAAAGCCTAAAATCTAAGGGGATTCGGCGCCGCTGTCGAATTGAAAATCCTAGTGGCGGCGCGGGCGGCTTTAATATTTATGACGGAATAAAAAATACGCGCCCGCCTATGAATAAATATGCGAGGTATGGGGCAGCGGCCCGCTGGCTGGCGACTACCGAATGAAGTAATAAACTCACCCAAAGAAATGGACTCTACATAGCTAAGTAACTGCTACATTATACACGACAAGACGGAATTTAGTTCTCAAAGGTTATATGAAAAATAAACGTAAATAGATATTTAAAACGCCTTTTTCATGTAGTCCTTTGCTTTAAACAGCTCTGAAAAGATGTCTATATAGCTAAAAATACAAAGTACCGTGACTTACAGATGGACAAACACCTGAAGACCTGAAGACTTAAAAATATAAAAAGTAAAAGTAGGTATATGTGTATGTATATCAGTCTCTGGTTCCCAAGATACAGGTAATCCTAGTTTGGGGCCAGATGACCGTGGGTGATTTGTCCCAGATATTATTATTATTATTATTATTATATATTCTTCGAAAGAGAATATATTTTAAGTCTTCAGGTCTTTAGAAAGTCAGGCTTTGAATATCACAATCCTAAGTAGAGTGAGTTCAATATGGAAAATAGAAATGAAAAAAACTTGTTTCGTAATTTTCTAATATGACCACTAAAAGTTTAATTACTTAAAAGCAATGAGCGCTAGTACAGTATTTTACCCTAAACCTCCTACGTATATATGCATACGGGGTCCATTAAGGTAATAAGCGGACCAGACACTATCATCAGTAATAATGACAGTATTTTCAAGTAATGACAATATACTGACATTATACTGACAGTGTAGTGGTTGGAATGATGGTCTGACGCATACTAAACAATGGAATGTCAGTATACTGATGTAAAAATACTGTCATTATTACTGATCGTGTCTGGTCCGCTATAAGGTGGACAACTGACTGTACTTAAAATGTATTTTTTTATTCCGTCTTACCACTATTTACAAGCGTGTACAAGTATCTCATTGCAATGGACGTGGCGGGCGGCGCGGCGGGGCGGGCCCGGGGCAGAGGGCGCTCAATATTCAGTGGCATATCAAACCGAGCCGAGTTTTGATCAGCCAGTCAGCAATAACAAAACCGAATAGACATTCAGCAGAGCGGCAAACTCGATACCGGCCGAGGAATAATTTATACCGCATTTGTGTTAGCTACCTACTCGGCCAGTTATTACTTTTCACGAATCTAATCAAAATGGATTACATTTCTAAATCCAACTAGAGACTGCGAGTCTGCGAAATTCTACATGACCAGTTTTGTGACGTCATGAATTGAGCGAACTGGCTAGCACCGTGACCGTATATACATTAGTACTGAAAGACATTATGGACACTCCCAGGCCCTCTCTAGAAGCGACCTCCTCCCACCGCCTGCGGGTAAGATCCGGTGACGTTTGCCTAGCTCCAGCCACGCTGGCCATTGTTAAGCGCAGTGTTTTGTCAACCTTTTTTAGTACGCGACCCCTTTACAACTTAAAAAAATATTTCGACCCCCTAGGACCATAAACACACAAAATATTAGTGGTTAGAAAGATTACGTTTATAACTTTCTTGAATTAGAAAATTATTATTTAATTACGTCTCCAAAAAAGAACCACGGTTTAATATATTGTTAAAAAATAAACAAGCCCAGCCTTCTCACTGAAATCGTATTTTTGCATGGCAGTATAGGACCTACAAACACTTACCTTTTTCTTTTACTCGCGACCCCTTGAGAAAGGCGTCGCGACCCACAGATTGAAAAACACTGGCTTAGCGCAAGCCACGCAACAAACATTTCCGCGGGTACAACCATCATATTTTAGTAGTAGGTATGTAAATAAATACCTTGTGTGTTTGTATGGAGATTGTTACATTAATTCATCTGTAAAAAATACTGCTGAGTTAAAAAGAGTACAAAATTATCCAATAAAATTGTTCATGGAAATCAGGTAAATAACAGTAAAAAGGCCACTGTATATCACACACAAATAATGATGCAGTGGCTGTGTTTAGCGCTCCTAACTACTGATCCTCAATGTATTTGATTTTCGCCCAGGCCAAACATTTCTGTGATGAGCAGATTTGTTTTCTGTGTCTGGGTGTATTATTTTATGTATGTATTAAAACGTATCAATCTATGTATCTACTTACATCAGGCTCTGCTTCCCATAATACAGGGTGTGCAGCTAAATTTTAGCAAGTGAATAAAGCTATTATTCAACTGCACATGAAATTACTAGGGAACCTACAGCTAGAGCCCTACTACCTAAAACCCTAACGCCCTAAGTCCCTACGTACCCTAAATCCCTAGCCCTATTATATAAATAAATACGTATATATTGATAAGTGCGGGATACCTGCTAACACGAGACCTAGATAGCAGGCGGAAGTGGAAGGAAAGAGGTATAGTGGAAACAAATCCTCACTGTCAGTCGGGCAGACTCACCAACGACGACTGATCAGCTGCCTAAGCTGACGGCTAAGGGTGTCTTGGCCACAGTGAGAGGTGGTTTGGTGGAGTGAAGTTGGCGTGGATGTGGAATGGAATACTCCCAGGGTACTCCCCTAGGCGTACTTGGTATAGTGGAGGTGGAATGAGACACAACTCCAGGTTGAATCTAAGTTTATTTACATTAGTCTTAGCTATTTATACAAGAGTATTTCGTAATATTAATTTGCGTCAGATAAATCTAAAATATGATTATTATACAAATAAAATTAAGTAAACTAGGTTACTATACGACTAAATCAGTATGTCACGTTTTTTAGGTCGCTGACTCTGTTCAATCTGCTATTGAACACAGGGAATCCTAGTTTGGGTCCTAATTTGGGGAATCATAGTGTGTAGTTTGTCCGAATATTTTTATTTATTTATTTATATGGAACCCTAAGTGCCTATTGATCAAATTATTATTCTTTTATTTTGTGTTATTTTTGTGAATTGTAAACAGTGGACGCAACTTTTTTTTAAATACCGATGTTTTCTTTTTATCAACTTTTAGGGTTTCGTTTGAACTAGGGACTCAGAAATATTTCAATTTCTGTTTTATCTAACTTCCATGACGAAAAATCAGTGGATAGTCTTTCTACATGAACTGTGTCTTGTCATGGAATAAATGGTCTATCTATCTATCTGTTCCTCATGTACATATCTAACTGTATCATACCTGATACCTAAACGAACGGAGAATTTATGTTGGGGCTCTCTTGTAGCTTCTGCTCAGGAAACTGATTAATTTTCTCTAAGAAACCAATTCAATCGGAGCAAAAAAATATATTCTCTATACAAAGGTTGCTACTCAGCTCATCGATTTGTATGAAGAGTCCATTTTTTTTTCTTTAAGAAAGTTATTCAGTGTATTCAGGCTAGAAGTTGGTCCGCCAGTTCAATTACACTCTGTACAAAATCTCCTGCTACAAATTCCTTCGACATAAGAGTAACCCACGACAGCAATAAAAGTTGGAGTCGGATCGGAAACAAAAGCTTCCCCGCGCTGCAGCGTGACGGAGTTTGCATGAGATCGATCGCCCTTCAATAGTGGACTCACCGAGAGCGAGGCTGGGCCCTCCCGCGCCCGCCGCCACCGGCCCACGGTGGACAGCGCTTCCAAACCTGGGGACACCACTACCAGCACAGGAGGGACACCGAGAGGTAAGTGACAGCCATAACTATTATCACAGCAAGTGATACATCATTCCATCGTTCATCATTATAATTTTCACTTCTCCAGCACGAAAAGGGTGCCTATGGTCCCTAAAAACTCAAAGCAAAAACGCTTTTTTGCTGCGAGCGTGAGAAAAAGTGATTCAAATTTCGAACACCACCTTTTGCGCTGTGCTAAAAAAAATACGGGCGATAGTTCGTTCAGAAACTCATTTTGGCCTAGCGATTTAACTCAGGCACAAAATGTTGTCTTTTATTTAATAAAATTTAAGTTAATAAATTTTGCTATTGCATTTTTAAAGACGTAATATTTAAAATAAATATGTACCTAATAGTAAACATGAATATCGCTTACTTAAAAATATCATGTTTGGTTTTCATCTTAGGTTTTCATAAAAATGACAAGCAACGCAGTTTCCGAACGCAACCTCTAAAATAAAAATATTATAGTAATAAAGAACTATATTTGTCTCCAAAGAGAATTTAATCAACTACGTTTTAACTTTTAACTTTCGAGGTGAACAGTTGTATGTTTAACACGAGAGCATGTTATTTTTATGTCTCGTGCCTTTAAATCACTCACTGTGCTCAATAGTCTAAATTAGAATCACTCGCTACGCTTGTGATTCAATTCTAGACTACTTCGCTAGTTCGTGAATTAAAGTCAGCACTCGTATAAAAAAATAACTTTGCTCACTAGTTGAACAAATAACTATTATTATTCCCTTTTGATACCTCTACGCCTAATCAACTTGGACAAAATTTAAATACTCGTAATCAGTGACATAGAGAGGACATAAGCTATTTTGGTTCCGAGTGGTTCCCGTGGGATAATAAAATGTTTGCGAGCAATACCACTCACAAATTTCTAATCAGAATATTAAGCAGCGATAGAAACTAAAAACACCGGTAATATTCCGATAATACTAAGTACTAGAATGTCTTGTAGTATTATATACAAATCTACAAGCACCTTCCTTAGCTCTAACGTCATTTTGCTAACGCTGCATTAACACTTTACGATTACAAAGGTTAAGAACCGCTGGTGTAGGGAGTTTGCATGGGGTCAGCCGTCACCGTAAGCCGTTTCCGATAAGGCGCCGGAGCCCCGCCGCCGCCGGAGCGACCCCGCGGGGCTCCGGCGCCCTTATCTGCGTGCCGCAGCCGCAGCCGCTCGTGAGCGGAATAATGCACCGCCCCAGCCCTAAACTGAAATTATTTCTCTATAATACATTATTGATGACGATATTGGCGCCCGGTGCTTATGGGTGCCGTGGAGTTAATGTGCTTACGGTACCTGTCTTGTAGAGGTACCTAAGTAACGGAATTTAAGTGAAGATACAAAGGTAATAATTTAGGTAGTTGTACGTACTACGTATCATGATCATGTCAGCTAGAAGATAACCATTGCTGATGACGGTCCTGCCTCTATACCGGTTGTAAGTTGAAAGTTTGTTGTATATATGTCGTGGCCAGATCATAGAATTGATCACTTCATGATGTGGCCGACCAGTTCATGAAATGGTCGCATTTCATGAAATGGAAAATATCCGCTGATCACATCATGATATGGTCTGGCCAGATCAATGAATACATCAACGTTTCACGATATACAGCTAAACGCACGGCTATTTCATGAAATGGTCAAGCATTACTGATCATATCGTAAAATAGTTACAGTATCCACCGTTAGAGGCGCTGATATCTTTTTGTTTTTGTGATGTATCATGGCGGAGTACAGTTAATAATAAAAAGGCTATTAATAATGCACTTATTGAAAATAAAATAGAAGTTTAATGTCATTACGATACTAAACTACATTTTTCGAAAGTCAATCAAAAACGAGCGCACCGTAAAAGCCTTGAAGTTCGGAAAGTGTTTCATAAGTTAGTAGATATCAATCTTAAAAGGTAAGTATTAAGAATGTATAATTTCTCTGTTAACCAAGATTTGTTGCCAGATGTCATGGCATGAAGATGCCAGTAACTTTTCAACGTATTTTAATTTTTTATTAAACCTTTTATATAATGGAACCCCTACATTAATGATATGGCCAAACGTGGATGGACATATCATTAAACGTTGACGTTTAAACTATATAGTCAGTTTTAGCTGGCCATTTCATGAAATACGACCATTTCATGAAATGGTCGGCCACATCATGAAATGATCAATTCTATGATCTGGCCACGACATATATATTACGTGTATACTTGGCACTGTTCTGAGCTCTGAGCCACATATAAGAGCTGCTTCTTGCAGGGGCGTACCTACAATATAAACTTTATGTTGAACCTACAATCTGTCCTCATAAGAAGGCCGCAAAGTATACAGGGTTATTTGGGACCCCCCACCAAATCTTCGCAGTGGCTTCTACTTATGAAACTGAGCAACTTTCCCCAAGTAACCAAGTTTTGGTGGAGGGTTCAAAAATAACCCTGTATGGAGTTTCCATACCTATAGTTTGCGGCCTTCTCTCTTATGGGGGTAGCAATATAAGCTGATGACGAGCTAGCCGCACAGTCCTGTCCGTTAATGGTTTGATCCCCGCTGACCTGGATCGTAAACCTTAGGCGGCTGGGGCTTCGAGGCAGACCAATAATAGCGGTTATGCAAAAGGTAGTCCTCCTCGACAATGCCCGGATTGTCCGACGCTTTCTCTCCTCGTCGCACTGACCTCCAGCCGACTGTGCTTTTGCTGGAGTAGCTCCTGCCACATTGCCTAGCGCGAAGTGGTCAGAGTAGCCTAAATTGATGTTTCAAAATAATAATATACAGGGTGACTTTAAGTTAGTTCTTGATACGAAAGGGTATGCATGTGCTCATGATAACAAACAACTTTCCCTAAGGAACCCGTAGTCAAATCGCAAAACAAATTTTGGAGTCCATACAAATCGAGCAACTGACCGGCCAAATTAGTATGAAGAGTCCAAAAATTTTTTTGCGATTTGACTATGGGTTTCTTAGGGAAAGTTGTTTGTTATCATGAGCACATGCATACCCTTTCGTATCAAGAACTAATTTAAAGTCACCCTATATTATATATGTTTATTCAATCTATGATTTAGTCGATTTCTTTGCGATAAGTTTCCAATAAGAGCGCTGCGGTGAGCGCGGTGCTTTTCGATAGCGCACAGGAACGCAGACTGTCTTATATCGAATTTTATTTACTTGACATTGTAGTTAATTCTGCAAATCTAACATAACTGTAAAGATTGTGTTAAATAAAAGTAGGTTCCTATACGAGGTAATAAATTAATTTAGATTTTGTGATAATGAACTGGAGCCTAAAAATAATTACATAACCATAAATTCGACCTCATGTTACACAAACTTTTTATGGAACCAGCACTTGTTGGGTAAAACGAGCCACCTGCGAATCTCACCGTCATCACATCACTGCCAGCGCCACCCCCAGCCGATTACCGCAAAAAACGTCTCAGCCTCGACTCGCGCGCCAAGATTGAGATCTTCGGCCCCCCGCGGCCCGCACCCGCGCCCGGCCCGTCATCCTCCTCTCCTCGTGTGATAGATAACTGTTTCCCGCTTTTTACGCGCCGAGGGTGTCACGCAAAAAAATGAATAAGGAAATTTACCTAATGGCCACGATTCTTTATTCTCTATCTCCATTGTCGTGAGGACAATGATGTAATGGAGGGATCTCGTGAGTGGATTCGCGCGGAAGAACGCCCTTCTATTTTATTTATTCTTTTTATTTTTCTAATGTCCGTGAGTAGGTAGCGCTTGGGTTAAGGAAGTGATAGTTGAACGAACATCTGGCGTGGTAGGTTCCTGCACTACACTGCTTCTATTAACCTATGAACGCGGGAAACTCATTTAAACTTAGCTAAGAGCAGGACTCGAGAATATAAAAAGACAAGAATTCACATTTAACTATCAAAATCAAAATGTTTTTTATTGATGTAGATGTTTTGCACATACTTTTCTACCTAGTACAAATAATATAAAAAGAAATATATTAGTTAGAAATATATTGTTGTTGTAAATATATTATATATTTTTTTTATCCAATTGGAACGTATCAAAGAGAATCAGAATATTTTATCAATCAGTATGCTTCATACCAATTCGTTTTAAAAGCAATTTTTTTTTACAAAGTTTTGAAAGTATATTTGAAAAATGCATATTTGGAATTTTCTTTCCAAATGTAACATGACTGTCTAATTAGCAGTGAATGTTCATTCTTCTCTAGAAAAATATTTTATATCAGATTCTCTTTAACAGGTTCCAATTGGAATCAACCAATTCAAATCATCTAAAAATGTTTTATAAATAAAAATATTTAGTTTTTATTGTTAAATGTGGCAAAAAAGATGATGGCAAATGTGAAATCACACAATAATAAATGATAAACTTACCTTCTCTTGAAAAACAGTAAAAATCCTAAAACTTCCATATTCAGTACATTGTAAGTACCACCACACCACACTATACGTCACCAGAACTGTAATAATTTTAAATTGCTATAATTTTTTAATTAAATTTGTATAAAAAAATAAAGAAAAACGTATTAAACTGAAATTATTTGGCTTTCCAAATGTATTCTGCATATTGTACTGACATGCAAATATGGCAGACAGGTTGCCAGCAACAGGACTGGGGTGGCACTGTGGGACGTAGCCAGGACCGTTCCGCTCGGCCTGAGGCTCGGTGCTCTCCGGACTAATACATTCCAAACCTCACCAACCAGGCTCTGCTATTGGACAACAAACCCTTTACCCTTTTGCGCGTGTGCTAAAAAACGAAAGGGTTGAATACCTTACCCCTTTTTTAAAGAGCACCCCTCATTTTTCATCTCTTTCCTGCCGCATAGGGAATATGTTACAAGTTTTTTAGCCAATAAGCACTATGGAACAGCAATAAGCGAAAGCTGATACGGTATTAGGTATGTTATTAATGTTATTTTAACAGGACATTAAATTATAAATAAAATATTTTACTTGATAAAATAAGTAACAACTTCATTATCATTAATTAAATATAAAATCTGTATACCACATCACCAACTAAATATTATAATAACGAAGCCGTCATCGATCACACTACACATTTATGTAGGTTTGTGAAAACCATATAATTATTCTAGATGAACACTCAAAAGGTTTTGCAAAACTACAAACTTGATAGAAACAAACCAAACAAACGAAACATTCAGCGCCCTCCTGCGACAACGTATAGAACTATTCTTTACTTTTCCTGTTACGCATTTATACGATCAGGGAAAAGCTTAAAATTACAATATCAATAAGATGAAAAATATATTTTGATGAAAGGTTATTTACAAGAAATGTAAAAAATATACGTACAATAATCAAATTAAATTCATTAATGAATGGTGGATAATAGTTTTATCGTTAACTAACAGCGAGAAAAGAAACGTGCCCATCAATGACAAAATGACAGTGTCGTTCCGTTGTTCATAATAGTTTGATAATAGTAGAGTATTATATGTTGGAAAGCGTACCAAAAGCGTACCTACCTATATACCACAAAGTTCGTTAGAGTGACTTTTACCCTGAGAGCAGGATAGCCTATTATATTTTTTTGAAGTGTGAAAGTGACAAACTCTTGTCAGGTAAATCTTGGTTAAGGAACGACGACTTAAAATTAAAAAGGTGTCAAGGAACGAAAATGACATTATGCGTTTATTTTGTAGAAACGTGTACAAAACCGTAATGTGTAAAAAAGATAAATAAATACAAAATATAGCGTCAAAAAAAGTATATTCTACTTACTTTAACTTCATGTACCCAGTCATAGTGGTTGAAATATAAGCACAACTAAGATTAATTTTTGAGGTCGAGTGAGCTTTTCAATACCTACAATTAAATTACCTTACTAAAATCCGTCCGAACAGAATAAAAACATTCAATTTAAGACTTCTTCTTTGATCAGAAATGACCCTTTATCACTTCGGCAATTGTCTTGCATTAGTTTATGCACCTTATCATATGGCATACAAGTATTCCGGCATGTAAGTACGAAGACCTACGATAAAACCAAAATATTTATAGGTTAAATATACATCCTAATCTTTTCAAGTCGTTGTAAAGTTTTGAGTAATCGAGGGCATTTGGTGTAAGTAACGTGAGAGCCGCCCCTATGTAAGGTTAGGCTACCCATGGGACTTTTAACAAAGCTGATGTTTGATGGCCCTGGTTAGTGGACTGATGGTTTAGTGACTGACTGATGCACACTGAGCAAGCTTGTAGGTGCAGGAAACTGCTGGCTGCATGAGCTTTGAACTTACCAAATGGAAGGCAAAGGGAAGGCTAGTTTCAAGCAATATTATAGCACCCCCAAGAATATACTAGATATAGTGACCCTCTAACCTACAGTTGTCCACAGTGGATGTCTTCAATCTTGGTATCTGTACTTTGTGGTTTCAGATCGGAATATGCATCATTCTCAAAGTGTGTCTATGCAGGCGGGTTGTACATATTCACTCAGCTGTGCAAAATGCTCCTCCTGGCCACTTTCTTCCCGGACTACGATAGTAGTCATGTTACAGGAGAATACAACATTTTTTTGGTACTTATTGGTGTCCTGAAATCTATCTTTAAACTCATAGATATATTGTGATTATAGATTCATAACATATACTTTGAAGCTCCTGTCTACAAATGCCATGAAGCTTGAGTGGAAAGGGATTTTTTGACCTGGAAAAATATATAGGTAACATAAAAAAATGGAATCTAGTCACTTCAGTGAAATTTGCAGAAAGAGAGAGAGAGAGAGAAGAAATGTGGGGCCCTAAAGAAACTCCCTGTAACACATTTTTATTCTTACATGCTTCGGGTAAACAACCCCAGTTTTAGTTAATTTAGTTGCATACTATTATAAAAAAATGTAAAAGGATCAACAAAACTAATTTTTTGAGCCATTCTTTAGACCTGAGCACTGTAGATATTAGTATTCGTAAGGTGTAATCTCCTCCTATTCCAATTCTAAAACAGTATCTTTTAATCTTCGTACAGTAAATTTCTTGTATTTTTGTTCCAATATCTGTGTAATGCTACAGCTCCACAAGATATTATGACCTCACTGAACAAGTAAAAATGATTTTTTTTTTTAATTCAAGTCGGTGCCTAACATATTATTTTCCAATATACAATAGCATACCTTCAAATGAAGAGTGGAAACTATATTCATCACTAGAATAGACATCAAAGTTGGCAATAAAACTGCTTCTCATCACCAACTGAACCACAGCCCCGAGGCTGATGTAACATTATCACCAAACCTGGTAAAAATGTATCACTCAATTTATCCACAATGATTTAACAAATTGCAGGAGATCCTGAAAGCCACAGTGGACTTTGCAGACCTACTCGGCTTGTACTTTGCACTGAATGCAATCCCCGGAAAGGGCCACGCTAAGATATTCACAGCTGCTATCGGCTGGGCGAGTGCAGAGGTGAGCGCTAAGCTTGATTCATTTCGTGGTGAAAACATGTGGCTATTGACTGTCGGCATTAACAGTGTTATTATCAAATTGACTAATCAATCACTAAAAATTAGATATTTCATTTCTTAGGAACACAAACGGCAAATTTACACTGGAATGGGTACATCAATTAGAAAAATGTTTTCATCTATATAGAATGTGAATTAACTGAGTGATTGCCGGACCGAACGGCGTAACATTTACACAGGAGTAGCTATGATTAATGTGGACATGATGCTACTCAGTCGTAACAAAATACAGTGACCCGAAGCCAATATTTACTCTTAAGCTAGATTTGCATTTACCTTGTGCAGTTATGTCGTCTGCAGAAGAAGGTGTTGCGAAATTTCGTGTCGTCACTTTTGTTCACGTGTAAAATTAAGTCCACATCAGTAGTACTGACATGCTATGCTGACGAAGTCACGTCCCGAGCGTTTCGTAATAGGTTCTTCTGCAGACGACATGACTGCACAAGGTGAATGCACGAGGCAACTCGCAACTACTCGCCTAGAGTGAATATTGGCATCGGGTCACCGTAATTTATTACGACTGAATGGCGTCACGTCCACATTAATCGTAACAAGTCCCGTGTACATGTTACGCTCTTCGGTCCGGGTGAATATCACTACTGGATCCACCCTAACGTGCGCGTGGTCGCTTGTGGCTTGTGGCAGGTGGCGGTGACGCGCAGCGTGCTGCTGTGGGTGGGCGCGCGCGGCGCGGAGTTCGACTGGCGCTACGTGCGCGCCTGCGCCGACAGCAGCGTGGCACTGGCCGCCACCGCCGCCGCCGCCGCGCTCGTGTGGCTGGCCGCGCGCCGCGACCTGCCGCCGCGCCACGCGCCGCGCGTGCTGCTGCTGCTGCTGCTGCTGCCCTACAGGTGACTAGTGTAGCCAGCAGCGTGGCACTGGCCGCCACCGCCGCCGCCGCCGCGCTCGTGTGGCTGGCCGCGCGCCGCGACCTGCCGCCGCGCCACGCGCCGCGCGTGCTGCTGCTGCTGCTGCTGCTGCCCTACAGGTGACTAGTGTAGCCAGCAGCGTGGCACTGGCCGCCACCGCCGCCGCCGCCGCGCTCGTGTGGCTGGCCGCGCGCCGCGACCTGCCGCCGCGCCACGCGCCGCGCGTGCTGCTGCTGCTGCTGCTGCTGCCCTACAGGTGACTAGTGTAGCCAGCAGCGTGGCACTGGCCGCCACCGCCGCCGCCGCCGCGCTCGTGTGGCTGGCCGCGCGCCGCGACCTGCCGCCGCGCCACGCGCCGCGCGTGCTGCTGCTGCTGCTGCTGCTGCCCTACAGGTGACTAGTGTAGCCAGCAACGTGGCACTGGCCGCCACCGCCGCCGCCCCGCCGCCCCGCCGCCCTACAGGTGACTAGTGTCGCTGTGTCACACGTGACGTGCCTCGCGCGCGCCGCGACCTGCCGCATGTTTTATTTTGTCCAATCTACGAGCAGCTTCTGGACTATCAGCTCGGGCTTTGATCGCTTTGGCGTGTTGTAGCTTGTTTAAAAACATTTAGGGCGCTTTTATTGTCATGCGGATTTCTGCCCGCATACGTGCCGCCCGCAACCTATCGTTTCAATACATTTTTAGGGCCCTTTTATTTTCATGCGTGTTACACGCACGTGGATCACTTTGGAAACGCCGCACGCATGCGGGCAGAAACCCACACGCGTTTCCAAAGCGACCCGCGTTGCACACCCACGCGGGTCGCTTTGGAAACGCGTGTGCAGGCAGAATTCCGCATGACAATAAAAGCGCCCTAATTTTTTTTTATGAGCCCGTCTTGGGAAGCGTCTAGCGTACTTTTAGGAATTGCGCTGGGATAGTCACGGACGATTTTTTTTTATCAATCAATCAATCAAATACTCTTTATTGTCATACAAGAAACATACAAACATATAATAACACAATAGGAGGGAGATTTTCAAAAATTCACTGCTTCGAAACTATGCAGTATTGATACACGAAGTTTTACTCCACCTTTTTAAATACTAAGTAGGTACTAACTACTTCCGAAATAAAAACAGGATGTCCGAAAATTATGCCAAATTCCACATGTGCGTGGTTCTTATTTAACCTATGCCAAGATCTCGAGCGACAGCAGACCCCGTGCCGCGTGTCGGTGCGGTGTAGTGTCCCTCTGACGCGCGGCGTGTCGCAGGGGCCTGGTGGAGTGTCCCTGTGTAGTGTCCCTCTGACGCGCGGCGTGTCGCAGGGGCCTGGTGGAGTGTCCCTGTGTAGTGTCCCTCTGACGCGCGGCGTGTCGCAGGGGCCTGGTGGAGTGTCCCTGTGTAGTGTCCCTCTGACGCGCGGCGTGTCGCAGGGGCCTGGTGGAGTGTCCCTGTGTAGTGTCCCTCTGACGCGCGGCGTGTCGCAGGGGCCTGGTGGAGTGTCCCTGTGTAGTGTCCCTCTGACGCGCGGCGTGTCGCAGGGGCCTGGTGGAGTGTCCCTGTGTAGTGTCCCTCTGACGCGCGGCGTGTCGCAGGGGCCTGGTGGAGTGTCCCTGTGTAGTGTCCCTCTGACGCGCGGCGTGTCGCAGGGGCCTGGTGGAGTGTCCCTGTGTAGTGTCCCTCTGACGCGCGGCGTGTCGCAGGGGCCTGGTGGAGTGTCCCTGTGTAGTGTCCCTCTGACGCGCGGCGTGTCGCAGGGGCCTGGTGGAGTGTCCCTGTGTAGTGTCCCTCTGACGCGCGGCGTGTCGCAGGGGCCTGGTGGAGTGTCCCTGTGTAGTGTCCCTCTGACGCGCGGCGTGTCGCAGGGGCCTGGTGGAGTGTCCCTGTGTAGTGTCCCTCTGACGCGCGGCGTGTCGCAGGGGCCTGGTGGAGTGTCCCTGTGTAGTGTCCCTCTGACGCGCGGCGTGTCGCAGGGGCCTGGTGGAGTGTCCCTGTGTAGTGTCCCTCTGACGCGCGGCGTGTCGCAGGGGCCTGGTGGAGTGTCCCTGTGTAGTGTCCCTCTGACGCGCGGCGTGTCGCAGGGGCCTGGTGGAGTGTCCCTGTGTAGTGTCCCTCTGACGCGCGGCGTGTCGCAGGGGCCTGGTGGAGTGTCCCTGTGTAGTGTCCCTCTGACGCGCGGCGTGTCGCAGGGGCCTGGTGGAGTGTCCCTGTGTAGTGTCCCTCTGACGCGCGGCGTGTCGCAGGGGCCTGGTGGAGTGTCCCTGTGTAGTGTCCCTCTGACGCGCGGCGTGTCGCAGGGGCCTGGTGGAGTGTCCCTGTGTAGTGTCCCTCTGACGCGCGGCGTGTCGCAGGGGCCTGGTGGAGGAGGCGCTGGCGCGGGCGCTGGCGCTGGGCGCGTGGGCGCTGCTGGGCCTGCGCGCGCTGCTGGCGGCGGGCGCGGGGCTGGCCGCCATGGCCGCCTACGCCGCGCTCGCCGCCAGCCACGTGCACCACGCCGGCGCGGGGGCCGCCGCCGCCGTGTCCTCGCCCGCCGTCGCACAGTGAAAACCTCATAATCAATGTTATTAAGTTAATAAATTATGTATGTAAATAATATGGTCTTTTTATATATAATATATCACTTAATAGTCTCGACTCGACCTCCCATTGAAAACTGTGCAGCCATAACTTATAATCAAAAATACTTTGCAGTAACAGTAACGTAACAGTAAAAAATATTTTTATTTTATTTGGGGAGTTTACAGCCTTATTTACACAATGAATACATAGATAACAACTACAAGCCAATAACAAGTTTCCACATGTTGTAAGTAGTAAAAGCAGTATAAATTGCCTACTGGCATTAAACGTATTAGTAACTACAACCAAACAACAAAGACAATAAATAAAAAAAAACTAAAAACTAAGGGAATATTTTGCTAACATATTTTTTAATTTAGTAGTGCTACTGCTGAATAGGTCGAACTGATCATCTTTATTTAATTGGTTAATTGTTTTACATACTCTAGGAAGAAAACTATTTCTTCTATAATTGGTGCGAATAAATGGTATATTGTTAATATTTTGCATGCCTTAATATGGTTGACTGTACTGATTCTGTATTATGTTTTATTACGACCTGTAAAACGTACTTACATGCAAATAAAGAATTGAATTGAAATTGAAATAATGCGTTACTACGTAAGTTACGAGTTGGTGTTTTAAAGTTAATTTTACTAAGAAGGCTCGGACAATCGACTTTACTTTGGATAATTCTGGATAGGAAGACCACGTCTGCGATCTTCCTACGCTTGTGAAGTGGAAGAAAATGAAGCCTTTCACAGCGATCCTCATACTCATTGTGACCCAGTTTGAACTTGAAGCCTAAAAAGCGCGTGAATTTTCTTCTATTTTTTTTGAATAGAACTCATAATGCGGATTCCAAATTTGGGAAGCATACTCTAAGTGACTTCGCACGTAAGTACAATATAGTATTTTTAATGTTTTCATATGTTTAAAGTCTCTGGAAGAACGCATTATGAATCCGAGTGCCTTATACGCTTTGTCCACAATGTGGTCCACATGCTGATCAAACAACAACTTGCTGTCATGAATTACACCTAGATCTCTGCTTACTTACTTTTTCGTTACATAAATAATTATTCCTAATTGTATAAGTGTATTTAAATATATTTTGCTTACGGGTAAAATTCATGAAAAAAACATTTGGATACATTAAGATCCAGTTTATTATTTAAACAATAGTTATCAAGCCTTAACAAATCATCTTGGAGAGCAGCTGCATCATAAATATTATTAACAACACGAAACACTTTCATATCATCTGCGAAAAGAAGGTAATTACAATTCTGAAAACAAGTGCCAATATCATCTATAAAAATTATGAATAGTAATGGCCCTAGTAAGGAACCTTGAGGCACTCCTGAAGGGACGCCAACCCAAGTTGAACTATATCCATTAAGAACAACTGCTTGACTTCGATTTTGAACATAAGACGAGAACCATCTGAGAAGGTCGCCACGAATACCTTGAGACTGCAGCTTTGCTATTAGAAGTTGATGGTCAACTCTGTCAAATGCCTTGCTGTAGTCGGTATAAATTACATCAACCTGATTACCATCTTCCATATGCGTCGTAAGAAATTCATTAAATTCAACTAGGTTAGAAACTGTAGATCTACCTCGAAGAAAGCCATGTTGCTGAGAACTGAAATTGCAATTTAAACATTCATAAAGCTGATTAAAGACTACACGTTCAAAAACTTTTGCTAATAAACATAGTTTGGAAATTGGTCTGTAATTAGCAACATTGCATTTAGACCCATTTTTGTGAATAGGCGTTATAAAGGCCGATTTCCATAAAGATGGCAAGATGCCCTCTTTAATAGATCGTTCGAATAGGATTGAGACTGGTGTTGAAAGCTCATGAGCACAATTAACAATTAAAGTAGCAGGAAGGGCATCGGGCCCCGCAGCCTTACTGAGATCTAGAGATTTCAATAGTTTGAAAACTGTATCTCTATTAATATTTATTGATGCGATATTATTAGGTGTATCACTTATACCAGAAATATTAAAATTAGTGTTCACACAAGAATTAGGCTCAAGAAATGTGGAGTGAAAATATGAGGAGAAAAGTTCACTTATTCGAACTCCACTGGTTTCAGTTCGACCCATGTAGGTCATACTTGCTGGGTATATACAAATGCAAGATAATATAAATAAACTTTATTGTCCTGCACACCAAAAGAATCAAAATAACAATGAAAACAAAAAAAATATTAATATTACTGTAGCAAGCAACAAACAAAAGTACACAATCGATTAAGGTTAAACGTTAGTGCTCCCTGGTTGAAAAAATCCGATAGATGGCGTTAATCTGACTATAACTTGGTTTTTCGATTTAAAAATAGTATAAGTGCAGTGTACCTGCCTTATAACTAACGACTGCTTGTTGTCCACTCCAGTATTAAAACGGCTTTCGATACATACGGGCGTTTCTCTCAGCTAACCTATAACCTACCTACATATATAGTATTGACGACGAGGAGTGTTTTACCTGCGCGTGCGCGTTTTAATTATGTCTTTTATTGGACAAATTAACAGTTTTGATCATGGGACAGGAGAGTGGTCGATATTTTCGCAACGTCTAACACAGTTTTTTGTGATTAACAGTGTTAGTGAGGACAGTGCAAAAAAGGCGGTGTTGCTTACCCACATCTCAGATGAAACATTCCGGCTATTACGTAATTTGGTTTATCCAAATGAAATAACTTCATTATCTTTTGAAAACTTAATTGAGGCTTTCAATAAGCATTTTACTCCAAAACGGGCATCGTTTGCGGACAAAGCTAAATTCTATGAAGCTTCACGTAACCACGGTGAATCTTTGGCTGAGTTTGCGGCAAGGCTGAGGGGTCTGGCAAGTTATTGCGATTTTGGCCCCGCATTGGAAACTCTTCTCAGGGATCGATTTATCCTTGGTTTGGGTATAGGGCCGGAACGAGATAGATTGTTCGAACAAGACGTAGCCTTAGTAAGTTTCGACAGGGCATTGGAAATTGCTCAGCAGGCAGAGAGCGCTCGTCTGGCTAAGTCGCTGATGATGAAGGGGCCAAGCCCTTCTGGAGGGTTTACTGCTGTCAAGGAGGAGCCGTTGTATCGTGCATCGAGCAGCGGCGGCGGCGGAGCTCCGCGCTCCCGCCGCGCCGCCACGTCAGCGGGCCGCGATCAGCGCCAGCGCAGTGATAGTGATGAGCGGTGCAGTGTTTGTGGGCTTAAAAATCACAGTGCTATAAAGTGTCGTTTTAAAAATTATCGCTGTCAAAATTGTAAGGAAAAAGGTCATTTGAAGAAGGTATGTAAGGCGCGAGTGAACAAAATTGTAACTGAAGAAGGAGTTTCGGAGGAAGAGGACTGTCAAGAATGTCAAATGTTTAACCTAAGGTATGAAAGTTACGCACCTATTAAAATCACTGTTTTAGTTAACAATATGAATTTAGAAATGGAATTGGACTCTGGTTCAGGAATTTCTGTAATTTCCGAAACATATTTCAAAGATACTTTTCCTAATGTTTCATTAAAATCATGTAAGTTAAAAATGTGCTTTTATAATGGACATAAAATATCACCATTAGGTTACTTCAACATTAAAGTAAACTACAAGAAAATTACAAAAACAATAAGATTTTTTGTAATAAAAAATGGTGGTCCCCCACTTTTGGGGCGGGACTTCATGAGTAAATTTAATATATCTTTTAGTGTCACAACGAATTTCAAAATATGTGATGTAGATACAAATGAAAAAAACTTACAGATTTTATTAAACAATTATTCAGACTTATGGAGTGGTGATTTAGGAAAATTTAACAAATTCAAGATTGACTTAAAATTAAAAGATGACGCTAGTCCCAAATTTTTTAAAGCCAGACCGGTACCCTTCGCCCTAAAAGGTAGGATAGAAGATGAATTAAATAGGTTAGTAGATTTAGGTATATTAATTCCAGTTAATAGTTCAAAATATGCAACACCGATAGTTCCCGTATTAAAAGAAAATGGCAAAGTTAAGATTGCTGGCGATTTCTCAGTGACATTAAATAAAGATTTAGTTATTGATAAATACCCAATGCCACGGATAGAAGAGGTCTTCGCGAAATTAGGAGGAGGCGATAGATATTCCAAATTAGATCTTAGTAATGCATACAATCAGTTTGTCCTGTCCGAACAGGCACAAGAATTAACCACCATCAACACCCACCGCGGTTTGTTTAAATACACACGTCTAGTGTATGGGCTGGCAAATGCCCCAGCCATATTCCAGCGCACAATGGAAGTCTTGCTATCGGGAATTGATGGAGTTAGTTGCTGGTTTGATGATATATGCATTACAGGCCCGGACTCTAAAACGCATCTATCTAGGCTTAAAGAAGTTTTAAGTCGTTTGAGTGAAGCCGGTTTGAAGTTGCAAAAAGACAAATGTAATTTTTTTCAGGAAAGTGTCACATATTTAGGTTACATTATCGATAAAAATGGTTTAAGGGCTTGCCAAAAGAAGGTTGAGGCTATAATGAGCATGCCCCGCCCTAAAAGTATTTTAGAGGTACAACGTTTTTTAGGAATAATTAATTATTACAGGAATTTCATTCCTGGAGCCTCTTCAGTTTTACATCCGTTACACGATTTGTTAAAATCAAATGCTAAATGGGTATGGGGCATACAACAAGAACAAGCTTTTCGTAAAATTAAACATGAACTGTGTTCGGACCGTGTATTGACTCATTTTGATCCTGATGCGAGGTTAGTATTAACTGTGGACGCGAGCCCCGCGGGGCTGGGTGCAGTACTGTCCCAAGGTGAAGAAGGTCACGAACGACCGCTGGCTTTCGCATCCCGTTCACTAACCGCTAGTCAAAAAAACTATAGCCAAATACATAAGGAAGCCGCCGCAATCATCTTTGGCGTTAGTCACTTTCACCAGTACCTGTACGGTAGGGAAAAGCCTTTCATTTTAAAAACTGATCACAGGCCACTCCTAGCAATTTTCGGAAAGAAAAGCGGAATATCAGTTATGGCAGCTTCGCGCCTTCAACGTTATGCAGTGTATTTATCAGCTTATAATTATGAAATAAGCTATATTCCAAGTGGGAAGAATGTTCCCGCAGATTTCTTTTCAAGGTCTTATGTCGAAGAACATTTGACCGAAACAAATTTAGATGAAAATATTTATTTAAACTTTTTAGCAGATAGTACTTTACCAGTTACTTTCAAAGAGGTGAAGGAAGCTACATCAAAAGATAAAATACTTAAAACGGTGATGAAATACTTGCGTTATGGTTGGCCGCGACGTATTTTATGCGAAAAAATTAAACCTTATTTTAACTGTAAAACTGATTTAGATATTGTAGATGGGTGTTTAATGCGTGGTCATAGAATTGTTATTCCGCATACTTATAGGGAACGAATGTTGGAGGAGTTACATAAGAGTCATTTAGGTATTGTGAAAACCAAGAGCAACGCGCGCAGTAGAATGTGGTGGGCGGGCATAGACGCCGACATCGAGCGCACCGTGCGCGCGTGCGTCACGTGCAGCGCACTGCGGGCCGCGCCGCCGCGCGCGCCGCCCGCGCCTTGGCCTCGCCCCGCCGCGCCCTGGGAGCGCCTGCACCTTGACTACATGCAAGTAGGGCAAAGGGTATACTTGGTTTTGGTGGACGCTTTTAGTAAATGGCTAGAATGTCATCGTATGCCTCAAATCACTACTAAAGCTCTTATTAAGTCATTAATGGTGATATTTTCCACTTTCGGTATTCCGAAAACATTAGTATCGGATAATGACCCTAAAATATGTAATGATGAGTTTTTTAAATTCTGTAAAACTAACGGTATTAAGTATTTAACTTCACCAATTTATCACCCTTGTAGCAATGGGCAAGCTGAAAATTCTGTAAAAAACTGTAAAAAAATGATCAAAAGCATATTAACAGATAACATTAATTTGTCAAACGAGAAAATAGAAGAAAAGCTATTGATGTTCCTTTTTGAATATAGAAATAATGTTCACTGTAGCACGGGAGAATCCCCATCAAAATTGATGTTTGGGAGAAGTCTTCGTTGTCGTTTAGATTTAATACTACCAGATGTTAATTTTCCACAAAAAGATGATAATGCAACATTAAAACCATCAAGAAATTTTAAAAAGGGGGAAACAGTTTGGATTCATTGTTATGTTAACAAAAAGAAAGTATGGGTTGTTGGAAAAGTTGTTGATAAATTAGGTAACCGAATGTTTACTGTAATAACAGATAGTTTTGGGTTATGTAAAAGACACATAGATCAAATGTTGAAATATTCAGAATTAATATCTCCTCCTGCTTGTGAGACCTCGCGTTCAGTTGTTTCAGCGCCTTATGTGGATATGGTATGTTCCGTGCCTCCCGCGCTTAGCGAGCCCTTTTTGCCTGACGAGTTCCCCGCGCTAAACAATCCCTCGCATAATGAGCCTCCCGCGCTTATCGCGCCTCTCTTGCCTCCCTCGTCGGATGAGCCTCCCACGCCTCCCCCGTTTATCTGTGTTGCGGATAGCGATGAACACACACAGATAAATGAATCACGCGGATCGACTACGTCAACGTCACTGCCGAAGTCACCGCCGCCTTCAGCGAGTTCACCGTTTTGTGATCAGTCGCAAGCTGAAGGGGATATTACAATTACAGGAACCAGTTCTAATAGTTATGGAAGCCCCCTTAATCTATCAAGTATTAACAATTCTGTTGCGGAGGGGGGTGTAGTAGTGAGAGAAACTAGTCCAGAACTTATTTTCGAACCTGTTAATGACGGAAATTTATCAGAACCGCCTTCGGTGGCACAAGCGACAAATTCTCCACACCGCTACAACCTTAGACCACGTGACAAACTAATTAATTATAAGTACTGATTATATTTTAGTTACTGTATACATGATGTAAGATGTTATTGTTATTTGTCTTCAGGTACAAAAATTAAGAGGGAAGGAGTGCAGTGTACCTGCCTTATAACTAACGACTGCTTGTTGTCCACTCCAGTATTAAAACGGCTTTCGATACATACGGGCGTTTCTCTCAGCTAACCTATAACCTACCTACATATATAGTAATAAGTAACCCTAAACCATACTACGTAAAACAGCGAGCAGTTACAAGATCAATGTACGCTAATAAACCATAATAATGTTAATTAAATAAGGATTTCGATATATTTGTCCCCTTACAATTATAGTTTTGCGTTTATCTCGTATGAATAAGGGCTCAAATTACGCACACATACATATTTTTTTTACGTATATGGCACATGAGAATGAAAAATGTAATCAGAGCAGACCACCCGATAATACTGAATGGATTAGGCGTTCCCCCAATAAAGGCAAGCCAGACCCGGTCGATACACAAACTATCCAATCACTCCCAGGCACTCAGGAGCCTCAGCCAACTCATTTTTTAGAACAAATGATAATCCGACAAACCGAAAAAATGGACACCCTCATACAACACATAGGAAACCTAGTGGGACTTATAACGAGTCTGATTGCTCGTCTCCCAAAGTAAAGTTTCTTAGAATAGCTACCTGGAACACAAATGGTTTGACTCCAAATAAGTCGGATGTTGAGCTTTTTCTAAATCACAATAAAATAGATGTACTTCTAGTATCTGAAACACACATGACTGACCAGCGAGTGGTATGCTTTTCTGGATACAAAATCTACTACTGTAACCATCCTGATGGAACGGCACATGCTGGAGCTGCTGTATTTATTTATTTTATTTTATTTTTATTTTTCACATTTTGGGAAATCAACAGCTTATATAAATAACAGAAGTAAGTATAACACATAGAATAGATAGTCAAGCCTTTACAGATTTCCACGGATAGTTAAGAAGAACGTGTTTACAGAGCTAAGGTAAGTATACAATAAGTTAAAGTGATAATAAATGATATATAATAAACTAGAGAGCAATATTGAGACAGAGGAAAGTACTTATAAGAAAGAGAAGAAACGATTGTGTGTGAGTGTGTGTATGTGTGTATGTGTGGCTGGGTGTGTGGGTGTGTGGGTGTGTGGGTGTTTGAGTGTCTGTGGATGTGTATGTGTGTGTGACGACTCAAATAAAATTAATGGGTAGAAGTGATTTTTAAAGATATTTTATGTTTGTAACTTGCTTTAGAGGTAGAAAAAGGATCAATTTCGGAGAATTTCTTATTGTACGTTCGAGATAACCGGGTAAATACTGAATTCTGAGCATAATTAGTTTTATGGTACGGTACACTGATCATGGTGGTATTACGCGTTCGCTTGGTCTGACAATTGAGACTGATTTTAGAAATTAGGGGGGGACAGTCAAAAGAAGAGTTCAAAAGATCGTATAGAAAAGATAGGTCAAGCATTTCTCGTCGTTCTTCGAGAGAGAGTAAATGGTTAGATCGGCAGCTGTCTGGGTAGTTAGTGAAATTTTTATGCGTTTTATACTCAAGGTACTTTACGAATTTTTTTTGTATGTTTTCTATACGATTTATGTAGGTATGATATCTAGGGTTCCATACAACACTGGCGTATTCAAGAGCACTTCTAACATATGCGTAGTAAATAGATTTAAGACATGCTGCATTGTTAAAAGGCTGACAAATACGTTTGAGAAAGCCTAAGCTCCTATAGGATTTGTTTATAATGCAGTCAGTGTGCGCATCAAATAATAATTTATGGTCCATAGTAATACCTAGATCACGAATAGTAATAGTTCTATCTATTTCGGTATTGTTAATAGTGTAAGCGTAGGCAATACTATTTCTCTTTCGAGAAAAGGATATTACCTGACATTTACTGGTATTGACTGCAATCCTGTTAAATTTATAATATATAGACAACCGATCCAAGTCTTCCTGTAATTTGGCACAATCAGTAACATCAGAGACATCAATGAAAATTTTTGTGTCATCGGCGTACATAAGAAATTTAGAATTAACGAAACAGGTATAAATATCGTACAAGTACGCGTTGTATAGCAGCGGTCCCAAATGGGATCCCTGTGGGACGCCAGAGGGTATCGAGACTAGGTCAGATCTGTGACCTCCCACAACCACAGCTTGTGACCGATTTTTCAGATAGGATGCTATCCAGCGCAACAGGTCTCCGCATATACCTATCCGCTCTAGTTTTTGTAACAGAATGACGTGGTCCACACGGTCGAAAGCTTTTTCGAAGTCCGTGTAGACCACGTCAATCTGCTTACCCTTTTCCATGTTCTTAAGCAGGAAGTCAACAAACAGAGAGAGGTTAGTAACCGTGGATCGTCCTCTGAGGAAACCATGTTGCTCATCTGGAATAGCCTTAACGATTGTACCATATATTTTTTTGTAAACAATCCTCTCAAACACTTTATCAAATGTATTCAGTAACGAGATTGGCCTATAGTTTTCAACCTTGGTTTTTAAACCTTTTTTGTGAATCGGGACTATGTTCGCTACCTTCCAAACTTCAGGAAACACACCTTCTCCAAGGGATCTATTAAATAGCAGACACAAAGGATATGCCAAAGCTGACGCACATTTCTTTATATAGATAGGTGGAATCTTGTCAGGACCAGCTCCTTTCGCGGGATCCAGGTGCTCAAGTAAATTTAAAACTTCGTCTGGGGTTGTTCTAATGGAACTTATTGTAGAGCCATCATCCACAAATGGAGCAGATAAATAAGAACTTGGGTAATGATCGGCCTGCTTTTGAAAGACACTATTAAAAAAACAGTTGAATGCACCACAAATCGACTCATCAGTGAAACTATCAGTATTGTACGTTACTGTTTTAGGATAAGAGGATTTACCATTGCGGCGGGATTTAATGTAACTCCAGAATAGTTTAGGATTCTTTTCTATATTACTTTGCATTGTTTTGATGTAGTTCCAGTAACAAACTGTTTCTGCCTTGTGAAGTCTAGATCTTAGCAAAGAAAATTCATGATAGTCAAGAGGATTTTTAAAGCGCTTCCAGCGTTGATGAGCTTTGGTCTTTTGCCTAGCTATACGTTTTGTATTTGAGGAGTACCAAACAGGAAATTTATTATTGTTACCGATCTTGAGTGGAATAAATAAGGTAATGGAGTTATTTATTATTTCATAAAATTCATCGACGGCTTCATCGATAGATCTAGTAATTAGCAGTTTGTCCCAATCAATTTGATTAAGAAAATTAATAATTTTGTCGTAATCTCCTTTATGAAATTTGTAAATAGGGGTACTTTTTTCAGAGAAAGGCGCAGTCATAATATCTTTGGCATCTATTGTAAAGGAAGGATGCTTAGGGTCCAACTTAGATATAGGATGGTCACAATAATTTAATTCCGTGGGAAAATTGCTAAAAGCTAAGTCAAGTGTGTTATTATAGTTATTTCGAATATTATTATATTGCGTAAAACCCAGTATACTCAAACCCTCCACCAAACGAACGGCTACCTCTTGGATCGAAGTAGGACCCTTTTTAATAAGAGAAGGTTCGTTCAAATGCCACTGTATGCAAGGTAAATTGAAATCTCCCACCAAAATAAAATGGTCGTCCGGATGATTCAAAACTATAGGTTTCGTTATATTAAGAAATTTATCTATGTCTTCCATCTGATGAGGCGAATTACTATGACCGGGGATGTATATAGCCGCAATGTGTAGGTTGTGATAAATATTTAAAGATGAGGATTTTGATATAGAAATCCAAATGAGTTCAAGGCTGTCATGGGCCCAGTCTCTGCGCAAACTAGCATTTAGATAGGTTTTAGTTAAGATAAGTGCACCACCACCAGAATGTTTACTTGAGCTTGCAGGCGATCTGTCACAACGGAATACGTCATAAGAGTCACTACAAAACTCTGAATTCGATATTGATTCGCAAAACCATGATTCTGTTAAAATTATAATGTCGTAGTCACTTAACTCAATATTTCTATAGAGGTCGTTGCACTTGGTTCTAAGGCCCTGGACATTCTGATAAAATATCGTTAGATCACCTATTAATAAAATAAAAATAAACTTTAGTATTCACAGAACAGGGCCACAGAACCAAGTGGAACAAACCTCTTGATACAATATAGAATGAATCGTCAGGTGAAAGTACCACAAGAGCCACCCCCACCAACGCCGCCGCCGCCGAGACAGCGCTGCCGCCGCGTAGCAGGTAAGTTATGTCGTTATCGTTATTTGATTGGGAGGGGACACTACGGAGGCTATGACGACATTGACAGATGAAACTCAGTCGCAGCCGTGATACAAGCGAAAAGGTTAATTTATGTATAGGTACGAATGTGTTGTACGTAGGTAAGTGACAAATTACTGCTATCAATAGGATAAAGTAATTGTGTTTATGTAAAATTGAGTAAACAATTAATGGTTCTGCTAAACTTCTACCTGTAATGTAAGTCGTAAGTAGTATAAACATAAAGTAACTCCGAGGAGAAATACTGCATGCGTCAAATCTTTCCAATGACAGACTGTTGTTGTTATTATTATAGATAGTAGGTGTCGTACCACTGTATTGACACAAGAGCGCTACCAGTGGGTGTGCGGAAAAAAAAGTTACTTGTAGGAGCGTAATACTGAGTACCATACTTACGATTAGGGGAAAAAAAAAAAAATTTGATTCCGGAATAATTAATATTAGATATTTTAGATGAGTCGTATGTTTGCGTGTGTTGCAGTGTATGTGTAGGGGTGTGTGTGTGTGTATTTGAGATATAGGTATGTATTTTAAGTATATGTTGAGTACAAGATTCTTATGAATTAAGGAGATAGTTCTTAATAAAAAACAAAGCCATAACAAACAAATAGAACCGTTCAAACAATCTTCCTCAGGTCGCTTCGGGACGCTATCGCCAAAATCGGTGAATTGTCGTTTTTTCTCGCAAAGATACGGCAATTTTTTACCCAAACGTATTTGTAGTAGTTTTTAGAAGAAAGTTCTTTCGTTTCTCTGAGAAGTCCCTTGTAGTGCACAGTCAAATGTTCGTTGACGTAGATTCTCTTTGAATCGCCAAGTATACCCACGTCTACGGTGGTTACGCCTCTTTGTTTACGGATTCCGCCAATTATAGCATCCTTGAGGGCGCGGGATTTTAGCTTGCAGACTATGACCTTGGGACGACCGGGCTTTGCCTGGAGGGGTTGCACTCTGTTGGCGTGAATAATGTCACTTAATTGGAGGTCTACGCTAGCGTGAGCCGCGATCTTCGTGACAATTTCCATGACATTCTCGTTCTTCAGTTCGGGGACCCCCGATACCTCAATGTTACAAATACGCTCTCTTTGTTGCTGGTCTTCAATCTCGTTCCTAAGGCTAGATAGTTCGGTATTCAGCAATTCAATTTGGTCCTGCATCAAGCCGTTGACAGTTTCCTGTTTACTGCTAAACTCGTCTGAAGAAAGCCTCAAGCTGGCTTGTTCAGCGGTGAGGATATCGGTAATTGATTTAATATCAACAACTTGTTGCTTAATACATGAGACCTCGTTGCATAATTTGGTAACGTTTTCAGCCTGAAGTACGCAGAATTCGCTCAGCATATTCCGCATTTCGGTTTTGAAATCAGCAAACTCAGCGCGCAGGAGATCATGCGTTAAGTTTTTTTGTGCGGGGTTTCTTCGTGAGTCTCCTCTCTGGTGGTTAACATTTTGTTCGTCATCGGTGAAGGATACCCCCGTTTTTGATAAGTCGGGCTGGGTAGCGCCCTGACCAGCGGAGGCAGTGGTTGGGGATCTTACGACGCTCATAGTGCTATGCCCAACCAGTATACTCAGATCCTAGCGGCTCCAGTACGCGGCTCTTGAGCAGGATGAAAAATAAGAGGCGATCTCTTTTACTCGCGGGGGTGAGGTAAAGAGCAGCTTCCACGGACACCGGTCACACAACAACAGAACAGCTCACGTACAGCCACACTAATTAAGCGATATGATTATTTATCTACAATGCTTAAAGGTTTATTTCACTTTGTTAGCTATTTAACTGAATTTAATTTAATCTGACAACACGTCCGCTCTGTATCAGTAACAGCACGAGAACTAATCATAAGAGAAAGCATCAAACATTACCCGCTAAACAGCTACCGATACAACCACATCCAGGCCGCTGTAGTGGCAATTAATGATTGGCAGGGTACAATCAATGTCGCGGCTGTATATTGTCCACCGCGCCACCGCATTGACATGGATCAATTCCGGGAATTCTTTGAAACGCTGGGTGGAAGGTTTATTGCTGGAGGGGACTGGAACTCTAAACATACTTTCTGGGGGTCACGACTTTGTACTACTAGAGGACGAGAGCTGAAAAAGGCAGTAGACACTATAAAACTCGAAGTACTCTCCACAGGTGAACCTACGTACTGGCCTACAGATCCTCGAAAAATACCAGACCTTATAGACTTTTTTATTGCCAAAGGAATCTCCAGAGTATATATCAAACTTGAATCGAACTTGGATGGAGCGTCCGATCACACGCCGGTAATATGTACTGTAAGCTCATCCATTATATACAAAGAACCGAAAGATACTCTGTATAACTACAAGACTGACTGGCAGGCCTTTCAGAACTACCTTGACAAACAAATTAAACTTAGCATACCACTTAAAACAGAGCTACAGATTGAAGAAGCCGCGCTTTATTTTACTAACCTCATCCAAACAGGCGCGTGGATGTCAACGCCTCATATTTTTTGTAGCCCAAAATGCAATGATTACACTGTAGCGATTCAAGAAATGATTGCAGAAAAAAGGAGACTACGCCGCAGATGGCACACAAGCAGAATTTCTTCAGACAAAACCGCTCTAAATAAAGCTCAGAGAGAGCTAAGAGATATGTTAAAAGAAATCGAGAACAAAACTCTACAGGACAGACTTCAAACACTTTCCGCAGACAAAAGGGAAGACTACTCTCTCTGGAAGCTTACTAAAACATTCAAACGACCACAACAACAAGTACCACCCCTAAAACGTGATGACGATGGATGGGCCAGAAGTCCTAAAGAAAAGACAAATGTATTTGCAGACTTCCTAAGCAAAGTCTTTAAGCCCAACGAGAAAGATGCAAACCAAACCGAAGATGAAATTGACCAGGTAGTTAATAGTGATCAACAAATGTCATTACCTCTAAAACCAGTCTCTCCTAAAGAAGTATTAAGACACATCACTCAGCTGAAACCAAAAAAAGCACCAGGCTTTGACCTAATCACAGCAGAGATCTTAAAACAATTGCCTAGAAAAGGAGTCATTTTTGTCACTATTCTCTTCAATGCAATACTTAGGTTGCAGTATTTCCCTGAGTTGTGGAAAGTGTCCATCATAAACATGATATCGAAACCAGGGAAGTCCCCTAACGAAGTATCATCTTACCGACCAATAAGTCTTCTGCCGGTGCTATCAAAGCTTTTTGAGAAACTGTTTCTAGCACGCTTATTGCCAATGTTGAATGATCAAAAGATAATTCCAGATCATCAGTTTGGGTTTAGAGCACAACACGCTACCATTGAACAAATACATAGGGTAGCCCATAAAGTGAGACAATCACTTGAAAATAAAGAGTATTGCTCTGCGGTTTTCTTGGATGTTCAACAGGCATTCGACAAAGTCTGGCATAAAGGGATGCTCTATAAACTGAAAATTTATGTACCTAACACAGCTTTTATGTTACTCAAGTCCTACCTCCAGAATAGAACGTTTCAAGTACAAATCGAGGATGAGCTATCCTGTTTCAAAGAAATCGAAGCTGGCGTACCTCAGGGCTCAGTTCTTGGACCGGTTTTATACACCATCTACACCGCTGATCTACCACAGAGCAATGAAGTTCTTACTGCCACCTATGCAGATGACACAGCTGTGCTAGTAAGCAACAGCGACCATCTACAAAATGATCATCAAGCCTATATGGACATACGGCATCCAGCTCTGGGGATCTGCTAGTCATTCTAACACAGAAATATTGCAGCGATTCCAAAACATTACCCTGAAAATGATAACGAACGCCCCTTGGTTCACACGAAATCAAGAAGTGCACGAGTATCTCGAAATACCCACTGTAAAAAAGGAAATTGAAAAATTCTGTGAAAAATACAGAAATCGGCTCGAGAAACATCAAAATATACTGGCAACAAAATTGACAGACACATCTGAGTCGCTTTACAGGCTCAAAAGACCTCGACTCGCTTCACTATGAAGTCTCCAATAGGGTGACACATCAATGGATGTGAGCCCTCCAAAAGATTTTCCTCCACACAAAATCTGATAAAAGCCAAGAAGGCTGATGGCAGATGGGCAAAAAAAAAAAAAAAAAAAAAAAAAAAAAAAAAAAAAAAACGTATATGATGCTTATTTTTGACTTACCTCTATAAGTAGTCTATAACCCAGAGGTGCAAGCAGTAAATTTTGTACGAACTTTTTACGTTATTGCTTTTAGGTCCGGGTTCGTATCCTACGAGACTTTATTGTTTTTGCCTTTTTATTTTTTTATTTAGTATGAACATAAGTAAATATGTAAATAACAAGGACCCAAGAGCGATAAAAGAAAAGATTTTTTAAAAGAAAAAAATCATTTATTGAATAACAATATCGCATAGCAATAATTCATAGCATTGGCTTGCAAGGAGATATGTATCACATCTCCCACGCGGATCAGGACACCAGGGGAGACAGCAGCAGCTGGTTGAGGTGACGGATCCACAGGAGTCCCCCATCGGTTCTGACTTCATAATGTACTCCACCCATACGTCGGGTTATTGTGCCGAATTCAAACTTCTGGGCAAGAGAGGAGTAACTCCTGGCCACCTTATCTCCAGGAGAGAAATGCCTCCTTGTCCTCTGACTACGTGGCTCCGGTCTAGGTATGGGACTAGCATGGCATGTAGCTTAGTTCTAAACTCTTTTCCAAACATCAGTAGGTAGGGAGTCCCTCTTGGAGTTTCTGTCTGCCTCAAGCGGACTGAGGTTTCCCCTTTTAATTTCTTTAAATCCATTGTATTGGCCTCGACGCCAATATTAAAAACATAAAATATCTGTTCAGTCACATAATATTTATTGAATAACAACGTTGCCTAGCAATAGCCTGCAAGGAGATACGTATCATGCAAGGAGAATCGAAGTGATGTCGAAAATTTGTGGAGGCACGGCCTTGCAAGCCTTTGGCTCCAAAGGCTTATGCTATTTGGAGTCACGGTAGCGCCTCCGCAAGCTAAGGAGAGTATCAAACTTAGAAATCACAGATTACCATAATTTTTATGTATATGTCATAGGGAATGGCCCCCTTATTACTTCCGTGAAGTGGCAGCATGAAATTCGTTTACATTGTCGAGAAAAATAGATTCATTTTTTTATTAATTTCTTCAATTTATTTTATCCATACAGAAGAAAGTTATTCAATTGATAAAATTGATTAAGAAAAGTTGATGTTTTGTTCATTATATCTATCAGCCGAAAGACGTCCACTGCTGGACAAAGGCCTCCCCCAAGGATTTCCACACCGACCGGTTCTGTGCGGCTCGCATCCAGCGGCTTCCTGCAACCTTGTTTTGTTCATTAAAATAACATAATTATCAGTATCATCATTTAAAAAATAAAAATTACTCCAATATACATTTAAATTCAGTCACTCACTCTCACGGTCTCATCAGATTGATTGACAATAACACATTCGCTGGGATGATAACCATCATAGTTACTTAGTTAACAACCCAACTGTTTATTCGTATGTGGGAAGAAGAGCGAGTTCCACATGAGTTCAAAGTGTCTCGCATCTGTGCTCTGTACAAGAATAAGGGTGACCGTTCCGACTGCAACTCCTACCGTGGTATTTCACTTTTGTCAGCCCCTGGAAAGGCCTTTGCTAGAGTTCTTTTAAACCGGCTCACGGACTTATCAGAAAAGATTCTTGCCCGAAACCCAGTTTGGCTTCCGACCTGACCGAGGCACTTGTGAAGCTATATTTTCTGTGCGTCAAATACAAGAAAAAGTAGAGAACAGAACCGTCATCTATATCTCTGTTTTGTTGACCTGGAAAAGGCGTTTGACAGTGTACCTCGCGAAGCCCTTTGGATGGTGCTAGAGAAGCTGGGATGCACGGGAAAGTTTGTGAGACTTCTGAGACTCCTGCATGACGATATGCAGTGCTGCGTCGCCGTAGATGGTGAACAGTCTGATTTCTTCCCCGTTACCTGTGGGGTGAAGCAAGGCTGTGTTCTAGCACCCACACTGTTCACCTTGTACTTTGCGATAGTAGTCAAGGAGGTCTTACAAACTGTTTCCGAGGGAGTTCGCATTCGCTTCCACACAGATGGCGGTCTTTTCAACTTGGCCAGACTTAGGGCACGCACTAAGGTCTCACATGCATTGATCACAGAGATAATGTATGCTGATGACTTGTGCTTTCTAGCAGAATCCCCAGATAGCCTGAAACAGCTAATGTCCGTTTTTCACCAATATTTGTGGCTATTTCACACCTTCACTAAGCCGGACGTGAGAGATTTTGAATGGGCACTAATGTCTGATCCCATACGTGGACACCCTGGTATAGTGCTCTCAGAAGATGTTGTTGAAAACTTTCGTCCGTTGATGGAATATTCTCTATTTGTCGGTCTCTTTTAGAGAATAATTCTCGCCTGCAATCGGTTAAGCTGGTGCACCAACTGGATCTTAAACATATTTAAAACAAATCAATTTAAAATATTTTTATACCACAAACAGAGAAATCTATGTACAATATAAAAATATAGTTTTATTCAAACTGTCTTGTCATAGGTACATGGTTATGATAAATTTTTCGAAAGCTTTTTTGGCGCTTGCAATGTCTCCACAAGCCAGCATTTTGAAACCGAGAGTTGCTGGAAAACAAACAGTCCAGGATTCGAACGCAGTTTTCTTTCATCCTCCATTAGAGGCTGGAACGGTGTTACACCCTGTTAGAGCATAGAATGAGGACAACATTATTCCTTTTTTGGTCTTGTAATAGAATTAAATCATGAGTTTCGTATTTACAAAATGTATCTAAAAATAAAATTTTCGTATAGGTAAGTAATTTAAAATAAAACCTTAATATGCTGCGATTTTGTCGCAATTTCAAGAACATAAAAAGCAACAATGCTGCCCATACTTCATGCTCTGATAGGGAGTGATACTGTTTTTTAGCCTTTAATTGAAGAAAAAAGAAAACTGCGTTCGAAGCCTGGAATGCCTGTCTTGTGGAGACATTGAAAGCGCCAAAATACTTTGGAAAAATTTATCATAACCATGTTTGACAAGTGAGTTTGAATAAAACGAGGTTTTTGTACATAGACGACTATGTTTAGGAATATATTTTGGTGACAAAAAATATTGTGTAAGTGAATAACTGTTTATCCTTTTTTGAGAAATAAATTATTCTATAACCTGAAACTTGGTGCTACATGGCGGGAATTCATTACTTTTTACAGTCGAGTCTATAAATATTGACGTGTAAGACTTTTTACTTGATATGTGAATGTTTTTGTCGGGATTTTACTTTCCGTGTATGAAAATCTTCATATCTATGGTTCGGGTTGTATCACGTGGTTGCTGGTAACTACTTAATTTTTGTCAAACGAGACAATAATAATACTCCCGGAAAACCGCCTCCGTTGTCTAGTCGCTCGCTTCACATCAGGAGGTTGCGGGTTCGATTCCTGGCGGAGTCTAACTATAATATGTAAGACTCCGTTTGGTCGGTGGTAGAGCATTCTCGGAGCCTGCCTGGTTAGCTATCATCTTTTTTTTACCCGCAATTGGTAAGCCCTTGGCATCATCTCACCTGATGGTAAGTGACGATGATGCCGAATACGAAAGCGGGCTTACCAAGATTCCCCAACGCAGTTCCCTTCATGCCGGAACATATCAATGCTGTTAACGTTGATGTTTGGCGGCAAGACTTAGATAAGATGGTGGCATATGCCAGGCGGGCTCAGAAAATGTCCTACCACCAACCAAACCGAATCCAGAAATTTACACCCCGCCGGGAATCGAACCCGCGACCTCCTGATGTGAAGCGAGCGGACAAGCGGAGGCGGTTAAAATTTTAAATGGGGCATGGTATGAGTCAAAACTTTAACAGGCTGTTCTATTTATGAAACTGTAAAGCTTATCTTAAGGAACCCATACAAAATTCGCATAAAAATGAAGTTTTCATATAATATGGTAAGCTAACCGACCAATTTTGTATGGTGTGTCCAAAAATTGTCTTAAGTATTCAGCATTCTTACAGTGAAATGTCATATCTCCAGAACACTATTCTATATCGCAAACTTGCCCCAACGGCATATATGGCTAAAAGTCTTATTATAAGTTAAGATTTTGAATAAAAATAACTTCGTAAAAATTCATCACAAATTGTCGCCATTTTCCATCGTTCAGTGTTGCTTAAAAATAAAAATACTAAATACCCTAATTTGGGGGAATTTAAATGAATGAATGATGAGGACGTATTACGTGTGTCTATCGATAACTGTTTAAATTGTAAAATTACTGTAACTGTATATTTTTTGTATAAAATATATACAGGGTGTTAAAAAAACGCGCATGAAATTTTAAAGGGTTATTCAGAATCAAGTATAAAATACAGAAAAAAATATTTAAAAAATCCAATATACAACTTTTTGTAGTTTTCCACACAAATTCTTAATTAATTATTCAGATTCAGTATTAGAAACTGCAAAAATATATTGTGCACTTATTCAATATTTTTTCCCGTATTCTGTACTTGATTCTGAGTAACCCCAAAACGCACTTTTTTAACACCTACTATAAATAAACGATAAGAGAGAGAGAGAGAGAAGAAACAATAAATAAAAATGTTACCCTATATTTGTATTTTATATTAATTTAAAACGTAAACTAGGATTCGCAAAGATCCCGTGAGGAGAAAAAAATTGTAATAAATAATAAAAGTCGCGGGCGAAAGCTCGTGACAATAAATACAATAGTTGATAAAACTAAATTATCGTATTTTATATTAATTACAGTTATTGCTTGAAGTAAATGCCGATTACAATTACAATTCGGCTGTTCCAAAATAAAATACTGAAAACGCCATTTCGATAATTTTATATTAGCAAAATTTGAAAGAAAATCCTTAGCCTTAAAACTTTCAAAATACTTTATTGCCTTTTTCGGTAGCTCAGAAGCCTGATTCTTTCACAAGCTATCGAAAAATAAATCTCCGCTAAGGTGACATCGTATGCAGTAAATTCAAATGTAAGAGAGTCCTTTTTTGTGAAATAGCCATATTCAGTGTTTTATTTTGGAACAACCTAATAATTGAATTTAAAATTGGTTCTGATAATATTTACGAGTGAGTTCTGATAATTTTAATAAAAGTTCCTGGATTTTTAAAAGACTATCAATTAAAAATTAAAGTACGAGTTCTCAAACACGACACAAAATGACCTGTCAAACCTAAAAGTTATATGATTTATGTCGTTTAACATTAAAAATTAAAAAAGTAAAATTAAAATTTTAAAAACCCCCCGACACAAAAAATAAACTCTAAAAACTAACAAATAATATTTTAAACCTATTATAATTATTATCGTCACATATATTATGTAAGTTCAAATATTTTTATTTTCCAAGCGTCGTCGCGTCGGGGGACCGCTAAAGTTTATAAAGTATTTTTTCAACAACAGCTAATTAATTATTAAGAATTACATTTAGGTACGAGCGGAGTAAATTATTTTGTTGCAATCTACGACTACACCTGTTTTTCTCACTTAGCGGTCCCCCGACGCGACGACGCTTGGAAAATAAAAATATTTGAACTTACATAATATATGTGACGATAATAATTATAATAGGTTTAAAATATTATTTGTTAGTTTTTAGAGTTTATTTTTTGTGTCGGGGGGTTTTTTAAATTTTAATTTTACTTTTATTTTGTCCTTTTTAAAGTAGGTATAAATATTAGGAAGGTATTTATAATGATTAGTTAGTTGAGTTAGTAACCATAGGACATATGGAAGGTAGTCAGATCCCCTCACCAACTATTAAAGAGCTGATGATCTTCAAACGGCTGATCAGGTCATGGTTACCTTACCATATACTTTCAATATCATTGAAGTAACATGGTACCAAATTTGAATCGATAGGACATATGGAAGGTAGTCAGATCCCCTCATCAACTATTAAAAGCTGATGATCTTGAAACGGCTGATCAGGTCATGGTTACCTTACCATATACTTTCAATATCATTGAAGTAACACGGTACCAAATTTCGAATCGATAGGACATATGGAAGGTAGTCAGATCCCCTCATCAACTATTAAAGAACTGATGATCTTCAAACGGCTGACCAGCTCACGCTTGCCTTACCATGTTCTTTAAATATCGTTGAAGTAACACGGTACCAAATTTCGAATCGATCGGACATAGGGAAGTTAGTCAGATCCCCTCATCAACTAGAAAAGAGCTGATGATCTTCAAACGGCTGAACAGATTTTCATGAAACATGGCTAAGAACACTCGGGATAAAATTATCTATGACACAAAAAAAAACAAAACGAAAATCGGTTCATCCGTTTGGGAGCTACGATACCACAGACAGATACACAGATACACAGATACACAGACACGTTAAACTTTTTGCGTCGGGGGTTAAAAAACAGCTCTTTAGGTTTTCTTTCATTTTTCAGTTTTTATTAATCCTGCTATTGAGAAAAGTCTTTCGGAAGTCACATCTGAATGTTTTACTAACAAGTATTTGACTAAAAAGTTGAAATAGTAATTGTTAAATCATTTCAGTAAACGTAACAATAAGGGGTTTTCATTTTCAAGCAATTTAGTGATTTTCAACAGTGACAATAGATGGCGCTGCACCGAAGTCGAGCGTTAATGTCGTAAATAATTATGAGATTTCATGTTTGTACGTAATTCTTTTTATAGGTAATTACAATTCTTTATTGGACATTTAAAGAAGATTATTAAAAACAACACGCACATATTCATACAATTAAAATGGTCGGCAGCCTTATACAGAGTATTAATAAAATTAGAACTAGGTACTTTTTGGGGGCGATTTAGAGATTCTATAATATTTATCAAACTGAAAAACTTTTGTCCCACATCTTTGTAAAAAAATTGTGTACTCCATACAAAGTTCCCATGGAAATATAGGCCGAGTACGGGTTGCCAGCTGTTTAATTTAATACCTAACTTTCCATCAATGCCACCTATTGAAGAGATTCGGCAACTTTTTTTTCTTAAAAACCTCTCATTACAATTAATTGTTAAAATGCCAATAATTGCCAATTACAATTAATTGTTATTGTTTCATCACTAACATTTTATTACACTCTGACTGAATAAATATTTTCATAAGTTTCTATTAATTTAAAAACCTTTGTAAGCTTCATTACACCTATTCACTTTTGCTTTTAAATTATTACTAGTAATTAGATAATACGATATTATCCACTCGGTGTTACATTACAGTTACAAAAATATCGATCTATCATTCATTCGTTCATTCATTCATTGGGGGAATATGATACTACTACTGGCAACATTGTTCAAGTGTCATTGAAAACATGTCGCCCTCTTTTTCTTACTTGACGTTTAGTTGTATAGATTCGCTTAGTAAGAGTGAGACAAATATAGTGTCACTTTCACATAAGTTCATGTTTCAAAGCTACGTCCTAGTTTTTGTTACTTTACTCCACGTTGTCATGGAAGCGTTATAGGTGATTGCGGCTCTTGTATATAAACCTCTTTGGCATTCTTAAGGTTCATTCGGAAAAGTTGTTCAGTTTCATAAGTGGATCCCATAATTTAAATTTCCAGGAGTGATATTTTTACATACTGTATAAGTAAAAATATCATTTTACATCCTGTATAAGTAAAAATATCAGTCTGTATAAGTAAAAATATCAGCCTGTGTATCACAAATATCGAGCTGAAACTCACAACTAGACCTTGTTGGGTGAACAATATTTTCGTCTTTCAGATGTCCCTGACGTGAGACTGACAGCGTCTTTTTTTCTGAATATAAAAAAAGTTTGCCAGCATAAATTAGTCAGACTAAAAAGTCTTTATAATAAATTTGCTACTTTGGTAATGCTCAAGCAAAATGCAAGATGGCACTAAAAACGAAATCCTGGGCTAAACAAAGCTTATCAGACTAGTTGAGATTGTACTTAGTTACTGTAATATCAGAAAGGTGGTGCTGAATTATACACCACTACATGCGTAAAATTTATGATATTTTACTGCAGTTTTTAATGATATTACAGAAATAAATAATATAATTATATACATTTGGCGAAAATAAAAGGTTGTAAAGTTTACGTTGGACAGATAAAATCAAAAATATTGTGTGTATTTCTATAGTTTTGACCGAGGTAAATTTGTATGAAATAGGGTGACTGACGTTTAACCTTAACTTTAGCTTGTTATAATATAGTACGCGGGCAGATGAAGGATTTACTTGTTGAATGGGGAAGAAAACTGACAAAGCTCGCCGATAGAGGCGCTGATATCGCTTGACTCATACTAACTGTCAAAACGTATAGAAAAAATTGTTTACTAAAAAAATATTTAAAAAATGCCGCGTTGTGTGGCGATTGGTTGCAATAATAATGGAAATCATTAATTTCCTAAAGATTCTCGGATAAAGAAGACTTGGGAAAAGTTACGTTTACAATTATGTACTTTTCAACTTCGCCTTTAATTGACGAACAGTCCAAGTCGCATACATTTTCCATTTAATAATTTTACAGCAAAAAAACTAATTTATAACACCTCGATAATAAAAAACGTGGAACTAATTGAAAGTTGTTATGTGTCAAGCGTCCGTAGCGCCATCTGCAAATAACTTTGCGTTTTCTTCCCCATTCTTCCCATTTGCTTCCCATTCTTTCCTACTTATGGCGGCAAGAAAAAGTCAAAGGCTTGTGTAGCCATACAGCCTTGTCTGATGTAAGTTTATAAAATATTCGTTATAAAATGTCTGCCGTATAAAATAAAATACATACGCTGCGTACATTCACAAGGTAGGAAGCTCACTATCACACGCCGCTGGCACGACGCGGTGGACGAAATCGAACCGTTTTATACCAGTTATAAAATATCGTTATCGGTCATTTTTATTTATGACACACAGACGTTAGCAGTGAAATGTTTGACGTTAGTTACAAAAATCGAGCACCTATACTTGTAGCTATAGCGCGTTTCGTTCGACAGTACACTTTCAGCGGCAGTCGTTCTGCGTCCCTGCGCAGCTCCCGCCCGGCCCACGGCCAAATGGAGGGGGAACATGTCCTGTTGTTTTACTCGCTCGTTACAGTTACTTGTAATATTTACTGACAATAGTAATCCCCAAGGCTGTCCTTATATTAAAGTTATTTGATCCTGATAGATTAATGTGGTCTTCAACTGGCTGTCCTGTGTGTCCTACCTAATTAAGTATGGAGCAGAAACACGTTAATTTCTTAGTGAGGATTGGTGGCCAGCGGCAGCATTCATTACAAGATTCCTTGCAGAAGCAACCTGGTTTAGTTTACATAACAAAGAGATTAGGTAGTGCTATAGTGAGGAGCGAGCCACGCTTAGATCGCCATCTTTCAAGATAAGATTTTGGTAACATGTTTCAGGGTTCACTCTGGTGCCTGGACCGACTTTCGAACACTTCATCTCGGTAAATATTTATTGAGTTTTTTCTTTTTTCTGAACAGATTAAAGTAAAATTATAACTACATAAAACTTCCTATGTAAAAGTGATAGATATATTTCAATGCCAACGAAGTCAGTGAAAAAGTGAGAGCGATAGAGTGACGGCGGCGTGCTCAATAACCCCACGAGCCCCGCGCGCGCACTTTGCATCAACGAGTTGTACTCTTCCCTATTAATGAGACATCTGCAGCGCGAGTGACATAATATGTGGCGGCAGCCGCCGAGCTACTGCCTGCTGGCGGACCAGTGCAACCACTCGTGGGTGACGGAGTGCGGCCGCGACTACGCCGACCCAAAGGACCTGCGCACCTTCCGCGACGAGTGCGACATGCTCGAGTACAACTGCGACCACGACCGCGGTCAGTCCATCTCCTTTACACACAGACCACCCCCTATATATTCTGCATTCAAGGCAGCTGACGACGGTTCTAACTGATAAAAATTTACAGCGTGTGGCCTTTGATTAGCCAATACATAACAGCACCGAATTTTCGCTCCTTGCGACCCGTGCATACCGCAAGCGTTAGTGTGGTGACTTTGAAATTAAATCAAATTAAAATATTTATTTACAAAATTCATGTTAAAAAGATGTAAAAAAAGACAATATAGAGCGCAAAGACATGACTTGCCTCAGTAATGAATGGCATGCAAACATTACCTATTTTTTACATAAAAGTAATCAAAGAGAAATGCTAGACATAAACAAAAATACTATTGCATTCCCAAAAAAAAACATCTTTTTTTTAAATATTAACATGCAATTTTAAAAAATGTCATTAAAGATTATTAAACATTTCCAGGAGGAGGAACACAATGGTTAATATGCGTTATCTACAATAATTATCTATAGGAGGGGGTCTGCATATTTAGCATACCCGTACCCGCCGCACACATACGATAATGTAACGTCTGTAGTTCAGGAATAGAGCTATAGGTACCTATATTTTTAGTTGACCCTGATAGCGGTTCCTTAGCACCGTGTTCTTCATTATAGTTCGCGTCACGTAAAAAGAGCGCTGGCTGGCGTTCCGAGGATGCACTCTGACAGCAACTGTTTAGTTCCCTCTCTTTCACACTTACGCGATTTATATTATGCTATCCTGTTGTCAGAGTAAACTGATGTGACCTCGGAACGCCCGCCAGCGCTCTTTTTACGTGACGCGAGCTGTAATATGTGTACTGTAAAGTGGGTAAAGTAGTCAGAAATCCAAGTTTTCATCGCCTTTCTCCTGTGAACCGACTGCGCTTGCAGATTTTATTCTCTTCCCTGAGACAGCCCTGATATCTTAAAATAAATAACCCTGGGATCAAACATATTAATTCAAAATCAAAAAATATTTATTTTTGACATTTGATTTGGGTTAGAAGATTTTTTCTTACCCTAATGTTGCCACATATACCTTGTTACGTACCTTTTTTTATTGGAATGAATCATAGGTAAAGTTGTTCAGTTCCTAGGTAGATTCTTAGGTGAAAAGAATGCTTTTTCTATTGTATGTATTTGCTTTTCTAAGTATTGCACAGCCTAAATTACGATATAATTTTTTTTTCTTAACAATATAACTAATTACGGCATTGTGATAGTGGAACGGATAGATTGTCGAGACAGTCTTATTATTAATTAATGAGTTATATAATTAAATTATAATTTTTTTGTTACCTACACACACCAGAGTATGAGGTGGCAAACTATTCGGACTGCTTCCAAGCGGCTGGAACCTGTCCCAAGTGCGACCCCCGGCCGCCGTGCCCCAAGCACGCCGGCGAGGACTCGGCGGAGGGCTCAGGTGCGGTTAACACCACCGCAAGTGACACCACCGGAAGTGACACCTCCGGAAGTAACACCACTGGAAGTAACACCACTGGAAGTGACACTACCGGAAACGAAACAACAAGCAAACCCGACGACGGGACAGACAAAAAAGACCAAAGCGGCAAAGTTGAAAAAGAAATCGTAATAGTAGAAAAGATCGTACCAGGCGTCAACGTCACTATGGAGACCACGCCAGCCCCCGATTGCATCAGCGTCGGGTGGGGTTGGGCCGCTTGTAAACCGAAAAGACGAACTGAACCGACCAGACAACGACCAAATGACATAGGAAAGGACAAGAAGAGACAAAAAGGGAAGTAGCCATAAGAAATGTAAATAAAATTGTAAATCCATGATATCCTTTTACCGTCTGGCATTAAGTAAATATCAAAAAACGTTTATAATCAGTAGCAAAGAATACTTAGAGAAAAACTAACAAATAATGTGGCTCTTTGTAGAAATTAGGAGGTATAACTTGATTTTGTATGCATATGACCTAAATAAATATTAGATAACTATGTCTATACCTAACAAAAAGCCAAATTATAGGTGTAAACATTTTTTTGTACGTGCTTCGAAAGAATTTTAAAGTTATCTATCTGATTTTCCCCAAATTTTTAACTTTAACTTTTTAAAGGACACGTTTTATTTTGGGCCTAGCACTGTGCAGAGTACTAAAAATATATTATAGAAAAATATAGGCTTTCTAGGAAAACGAATGAAACAAATATTAGAAGCAGTATTCATTTCGCAGCTCATGTAAATGTTACATAGATGCAATTATTGAACAAAATCTAGTTTCTGAATGTAAAAGGGTTAAGTTCGCCATGTTTGGTGATTTATGTATTGCGATTGTTAAATCTAAGAATCTAGATGTACCTCGCAACGAAGGTTAATCACAGGAAATGTACAATTAGAAAAGACTATGTTTCTAATGATCTATCTATGATGTTTTGTACACAGACGAGACACAAGCTCCATAGTCCCGTCACCCGTGAAACGTCTCCTTTAACACTAAGGTCACTATCACTACACTTATTTGGTAATTTGTTTTTGTTTTCTCTTTCTTTACTACTGTGTTATGTTTAGCCAGCGTGTATGTAGACATGTACATGTGAAAAGGTTTAAATGGTAAGTAACTAGTTGTTAATTAATTTACTAAAAAGTTATTGTATGTATTACTGTTTGTTTTCCAAATAAAATAAAATAAATAAATATAATAAATATGATAATGATAGTTTTTCACTTACAAGTCCGTATAAAGTGGTAGTAAATAGTAACATACAAAGTTTGAATAAAATCATAAGAGCATTTTTTTGAAAAAATCCAAGACTCACATTTAGCCGGCTCGTTCCCTTCCCTCAAATATGGTTGAGGGGAGCGATGGCTAACTCGCGTTAGATATACTCGTGATCGAGTGCTATCCGTGTGAACTGGTCTGCTCTTATCATTGGTGTTTGGTCATAATAATTACCTGTTTGCACATTGTACCTGTATGTTTTTGTTGATCCTTTTAAATTATTTTATGATAGTATGCAACTAAAATAACTAAAACCGGGGTTGTGTACCCGAAATATGTAATAACGTGTAAGATTTATACCTATTTGAAAAAATGTGTTGGAGGGAGTTTCTTTAGGGCCCTACGTTTCTTCTCTTCGCAAACACTTCCCCAAACGTTGGGTATACGAGTTCCGAGCGGTAGGAACTACGTATTAGGTAGATTAAAAAAAGACCTGCGAAAAGTGGACAACCAGAGTAACATAAGAAAACTACTGTAAATTAAAGATTCGTCAAATGGTTAGACAGAAGAACCACTGAAATCATAGCCGTTGGAGTGGTAAATGAAAGGAGCAAAGGAAAGGAGTTTCTCCAAGAATTTGAGATAAGTGTAGTCTCTCCCTAGGTACATTCATTTTAAAGACTTTTAATTATAGAAGAAAGTGGCGCCAACTAGAAGTTAGTGTATGAAGTAAATAACCATCGGCTATGGTGCGGCTGCTAACATTACAGCAGGGCTCCTACTTACCTGCCTGAAATAATAGTTTATTTCCGAAAGCAATAAAATAAAAACACGATAGTTATTATAATGTACTAACATAGAGTTACAGTTATAACATAAAATTAGTATAAAGTGCTGTTATTCCGAAGGAAGTGAAATACCTAAATAGTACCTAGGTGTTGTACGACGTACAGAAATTGGTTTAAAGTGGGCTGAAAGAATCAATTTCAGTGAATACGCCGCAGAAGTATCTTTGCTTTGACTAATCGATTGACTTTAGAGGGGGCTGTTCAACATATATGTCTCAGTCAGCACAGGGAACCCCCGTCTCAGTCTCCGAACGTGTCCTGTAAGCTCCTGGCTCCTGCCCTGCCTGGCACCGCGCAGCGCCCCTGCTGCGTCCACATGGAAGGGGAAAATATTCTGTTGTATTATTCGCTGGTGACAATTGCTTGTAATGCTAATTTTCTTAAAATACTCAAGTCATTCACTGTCAGTTTAATTATAATTTTATGACGTAAAAAATGTGCACCTTACCGCTTGGGATGTCAAGAGTCCAGAGAAGAATGCCGGAATCGGCTCATGAAAGTAGAAAAAAAATGTATGCCAGAGAAATGCGCTGGCCCGACCCTGTTTCATGAAATCATTTAAGATAAATGCAAAAATATCGAGCGCATAGCTAACAGTAGGTAAATGTAACTGTTTCAGGGTTCACCCTGATGCCGACGCCGACGGTTGAACACTTCATAATGGTAAATAAACTTAATTATATTTGCCCAGACACTTTTGTTTTACTGAACATTGATGCACAAGTTTTAGAGTAAATCATATTCCACCTATATCTGTATTTTTTTACTCGGAGGTAGAGATGGGTTTTTGCCCGGGCATTTTTGGGCATTTTGAATAAATGCCCAATAAACGTTGTAGTGTGTGACGCACCTCCGCCTTGCATACACACACATAAGTAGGTTAAGTCATTAATTATAACTATAGGTAATTGTATCAATATTTGTTCGGGATAGGATAAGAAATGTAATGGGGGGCTGACCTGGTTCCCGTTAGCTCTCCCGCGTGCTGGCTGGTGGTGGACGCGTGTGCCGATTTCCTCTCTTCTCACCGAAACTGGTTTTTTTTTATGTGCGTAAAAACTTGGGTATTGCGCGGAGTCGCGGCTGATGGTCTCGAGACGCCTTTATTTAATTGTTTCGAAGGGAATTTCGGGAGCAGTCGCAAGCTCGACCGATGGCTACGATGTTGGCGTCTTGACAGTTGGTTTTGTTGATGTACCCCCAACAGGATGGACAATATTTGGGAATTGAGGGTAGGAATAGGGAGGGGAAAAATCGATACCTAAAATATGGTTTCTAAACCTAACATACACCCCCCCGAAGAGCAGACATGCTCTTGAAATAATACAGATTTAAGAAGCTAGACATTATACAAGATGAGTTTCTAAGATAAGGTAAACTAAAATTAAATTAACTCTACTTTGTTGCGATAAAATGAACTAAACGTGTAACTTACAAAGTTTGACTACCGGACGTTGAAAACTTGCGGATGCGGTTCTTATGTCAACCACACGAACAACTCCATCAGAGCCAGGGTACAGTTTGCTAACACGCGCTATGCGCTACTGCAATGGTGGTAAGTTAGGCTCTACCACGAGAACTAAGTCTTCTATTTGTAGATTTGGCTCGGATTTAAGCCATCGATTGCGCTGCTGCAGAGTATGGAGATATTCCTGATGCCATCTCTTCCAGAAATTTTGACTAATTTGTTGCAACAACTGCCAGCGACGCAATCGATGAACAGAAATTTCGCCAAGATCGCGCTCAGGTAAGGCTAGGAGCGGCTGGCCGATTAGAAAGTGACCCGGCGTCAAAACTTCCAAGTCAGATGGATCGCTACTGAGTGGACACAACGGTCTAGAGTTGAGTGTGGACTCTACTTTGCAGAAAATTGTACTGAGTTCCTCAAAGGTGAGCACACGATCGCCTACTATCCGTTTCAGTAAAGTTTTGGCTGATTTAACAGCACTCTCCCACAATCCTCCAAGGTGAGGCCCTGAAGGGGGATTAAGATGCCACATGACTTCTCTACATGCGAGATATCTGTTAATTTTGTCACTATCTCTCTCAATGATTCTCGTTAACTCATATATTTCTTTTAGGTAGTTACGAGCGCCTAAAAAATTCCTACCGCAATCTGAATGGATGTCAGTGGGCAAGCCTCTCCACGCAACAAACCTATCCAAACAAGCTATGAAGGCATCAGTGGATAGCTCAGATACAACTTCGAGATGAGTTGCCTTCGTAGCATAACAAACAAATATGCAGAGATATGATTTGTACGTTTTAGGCTTGCGAAGACTTGAGTCCTTCACCGTGAATGGACCGGCGAAATCCAAACCGACGTTTTGGAATGGCCTTGCCTGGTTTACTCTGCGTGAGGGCAAGTTGCCCATGACAGGGTTGATCGGTTTAGCCTTTAGCCTGAAGCATCTCTGGCATATGAAGATGCGTTGACGCACTACGCTGCGTGCCGTCAATATCCAGAATCTACGCTGCAAAATCGCCATGAGAGTGGCAGGACCTGAATGACCATAGAGTTGATGGAAGTGGTCGACGATCAGATCGGTTAGATGATGCCTTTTGGGAAGCAGCAATGGATGCTTGCCGTCGTACGGCAGACTAGAGTTGACCAATCTTCCTCCAACCCTTAAGAGGCCGGAAGCGTCTAGAAATGGATAAAGACGCCTCAAGCTGCCCTTCAATGTTTTGTTAGACCGCAGCAATGAGATAGTTTCGGCAAATACGGACGACTGAACAGTCTTGACGCAGGAAACGAAGGCCTTGTCGAGTTCTTGTAGAGTTAACGGGCCAGTGATTTTATTATTAGGATAATAATAAAAACGTTGTGAATAAAACGTTGACACCAACCCAAAACTGCTTTTAGTTTGGAGAGAGAACTGTACCTTTCCTCGACAGCATCGCTAGTGTTGTGTGCCGGAGGGGTAGAGTTTGCACGTGTAGAAGTCGGTATGTCAGCAGCTTGAGCCGCAAGAACAGAAATCGGAGAGGTAGAATCTGCAGGTGTCAATTGTAAACTCTCGACAACTTCAGTACTTGGCGAGGCTGCTGGGAACATAGAACATAGAGAACGAAGAAGCTTGGTGTGCTCAATAGATCGAGACGGTATTTCACTGCGGCCCATCGCCTGCAACTTTATAAGGCGCAGGTTCGGCCTCACATGGAATACTGTTCTCATCTCTGGGCAGGGGCACCCCAGTACCAGCTTCTCCCTCTGGACCGTATTCAACGGAGAGCAACTCGAATCGTCGGCTGTCAGGATATCTCAGATCGGCTTGATTCCTTGGCGCTGCGTAGAGATGTAGCCTCGCTCTGCATTCTCTATCGCATGTACAATGGGGAGTGCTCCGAGGAATTGTTCGGATTGATCCCTGCCGCCTCTTTTCGCCATCGTTCTACGCGACAATATATTCATCCCCATCACATAGATGGTTGGCAGTCCACAACTGTGCGTTTCACTAGAAACTTTCTGCCTCGCACAACCAAACTATGGAATGAATTGTCGCCTGCGGTATTTCCGGACCGATACGACATTCAAACCTTCAAGAAAAGAGCGTACTCCCATATCAAAGGCCGGCAACGCACTTGTGACTCCTCTGGTGTTGCGGGTGTCTTTGGGCGGCGGTAATCGCTTACCATCAGGTGATCCGTCTGCTCGTTTGCCACCTATGCCATAAAAAAAAAAAAAAAAGAGCCCGTGGCCTTGACAGTTTGCACAACATGTGCAGAAACTGAAGGCTTAAATCCTAACAAATTATCAGATTCAACCAGTTGACATGGGCTCGGCCATGAACTGGTATTAGATTTGAGCCAAGTTGGACCCCACCACAAATTATGGTTTATTAGCTCGCAAGGAAGTAAACCTCGACTTGCAGAGTCAGCAGGATTCAGAGCTGAAGGCACTTATCTCCACTTAGTGTCGGGAAGCATCCCCTGAATTTGAGAGACACGATTGCCCTCGAACGTTTGGAGTTTATGTGGTGAAGTGTGAATCCAAGTCAGAGCTATGGTAGAGTCACACCAAGCAGTACTGGAAACGATCTCGATCTTATACTGCAAAACCTTGTAGACATGCTCTATAAGCCGAGCTAATAAAAGAGCTCCACATAGCTCTAGTTTTGGGACCGTCTTCTTCTGTTTGCATGAGGCGACTCTAGATTTCGCCAGAAGAAGATACAAATCTACATCTTCACCATCATCAACGCGAAGATAAACGCAGGCAGCGTAACCACGTTCCGACGCGTCACTAAAACCATGGAGTTGACAGCTACGTGTCGACAGCTGACCTGACAGAACAGGTCGCGGAATGCGAAGTTGATGTAACGATGGGAAATCATTGACGAACTTAAGCCAAGACTGGAGAGTATCGTCAGGGAGAGGATCATCCCAGTTTAAGTCGAGTAGCCACAAGCTTTGCATAAACGACTTTGCGTAGAATGTTACAGGAGCGATGAAGCCACACGGGTCATACAACCGGGCAATGTCGGACAAAATACCTCGCTTGGTAAACCGTTTGTTGAGATTCGATACACGATAGAGAAATTCATCGGATGATGGATTCCACTCAATGCCCAAAATCTTAAAGATGTCACCAGAGTCTTCGAAACGATACGGTGTCTCACGATGTTCAGATGGTAAATCCTTCAGCAACTCGTCATGATTACTTGACCATTTCCTCAAATGGAAACAGCCCTGAGCCAACACGTCAACTACTTGCCGCTGAAGCTCTTTGGCGCCTTCTAGTGTCTGCGAACCGCTCACGATGTCGTCTACGAAAGTATCCTCCCGTAGGACACGCGAGGCATCAGGGTAGGAAGCTTGGTTGATGTTCGCTAACTCGTGCAACACCCTGATGGCCTGGAACGCAGAACTCGACACGCCATAAATGACGGTAGCTAGCTCGTATTCTTGAAGAGGCCGATCTGGAGACTCACGCCAGAATATAGTTTGATAACGACAATCATCATCGTGAAGACGCACGTTCCTGTACATCTGTCTGATGTCACAAGTGAAGACGACCTGATAAGTTCTGAATCGGAGGATGATGTCCTGAATATTTTCCTGTAACTTAGGACCCGACATGAGAGTTTGATTGAGAGAGACTCCCGTAGAGCTAGGTAGAGAAGCGTCAAACACAGCTCTCAACTTCGTCGTGCTGCTGCTCTCCTTCAACACGCCATGATGAGGTATGTAATACCTATTAGCTATTGTTTTGTCAGACACGGGTCTCATGTGACCAGCATTGAGGTAGTCTCGCATGAAGTCAATGTAGAGTTCACGCAGTTTAGGTTCCTTTAAAAGTCTACGTTCAAGATTATGAAATCTCTTCAAAGCGACGAGGCGAGTATCACCTATCTGCTTGGACTCTACCCTGAAGGGTAAGCGCACCACAAACCTGCCGTCACTATCTCTACCATGTGTGTCGACAAAATGTTTTTCGCAGATCACATCTTCTGGATCTGAAATTGGCGTTAAAGGAGGCTCTTCAGATTCCCAAAATTTATTCAAAGTAAGCTCTAGCCTAGACTCACTACTAGCAAGTAGACTAAGATTTTTGTAGTGGGTTGACGTCACAGGAGCAGGTCCCATGATAACCCATCCGAATATTGTTGAGTGAGCAATAGGCAAGTCTTTGCCTAATCTCTGTTTTGACCCGCAGAAAATGTCACCAAACAAATCAACACCCAGAAGAAGATCTATCCTACCAGGTATGTTGAAGGTTTGATCAGCAAGCTGAAGATGATTGGATTTCTCTGGCACTAACGGGCTGACCGCTGCTGCAGGTTGATATCCAGTAATGCGCTTAAGTACTATGGCTTCAGTGGATAAACCAGGAGCGGAGTCATTAATGAGAGGGGAAATGTGACAGGCGACCTTGCCATGTGTAGGCTGCCGCTGTTCACCAACACCAAAGAGATCGCTGGACTTGCGACGTGGAAGTCGAAGCAGCTGAGCTAAAGATTCAGTCATTAATGATGATTGAGCACCAGGATCTATCAACGCTCGAACTACATGCACCTGACCGTCTATGTCCTGGACTCCCACAAGAGCAGTACCTAAGAGGCCAGTTGACTGGGACTCGGAGTTGAGTAACACCTGACTCGAAGATTCGGGACCCTTACTAGTGTCCGCTGATTTGCTGAGATCCTCATGTAATTTTGTATGATGACGGCCCTTACATATTTGACAACAACTTCTTGACAAACATTTTGTCACAAAATGTGGCCTTAAACAATTAAAGCAAAGTTTTTTCTCAACAACAAAAGCCCTTTTATCCTTTACAGAATCAAATTGAGAACACTGATATATTACATGGTCACCCCCACAACATTGGCAGGTAACGCTTGCTACGTGCAAGGTTGCAACGTGGCTTGTCGGTTTAGGACTAGGTGTCATTGAAATTAAATTGGTAGTTTCTAATACCCTTAGATGATTTTCTAATAATTCTAAAAGGCCTTGAAAGGTTGGAATTTCATTTGGCTTCATCAAAAACTCAAATTTGGTCCGAAGCTGGGCCGGTAGTTTTCTTGAAAGCAGATGGAACAAAATAAAACTCCATGACTCTGTATCGAACCCGAGTCGAAGGCTTGTATATTTTCATTTAGAGTGTTAACAAAACGCTTAAGATTTTTACATGTCACTGTTTGACATAACACCGATAGTATTTGTTCAATGTGTTTATCAGCAATCAATCTTTTATTTTCATACCTATCTACCAATAGTTTATAAGCCACTAGGTAATTCTCATGATCATTGATTCTCATTGATCCCTCTGTTGGTCGAATAAATAAATTTTATTATTATTATTATTATTATTGGAAAGAGGCAAATGTTTGATCAAATCCAAAGGTCGCTGGTTCAAATCCGGCTCGAAGGACCAAGAATGTTCGGGATAGGATAAGAAATGTAATGGGGGGCTGACCTGGTTCCCGTTAGCTCTCCCAGCACCACCAGCCAGCACGCTGGCTGGTGGTGGACGCGTGTGCCGATTTCCTCTCTTCTCACCGAAACTGGTTTTTTTTATGTGCGTAAAAACTTGGGTATTGCGCGGAGTCGCGGCTGATGGTCTCGAGACGCCTTTATTTAATTGTTTCGAAGGGAATTTCGGGAGCAGTCGCAAGCTCGACCGATGGCCACGATGTTGGCGTCTTGACAGTTGGTTTTGTTGATGTACCCCCAACAGGATGGACAATACTTGGGAATTGAGGGTAGGAATAGGGAGGGGAAAAATCGATAACTAAAATATGGTTTCTAAACCTAACAATATTATTGGCATTACACGTCTTGTGCCAGTGAAAGTGACCACCACCACCAAAGTGACCAAAGAAACCAGTGACTTGTGCGTTTCATTCAACGACTCTCCCGGGCCCCACATTGCATGGCGACCCTGCCAGTGCTGCCTCTTGGCAGTGCTGCGCGAAATGGGTAAATACGACCGGTATTTTTATTTTATCGAAGAGTGAAAAAAATATTTTTGGACATTTATTGGGCGTAAATGGACGTTTATTGGGCATTTACTCAAAACTGCCCGGGCAAAAACCCATCTCTACTCGGAGGTGAGAAGAACCTACCCTGTAGCGATCTTGACCTCTCGGAATCATGGAATACCTACTTCAAAAACTTATCTATTTAACAGCCACCGAGCTACTGCCTGCTGGCGGACCTGTGCAACCACTCGTGGGTGCCGGAGTGCGGCAGCGATTACGCTGACCCGAAGGACCTGCGCACCTTCCGCGACGAGTGCGACATGCTCGAGTACAACTGCGACCACGACCGCGGTTAGTTACTCAAAGGCGTAATACTGATAAATCATCCTACCCTGTTTGATCGTTAAATACTTACTGAGCGAGAGTGCGAGAGGATATGCGTCGTTTTTATTTCCAAATTAGATACTTCACTTAGTTTTCATCAAAATAATAGATATTTTCAAATAAAATTTATAGTTTTTTTAGTTTTCTGTACCTCAAAAGGAAAAAAAAAACCATTATAGGATTACTTAGTTGTCTGTCTGTCAGTCGGTCTATCTGTCAAGATCATTTTTCTCAGGAACGCGCGTGAAGGTATGTATCAAGTTGAAATCAAAAGATACAGCCGTTTATGCCGCATATTTTGACACTTGCAAGGAAATTAGTAAGGGAATGGAAACCTGTACGTCCCGTTGATTGACTTAAAATCATGAAATTTGGCAAGAAGCATGATTTCTAGCACAACTAAAGGGAAACTCTCGAAAACCCTAGAGTCACATAAAAACGTATTTTGCGATTATAAACTTATTTTCAATTGGTAAACTGACCGCGACCTATGTCGATGTATGGGGATAACAGTTCTCTAACGGCAAAGTTAAGTTTGTCCCTCAGTTTTAAGTTTGTACGGAATCCTCCCGAGTGCGAGTTCAACTCGCACTTGGCCGATTTTTTTATAATCTCACCTGATAGTAAGTGATAAAGCGGAACTACTGGAAGCGGATTTACGCTTTCAACTTTACCTTGACCTATATCTCGCATTTTTCTTTTAAATAAGTAAATTAATAATAATCTTGTCATGTCAGAGTTCGAGGTGACGAACTACTCCGAATGCTTTAAGCCGGCGACGGGCTGCCCAAAGTGCCCAGAACACAAGTGCGACGATGTCACTACCACAATGAAGGTGCGTGGGAAGACTACGAAGGCTAAGTCGAACAAGAAGAAAACTAAAACGACGAGTACGACCGTTAAGTCTACGACAGAAAACCCCCACCGCCGGCGCCGAGTTTACAGGCGACACGGACCCATGCCGCGACCACAGCTATTACGTAAAGCTATGCAAAGGCACAGGCACAGGACGTCGCCTCAAGCCAAGCTGCCGGAAAGAACTGTCGTTCTAAAGCGAGAAACTATCTTCAGAGAAGGTGTAAAGTTAATGAAAGTGGTGAAAGGCGTTGTCCATGGTTCTGATATAAGCAGAGTCGACACAGGAATCAAAAGGGGTACAAAGAAAGTGAATAAAGGCTTACGCGTTGCGGGAAAATCTAAATCAAGGCCGGCTTCGGTAGTGCTGCGCCGCGAGAAGGTGTGGATCGGCGGGCGCGTGCGCTGGCGCGTAATCAAGCGCGTTACCGCCCCCGTCACGCGCTCCAGGAGACGAAAAAACGATTTAGACTCGGACTATCTTGAATAATTAAACTACTTTGCATTTCTCTTAACACACTTTTTTTGTTAAGTAGATACTTACCTACCTACACCTGCGTCGAGTTATTTCTACTTCTGCCAGATTTTCAGATTTACTACTACTCAGGTAATATACCCGTTCCATATTCAAGTACCCAAAGTATTTACCTGACAAGAGTCTGACTTTTTTACTACAAAATTAAATGCTATAATAGAACACGTTCAGGCACAAGCACAATGCCAAAAACATGCATGGCCGACCTGGCCTGTCTTATCGTTATCAAACTACCTTTATAACTGAAGCAACCAAGCCGTATGGACATGTAGCCTAGCCAGCCCAATGCCAAGATAACAAAAAAAAGCAACTGTCAAAGTTGTCAAACCATAGGCCATAGACGAAAAAACAACAATATGTATGACGTCGTCGTGTCGTTACTGTTGTTATGCATAATTTTCGTCTGAATAAACTTTTTAATTAACTCCAGCTACTATAATATGGCTTCATTATAACACAATGAGTGGTGGTGGTGTTTATGCTAGCACATTTAGGTGAAGTGGCGCGCAGCAGATTTTGTGTAGTGCCGTGACGATGTTCGCGTTGTTTCTGTTGATTGGTGTCGCGAGCGCTCGCGGAGACATGGAGGTGGAGTGTGTGAGCCCGGGGGCGGCGCGGCTGTCACTGGCGCCGGCGGCGGAGGAGCCAGGCCGTTACCGCGTGCGGCACTGCCGGCCCGCGCCCGCGCCCGCCGGCCACGAACCCGCCGACTGCCAGTGGGACCTCACGCTCAAGGTGCTGGCCCAGCCGCCCGAGAACTGCTCCTACAGCCGCCTCGGCGAGAGGCCCAATGGCCGGCTGCACTCACAGAGCTTGCTCGACTTCACACCCGATGTAAACTGTTCATATGTAAGTGTAAAATGATTGGCTTTAGTATCAAGCTACCCTGACAGGATGATATGGTTCGGTAGGGGAGGAAGAAGAGGGTACCATAAACCCCATCCTGTAAAAAGGAAGGGTATCGATAAGGCCTTATTTTCGCCCCAAAATAACGAAAAAAAAAAGATGTATACGATTTGATGTTTTCTTTATACATCCAGAAAGTAGACTGTATACCTGATAAGAAAATATGTATATTAATGAAAAACCCCTACATTTAATATTAGCTGTGGGATGCTAAACTTCGGTCTAACCGTGATTTTCGTTCAAAATGATACATTTTCAATAACATTTCATTTTTTTTTATATAGAGCGCATGTGAGAAGCGCTTTCTTTTTTATATTATTTTAATGCTCTTATGTTACTGTACAATATATTTAAAAATTACATTGCTTCCACCCTGCGCTCATAGATAAATACAAATGAAACCATTGTACAATTTAAAAAGATTCAATAATACACTCGACTTCAAAAAAATCGCACCTTTTAAGAAATCTATTTTGAACATCTTTCAATCGTATTTGTATTATGAAATATTGGTAATGTTCGGTATCATTTGAAAGGTAAGGAAACAGAGAATGCAAAAACAATAATTGATTCAATGTTTTTTATTGTAACTGAGAAAAATTTACAAAACAATAAAAATCCTTAAAAAACCCAAATGAAATCTGATTAATTTTTCAAAACAAAGTTGCTTAAAACTAACCTAAAACCTAGTGTTACCCCCCCTAGCCGTAATGACGTCTTCCATGCGCTCCCTCATGGATCGCACCAACTTTAGGACCTCTTCTTGAGGGATTCTGTCCCATTCCTCAATAACGGCGTCTTGGAGCTCCTGAAGAGTCGCGGGAGCGGGATCACGGGATCTAACCTTGCGTTTCAGCTGGTCCCAGAGGTGCTCTATCGGGTTCAGATCTGGACTTCTCGCTGGCCACTGCATGACAGGGATCCCAACCTCTTGAAGGTAGCCCTGCACAATTCCAGCAGTGTGCGCGCGAGCGTTATCGTGCATTAATGTGAACCCGTCGCCAATAAATCCAGCATAGGGGACCACATGTTCTTCCAGGATCTCTGTGATGTACCGGTGAGCAGTCATCGACCCTTGCCCGCGAGCACCGCCGGTCCGAGAGACGCAAGAAAGTTCAGTTTTGCCGTCGGCAGATATGCCGCCCCAGAACATGCAGGAACCGCCCCCGTATTCTACCGTCTCTTGGATGCAGGCTTGGGCAAAACGTTCCCATTGTCTTCTGTATACTCTTTTGCGTCTATCGTTGCAGAAAAGGCACACTCTCGTTTCGTCTGAGAAGAGAACAGCTCTCCATTGGTCCAGGGTCCAATTGACGTGGGCGCGAGCAAATTGCAGGCGTGCTCGCCGATGCGCTGCGGTTAATTTTGGACCCGTGGCAGGTCTTCTAGCCACAATATTTTTCTCCTTTAGTCTTCTTCTAACTGTAGAGACACTCACGGCCCTTCTACGAACTGCTTGAAGCTGCTGTTGCAACTCAACAGCATTAGAGAACCGATTTCTCAAAGACTTCGATACGACGAATCGGTCATCTCTCGCAGAAGTGCAGCGATTTCTACCAGACCCACGCCTTCGGACAAAGCCACCGGTCTGCAGGAACCGCTGGTACACTCTTCGAACAGAAAAGCGACTCAAGTGCAATTGCCGAGCAACATCACACTGACGTAGTCCTGATTGCAGTAGTGCGATAACTTGGGCGGCTTCAGCAGCAGTAGTGTCCATCTTCAAGGACGTTTTTCTGATGAAAGATATTCTTCTGTGTCTTCTTCGACTGTTGGTAGCAAATTTATCCCCCGATAAGCTGTATCGACCCTTTTATACCCAAAAAACAAAACAATACAAACAAAATTTGAAGAGGAGAATCAGTTCCATTGTCATTCACAGTGACTTAAAGTGTCAAGCTTTTTCTTTAATCAAATGAAATGGATATTTTTTTAAAGAGTTTTTATAGGGCTCTCAAATGATACCAATATTGCTACGAATAACTGCTTGTCTTAAGGATTAACAGTGCTTGAAGCCTATTTTTACGGACGTGCGATTTTTTTGAAGCCGAGTGTATTTCATTTTTTTAATACAGAGCGCATGTAAGAAGCACTTTCTTTTTAATATTATTGTAATGCTCTTATGTTACTGAACAATATACTTAAAAATAAGGTCGCTTCCACCCTGTGCTTATAGATAAATACAAATGAAACGATTTTACAATAAAAAAAAAATCAATAACCTTTTTTCTATATAGAGCGCATGTAAGAAGCATTTTCTTTTTTATGTTATTTTAATGTTCTTATGTTACTGTACAATATATTTAAAAATTACATTGCTTCCACCCTGCGCTCATAGATAAATGAAAATGAAACGATTTTAAAGTGAAAAAAATTATCACCTTATAAAGACAAAATAAAATTGAAGTGCCACCACGGCACAAGCTTAATGTCGTTTCGTTGTTTTGACGGTGACGTAAAGGAGTGACAGAGAAAATATTTTTACATAAAGAATTGAGTGACATTTTGAGAATAATAATAATAATAATATCTGGGACAAATCACACACGGTCATCTGGCCCCAAACTAGGATTCCCTGTATCTTGGGAACCAGAGACTGATATACATACACATATACTTTTAAATACATACATATATAGATATAATACACCCAGACTCAGAGCAAACAATTCTGCTCATCACAGAAAAGTTTGCCCTGTGTGGGGATCGAACCCACGACTCTCGGATCAGAGGTCAGGATCGCTAACCACTTAGCCACCGAGTCAGTCAAAGAATATAAATTCAATCTAGGCATATAGCTTCTAAAATATACTCTCTTTGTATATAATACAGTTCCACCACTATCCTCTTCCGTCCCAGTGTCACTTACAAAGGACAATTGCTTAACCTAAATTGTCCTTTGTAAGTGACACTGGGACGGACGAGGCTATAATACTCTAGTATTGTCAATGCAAAGTAAGGGCAAGACTTGTTGGCTGTTGCGCTCATATTGGCTCCGTAATCTGGTATTTAAGTAACTGCAGATATCAAGATCATAGTACCCAAAGAGTCCCGTGTGACTACAATTTATTATTTGATGAATGCAGATGTTGAAGGACGTGGGAGTGACGAGAATGAAGACTAAATGGGGAGTGTAGGATTAAAAATGTTGAAAAGTTTCGAAATTACGCAAATAAAGTTGATTAAATTCGTGATTTCACCTTTTCATAAAACCCTCCTATAAAAATAATAATATGAACTGCAAAATATATGTTAAATGAAAATATTCTGGCATATTATTCATTCCATATTACTATTCACTTTCATGTAAACCTAATGCACATACGGTGTGTCCCTGGATAAAGTGCAATCCCGAAAGGGGATGAAACTAGACCATGAATCATTGACTAGAAAAATATAAAAAAAAATTATAAAAAATTATTGTAGGATTTATTGGTATTTTAAGATTTTCATGTTTCTTAAGGACTCTATGTACAAAAGTATTGATTTCTTCCAAAATAATGGGTCTATTTCTTTGAAATAAAAAAAAACAGTATGCCTAATACCTGGCGATGACCATGAAATAATAAATAGTCCGCAAAAAAGTAACTATCTTGGGTAAAAAAAAATATTTTTATGAAAAAAATGATTTTTTTAGACGTTTATTTTAAAAAACTTCAAATTACTAAAAAAATGTGCCCTATAACTATGGTAGGTAATAAAAGTCAGACTTTAATCACAATAACTTTATTAATAAAATTATCCGTAATTTACAATTTTGCATTTTTATTTAATGCATTAAATGTTCAAAATGGCCTCCTCGATTTTGCAAGCACATTACTGCACGAATATTAATTTGGTTAGTGGCTCTACGAATCATTCCTGGATCATTTTTAATGTCATTTGCGCATTGAATTATTCGGTCGTGCAACTGTGCCTCGGTATTTATTGGCGTGCTGTATACTCTTTGCTTCATGACACCCCATAAAAAATAATCTAGGGAGGGGTGTCAGATCAGGTGAACGCGCTGGCCAGCCTACTGGCCCTTCTCGGCCAATCCACCGGTTCCGGTAATTTTCGTTCAAAAATCGCCGCACCTCCCGCGCATAATGTGCAGGACATCCATCCATTTGGAGATACATACGCCCACGCCGCCGTCTCGTAGCCAGGGGAACATCTTCCATCAACATGGGTAAATTTTGTAGTAATTCTAAAAAACGTTCAGCATTTAGGGTTGTGGGTAAAATGACTGGACCAATTAAAATGTCGTCGATGGGTGCCCTTTGTATCGCATAAAATTTTATGTCATAATTGCCTATGGCATAACAAGTAAGGCATAAAAATCTTGCGCAGAAATATAAATCTGCCTAATCGTAATTCTGCATAATTATTATTCCCCCTAAACTTTGAAAGAAATAAACAATAATGTCCTAAATTAGGAATGACTAAACAATAATTGTCCTAATTGAAAACTGCATAAATATACTTTTGACTAAATAATAAATGACCTAAATAGTATTTGACATAACTGTAAAGTTCATAATTTTAATTAGGCCTAAATATTAAAAGCCCTAATTACACGGAACACGGAAGTCCTAAACTAATGCTGGAGCGAGCGAAGCGAGCTCGGGAATTCGGAGCACCCCGACACGGTTAATTTAGGTTCGGAGATGTGTTAGGTTTGATTGATAAAACATCCACAGATCGACTGCTTGCTTGCATGCTTGGTTGCTTGCATGCTTGCATGCTTGCATGCTTGCATGCTTGCTTGCTTGCATGCTTGCATGCTTCCTTGCTTGTTTGCCTGTTTGCGTGCTTGCATACTTGATTGAACATGCTTGCTTGCTTGCATGCTTGCTTGCTTGCATGCTTGCTTGCTTGCATGCTTGCTTGCTTGCTTGCTTGCATACTTGATTGAATGCTTCCCTTCCTAGCAATCTTAGATAAGTTGCTAGTTACCACTAGCCTAAATATTAAAAGCCCTAATTACACGGAACACGGAAGTCCTAAACTAATGCTGGAGCGAGCGAAGCGAGCTCGGGAATTCGGAGCACCCCGACACGGTTAATTTAGGTTCGGAGACTGACGGAGCAGTGTTAGGTTTGATTGATAAAACATCCACAGATCGACTGCTTGCTTGCATGCTTGGTTGCTTGCATGCTTGCATGCTTCCTTGCTTGTTTGCCTGTTTGCGTAATTAATTATAGTTGACCTTATTAAATTTAATTTAAATTAGACAATAACATTTTAAAATATACTTTTCAAATTAATAATATAACAGGTGATTATAAAATGTCTGGCAATATTTTAACTGTGGCTTCTACTCATCAAACTGAACAACTTTCCCCAAGTCAGTCATGGTCAAAAAGCAAAAAAAAATTGTGGACTTCCCATACAAAGTTCATCAAAAGATTTTTTGCTTTTTGAGTAAATAAATAATGGCAATTACAACGTTGTGTGGAATAATTATAATCAATAGAGAGGAAAACGCAACCTAACTCATATTTTTCTTCTTAGAAACGAAAGATATGCAAAAATACTATTAGTATATTTAATGTTATGCAACTTATTATTTAGGCAAATTTTCTATTATTCGAATGAATATTATGCTTAAGTTTGATATGCTATAATATTATTAGGAAATTTAACATTATGCAACTTTATAGTTAGGGACATTACTAATTATTCCAAGTAATATTATGCTCATAAATTTTAGGAAAACGTAAATATGCGCAAAATTTTTTATGCCAAAATATTTTATGCCAAATAATGTTATGCAAAGGCCAAATAGTCATAAAAAAGTTATGCTATATTATAGAGACCCGTCGTCGATTAAGGCTGCCCATACGTTTATTGAAAATTTTACTTGAAAAGTAGATGCCCGCTTCAATCGTGGATTTTCGTGAGACCACTGGTGCAAATTTCTGCAGTTTGTAATGCCGTCTCGGGTAAATGTCGCTTCGTCCATCCAAAAAATGCGTTTGGGTAAATTTGGGTCAGCTCTAATTTTTCTTAGAATCCACGTCGACATTACGCATCTTGGACGATTATCTACATTTTCGTGTAAATGTTGTACTCGTTGGTAATGGAAAGGATGCAATCCCTCCTTTTTCAAAATTCGCCAGAAAGACGTCTTCGATATGCCATGACGCAACGCTAATCGTCTTATGCTTGTTGTAGGGTCAGCAAACAGATCGTTTAAAATGGCCTCTTCTATCGCATTGTCAATAACGACAGCTGGGTGCTCACGGCGATCTCGTGCCAAACCAAGTCCAATGTTGGAGAGCCTCCTATGAATCTCTTGAAAATTTCGAGCTGAGGGTATGAGTCTGCCCGGGAAAGCATTTATGTATGCAGTCCGAGCGACTGTTGTGCGACCATGTGACATGCCATAATAATAATGCATGTCGGCTATTTCTCGAGGTGAGAACTCTGTCAATCGCGGCATTTCGTCAACACTTAACAGCAGAACAGGAACAGTCCAAACGTAACGAACAGTAGAAAACGTAACAGTCAACAATGTAACAAAAACTTAATAACAAATCAACGAGAACACAATGCGAGAACGAGAACAGTAGTAGCAGCGGCGAGAATATCGGAGCGACTGTCTGGGTGATATTGTAAGTCCTGTTTCGAACCCCCTGCCTCCCCTCCCCTCGCCTTCCCTCTACATGAGTGTAGAACAAAAGGACTGCGACTGCCGAAGGGCACAGAGTAGGACGGAAACAATGGAAAAAACGGTCTCTACCTGCACGGTAACACGATTAGGCTCCACTTTAAAAGTTCGTAGATAGCGTGTTTTTTTAGTTAGAACATTGTTTTTTTTTTATTTGGAAGCTAAAATGGTAAAGAATAAAAGTAAGCTATAAAATTACATAGTTATAGGGCACATTTTTTTAGTAATTTGAAGTTTTTTAAAATAAACGTCTAAAAAAATCATTTTTTTCATAAAAATATTTTTTTTTACCCAAGATAGTTACTTTTTTGCGGACTATTTATTATTTCATGGTCATCGCCAGGTATTAGGCATACTGTTTTTTTTTTTATTTCAAAGAAATAGACCCATTATTTTGGAAGAAATCAATACTTTTGTACATAGAGTCCTTAATGAAACATGAAAATCTTAAAATACCAATAAATCCTACAATAATTTTTTATAATTTTTTTTTATATTTTTCTAGTCAATGATTCATGGTCTAGTTTCATTCCCTTTCGGGATTGCACTTTATCCAGGGACACACTGTATAAGAATTCATGTCGGGGATGGGGCGAAAATAAGGCCTTATCGTTACCCCTCCTTTGGTTGAGAAACCTTATACTTTTGGTGAAAATGGAAAAATAGTTTTCTATATAAATTAGGTGTAAAACATAAGTACCAAAAGAAAATAATGTTCCCGAACAAAAAAAATATTTGATTTAAATTTCAGAGAATTATATTTTGAAATATTATTATCTTGTTTTAAATATTATTATTTAATTATAATTGTTTTAGTTTGTATGTACGAGGAGGGATCAAAAAGTAGTGAGAATATAATGACTATTGATATCTTAATAATTTATTTTTCTACATAGTCTCCGAGTCTCTCTACACACTGAGTCCAGCGCTTTTCCAAGGCTTCAATCCCTTTAAAAAAAAAAGTTTTGTCTTGGTCCTGCCAAAAGCTCTCCACGGCATCCATCACCTCGTTATCGTTTTCGTACCTGTTTCCCCTTAAGTATTCTTTCAATTTGGGGAACAGATAAAAATCGCTAGGCGCCAGATCTGGTGAATAAGGGGGGTGTCAACCAATTCGAAGCCAGCTTGTTGCATGGCAGCCATCGCACCTGCCGAGCTGTGCGCGGGTGCGTTGTCGTGATGAAACAGCACGCCCTTTCGAAGTTTCCCTCTCCTTTTCTCTTTGATGGTATTCCTCAACTTGGGAATTAATGCTGCATAATATTGGCCTGTAATAGTGGTTCCACGCTCCAGGTAATCAATCAACAATATCCCTTCTGAGTCCCAAAATATTGAGGCCATAACCTTGCCAGCCGATGCCACGGCACGAAACTTCTTCGGGGTCGGTGATGATGGCCGTTTCATTGTGATGGTTGCTGTTTTGTCTCGGGATCAAAATGATGGACCCATGATTCGTCCATTGTTACAAAACGAGACAAAAAGTTTTCAGAATCTTCTTGAAACTTGTCCAACAATGTCTTCGAAATGTCAAGTCGATTTTGTTTCTGACTGTCTGTTAACATTCTCGGCACCCATTTTGCGGAGACTTTTCTCATATTCAAAGATAGTTTCAATATGGATTGAATACTTCCATATGAAATGCCCGTTTCTTAAACTAAGTAACGGATGTAACTCTTCGATCGCTCAATACAATTTTCTCGACTTTAACAACATTTTCTTGGGTGACTGACGTCGATGGGCGGCCGCAACGACGTTCGTCTTCCGTGCTCGTTCTCCCTACTCGAAATTAAGAAGCCCACCTTGCGACAGTGGAATACGGCGGATCAGACTCTCCTAATGTTGCCTCCAAATCGCAGTGAATCTCTAGCGTCGTTAACTTTTTTTAAACAGAGGTATTTAATAACGGCTCGCACTTCGTTCTTCTCCATTTTCGAGAACACGTTCTGACACGAAGCAAACAAATCACTACATTCAGAAAAAAACAAAAGAGAATCGAAAACTTTTTCTTTATTAATAATATATATTACAGCTATGCCTGAGCTATGCCTGCCAGTATTCATTTTTTTTTCTTACCAAAGAGTATATATATCGTTCTCACTACTTTTTGATCACTCCTCGTATACTATGGGTCTTTGTTACCTGATGTAAAGAAATAAATAAAAAATAAAATAATCCAAGAAAGATTATAGTAAATCTGCTATAACTGGATACAGGCATTATCAGTTGTACCAACTGCCTGCCTGCTAACCTATAATAATAATAATATATTTACCGTTTCCAGATATGCTTAGTTCAGAATGTGGACCTGCTGTTCCGCGGGTGCTACAGTGTGCAGAGCAAGGTGAAGGCGGGCCGCTTCTCGTCGGAGCCGTACAACACCTACCACTACATCGACAACGACCTCACGCCCGAGTACTTTCACAACTCCACACAGTCGTACAGGCCGTTCGATCATGAGTGAGTAAGGTTGCATTAATTTTTTTATCCACTTATTTCTTAAGTCCTTTTTCCTTATTGGCATTACTGTATTCTGTTAAAAAGTTAGATGTATTCCATAAAATAAGTTAAAATAATGCAGGATTTTAAAATTATTTTGAACTCTGATTCTATAATCAATATATACAGGGTGATTGGTAATTCGACGTGATCCTTCAAAGGGGTTATACTAGAGGTCATTTGCAACAAATTAAGTTCAATTAACCAGGGGTTAAAAATGTATGGTTACTGAGATATTACTGTTTTTAAATTTTTAAGAAATTTTCTGCCTTGTTAGCAAAAATAATTAATTATGAAAAAACCATTACACTGTTAACACTAAATTGATATTTTTTTTAAATGAGCGCTCATTTTGAAAAAAAATCTTTGGTCAAAACTCACATAGTCTCAAAAATAAACTGTCTTAAGTTGCATAAAATTATTATTTTTTATAAATTTTCCATAAGTAATTGAGTATTACTAGAAAAAAATATACTGAACTTGACAATGACAAAAGTTCCTTGTTTCATAAGCTTTCTAAAAAGGTACAAATATTATCAACTTTAGCATGGGATTGAAAAAAAATCCAATAAACCAAACAAGTAACAGATTCTTTCCATACAAATCCTGCACGGTGCTGCCCTCTCTTTTACTCGTGTCTTGCGTGACTCGTGAGCTTAACATGATTCGGTAATTTCTCGCAATCTTCGCGACTGTTCGTGGACACGAACTGCTACAGTTTCCAACCAGATGCTTAGTTCGTGCGGACAGAAAACTCACAGTATTCGTTAAATAATAGTTAATATCCTTATTAATGCCTTTGACGTGACTTAACGACTGCCATCTAATGATAGCAGCCGGTGCCAATGGCTCAACGTGCCTTGCGAAGCACGGAAACGGTCGAGATAAATGCCACTAACAGTAAAAACCCATCCAGGTTTTGACCGTGTCTGTAGTCAGTTAACCTGCGTGATCGATGAGACCACGCATGCTACACTGAGCCACAACCGCTTCTATGTTCGTGCTGCAGAGGCGTGCCAAAATCATCCATGTCAAAATTAAAAATGTTTAAACGTATTTTTAGTCATTTAACAAGGATATTAACTATTTTTTAATAAATACTGTGAGTTTTCTGTCCTCACGAACTAACTATCTGGTTAGAAACTGTGCGAGTTCGTGTCCACGAACTGTCGCGAAGATTGCCAAAAATTATCGAATCATAAGCGTGAGCTGAGCATGAGTCACGTACGACACGAGTAAAAGTGAGGGCGGCACCGTGCAGGATACGTATGGAAAAAATCTGTTACTTGTTTGGTTTATTGTTTTTTTTTTCGATCCCATACGAAAGTTGACACTATTTGTACTTTTTTGAAAGCTTTCATAAGCTTTCTAAAAGAGTACAAATATTAAAAAGTATAAAATAATAAAAAGTATAAACCGAACAAGGAACTTTTGTCATTAATTTGTACACCAGTTCACTACATTTTTTTTAGTAATACTCAATTACTTATGGATTTATAAAAAATAATAATTTTATGCAACTTAAGACCGTTTATTTTTGAGACTGTGAATTTTGGGCAAGGATTTTTTTTCAAAATGAGTGCTCATTTCTCAGCTTTTAAAAAAATATCAATTTAATGTTAACATTGTAATGGTTTTTTCATAATTCATTGTTTTTGGTAACAAGGCAGAAAATTTCTTAAAAATCTAAAAACCGTAATATCGCAGTAACCATACATTTTTGACCCCTGGTTAACTAGACTTAATTTGTTACAAATTACTTCTAGTATAACCCCTTTGAAGGATCACGTCGAATTACCAATCAACCTGTATATGTCAACGGGCAAGGCAAAGGAAGATTTTGTATATTTACAATATTTTCCTTAAAACTGTTTTTAAGGAATATAAATATATCTTCCTTTGCCTTGCCCGTAAACATTGTCAATAATGAATTGTTTTTGTTTTCAGAGACATGGTATCGTTTATTTGGGAGACAAAAATACCTATAACTGATTATGAAGTCACTATGTGTAAACAGAGCAATGAAACAGAGGAGGTAAGTAAAATTCAGTTAACAATTAACATGACAGCCTTCAATATCCCAACATAATTGGACCTAGTTTAGCAGAAAGGACTCAATCCACAAACCTTTGTTAGTGGATTAAGTACTTTAAGGTTTGTAGATAGAGTCCTTTCTGCTAAATTACGTGTTTGTAGATTGAGTCCTTTCTGCTAAACAACGTCCAATTAAGGAGTAATGGAAAAATTTCAACTTTACAGGCGAGCCAAAAAAGCAAAACACGGGTCTTAATTTTGTGATATTTATTTTGTGCTGTAATTAAATATGTACAAAAATGTATAAAAAAATAGATTTCCAGTCATTAGAATAGCATTACTATGAATTCAGTAAATAAGGAAATAAGAATTAAAAACCACATTACTTCTTAATTCTGTTGGTGTATTGCTTTGTTTTTTGACAAAGCCAAAAACATTGTTATCATAATTTTTAGATCAAATGTGTTAATCAGCACTCCATCTTTGAACAGGTGGACGCTCTGTAGGACAAATAATTCAATAGCTGTAACATTATCATTTTAAAGTTTTAACAAATTATGAGTTCGAATGTGGTCAACGGGAGAGCTTTTTAAACATTCCACCTTTGAATCGAGTGCACACTCAGTGGCACAAATAATTCAGTAGCCGTAACATCGTTGACTTTTTTGAAACTGTATGAGTTGGACGTGGAAGTTCCAAGCGGTAGGAACTTTGTACTAGGTAAAAAAAGTTACGATTTATAAGTATGTGTATTTAAATAAAAAACGTTGTAATACTTTGAATTTTTTTAATAATTTTTTTTTTGATCGGCAGGAGAGCTGTGAGGCAGCGACGGTGACGGGCAACTGCTCGCTGGCGGCGGGCGGGGCGGGGGGCGCGGGGGGGGCGCACCGGCTGGCGTGCCTGGTGCGCGCGCGCGGCTGCCGGCGCCTCACGCTGCGCCACCGCGCGCCCTGGGCCGCCGGCCTGTTCCGCCACCTCGCGCTCGTCTACGGCGACTTCTGTATGTTTTCTCTTTTCTTGTGGTCTCTTTTAAAAGCCTAGCTCATCGTGCCGCTTACGTTTGGTATAAAATACAGGGTGTAAGGGACAGGTTTCCGAAAACTTTAAGGGCTTGCTCAGTAGACGAAACTGAACAACTTTCCACAAGAATTTTTTTCAGGAAACGAAAACAAAATCGGCTTCTCCATACAAAATTATAAACTTGATTGGACAGTTTGTATGGGGAAGCCTTTTTTCGTTTCCTGAAAAAAATTCTTGTGGAAAGTTGTTCAGTTTCGTCTACTGAGCAAGCCCTTAAAGTTTTCGGAAACCTGTCCCTTACACCCTGTATATTACAGTTCTTTTATCTATGTCGGATTTTCAATGTTTGAGAAAGAAGTTTGATACTAGTTTTACTCTCAGATCAAGGTTTTACTGGTCCAAAGGAGACGTTTCACGGGACTATGGAGCTTGGACCTGGTCTGTGTACTAAACATCATAATTAAGTCATAAAAAAAACATAGTCTTTTCTAATTGTACATTTCCTTCGATTTACCTTCGTTGCGAGGTTCATCTAGTTTCTCAGATTTAACAATCGCAACACATAAATCACCCAACATGGCGAAGCGAGCGCAATTTTGAGCATTTTACGTTCAGAAACTAGACTTTGTACATACCATTGAAATTAATAATTTAGTTGTCCGACAAGTAACTCGAAAACCAGCTGTTATGCCTGTAAAAGAGGTAAGGCATATCCGCAGTTTTTAAAAATCGTACACCAATGTCAGAAGTCAGAACAGAAGGGTGTTCAGTCGATTAGAGTCAGAGAAAGCATCTGAGGAATATGTGGACGAAGCCGTAATTTCTGAACGTGACCTACTATTGCAAGCTTCAGTGTTACCATTTATATTGTAAAAAGTGCTGACAAAACATTATGCTTGAACCACGCAACCCTGCTTCTAAAATTTTTTCATTTTTTTTCCTAGAAAGCCTATATTTTTCTATATTTTTCGTACTACGTACATGTCCAGGCACAAAATGAAACGTGTCCTTTGGTTGTTTTCTTTGTTAGGCTTAAGATACTTCGTTTTGTTTTTTAGAACCCTAGCAAGTACTTTAATTGAAACAGAATTTAACCAACTGTTAAAGTTTGTGTACAGTCAACTAACTAGTGTCGTTGTATAGTATAGTTATGTGTCAAAGAGTAACTGTAAGTAGTGTCGTATGTATGTATAAGCTAGCTGACTGTACATGAGAACGGAGAGGGCGAGCTAAGACCTACACAACCCTACTAGCCCTAGCGTCCTAACAACCCTAGTGCCCTAACAGCCCTAGCCCCAACCATAAAAATATATACACATATATATGTATATAAGTACGGGATGCCTGCACCACGAGACCTAAGATGATAGGCGGAGTTGGGAAGGAAATGGGATTGAGGTCTGGGGTTTTCTCACTGTCAGTCGGGCAGACTCACCAACGACGACTGATCGGCTGCCTAAGCTGACGGCTAAAGGTTTCTTGGCCACAGTGAGAGGATAGTGGAAAGGGTCGATGATGCGTCGTCACGTCGATAGTGAAACAGCGTCGAGTCTGGATACCAAGAGACTTTATTTACATCTTACAAACTATTTATACAAATTTTTCATTTTTGTGGGTTTTAGCTGATAGACTACACAGCACTTTATTCTAACAATTTCGGGTCTGGTCATTGCACTGCTGAGTTGCATGTTTACGGAGTGAACAGTTTGGTTTTATTTCTATGTGTTACGAAAACCATCCAAGCAAGTTACTATGTGTATATTTGGGCCTATCTCGGTTACATATAAAATACCATTCGTTTGCATAAAAAACAAAACAACCTAAAATTCTAAAAGTAGTAAAAACTAGCAGGACACTGCCTCGTTTACTTAAACGGCTCAATCAACCCTTAATTTGTGTGGGCCAGGTCACGAGGTGACGGTGGGCGTGGCGCCGGCGGGGCGCGCGGGGCCGCGCGGGGCCTGGGCGTGGGCGGCGGCGGCGCTGGGCTGTGCGGCCGCCGCGGCCTGTGCGGCCGGCCTGGCGCTGCGTCTGCGCCGCGCGCGCTCGCAGCGCCGGCTCAAGCGCCGCGTGCTGGACCACTGGCGCGACAGGTAGGACCGCCAGTTCTGAGCTTCGGTGGACGATTTTGTTTTCTTTTTAATTTTGTGTTTGCCTTTACTAGACTCTGTTTTAGCGTTAGACAGAATTAAAAGTAAAGAGTTAAGTGAAAAAGAGACGGAAAATGCCAAAAGTTTGCAATTGCAGCTTGTTTGTTTACTATTTTACACATTTAGTGCTCCGAGGAATTGTTCGGATTGATTCGCCTCTTTTCGCCATCGTTCTACGCGACAACAATTTCATCCCCATCACTTAGATGGTTGGCACTCCAAAACTGTGCGTTTCACTAGAAACTTTCTGCCTCGCACAACCAAACTGTGGAATGAATTGTCGCCTGCCGTATTTCCGGACCAATACGACATTCAAACCTTCAAGAAAAGAGCGTACTCCCATATCAAAGGCCGGCAACGCACTTGTGACTCCTCTGGTGTCTATGGGCGGCGGTAATCGCTTACCATCAGGTGATCCGTCTGCTCGTTTGCCACCTCTGCCATAAAAAATAAAAAAAACATTTTATTTTTTCTTTTCTTTTAAGAGTTTCGGTCGATGATTTATAGCGCCATCTTTTGCGTCTCAAAAATAATAATAATAATAATATCTGGGACAAATCACACACGGCCATCTGGCCCCAAACTAGGATTCCCTGTATCTTGGGAACCAGAGACTGATATACATACACATATACTTTTAAATACATACATACATATATAGGGTGACCCTAAATTAGTTCTTGATACGAAAGGCTATGCATGTGCTCATGATAACAAACAACTTTCCCTAAGGAACCTATAGTCAAATCGCAAAAAAAAACTAGGACTCCATACAAATCGATCAACTGAGTGGGCAAATTAGTATGAAGAGCCCAAAAAGAGTGTAGCGGAATAAGCATGGGCCAGATGCCCCTCGGGAAAGTTAGGTTGATATTTTTACCATGACATCAGCTTCTCAAGAGAAACATTTCCCTAAGCTATCAAACCTCAGTACGCGCTAGTTTTTGAAATATTTTTTTTTAATTGATTTTTGAAAAAAATATTTTTTTCCCTTACAACATATTTTTTTTTTGTGATCTTTTTGCAAACGCTAGATACAACAAAGAAGTATTAAACAAAGTACTTTTTAGTGTTCGCAGTGATTTATATATCGAAATACACGAATTTAAAAATTTTCAAAAATTAAAATGTCACGAATTCTGTGCGACACCCTCACGATATTTTTTTTATAAATTACTCTTACTGTGCTCTATAACATATATTTTTTTCAAAATTTTAGTAAGGGTAGAACAGTATTAGAAAAAATATTATTTCTATCCATATATGAATATTAGAGCAGCGAAGTGAGTAATACTGCTCTGATTTTTAAATGTAATTTTAATAATAATATAATACACCCAGACACAGAGCGAACAAATCTACTCATCACAGCAATGTTTGCCCTGGGTGCGGACGAACCCCCAACCCTCAGATCAGATCCGTATGTCACAGCCACTTTTTTCCGAAACTATAAGAACTATACTGTTGAAACTTGGTAAGTAGATGTATTCTGTGAACCGCATTAAGATTTTCACACAAAAATAAAAATAAAAACAATAAATTTTGGGGGTTCCCCATACTTAGAACTGAAACTCAAAATTTTTTTTCATCAAACCCATACGTGTGGGGTATCTATGGATAGGTCTTCAAAAATGATATTGAGTTTTCTAATATGTTTCTTTTTTCTAAACTGAATAGTTTGCGCAAGAGACACTTCCAAAGTGGTAAAATGTGTGTCCCCCGCCCCCTTAACTTCTTAAATAAGAGAATGATAAAACTAAAAAAAATATATATGATGTAAACTACCATGCAAACTTCCACCGAAAATTGGTTTGAACGAGATCTAGTAAGTCGTTTTTTTAAATTGGTTATAAATCGTAAACCGGAACGGAACGGAACCCTTCATGGGCGAATCCGACTCGCACTTGGCCGCTTTTTTATGTGATACGTGGCAAACTAGCAGACGGATCACCTGATGGTAAGCGATTACCGCCGCCCATAGACACGAGCGCGAAAATTTTTAAGATATCTAAGAATATTTATGTTAAGCCTCTGGTTAAACCAGCAGAAACCCTTTTACTTGGAGCGCCTAGCGCCATCTTAGTTAGAGTAGGTACCCCACCTACCAGAGTGCTTGGCGCCCCTATAAGCTTGACGTCCTGTCTGTGCACGGGTGGCACGATCAAAATTCCGGTCCTGTGTAAAATAGTAACTATGCACTGTCGCTGACTTGCTGTACGGGTTTCATTCTTTATACGATAACGTTTGTTTTCATGACCTTTTAGGACGTGCCTCGATCTTAGGTAATTTTTAATTAACTTCAGTATAGAGAAGCTTCTTTCAAAAGTGGCATTGCTAATGGCAGCTGTTAAAAATATTCATTATGAAAATATGTGGTAAATCCTTTTCAAGTTTATAATATATTTTATTAAGCGCCGTGAGCCAGACATAATTATGTAACTCTTTTTAAAGTCTGGATCTGTTGCAGCTACAAAAGTACGAATACGTACACGCTCAAGTTTGAAATCTTCTCTATTAATATCTTGACGAGCGTGATCTATCTAAGTACAGTTCATCGAAGCCAAATAACACTAGGTAAAAAAAATACGGCGCTCGCCGCCCCTACCCATGTGCCGCCCGCCGCCCCTATCCATGTGCCGCCCGGGGCCATGGCCCCCCCGGTCCCCCCCACGCTACGCCACTGCTCCTGACTACTGATCTTGAGGGTCGGGGGTTCGTCCGCACCCAGGGCAAACATTGCTGTGATGAGCAGATTTGTTCGCTCTGTGTCTGGGTGTATTATATATATATTATTATTAAAATTACATTTAAAAATCAGAACAGTATTACTCACTTCGCTGCTCTAATATTCATATATGGAGAGAAATAATATTTTTTCTAACACTGTTCTACCCTTACTAAAATTTTGAAAAAAAATATATGTTATAGAGCACAGTAAGAGTAATTTATAAAAAAAATATCGTGAGGGTGTCGCACAGAATTCGTGACATTTTAATTTTTGAAAATTTTTAAATTCGTGTATTTCGATATATAAATCACTGCAAACACTAAAAACTACTTTGTTTAATACTTCTTTGTTGTATCTAGCGTTTGCAAAAAGATCACAAAAAAAAAATATGTTGTAAGGGAAAAAAATATTTTTTTCAAAAATCAATTAAAAATTTTTATTTTAAAAACTAGCGCGTGCTGAGGTTTGATAGCTTAGGGAAATGTTTCTCTTGAGAAGCTGATGTCATGGTAAAAATATCAACCTAACTTTCCCGAGGGGCATCTGGCCCATGCTTATTGCGCTACACTCTTTTTTTGCGATTTGACTATGGGTTTCTTGGGAAAAGTTGTTTGTTATCATGAGCACATGCACACCCTTTGGTATCAAGAACTAATTTAAAGTCACCCTATATAGATATAATACACCCAGACTCAGAGCAAACAATTCTGCTCAGTGAAATGTCATATCTCCAGAACACTATTCTATATCGCAAACATGCCCCAACGGCATATATGGCTAAAAGTCTTATGAGTTACTCAGTCTGTATCAAGCTACGGTCACGACAACGTGTCCTCCGTACTCACTCCTTGTTACACAAAAACATGCCGAATTGCGTAGTAAAATCGTGTAAATCTCATTCCGCCAGAGATAACAAGAACACCGGTATCACATTTCACAGGTCAATAAGTATTATGTTAAGATTTTGAATAAAAATAACTTCGTAAAAATTCATCACAAATTGTCGCCATTTTCCATCGTTCAGTGTTGCTTAAAAATAAAAATACTAAATACCCTAATTTGGGGGAATTTAAATGAATGAATGATGAGGACGTATTACGTGTGTCTATCGATAACTGTTTAAATTGTAAAATTACTGTAACTGTATATTTTTTGTATAAAATATATACAGGGTGTTAAAAAAACGCGCATGAAATTTTAAAGGGTTATTCAGAATCAAGTATAGAATACAGGAAAAAATATTTAAAAAATCCAATATACAACTTTTTTGTAGTTTTCCACACAAATTCTTAATTAATTATTCAGATTCAGTATTAGAAACTGAAAAAAATATATTGTGGACTTATTCAATATTTTTTCCCGTATTCTGTACTTGATTCTGAGTAACCCCAAAACGCACTTTTTTAACACCTACTATAAATAAACGATAAGAGAGAGAGAGAGAGAAGAAACAACAAATAAAAATGTTACCCTATATTTGTATTTTATATTAATTTAAAACGTAAACTAGGATTCGCAAAGATCCCGTGAGGAGAAAAAAATAGTAATAAATAGTAAAAGTCGCGGGCGAAAGCTCGTGACAATAAATACAATAGTTGATAAAACTAAATTCTCGTATTTTATATTAATTACAGTTATTGCTTGAAGTAAATGCCGATTACAATTACAATTCGGCTGTTCCAAAATAAAATACTGAAAACGCCATTTCGATAATTTTATATTAGCAAAATTTGAAAGAAAATCCTTAGCCTTAAAACTTTCAAAACACTTTATTGCCTTTTTTCGGTAGCTCAGAAGCCTGATTCTTTTACAAGCTATCGAAAAATAAATCTCCGCTAAGGTGACATCGTATGCAGTAAATTCAAATGTAAGAGAGTCCTTTTTTGTGAAATAGCCATATTCAGTGTTTTATTTTGGAACAACCTAATAATTGAATTTAAAATTGGTTCTGATAATATTTACGAGTGAGTTCTGATAATTTTAATAAAAGTTCCTGGATTTTTAAAAGACTATCAATTAAAAATTAAAGTACGAGTTCTCAAACACGACACAAAATGACCTGTCAAACCTAAAAGTTATATGATTTATGTCGTTTAACATTAAAAATTAAAAAAACAGCTCTTTAGGTTTTCTTTCATTTTTCAGTTTTTATTAATCCTGCTATTGAGAAAAGTCTTTCGGAAGTCACATCTGAATGTTTTACTAACAAGTATTTGACTAAAAAGTTGAAATAGTAATTATTAAATCATTTCAGTAAACGTAACAATAAGGGGTTTTCATTTTCAAGCAATTTAGTGATTTTCAACAGTGAAAATAGATGGCGCTGCACCGAAGTCGAGCGTTAATGTCGTAAATAATTATGAGATTTCATGTTTGTACGTAATTCTTTTTATAGGTAATTACAATTCTTTATTGGACATTTAAAGAAGATTATTAAATACAACACGCACATATTCATACAATTAAAATGGTCGGCAGCCTTATACAGAGTATTAAGAAAATTAGAACTAGGTACTTTTTGAGGGGCGATTTAGAGATTCTTTAATATTTATCAAACTGAAAAACTTTTGTCCCACATCTTTATAAAAAAATTGTGTACTCCATACAAAGTTCCCATGGAAATATAGGCCGAGTACGGGTTGCCAGCTGTTTAATTTAATACCTAACTTTCCATCAACGCCACCTATTGAAGAGATTCGGCAACTTTTTTTTCTTAAAAACCTCTCATTACAATTAATTGTTAAAATGCCAATAATTGCCAATTACAATTAATTGTTATTGTTTTATCACTAACATTTTATTACACTCTGACTGAATAAATATTTTTATAAGTTTCTATTAATTTAAAAACCTTTGTAAGCTTCATTACACCTATTCACTTTTGCTTTTAAATTATTACTAGTAATTGGATAATACGATATTATCCACTCGGTGTTACATTACAGTTACAAAAATATCGATCTATCATTCATTCGTTCATTCATTCATTGGGGGAATATGATACTACTACTGGCAACATTGTTCAAGTGTCATTGAAAACATATAGCCCTCTTTTTCTTACTTGACATTTAGTTGTATAGATTCGCTTAGTAAGAGTGAGACAAATATAGTGTCACTTTCACATAAGTTCATGTTTCAAAGCTACGTCCTAGTTTTTGTTACTTTACTCCACGTTGTCATGGAAGCGTTATAGGTGATTGCGGCTCTTGTATATAAACCTCTTTGATTCTGCTCATCACAGAAAAGTTTGCCCTGTGTGGGGATCGAACTCGGATCAGAGGTCAGGATCGCTAACCACTTAGCCACCGAGTCAGTCAAAATGTATCATATGAAAACAACCCTGTCTATAATATGTTGGATTGACATTTGAGTTTGTGTGTTGCGCAGGGCCGGCGCAAGCGCGGGCACGGGCGCGGGCGCGGGGGCGGCGGCGGCGGGCGCCCCTCTAGAAGGGATACTGCTGCTGTACGCCCGCGACTGCGCCGCGCTGCAGCGCTTCGCCACCGCCCTCGCCGCGGTACTGCGCAAGCGTCTCGGCGTCACGGTAAGCGCTGCGACTTTCCATATGAACTTCATCATTATGTCCACTGTTGGACAAACGCCTCTCTCTAGGATTTCCGCGCCGACGAATCCTGCGCTGCTCGCATCTAGCGGCTTCCCGCAATTTTCACCGGGCCATCGGTTCACCGAGAGGGAGGCCCGCCTGCGCTACGTCTTCCGGTACGCGCTTGCCACTCGAGGAGTCGAATGCTCCAAAGTTCGACGAGCTAGTACCCCGCTAGCGGCTACTTCAGTTAAGCGATTCTGTGAGCTGCGTATATTGTGATTTTTGAGTGCTGTACATTTTTTTCAACATGAACAGGTGTGGGACCTGTACAGCCCGGAGACGGTGTCTGCGTGGGGCGCCGCGCCGGCGGCCTGGCTGCGCGCCGTGCTGGCGGCCCCCCGCGCGCGCTCGCTGCTGCTGCAGACGCCGGCGCTGCGCCTGCTGCACCCCGCCCCCGCCCCCGCCCCCGCCCCCGGTGAGTACACCCCGCCCCGGGCTGGCTGCACGCCGTGCTGGCGGCCCCCCGCGCGCGCTCGCTGCTGCTGCAGACGCCGGCGCTGCGCCTGCTGCACCCCGCCCCCGCCCCCGCCCCCGGTGAGTACACCCCGCCCCGGGCTGGCTGCACGCCGTGCTGGCGGCCCCCCGCGCGCGCTCGCTGCTGCTGCAGACGCCGGCGCTGCGCCTGCTGCACCCCGCCCCCGCCCCCGCCCCCGGTGAGTACACCCCGCCCCGGGCTGGCTGCACGCCGTGCTGGCGGCCCCCCGCGCGCGCTCGCTGCTGCTGCAGACGCCGGCGCTGCGCCTGCTGCACCCCGCCCCCGCCCCCGCCCCCGGTGAGTACACCCCGCCCCGGGCTGGCTGCACGCCGTGCTGGCGGCCCCCCGCGCGCGCTCGCTGCTGCTGCAGACGCCGGCGCTGCGCCTGCTGCACCCCGCCCCCGCCCCCGCCCCCGGTGAGTACACCCCGCCCCGGGCTGGCTGCACGCCGTGCTGGCGGCCCCCCGCGCGCGCTCGCTGCTGCTGCAGACGCCGGCGCTGCGCCTGCTGCACCCCGCCCCCGCCCCCGCCCCCGGTGAGTACACCCCGCCCCGGGCTGGCTGCACGCCGTGCTGGCGGCCCCCCGCGCGCGCTCGCTGCTGCTGCAGACGCCGGCGCTGCGCCTGCTGCACCCCGCCCCCGCCCCCGCCCCCGGTGAGTACACCCCGCCCCGGGCTGGCTGCACGCCGTGCTGGCGGCCCCCCGCGCGCGCTCGCTGCTGCTGCAGACGCCGGCGCTGCGCCTGCTGCACCCCGCCCCCGCCCCCGCCCCCGGTGAGTACACCCCGCCCCGGGCTGGCTGCACGCCGTGCTGGCGGCCCCCCGCGCGCGCTCGCTGCTGCTGCAGACGCCGGCGCTGCGCCTGCTGCACCCCGCCCCCGCCCCCGCCCCCGCCCCCGGTGAGTACACCCCGCCCCGGGCTGGCTGCGCGCCGTGCTGGCGGCCCCCCGCGCGCGCTCGCTGCTGCTGCAGACGCCGGCGCTGCGCCTGCTGCACCCCGCTATAGGTCTATATTGTACAAAGTTATTTTGTCATAACATTAAAAAGACTGTTTGTTTCTGTTACAATAATAAAAAAGCATATATTCAGTAAATGTTAAACATTGTGCATTCCTCAAGAACTTCGCAGTACTATTTAGATACCATTTCTTGTATTGGAAAAGCCCCTTAATAGACTATCTGCAAATTAGTTTCATCTCTTCATATTGATGGAATTAAATTAATTTGTTGGGATTGAATCTTACACCAGCGAAGCCAAAAGTGTGAGATAGTTAAAGCAGTTTACATAATTATCAAATACGTTCTTAAGCCTAAGGATAAACGGATTTTTATCACACAAACGAAATAGCGGCAAAATTACTTTTAGCTTTGACCGTAAAATTGCTTTTACGTAATCTAATCAATTCTCAGACACAGCATCGTTCCGTAGCCTGAATATAACTGTGCTCATAGTAGTTCAAGCTGACTGCGTGACGCGATTGCGACTCGCACTAAATATCACACACAATATAGATCTGGTAAACTGCCTCCGTTCACGATAATGTTGATCAGAATGTGATAAACAAGTTGATCAGTATTTGTTTTCCTTTCAAGAAGTTCGCAACTACAGCGGGGGCCGCCCTGGACCATGGACTGGCGCGATGCCGTGGCGTACAGCGCGCTCGTGGCGTTCGCTTGTAATGCTTACCTTGTCACCGTAGGGCCGAGGTTCCTAGGGACTTGATTCTGAAACACTCCGAGACATTTGTCTCAAATCGGGATATCGGCGATGTACGATGGCAATAACTTGATAAGAAGGGTTCGCGGTTAGTGTTCGACCATTGTGCCTGGGAATCGAGGCCCTGGTTTGTTCGATTTGGAACACGAGGAGGTTCAGTAACGAACAGCGCGCCATGTTTCAGGGATCGCTCTGCCGGCGCCGACCGTTGAACACTTCATGGCGGTAAATATTCATTGCAGTTTTGATGTTTATGTTGAGATTAAAATCATTTAAAAAATATTTATTCGAAGTAGGTAACACTAGCTTTTTGAAGCATTTTTTAAGTGTACCTAATACGAAGTTTCTACCAACTCGTATACCTTATATTTTTTTGAAGTGTTTGCGGAGAGAGAGAAGAGACCATCGCCGAGGTCTTGTGGGTAGTCTGCTCGTTTCACTTCAGGAGGTCGCAGTCACTTTGAGTTAAGATAGCCAGTTCCCCATTGCGTTGAGGAATCTTGGTGAGCCCGCTCCCATCTTCGGCATCATTATCACTTACCAGCAGGTGATTATAATGCCAAGGGCTTCCCAAATGTGGATTAAAAAAATCGTGTAACGAAAAAACTCCCCTGAAACACATGAAAATGAAAACATGCTATTAAGTAATTCGGGTAAACAAGCGTGATTATATGTAGTTACGAGTACACTAAGTTGTATACCATTACGAGAAATGTGAAAGGATCGACAAAAAAAGGTATAATGTCCGATCTGATGGGAAGTGTATGTTATGTAAGCTTCCACCGGGAGAGTCATCGGTTCCAGTAAGCTCGGTAGAAGTTCAACGAGTAGTTCGTCTTCTCCAATAGCCACTAGCGGCATGAGTGCGGAACGAAAGCCGGTGGAAAGCGAATATAGAATCTTGCACCGTGGCAGTCATCTGTGCCGGTGGGCTCGGCTGGAAGTTCCACGAGAAGTCGGTCTTCTCCATTCGTCCAGACATTAGCGGCGCGCATGCGTGTCCCCGCAGCCGCCGAGCTACTGCCTGCTGGCGGACCTGTGCAACCACTCGTGGGTGCCAGAGTGCGGCCGCGACTACCGCCGGCCGGCCGAGGTGCGCACCTTCCGCGACGAGTGCGACCTGCTCGAGTACAACTGCGACTACGACCGCGGTCAGTCACCAACGGATACCACTACCACTTATCTCAACGGATACCTTAACGGAGCCATGCTCACTCCAGTCACACTACGTAAACGCGACACCTCCCCCTTTGCCAGCCTTACCTGGGCGCACGATTGCGTGCGGACGCGCGAATCTCACTAGCCCTACGAAGAGAGCGTTTTCACTTATTTTTTTGCACTTATCTCAACGGATACCTTTAGACATGCTCGCTCCAGTCCCATGTGATCTTACAGGTGGTGGTGACGTACGATACACAGAGCAGTACGACGGTTCACCATACCAAAATGCACAAAACCACTATATGTATTGTCTGACCGATTTATTTACGAAGGCTTAAGATAGTAAGAGTAGTCCTGAACGTTACTACAAATACAAATAGGTTACTTATGGGTTTTTATTTTATTTATTCTTTATTTATTTTAGGAAGACTAAAAGCTAAATGTTTACAGTGGTAACATTACACATGAATAGATACAATGCTATTAATAAGTCTCCACCGATAGGTAACCAGATAAGAGCAGGTGCATATTTGTAACAATAAAATTGAGTATGTATAAAGAAAAATACTTAAAAACTGTAGTGCGTATTAAGCTAACTTTAAACAAACAAAAAATATAAAATAAGATACAGAAAAAGTTAAGGATTTGCAAAGAAATCTGAACCCAGAACCTTGCGTACTGTTGAGACGCTGGAGCAGAAGAGGTCAAGATCTTGAGAAATAGAAAACCTATTCCATGTTTTCGATGCTCGAGACATAAAGGAGTTTTCTCTTAAATTAGTACGAACAAATGGTATGTGCAAAAGCGAGCGCTGACAAAAACTGAGTTTAAAGGCAAGTTGTTTAGAAGATGAGTAGGTTCCGAGCTCTGTACATATTAGAGTAACACATGAAGTTCTTTATCTTAATGTATACTTATCTCGCGACACCAGAATTCGAGCTGACAAACTACTCGGAATGCTTCAAGCCGGTGACGGGCTGCCCCGCATGCATTACACAGAAATGCGACGGTGATGCCGCCACCACAGTGAAAACGCCTGGAAAAGCAGTTAAGCCCCCGAAAGTTGAGCTGAAAGATAACGATGATTCGAAAGGAAAAGCTGGGTCGAAGAAACCTAGTTTAAATGGAAAATCTGAGTCAAAGGGGAAACCTAGTAACGGGAAACCTATTTCAAATGGAAAATCTGAGTCAAAGGGGAAACTTAGTTCAAATGGAAAAACTGGGTCGAAAGGGGAACCTAGTTCAAATGGAAAATCTGAATCAAATGGGAAGTCTGGGACTAAAGAGAAAGTCTCGACTGATAAACCTGGTTTGGATGAAAAACCTGTGTCTGATGAGAAACCTGGGTCTACTGACAAACCTGGTTCGAATGAAATACCTGTGCCTGACGAGAAACCTGGGTCGACTGAAAAATCTGTGTCAGATGAGAAACCTGGGTCGACTGACAAACCTGGTTCGAATGAAAAACCTGTGTCGGATGAGAAACCTGGGTCGACTGAGAAACCTGTGTCGGGTGAGAAACCTGGGTCGACTGACAAACCTGGTTCTAATGAGAAACCGGTGTCGGACGAGAAATCTGGGTCGACCGACAAACCTGGTTCGAATGAAAAACCTGTGTCTGAGGAGAAGCCTGGGTCGACTGAGAAACCAGGTTCGAACGAAAAACCTGAACCGAATGGTAACGCTGGGTTAGACGACACAGCTGACGATCCTAAGGGAAAACGTCGAGTTTTCAGAAAACGTTCGCGTTTACTAAGGCTACCGCAGAAACTTGCACAAAGGCAAACACGCAGGCGTCACTCACCCGCACCGTCGCAAGCGACCGTCGTTCTCAAACGGGAGACGGTCTTTAGGGGCGGCGTCAAGTTAGTGAAGGTTATCAAAGGCGTCGTTCACGATTCTGGTGTTAATCGACGCAGCAAAGTCGCCAGGGGAGGGGAGGTTAGGAAAACAACGCCGGCGTCTGTGGTGTTGCGTCGCGAGCGGGTGTGGCGCGCGGGCCGGCCGCGCATGCGCGTTGTGCGCGGGCTCGCCGGAAAGCCCGGCCGCCCGCTCACTATCGTCACCGAGGAAATAGACATTCACTCCAACTATCTCGAATAAAAATACATATTTTTTTACAGATTTGTCTTTCATTTCTAACGTAAGGCGTCATTCATTTTACTGCAGCCTACAGAGCGCTAACTAATAAATTATATTGAAAGGATAAGGATAACAGTTTGTTCTAAATTCTAAATGGATCGGGGAACCTTTCCGCCTTGGAAGGCATTACTAGTCTCAAGAGTCCCAACTATTATAACGCTATGAGATTTTTATGAGAAGGAATTGAAACTAGGTACTGCCCTCAGATGACAAAACGCGGCAACCCGGTTTACCGCGTTTTGTCGTAACATACCTTAATTTGATTTACTACTCCTGACCTATGACGAAATATCGTCAAACATTAATTTACTACATTTAATACCAAAATGCAAAAAAACTGTAACCTTAAAATCCTATAATATATCAAATCAATAAGGAACTTAAAGTTTTTCTCAACTTCACTACCGCGTTTTGTCATTTGAGGGCAGAGTAAGTATTGTGGCGTGCTTTGGTCCAACAATGGACTAATACAGGCCGATTATGATGATGAAGTATTGAAGAACATAGATGGATAAAAAATTTAAGTAAGAAAAAAGTATCACTAAAGCGCTGTTAGTTATGTAATCTGTTTCTGAGGGTGAATAACAATCTCACAGCAGATAATAACTGCATATATTTATAAGCCTTACACGTGATCGCGAGTGATGCTAAGGGTACTTTTAATTCATGCGGATTTCTGCACGCTCACAGGCGTGCCGCCCGCAACCTATCTCTTTTATTTTCATGTGTGGCACTCGCACGCGCGTCGCTTTTGAAACGCCGCACGCATGCGAGCAGAAATCCGCATGATAACAAAAGCGCCCTAAGTTCAGCACCAGGCAACTGCCGTCTGTCCCTTTTGATGTCACGGTTAATTGAGTTCACGTATAATTTGCGCATTTGCATCAAGCCTCCACTATCGTTACGTAACGTAAGCTAAGCTGACGAATGACGTTCACACAGACTTGCACCCCGCACCCCCCGAGCGACGATATAAAACTTCTTTGGACGTTCATCATAAAAATTTTACGTACTTGAAGCGTTGATTCGTCAGGTTCAGTCCAATCTTTTATGATAATATTGATTCAGTGATTGATTATTTATCGTGTGTATGTCTGTGTGTGTGCAGCGGAGGAGCCGCTGGTGGGTAGTCACGTGGTGCACCGCGTGCCGCACTGCGGGGACGCGCTGCTGGCGCTGGCGGTGCGCGCGCTGGCCGCCCCCGCGCCCGCGCGCGCCTACCGCCGCCACTACCTCGCCACGTGAGTACTGCTGCCTGCTGCACTGCTGCACTGCTGCCTGCTGCATGCTGCACTGCTGCACTGCTGCACTGCTGGCGGTGCGCGCGCTGGCCGCCCCCGCGCCCGCGCGCGCCTACCGCCGCCACTACCTCGCCACGTGAGTACTGCTGCCTGCTGCACTGCTGCACTGCTGCCTGCTGCATGCTGCACTGCTGCACTGCTGCACTGCTGGCGGTGCGCGCGCTGGCCGCCCCCGCGCCCGCGCGCGCCTACCGCCGCCACTACCTCGCCACGTGAGTACTGCTGCCTGCTGCACTGCTGCACTGCTGCCTGCTGCATGCTGCACTGCTGCACTGCTGCACTGCTGGCGGTGCGCGCGCTGGCCGCCCCCGCGCCCGCGCGCGCCTACCGCCGCCACTACCTCGCCACGTGAGTACTGCTGCCTGCTGCACTGCTGCACTGCTGCCTGCTGCATGCTGCACTGCTGCACTGCTGCACTGCTGGCGGTGCGCGCGCTGGCCGCCCCCGCGCCCGCGCGCGCCTACCGCCGCCACTACCTCGCCACGTGAGTACTGCTGCATGCTGCATGCTGCACTGCTGCACTGCTGCACTGCTGCCTGCTGCATGCTGCACTGCTGCACTGCTGCACTGCTGGCGGTGCGCGCGCTGGCCGCCCCCGCGCCCGCGCGCGCCTACCGCCGCCACTACCTCGCCACGTGAGTACTGCTGCATGCTGCATGCTGCACTGCTGCACTGCTGCACTGCTGCATGCTGCACTGCTGCACTGCTGCATGCTGCACTGCTGGCGGTGCGCGCGCTGGCCGCCCCCGCGCCCGCGCGCGCCTACCGCCGCCACTACCTCGCCACGTGAGTACTGCTGCATGCTGCACTGCTGCACTGCTGCACTGCTGCACGCTGCACTGCTGCACTGCTGCACTGCTGCACTGCTGCACTGCTGCATGCTGCACTGCTGCACTGCTGCATGCTGCACTGCTGGCGGTGCGCGCGCTGGCCGCCCCCGCGCCCGCGCGCGCCTACCGCCGCCACTACCTCGCCACGTGAGTACTGCTGCATGCTGCACTGCTGCACTGCTGCACTGCTGCACGCTGCACTGCTGCATGCTGCACTGCTGCACTGCTGCACTGCTGCACGCTGCACTGCTGCATGCTGCACTGCTGCACTGCTGCACTGCTGCATGCTGCATGCTGCACTGCTGCACTGCTGCACTGCTGCACTGCTGCATGCTGCACTGCTGCACTGCTGCACTGCTGCATGCTGCACTGCTGCACTGCTGGCGGTGCGCGCGCTGGCCGCCCCCGCGCCCGCGCGCGCCTACCGCCGCCACTACCTCGCCACGTGAGTACTGCTGCATGCTGCACTGCTGCACTGCTGCACTGCTGCACGCTGCACTGCTGCACTGCTGCATGCTGCACTGCTGCACTGCTGCATGCTGCACTGCTGGCGGTGCGCGCGCTGGCCGCCCCCGCGCCCGCGCGCGCCTACCGCCGCCACTACCTCGCCACGTGAGTACTGCTGCATGCTGCATGCTGCACTGCTGCACTGCTGCATGCTGCACTGCTGCATGCTGCACTGCTGCACTGCTGCATGCTGCACTGCTGCACTGCTGGCGGTGCGCGCGCTGGCCGCCCCCGCGCCCGCGCGCGCCTACGGTCGCCACTACCTCGCCACGTGAGTACTGCTGCATGCTACATGCTGCACTGCTGCACTGCTGCACTGCTGCACTGCTGGCGGTGCGCGCGCTGGCCGCCCGCGCGCGCCTACCGCCGCCACTACCTCGCCACGTGAGTACTGCTGCATGCTGCATGCTGCACTGCTGCATGCTGCACTGCTGCACTGCTGCATGCTGCACTGCTGCACTGCTGGCGGTGCGCGCGCTGGCCGCCCCCGCGCCCGCGCGCGCCTACCGCCGCCACTACCTCGCCACGTGAGTACTGCTGCATGCTGCACTGCTGCACTGCTGCACTGCTGCACTGCTGCACGCTGCACTGCTGCATGCTGCACTGCTGCACTGCTGCACGTGAGTACTGCTGCATGCTGCATTTTTATTTTATTTATTTTTTTATTTAGGACACAAACAGTCTTTTATAAAATTTAGACACAATTTAAGTTTTCAACTAGACCTAAAGGCCCCTATGAAATTAACAAAGATAATTATTTTTGAGTTACAAGCAACAGCTAAGAGCGAGATAACTGGTAACATTAAACAATGTGTAGCAAATAATTATGTAAAAAATATGGTTAAATAAACAAAAAACAATAAAACATAACAAATAAATTATGAGAGAAACACAAATTATTTATAATTAAGAGTTATTTCCCAACACTTCGCTTACCATTTTCTTGTAAGTTAATAAAGAACTAGAAAAAATGTCAACATTATTCAACGACTTGTTATAATAATCACATGTGCGCCTGAAAAATGTATTTTTGGCATAGTTAGTGTGACAAAAAGAGACTGAGAAAGTATGTTGTGAACGAGAGGATGTACGTGGAATTTTGAAACTAATTTTTTCCAACAGTGAATTTGAATCAATGAAGTTGTGTATAATTTTGTAGAGAAAAACAGTGTCAAGATAAATTCGCCTGATTTGAAGTGATTTTACGTTGTATCTAACAGCACTACTTTTATAGTCTGTGAATAAATGACCAGTTCGATAATCAAGGGATTTTAAAAATTTATTTTGAATCTTTTCTATTCGATCCTTATGAACTGCATACTGTGGACTCCAAACCACACTTGCAAATTCGAGAACACTACGTACATAGGCGTTAAATAATATTTTCATAGTATTTACATTTTTGAAAGGTTTGCCCAAACGATTAATTAAACCCAGCTGCTTATATGCTTTAGCAATAATGTTGTCAATGTGAATATTAAAGTGTAGCTTGGAGTCCAGAGTGACTCCCAGGTCTCGGATCGAAGCAACACGCCTGATATTCCGTCCGGAAATATTATAATCAAAGGTAACAGGATTGTGTTTTCTAGTAAAGGTTATTACGTAACACTTATCAGTGTTAAGTAAAAGTTGATTTTTAGAGCAATACCTCTCAAAAGAAAGCAAGTCCTGTTGTAACATCAAACAGTCTTCACTCTCACGAACAACTTTAAAAATCTTCGTGTCGTCTGCGTAAAGTAAATGACAGGAGTTTTCAAAACAGCTTCCAATGTCGTTAACATACAGCGTGAAGAGAAAGGGTCCCAAGTGGGAGCCCTGTGGAATACCAGAAGGTATACTAAGGAATCCAGACTGATATCCCTTGAGCGCTACTGCTTGACTACGATTTCGGATGTAAGATTCGACCCACCTAAGGAGATCGCCGTGTACACCGATTCCGATTAGTTTTCTAATTAAAGTAGAGTGGTTGATTTTATCAAACGCCTTAGAGAAGTCGGTGTACACGGCATCAACCTGGCATCCAGAATCGAGAGCGTTAAGTATAAAATCTGTATAAGCCACTAAGTTAGTGTTAACACTGCGACCGCTGAAGAAACCATGTTGCTCGACAGCTATGTGATGTCGAGAGTGCGTAGTTAAAAAGTTTGTAACAATTTTTTCAAAAAGCTTTGCAAATAGGCACAGTTTTGAAATGGGTCTGTATTGGGTTATATCGTGTCTGTCGCCACCCTTTGAAATTGGTGTTATAAGAGCCTTCTTCCAAATTTCTGGAAAGCAGCCATTTTCCAAAGATTTTTTAAAAATAATGGTTAAGGGAATAGATAATTCTGTAGTTAATTTTGATACAAAAAGTGGGTGAATGTTATCAAACCCAGCACCTTTATTAATGTCAATTTGATCTAGTAGTTTTTTTTATATCCTTGTGTGTAATTTCAATGGTAGATACATCAATAGGTGACATAGAAGGGCCGCTAGTGGCTTCGTTGGCATGTTCGTCCGTTTCATCAGCATTATTCTCAACAAATACAGAGTGGAAGTAGTTATTGAACATATTACAAATTTTAATACTATCTGTGGAAACTTCACTATTATATTTCATGTACGAGGGAACTTCATTTGCAGAAAATTTTGACTTGATAAATGTCCAAAAGTACTGGGGAGCTAATGTGATTTTCTCCTCGGCGAAGGCTATATAGTTTTTGTAACATTCTGTTTCAAGTTGTTTCTCTCGAGAACGCAAGTCTGAAAAGGCCAGGTAATCTAGAGCATTACCATATTGTTTCCAAATACGATGCTTTTTTAGCTTTAGGCGAATCAGTTTTATAAGAGCACGCGAGTACCACGGTGGATAGTTTGAATTAGAGCTGACTGGTTTTTTTGGAACGAACAAATCAATTAAATTATATAAAACTGAGTAAAAATATGATACGGAGGATTCTGTGTTCAAGCTTGATAGTCGGGAGTTCCAATCTATTTTTAATAGTTCTGTACTTATTGCATCATAATTAGCTGCATGATAAAGGAATTTGAGCCGTTCGTTAGCTTGTAAGTATGTAACAATAGGTAGTGTAAATTTAATATCTAGAGCCTTGTGGTGTGAGTCCTCTGGGGTTAAAGGAGACTGCGAAGCAAAAACAGTGCAGTTACAATTACTCATTGCGAGGTCCAAAATACGTTCATTTGCATTAAAACAAAAGTTATATTGTGACATTTCAGTCAGATTCATGAAGTCAGACAGTGTCTCCGCCTTAACATCACCGTTCGTACTCACCTTAAGTTGAGAATCGCTGCCCAAAGACCAACTTGCATGGGTAATATTAAAATCACCTAAAATTAAAAAATAGTCCTGGTTGTTGTGAATTAATTCTGATGCGTTATCGAAAAAAGTGTTTAGGGATCCCAAGTGATTATTGTTATGCGGAAAATAACAGCAACAAATATGTAACAGCCGGTTTGGTATATTTTTATGAGAGCAATGCTGAGAGTGCATACGGGAGGATGGCGAGGGGGGCGAGGGGGGCACGGCGGACGCGCGGGGTGCTGGCGCGCGCGGCAGTTCCACGCTCAGCCACAGCTCCTCGGCGGAGCGGGCGGAGCGCCATTCATCGCGCCGGCGCACACACAGGTCGCGGCGCAGCGCAATCAGGACACCCCCCCCTCTCACATCCCTCCTGATTGCCTCTCGATCGAGCCTGTATACGTTGTAGTTATGGAAAAAATATTCTGAGCTATCAAAGTTAGGTGTCAGCCAGGTTTCTGTGAGACATATTATGTCATAGTTAGATTGCAAAACATTTCTCAGAAACAAATGCGACTTTGTACGTAACCCTCTAACATTCTGGTAATAAATGTTAAGGTCTTTTATAGTATAATCCATAGCAAAAATATAAAAACACAAAAATGAGTAGGTAGGTATTGTAAACTTACGGCGGCGGCGCAATGATAATAAAATCTTAATTTACTGTAGTTAGGCACAGGGAAACATGGTAAGTACATATTATTATGAAAATACAGTTCTTTATTGAATAATGTTGACTACCGCGCGCGCCTACCGCCGCCACTACCTCGCCACGTGAGTACTGCTGCATGCTGCATGCTGCACTGCTGCACTGCTGCATGCTGCACTGCTGCACTGCTGCATGCTGCACTGCTGCACTGCTGGCGGTGCGCGCGCTGGCCGCCCCCGCGCCCGCGCGCGCCTACCGCCGCCACTACCTCGCCACGTGAGTACTGCTGCATGCTGCATGCTGCACTGCTGCACTGCTGCACTGCTGCACTGCTGCACTGCTGGCGGTGCGCGCGCTGGCCGCCCCCGCGCCCGCGCGCGCCTACCGCCGCCACTACCTCGCCACGTGAGTACTGCTGCATGCTGCATGCTGCACTGCTGCACTGCTGCACTGCTGCACTGCTGCATGCTGCACTGCTGCACTGCTGCATGCTGCACTGCTGCACTGCTGGCGGTGCGCGCGCTGGCCGCCCCCGCGCCCGCGCGCGCCTACCGCCGCCACTACCTCGCCACGTGAGTACTGCTGCATGCTGCATGCTGCACTGCTGCACTGCTGCACTGCTGCATGCTGCACTGCTGCACTGCTGCATGCTGCACTGCTGCACTGCTGGCGGTGCGCGCGCTGGCCGCCCCCGCGCCCGCGCGCGCCTACCGCCGCCACTACCTCGCCACGTGAGTACTGCTGCCTGCTGCACTGCTGCACTGCTGCACTGCTGCAATGCTGGCTGTCGAGTAGGTATAGACAGACAGACAGGTCAAACGCATTCCGTACTCTAGGAATATCTACAAGTACGTGGAGGACCGCTGGCCACGAGCCATTTCTTTGGACAGTGATATCTCTGTATTTTTACTACTACGTATTATATGGTATAGCGTGTGAAAACACTAGTAAACAAACAAACGTATGTGGCGGCAGAGTGGGCTCGCTGGAGGCGGAGGCGCTGGGCGAGGTGGTGCCCTACCGCCGCTACGTGCTGCCCGCCGCGCTCGACGCGCTGCTGCGGGACCTGGCCCCCGCCCCCGCGCCCGGGGCCCCGGCCCCCGCCCGGCCCCCCGCCCCGGCCCCCGCCGGCGACGACCTGCGCGAGCTGCTGGCGGCGCACGCGGCGCTGCTGGCCTACGTCCGCAGTAACCCGGACTACCTCGCGCAGGTGCGTTCCAAATTATACTGTTAATTACATATTTACCTACTTTCTTATTTAAAACTTGCCTATTTATCTACGTACCTAATATCTACGAAATCGATTCACTCATTTTAAACCTGAAAAACTTGATTTACTGTTTTGTATGGTCGGTCGACCACTACTAAACTGAGGACGACAACTACCGTTTCTACAATGTATCAACTCGCAAGTGTGCAAGAAATTGTGTGTGCGAGATGCTGCACTGTAATTGTGTGCACTGCATGCTGTGCTGAAATTGTGTAACCTGCTGTCGCTACTCTCTGTACGCATGCTGCGAGTTAATCATAGAAACCATCACACCACCGTCTCCAAAGATTTTGGTTTCTCTTTAAAGTATAACAGTTTGTTTGTTCCGCTTTCACGTCGAAACTGCTGAACGGATCAAAAAATACCTTTTGTTCCCGAGGAGTCGGAAAATTAACTGGGGTTATTGGGATTCGACATATAGCTAAAATAAAGTCTGGGGAACAACCAGTCGTTATTGAAATCCTTGAGGAGACCTGTGTCCAGGTAGACGTCTTTCAGCCGATATCTTATCTCACTAATATTATAAATACGAAAGTATGGATGTTTGTTTGTTTATTTGTTTGTTTGTTTGTTCCACTTTCACGCAGAAACTACTAAACGGATTTGAATGAAATTTGGTAGGTAATAGATAGATAAAGCACTGGGCTAACATATAGGATACTTTTTATCCCGGAAAACTTGAGGGTTCCCAGAGGATTGGCTAAAAACTGAAATTTGTACTTTGTCACTTGTTGGCGCTGCCTTAACATTTTATTTCTCTTTGAACCCAATTCTGAAGTCCACGCAGACGAAGTCGCGGGCGGAAGCTAGTGATAAAATAAAAGTATCTATTCTATTTCCAAGACTAGAAATAATTTCAGTTAACTAAATGCGAATTGTTTATTTTATTTCCAGGAGCTGATGTTCATATGAACGGCCGCGCTGCGTGTGCGCTTCCGCCGGTCAGTCGCTTATATCTACTTTTGTACCTGACACATGTTTTGTACTCACCTTTATTGTTGGATGTTGATTATTATCGCAATCGAAACCTTAGATTTTAAAAAGGATTTTCATAAAATTGTGTTTTGTGTTTAGACGACCGCATGTGAATGATAACACTCTCTGTTACTCTGTGACTACAAAATAGTCTTCCTTTGTATAATATACACTATCTATAGCGTGATTGTTGTACTAGCAGTGTTACCATTGACGTGCGGACGGCAGACCGCACATTTGTATATCCAGAGGGTAATTAAGAGAAAATCCAACCAACCTCCACCAATGCTGTCTTGGCCCCGTGTGTGGAGTATGGCCTAACCTTTCCGATGTATGGGAAGAGACCCGTGCCCCTGCAGTGGGGACGTAATTGTATCCGAATTAAGATAAGAGAAATAATTGTGAACCATAATCGCGCCTTGCGTGATCTTTATTTCATTAAGTGATATTTTGTAATGTTTTACGTATCTTTAATGCCGCATACGAAATCAGTTGGGTTGTAAACTACTAGTGAAGGGTCCATTGACGGGGAGACGGCGCCTGCCGGCAGAGTGGTCATACTTCTTGTTAGTATTACTATGTAGAAGCTTTATACGTTCTTTTAAATGGTATTTTTTTCTACCTAGTACAAAGTTCCTACCACTCGGAACTTATACTCGCAACGTTTCGGGAAATATTAGCCTTTATATCGCAGATGAATGAAATACAGCTGGTCTGATAATATAATAAACGATATGGTCAGGTCCCTCGTTGTCATCAGCTCTCCCAAGCGATATACTTTGACAAAAATGTCGTGTCTCTTCAATCAATGTACTAATAAGTAATAATAATGTTATCGTTTTAAAGAGAATATTTTATCAATTAATTATATAGGACTTTTTGACGGATTTTAATGAACTGTAAGACAAAATGTTCCCAGTGCCTTTATTGAAATAAATATTTACTATATTTTGTACAAACAATACCATAAATTGTTTAGACAAAAAAATATTGCTCTAAACAGAGATGTTTAAGAGAACGGGACCAATTTTCGTAAAAGGACTCAAATCGTATTCAAACATTATAATAAACTGTCCGTTACCCATACGCATAGACAAATGTCTAAATCTTCCTGATTCGAATTAACAGATTTCGATACTGTAGCATGTAATTTGCCTCCATGCTTGTTGTGTAAGTGGTAATCGATAGAGTCGAATTTTAAAATTCCTTGTATGATATTTTTTGAAACCACCTAACAGCGAGCGGCGCACGGTTCGACGCGTTCCTTCACCGTACTCAATATTTGACATGACAGACGTGAGAAATGAGGTTCAGTGGGCAGTTCTTTAAAAAACATGACCCATTTAAATGTCCAACTCGAAAATAACCGAACATACCTAAACATACATTTCGAGTCGATTGTAACAAATAATTTCAGTGAAATCATGTATATATTATATTGGTTGTACATTTCAACTTTTGTATAATTTGTTTTGTATTAAACTGTAACAATATTTTTAAATTGTTAGTTTTTCAAGGTACCACTGTACCTTGAAATATTGGTGTAGTTGTTTTCGTCAATTTATTTTTTATTTTTTTACGTGCGGAGTAAATGTAGTGAACCTTAAACCTGTACATATATACATATAGATACATATAGAAAATGTATATATTAATTAGTTTTTACATGATCAAAGTTAGCAGTAGTCAGTACTTGGTTTTAGTACAATTTTTTTTTTTGTTTTCGGACTTTTTCCTTTACTTGTGTTATAAGCATTGCTTGTTGCCAAATTTCATGATTCTAGGTATACGGGAAGTACCCTATAGGTTTTGATTTCCATGCGAGTGTCCAAATATGCGGCATCTTTTGATGGCGTTGGCATAGAAGTTTGATTTTTTCACAGCTTCAAGGGATTTCAGGCCTGAGAATTTGATACAGAGTTCAAGATATTTGTAAATATGAATTTATACGGAACCCTAGGTGCGCGAGTCCGACTCGCACTTGGCCGGTTTTTTAAATGTAATGGCACTATTTAAACTGGGCTTTTACTCATGAGTCAGAACAACTTTCCCCAAGACACCCATAGTCAATCACTATTATGTAGTTATTGGAGAAGTATTTTTTTTGTCTAACTGACTATAAGTTTCTTGGGAAAGTTGTTGAGTTTCATAAATAGAGGCTTTAGTTTACATAGAATCAGTAGGTAGCTTTAAAACACCCCCATACAGTGTGTTCTTTTATATAATAAAAAATGTATATTTCTGTAGGTTTTTTTTTTATAAATATGATAGTGGCTGGAACCTCTTTTTAAGCATAAGCCTGAGTCAGGAGGTACTGCTCTTCCTTAGCTATAAAGTGCAACTTAATAAAAAAAATATTCGAGGTAGATAGCATTGTATACTTTTCGCATGTTTTTTTAGCTCGCTCGCGGTGTGCACTGCGCTTAAAGTGCATAAAATAAAAGGAACATTTAATTAAATGTAAACAATCTTGATATGTCTATTTATTGATATCTGCATGGTTAAATTCTCAAACGAGTAGAATGTATTGCGTTTTTAATAGAATTGTAAAAGAAACATAGTTACCTACGTTTGCAAGAACTATCACGTGCACATTTCAGTAAAAAGGACATGTCAAGTTTGTTTACGTTTTGACAATTGACGAGGGAATTAATGGCGGAGGATCAGGCTTGCTTACCAGAATGAAATTATCAAATAACATATAAGATTTTTATTATTAAGCGACGAATGTTTTATCGACAAATCTCTTGACAAGTCTACTTATTATATTGAACTTCTTGTATTTGTGCACTTTATAGAGGGACACACTTTATATGTATAATGGGAAAATAATGGTACCACGATGATACAGTGCAACCTCGATATAACAAAGCTAAAGGGAATTAGAAAACATTCGTTATACCAAGTAATTTGTTACAATGAGGTTTGTTATACAGAGGTGAGGTTGGGCTTAAGATTCGTTTTAACAAGTGAGGAGAATTATTGGTGGATACGTAAAGGTTATAAGGTGTAAAAATCGTTAAATACAATTAAATTAATAAAAATTAAATAAAATTATAAATATATAATAAAATTATAAAATAGGTAAATTATACTTTCTGATGATCGTATTAAGATCTATTTTTGTTTAACTAGGATTTTTGAAAGAAAAGACGTCTGTATCATTGCAAGTATATTTTGCGACTGGTGTTACCATACATCGGTTATAAATAGATTGAACATACCGCCCACCAAAAGGACTTTAGTTCCTTTTACCAATATTTATGTATATTCTGCAATGATTGGAAATTAGTTATAAAGCAGTTTTAATAAAATGTATTCGTAATGTAAAAGTATATTTTGCATTAACTCTTACGGGCAATTCTAGGGGATTTTTTAAATAGAGAAAGTCGTTATATTGAGGCTCGTTATATTAAGGTTACACTGGTGGCGATTCGGTTTTCACGATTAAACTTATTTGACAGAACTAAATTAAATTTGAGTGTTTTGTCTTTTTCTCTCTGTATCGAAAAGACAAGCATAGGGTCTTTTTCTCTCTGTATCGAAAAGACAAGCATAGGATGCTTAAATTAAGTTTAGTCCAGTCAAATAAGTTTAATCGTAAACGCCGAATCGACACCACTGTATCTCTTTTTTTTGACGACATAACTCTTGTTCTTGTAATTGCAAGTAGGTATGTATCTGTATATTCATTGATATGTATAAAGCATTTATCTGTATTGTGTCATATATACGTATATACATATAACATCGATAAGTGCCTTATTTATGCTCAACTCTGATAAATAAAATATTGCATATTTTATATGAATTTTTTACTATCGTATTTTGGAAATCTTGAACTTGTTTATACATAAGCATAATATACATTTATTTTTGTATTTCTAGGTAAATTAATTTGTATTTAGTATAAAGATAGAGAACAAAATATATTTAAAATGTAGTGGAGGAACAATTTGACACAAAATCGCATTTCTTGATGTAAACGGTAAGGTATGACTATTGTCTAAATATTTTACACTGTATGCTACATCATACATTCGTTATTTGTACTGTAGTATAATATTTGTAATGTTGTTAATTAAACGCTGTATGTACATATTTTAAAATATAGTTTTGTACCTTGGTCGTTATTAATTATTATATTTATTTATACATATGTCCATTACCTTAGATAACACAATCTATTTTAGGCACATACCTAGATATCTATTCTAGGTCTCTCACTAACAGACAGAACGGACAGAATTTGTCTTAATCATAGAAAAGAGGGCTCTATGTCTTTGTTTTACATAAAAAATGGACCTTGACAAAAATGCAACAAATATCAATTCAGAGCGTGCATTTTGGGGAAAGGGCTTCAGTACGTAGAGTAGAAGTTCCACATCTACTCTATAACCTATGACTAGATATGTCTTTGTTTATAGCAAATACCTACATAACGTTTCTAAAATGTGTGCTTTTGGGAGCAAGAAAATTAGTCAAATTCTTCTGTAAAATATAATTTCCATTCAAAGCTTCCAATGAGATTTGCTTTTCAAAATAAGAATCTAATCGACCTGTATGAATGTCAGTGAAGTAATTTGAATGTTGGCGGGCGCGTGCGAGCGAGAGCGCCGCCGCCGCGCCGCCGCCACCTAGCCGCCGCCGCCGTCGCCGCGCCGGCTCGCAGACATGGCTTCGCTGTGAGGTACGAACGACTCGCGTGGACATGACCGCGCGCGACCGGCCCGCCTGCCTCTACCGCCTTCCTTGGACGATATTGATTTTCCGAGGATGTGGCCGCTTGAATGAAATGATGGATAAGTTATATGCGGATTCAACCACGTCACAGAGATAAGGATGTGCTCTACATTATTATGTATATTTGGAAACCTTATTTTGGTCATTAGAAGTATTCTCGTGGCGTCTCGTTACATCCATCATACCCACGCATTGGTCTTAGACCTGCAACATCCTAGCTCACTGTCTACCACTTTTTACACATCGAACGATAAAAGTACCTACACTTTAGAATTTTGAACTATTTGAACCGCCCCACAGTGGATCGAGCCCATACAAGCGTTTTGACATAGGGTTCTTAATATATGGCTTCTTGATTTGAGTAAAATAAATGATGCCAACATGTTCTCCTAAACAATACAAGCCGAAAATACTCTTGCACTTTTTGCGATTAAACTTCAATTTTCCAAGATACAAGACAAAAACCAATTTCGTTGTATGAGAAACCACAAACAAGAGTATGTTTCTGCCGAGTCCCGCATGTTTTTTCATTTTGACGTTTATTATGACTTTAGTCGAGTTATTAGCTAAATTCTGTCCAAACATACTTATGTCCCCTGGAGTCCCCTTTAGGAGCTATGGAGGAAATTATTATTTTTACACTTTCTTTGATATTTCGCATCTTTTTTCATTTTGACGTTTATTATGACTTTAGTCAAGTTATTAGCTAAATTCCGTCCAAACATGCTTGTGTCCCCTGGAGTCCCCTTTAGGAGCTATGGAGGATATTATTATTTTTCACACTTTCTTTGATATTTCGACTACTAGTGTTTTTATTTTATTACAGACTTTAGTTTTTGACCAGGAATCTATCAATATAGAAGTCGTTTTTATTATTGATATAAGGGGTACGCAGCACGCGAGCCGCATTACGGCTAGCGAGCTAGTATATGAGAATTTCGGAATAAAACTGCCTTATGATGTTTTCAGCCCTTTATCTAACTAAGTCCTCTTTGCCAAAATCCATTGTTTTTTTTAAATAATAATATCCGGGAATAATCCACACACGATCATCTGGCCCCAAACTAGGATTCCCTGTATTATAAAAACCAGAGACTGATATACATACATATATTTTTTAAAATACATACATATTATTGATATGTATACAATTATACCCAGACAATTAGTTTAGTAGTTATAGTATATTATTATTAGTATAGTATATAGTATATAGTCCCGGATATTATTATTATTATTATTATCTAAACATACCGATGGCTGCCATCGAAACTTGTGTCTTTCTAAGACGCTAAAACTAAGACTAAAATTAAACTCGTGTCACTAAAATGACACAACGACAGAAATTGCAGAGTTCATCAACAGCGCACTATAGTTGTTCAACGTCGTGGGAAATGTGAAGTTCACCAACATGTCCATACGCTTTATGTTAATAATATATTGGTTTTTGGTAAAGAAAAAAATTGTCAACAGACTTCAATTAGATAAAGGGCCAAGAATAACATAAGGTGAAAATGACGTATTCTGGCTCGCTAGTTTGTAATGTGGCTTGTGTTCCAACTACAGCTATTAAAATTTCCCCCCATTAGTAAACAGGTATATAGATTAACTCAAAAGTATAAAATAGGAAAAAAATATTTCATCCAAATCAGTTTCAATTTGAACCGACTACGGCGAGCGTCGCTGTTATTATGTGTTTCTACGGTTTCACTACGTAACTAGACATTTATGTTGTTTTCGCAAACGGGACGATATTCGAGGCGATTCGGGGCGACGATTAGTTTTTATTCGACCAGTTAAAATCAAACTCGTGCCGAACAAGAAACCTTCCAAAATAGATGATCAACTCAAAAAGCTGAGCCTCAACTCAAAAAGTTACTCGAAAAATATTTGAAGACCTCAGTGAACGCCAAAAACGAAGACGCACTGAGGAGGGTGTACGAGGTGATGGGGTCATGAGGACAAGTTCGTACTAAAAGTGACGCCACAGAGCTAGCGTTTACGTTTATAGCAGCTAGATTATACAATAGCAGCTTAAGGCAACTGGGAATCAAGAAATTGCTGAGGTTTTTAAACACATCTAGATGCAGCCTCAAAGTAAAGGAAACCATTGATAGTGAGTCACAGAATTTACTTACAGAATTACCTGTAATAAAAGCACTGGCTCTATACGTGACAATGAAGCTATCTAAATGGCGCTACATAACCTTAAGAGACTTCAGCATGAAAAAAGGTACCCCTTATATCAATAATAAAAACTTCTATGTTTCCTGGTCAAAAACTAAAGTCTGTAATAAAATAAAAACACTAGCAGTCGAAATATCAAAGAAAGTGTAAAATAATAATTTACTCCATAGCTCCTAGAGGGGACCCCAAGGGACATAAGTATGTTTGGACAGAATTTAGCTAATAACTCGAATGAAGTCTTAATAAACGTCAAAATTAAAAAAAAACATGCGAAATATCAAATAAAGTTTGAAAAATAATAATTTACTCCATAAATCCTAAAGGGGACCCCAGGGGACATAAGTATGTTTGGACAGAATTTAGCTAATAACTCGAATAAAGTCTTAATAAACGTCAAACTGAAAAAACATGCGAAATATCAAATAAAGTGTGAAAAATAATAATTTCCTCCATAGCTCCTAAAGGGGACTCCAGGGGACATAAGTATGTTTGGATAGAATTTAGCTAATAACTCGAATAAAGTTATAATAAACGTTAAAATGAAAAGAAACATGCGAAATATCAAAGAAAGTGTGAAAAATAATAATTTTCTCCATAGCTCCTAAAGGGGACTCCAGGGGACATAAGTATGTTTGGACAGAATTTAGGTAATAACTCGAATAAAGTCATAATAAACGTCAAAATGAAAAAACATGCGGGACTCGGCAGAAACATACTCTTGTTTGTGGTTTCCCATACAACGAAATTGGTTTTTGTCTTGTATCTTTGAAAATTGAAGTTTAGTCGCAAAAAGTGCAAGAGTATTTTCGGCTTGTATTGTTTAGGAGAACACGTTGGCATCATTTATTTTAATCAAATCAAGAAGCCATATATTAAGAACCCTATGTCAAAAGGCTTGTATAGACTCGATCCACTGTGCCCGCCCGACCGAACGCAATAAGAAAGGGCTGTTATAAGTTTGAAGCCTGTGTGTGTCATCTATGCCATCGTAGCTTTCAATCAACAGCAGGTGAGATCGTGGAGGTGGTTTTTGATGTTTCAAGTATAGTACCTAACTAAAGAAGAAACTGACAGAAATTTATTTTTCTTCAAAATTATAGTTACTATTAATTATGTAACTGTAACTTTAAAGAAAAGTTACAATAATGTATTCGAACCCGCTAGTATCTAGAAAACATTTTAAGAAATACGGCTTTGTTGTGGAAAAAGCAGGCGTATCCATGATAACATGTTGTTACACATTTTATCAGCGATTTATTATCAGCCGTGTTATATAACTCGAAGCTGAGCGGATTCGTGTGTCCCTGTCGCACGAAGCGACGGGGCCCCGTCAGCGAGCGAGAGGCGACACCTTGCATTCAATTTCGATCCCATTCTGCGGGGTTTCGTCCAATCGCGGCAGTCCTCCGCGTGTTCCGGCTCTTTGTCATCAATGGGTCGCCGGGCGAGTCCATTTCGAGTGCCTCTCGAGGTGATATTTCGGTATATTTGCCTCTGATTTGTTGTAATGAAACGTTTTTTGATAAGTCGGAGGGTTTTGCCAGCGTCAGTGCATCGCGGTCGTGCCGGATAACAGCTGGCAGAGCGGTCGGTGGAACGCATATAGGCCCTTTCGGTTGTGCCGCGCGAGGGCACTTCAGCTGACTGCGTCGTACGCAAGGCTACTCCAGCCGCCAGCCGCAGTAGTACCCCGGCGGCCGACGACCCGACACGCGCCGTGCCCGCCACTGCCCGCCACTGCCCGCGGCAGCCGTGCCATGGTGGACACCTCGGTGCTGCACTCGCTTCCGTAGCGCGCGTGCAGCGGTGAGCCGCTAGCGAGATATAGCCGATACGCGATACGAGTAGATACCGGTGCGCCATTCTGTAGCGGACGCGGAGTGACACTCTCGGGACCCACAATATGCTCAAGTTCCTGACTCACAAGCTGCGGACGCATTCGTTGAATGAGGAGAGCGTTTCCGAGAAGGTAGGTGAAGTTGAGAGCCGGCGAGCCGAAGGTCGCACGGCTGCGGCCGCCAGAAAATGGCGGGCCGCCGCGAGAACAAAGAAGCGGAGCGTTCGTCGCCGCTCCGCCGCCGCGCACCGCTCTCTACCGGCCGGCGAGATAGCCTAGTTTATTCCCGGTTAAATGCCCTACACGGTAACTGAATTTCCAAGTCAATACAAGAGGATTTTATGGGAGAAAATTGCCTCGGAAGCGACCGGTTACGCTGGCACCGGCAGTCATCAGCCTAGTGTTGAATCAGTGCAGTGCTGAGTGCTGGCTGTGTTGGTTGCAGGTGGAGGAGCGCGACTCCGGCACCGAGTCCGACGACGAGGCCGAGCGCCCCGACGACGCCGGTGAGTACAGCCATACCATTACCGCACCTCACGCCCACACAAATATAGGACCTATGTATTTTTTGCTGCCCTCAACTTGGCACTATTACTAACGAACACCTTAAATTACCATGCCAAGATTCAATCAAGTTGCTACTAATTGAGTCTAGCTACGAAACTAGCGATGACTAACATAAATAGAAACCGGCACCAAAAAACAAACAAAACTTACAGCGCACGGCACACACGAATAGTTATGAGAATCTTATTAGCATACAAGACTCGGAGTCCCCTACACTTGCACCGGCCAGACCGGGCGGCCTGTGCGCTGCGTTGGGGCTCGATTGCACCCCTTTGTTCATCAGTTGACATTGAAACATGACCTTGAACTTAATGTACATATTTTAGGGTGTTGAGCTTCGATTTTAGATAGAGCAATCATACGGACGAATGTATAAATTTATCAAACGTTCCTCAGCGCGCGGCGGCGGCGGCGGCTCGGTTCTCGACGTTTCGTCTCGCGATAGGTGCGGTCCGCATAGTCAGCCGGCATCGGCAGCCGGCTGGGTTCAGCCATTTGCCGGTCGTTCCGTGTGCTCGCTTCGACTCAATGAAACTTTTCACACCGCAATGATTTTTGTATGTTACTGCCGCACCTTAGCAAAAATTTTACTCTTCATAGAACGTTCCGGGAAATTGTACATGTTTTATACATCGATATATACCTAATTGATTTAAGCTCATTCCCAAAAAAAAAGTTATTAGTCGAAAGTTAATTATATCGGTCTGTGCTAACAACATGAAAGACTGGATGTGTCGTCACGACAAGGCTTTTTATCTAGCTTTTCGTATGAAACAATTTCGGTAAATACGATTTGTGCTGAAAATTTCGTGCTACGTACTACCTGTTTAATATTATTTTTAAGTTACGTTTAAGACAACGTTATCACGAGCTACATGACGCTACTTATTTCCGATTACAAAGTTTGCTCGCGCTGATTTATTCACTAAACTCCTGTGCCCTTGAAAGTTATGAAATCGATAATGCCGGCCGGTGCGGTCGTTTCGTTTCAATATCAACGGCAGGAGCGCTTATCGCGGCGGCGGCGTCACGGCTTGCTAGCCGCCGAGCCGCCTGCTGCCTGCTGCTGCAAGCGGCTCCGATAACGCCCCTGCACTAGGCTAACATGTGGCGGCTATATTGATTTAGCTCTCGCTATCATTGTCACTTTTCGTTTTTTTGAGACGCGGAAACAAGGCTCAGAGGTGTAGCTGCCTGTTCCTAGTTCGTTTAGAACAGCGGTGGGCAAAGTACGGCCCGCGACAGGCTTTAATCCGGCCCGCTAACGCCTTTTAAAGTATGAGTATTATGGTGTTATTTTGATAGCCATATCTAAACAAAAATAAATTTAAAAATAAATGTAGGAAGTAGCCACATAATAGTGCATGTTTTCCGCGTCTTGCACGTCTGTTGGTCATTTCGTTGCGGGGTTTCAGGATTTTAATAGTAGGTATTCAGCCATCTTTAAATGTCTTTTCAATTAACGTAGACTCTGAGAAAGTCCCACCTGAACTGCAGCTGGAAATGACTGAATTGCAGTGTAGCACTCATTTTAAAAAGCTTTTCTTAAATTCGACAAAAAATGTATTTTATAAAGCACTGCCCAAAACACAATTTCCAAATCCTATTGCTCATGCCTAGAAAATTATGTCAATGATTGCGATGTCGTAGATTTGCGAACAAACGTTCTCCACCAAGAAGAAGCGAAAAACTGCTTTCGAAACAGGCTAACTAACGAACTCCTTTCAGTATCATCGTCTCAGTTCGAACCCGATTACGAAAATATCATGGCCAATTAAAAGCAGTTCAATGTTTCACATGCGACTACCATGGCGAGGCCTTAAAACTTCTAAAATTAAATTAAGTAGTTGCCTTTTATTTTTCTGGTCCCTCTTGGAAAAAGTTTGCCCACCTCTGGTTTAGAAAGTCAGTGTCGTAGGAACAGAGAGGGCCTTTAAATGAACTAGTCATCCAATGCAAGAAAAGGTTCTTAGCCTATAGCTACCTAATACTGATGAGTATAGGCCTGTAGGCTCCAATGACACTGAAGTCGGTTGTAGGCTTTTCGGATTCTCATTCTGGATTCTCAACTCAGCTCTACAATTTCCCCAACCAACCATCGAAGGTTAAGCAGTCAACATATTAAACAAATAAACATAGACATCGAAAGAATTGGCTTTTTTATCTGCGTTCGTTTTAATCATGTGGATTTGTCGTTAAAATTGAATATGATTAAATGATGTACTGAGACGTGGTTGCTTACTGATGTCATCCGCGACCTGAAAGTAGTTTAATGGGCTATGGAGAGAAATATGCTTAGTTTCTTTATGTGCTCGAATCTAAAACGACGAAACCCATAAAAGCACTAGTCAGGGGCATAGCTCATAAAGTAAGCAAATGTGGCAATAGGCAGGACGTTATTCGCATCGCAAAACTAATTATGGATGGTAAAAAAAATAGGTTCTCGAGTGACGACCGCGGTCGGGCAAAGTAGAGAAGACTAAACCAGAGGGTGAACCCTGGCTCAAGTCAAACCAGGATAGCGCTACATAGAACTTTAGTGCACTTTTGAATACCTACCCTGGAACTGGTTATCATGATGGAAAAAGTGCACTAGGATCCATCTATGGATCCATCCAATGGATTCTAGTGGATGGAGCGCCTCCTGCAGGTTGACTGATGGTTAGGTCAGACTTGCAACGCTGGATGCATGCAGGTGACTCAGACAGAAACGTGAAGAGTGTAAGGAAGGAGCGGATTCAACATGTTTTCCGGCTGATGTTACGATGAAGGATTATATTCCAACATATGTTTATTTCAATGCTCTATCGGTAGTGTGGCGCGTCCGCGCGTTATTCAACACTCGTAGGTACCTAATGCTATTGTAAACAAATCCATCAAACTGATAACGGCAGCAATACGCCAATTCTTTATTTATTTTAGTACACAAATAATAACAACTTATTGGACTAAGTACCTACTTTATTCCATGACGATAAGAACAATATAGATTTGAGTAGGTAGGTTACAAAAGTAGATTTAATTGTTTATTTTTAGTAAAGCTATTTATTATTTCCCTTTTGCATGATATTTTTTATCGCTACCACAACCGCGATACTGTTTGGTCCTGGAACCACTGTCTGGCTGGCCTGTTACTTAGTTTGTCCGTTCCGTGCGTGTAATTAATTTTGTTTACAGATTTTACTTTTAATGATTATAGAAAACGTTATTGATTATTAGCTCTTGTGCAAAAGCTAGAAAAAATTGGAATTCGTGATGTTCCATTGCTTCTACTGAAAGACTATTTATGTAACCGCAAACAAAGAGTTAGGATAGAAGACCATACAAGTTACGACTTACCAGTCACTTTTGGCGTCCCTCAGGGAAGTGTGCTAGGTCCAACGCTATTTCTCATATATATTAATGATTTATGTAGTTTGAAATTGACAAATGGACATATCATTTCCTATGCTGATGATACTGCTATTGTTTTCACTGGAAATTCGTGGAAAGAAGTACAAGAAATAGCTGAAAGAGAACTAGCTTGCGTAGCGAAATGGCTAAATCTAAATCTATTGACACTTAATACTTCAAAGACAAATTATATATGTTTCACTATTAATATTACAACTCAACCTAAAAATGACTTCATGATAAAAATACATTCTTGTGATGATGTTACTAGTAATCTCTGTGCTTGTCCAACTATACAAAAAGTTTCCAATACTAAATATTTGGGGGTTATCTTAGACCAAAGATTATCTTGAAATCCACAACTTGAAATAGCAACTAACAGAGTTAGGAAATTTATTTGGATTTTTAAATCATTGAGACACGTTGCCCCGATTAATTTATTACATCAAGTATATACTGCTTTAGTATAATCAATTCTATCATACTGTATCTCTATCTGGGGCGGAGCTTCAAAAATGAAGTTTCTCGAATTGGAAAGGGGACAGCGTTCCTTAATAAAAATTATGCATTTCAAAAAATTTAGATATCCTACTGAACAATTATACTCAATTAGTCAACTACTAACAGTAAGAAAACTATATATATTATATACAATACTTAAAAAACACAAATCTATAACATATGACACGAATATAAACAAAAAAAGGAGAAAAGACATAATTTATAAACTAGACAGAGTCAAGACTACTTTTGCTAAAAGACAATACAACAATCAATCTAGCTATCTATACAATAAGATAAATGAAAAACTTGATATATATCCAACAAAGTTTTATGAATGCAAAGAAAATCAAAAAAATTGGTTGAACACTCTCAGCTACGAGGAGGTCGAGTCATTGATGCAGGTCATAAGCTAACAAAACATACCCAAACACATACACACGAACACACACACGCACACACACAAACACACACACACACACACACACACACACACACACACACACACTCACTTTATATAACTCATACTCAGCTAGAATATAACATAAATAAAATTGTATACTTATTAAGATATTATGTTTTAAATTGTCGTTTTATATACTTAAATGTTTATTTTTCTGTATGCAAGAGCGGGACCTCCTGATACAAGTATTTTTATACTTAAAAGGAAGGTCCCATCCATGTTACTAAAATGTTAAAAAGTTGGTTAATGAAATAAACATTTTTGATTTTGATTTGATTGATTTGAATATTTATTATTTATAAATTATAATAGTAGGTACCTATACTACAATTTAAAAAAATGTACATTATTATGATTGTTTATATGGACTGTAGTAATAACTTTGAAGAGATAATTGGCGATTAAATTTTTCATTCTCTCACAAAAGATTTTGATGCATTTTATAGTTGCCATCTTCTTGGCTTTCTCGATTAAGACTCGACCTTAGATAATAGTCGCATTCGTACCGGAACGGTTGAATCCCTTCGTCGTGCTTCGTAAGGACAACCTCTGGTTTAGCTTGATTCGATATGCGACGAAAATCATAGGTGTCCCAGTCGTAACCTGCGTCATACTCATATACAACCATCACTAAGGCTTTATCGTGGTTCGCGTGCTGCCGTCGCGCAGTCTGCAGCGCTGCACGCGCTATCGCGCCGGCACGCGGCATGGGCCGGGTGAAGTGCTAGTCTGGAGCTTTTTGAAAACGCATCGCAGTATACCATCTGTCGTTATAGTATCGTTAGGGCTAATTTGCACAAGCATTAGTAAGGTCAGTGCAAGTCAAGTCGTTAACGACTCATATGGTCCCCACCCCACCCCACTTCTATGGCACGGCTCTCCTCCCATACTTTGGGAAGGTGAGGTCAGTCCACACACACGAGAGCTATATAAGACAGATTGGTGGAGGTTATAAGGGTAGTGGCCAACCCCAGTGGTCAATCTTAGTGGTTACCCCGCTCGCTCATCCAAAATTTAAGAAACTTATCTTTACTTACTGTTTCTGTCCACTTGTATGGAGAGTCAGTGATTGGTGTTTCCATTGATGTGCGTTCGATCGATCGACCACGGTAACAATGCCAACAGTGATGGGGCACAATCCTTCTTCAACTTGTCACCTTTTATTCGAACTGTTCTTTATCGATCGGCCTTATCTCGCCTTCCACCCAGTTGATACAAACTGATAAAAATAACTCCACGTCCGAGATTAGCACTGGTAACTGCCCGCTTGTTGATTGTACGTGACATTTTCGTGATTTCTTTTTATCACAAGCTCTTTTTGTCGATAGATTCATTGAAGCGTGAATACAATTTTATTGACACACTGTCATGTCTATCATGGTCATGTATATCATTCATGTAGGTATCTATCTATATTTTACATTACATACGTAGATTTCATTCTCAGCTCATGAAGTTAACAAGGAATCGTGTTTTAAATTCTTAATGTTTTATTCAATCTGTGAAACATAGCTTTTTTGGGGTCACTGTACGATCTTTTTGATTTGAGACAGTTAAATGTTCGTCGTATCTGCCTCGGTGTAGCTGAATATGCGCCAATCTGAATAAACACATTTTTATTGAACACTACACTGGATTTATTAAGTACGTAGGTACCTATACTTCAGAATGCCCGCAATATTTTTGACGTCCAAAATGCATGCAAAGCACGAAAATGCCGAAGCACATATTAAGAATAGTTACTTGTTTAGTGGTGGTAATTGCATATTAATTGAAAAGAACAATTCTTGCCTTTCCTGTGCTTACAAGACATGGCAGTTTATAAGGCCAATTTTGTTGTTTGTCGAATGTCACTCAGACTCATTAATAGTTGAGTGATTTCAGTTTGGCGATTCATTAGGAAATCGTCGGTTGCCAAATCCCCGGCTGCCAGTTTATTAGCCGGGATGTTATGTTCAAACTAATGACATTCGTCTCGGCTACTGTTTGGCCGCTCGAATCCAATAACGCCTGCTTCTGATAACCTTCTGTGACGACCTTCTTTATCGGGAGTACGCGTCGCCCGATTGGCAGCTATCTCTTGTTTTCTAGGCGTGACGTGACCGCCACTATCAGGGCTGCTCGAGCTAGCCCAGAACTTTCCTTGTAGTCATTATATGAATTTAGGATCTGGTGTCCTATCATGTCTTTTTGTTTAGCTACGTAAATTGCAACAAACTCTTTAAGCAGCTGGATTTTAGAGTATACATTGTATGCTTTGTTAGGACATCCAAACAAACAAGCGTGCTCGCAGAGAAATAGTGGAATCTTGTGAGGCGCTCGGCCATTGCAGCTGTGTGCTCGGGTGAGTCGTGCGCGCCGCGTGGCGCTGCGCGCTGCCGGCACTCGCAAATATTTGCCGAAGTAGCGTCAGGAGAGCTGGAGCGAAGTAACGCTGTGATAAAGAAAAGATCAATTTAACCAATAAATAGTACGTCTTTGCTTGTAAAAATCGCCAAAATGTACCAACCAAAATTTTTTTTTCGTCTTACATTATGTGTAGATAAGATACCTAATTATGTAGTCAGTCCAAATGACATCATTATATTTTTTCGGTTACTGTTTTAATTCAATCACCTATCTATAGCAAAAATAGGAACCAGCAAAAGTGCTATACTTTTAAATGGCTGAATCTTTTTGATATTTATGTAGCGTGTTGAAATTTTCAAAGTATATGTGTTCATACGGTGAATATGCTAAAAAAATATTGAAAATCAAAAGAAAAATAAGGAGACTCAAGTATATCGTGTCTCTCGCATTTACTTGAAGCAACCAATGTTTGTTAGCAGATATATTGTAACCATCGATATGGGAAAACATTAGATGAGGTTACTCGCTTTTCGCTCTGTTTGTTTCTGAACCAGCGTTTTCGTCTTGCGGGGGCTAAAGCGGGCTGAAGAGGGAGGCATGTATTTAAACAAATATCGCCTTTGTATGATAAGCCTAAGGTTGATGTATTTAATGTTATCGTGAGATTAATACTTGATGTATTTAATGGGAGCGTGAGACATGTCGACTCGTCGCTTGACAGATTGCAAATGGTGCGCGAAAAGATGGCGCTACTCAACATAGGAGAGCAAACTACTATCAGCGACTACGCTGTCCTGAAGTATTGACTTCATCTAATGTTCTCCTATATCGATGATTGTAACGAATGGCAATCAAATGACCTAGCTAAATTAGATACAATATAAAGTGCGCCGCTATTCCCAGTGCAGTGGATCGCTCCGCGGACTTGCGATCAGCCCCGCTTACATGAATAAAACAAGATGGACCCTAAAACGGATAAAATAATTGGTGGCCATTTCTCCGAAGACTACCGATGCGAGCCGAGTGCCAGCGCGGCGGGCTAAGTGTCAATCTTGCAGGGTTGGCGGATAGCCTATAGTTTTATGAGAGAGTGTTGTAATTTTTATTTGCTAATATCATCTGAGTAGTAAAACGGACGATAACACTTATTTTATAATAACAGGGCCATATTGCAGCCATATAATTAAGCTACCGGCTGGGCGTTGGTAGAATCGTTTTCAGGAAAGTGCATCTGCACATGTTCTGTCCGTTTGTCCGTTTTGTAACTAAAATTAACATGCGGTGAAATGTTGCGTTGGCACTATATTAGGCGAGGATCACTCATAATAGAGGATTGTGTTACATGGAGAAAAATAAATGGTTTTATTGTTAAGTTTTTTCAATCCATTTATATTTTAAAGAGGGTTCCCCAAATATTTAATCAGTGTACATTTCAGTGTCTGTTTCGGAATATTTTCTCATGCCAGGGGGTGCAAGTACACTCGCTTACACCCCCCTTTACGGCGACCATGGCTACGAGCGGAAATCTCTTCATATAAAGCCAATAAAGAAAACCCATCTTTTGGTCTTCGTCCTTAGGAGGCACAAGCAAATAATACTTTTTTCACTGAAGACGCTGCTCTTCCATTCGAGAGCACTCAAATTACAATTTTTCACTTTGATGTTGTTTAAAATTCGTTTAGACGTTACTGGATAATATCACACTTTTTTGTCAACCCTTGCAGCGTTTCAGTTGCGTTTTACACCATCAATTGGCAATTGCGAGTGAATGGGCCCCCTGCACTCACTCCCGATATGGTGCTGGCGACGACTGTAGCAAAAACTACGTACTACTCCCCCTTCGAACACTGGAGCAAGCGAGATGACATGATGTGCCATATTCTTTCTTGCTGTCAAGAAAATCTTGGCCAGGCACGCCATTCTTCAGGTCGCAGAATGTTCGCGGAACTAGTTTTTACCGGTACCACTCATTCGTTGAAATCCTTTTGGGGCAACTTCACTGACGCTGCTGGAAACTGCGAATCATTCATTACATTGCACTCTACACCATTATGTGAAAAATAAATATATCCAACATACAATTTCCATATTTTCTGTAGATACACCGCAGTCTTGATTGATTGAGTCGACAATAATCTTATGCCACTAAATCCTCTTGGTCAAATGACGGATTCTACGTCTGACTGATTCTTAATTTATTTACATTTTTATTTACCTTCCTTTATTTATTTTATTAACGCGCATATAAAGAACTTTCCTCTTTCATTATTCGAATTGCAAATGGGTTTAGTATTTCCTGCTTCTTTTAACCTGGGGATTTTCAAAGCGAGAGTGAAGAGGTTTCATTGGGCAACTTTGACTCACTGAATGAAAAACGCGGAGTTTTCACACACTATGAGCCATCGTCCAGATGGCTGGGACGGTTGGTACGAATAGCAGACACTAACAATTTCCGGAAATCAAACCCTCTTTGGGTCGCTGAGCCAGCCGAACTTCCACCGTGTAGAGCCCCAGTTTACAGAAACGTGCAATATCGAGGCGCACCTGCGGCGGCGGTGGCGGGGGCGCTGCGTCCACACATTCCACTAGCACTGCATTTACGTTTACGAGCGGGTTCTACCGGGCGACTCCATTCCGCACGATTTCGCAATCAGTTGAATTTTAATCTTCGCATTATAGCGCACCGCTCGTGTGCCGCGCCTCGCTCACTGCCTCTTACAACCCACTTTAGAAATATTTTTCTAGCTAAACCAAAATCTTAAAGTAAAGAACAGAATTTTCCAATTATTAATGGATTGACGATCCTTTGCCCTGCTCATACTATCGTACTTGTGCCGAGCTTTGAATCAGAATGGAATACAATCGCGAATTATATCCCGTCATTGTGAAGCGATGGCACTCCAGCTAGAATTCCTCCTGGGCACCCTGTTTCCACTCATATTGAATAGGTCAGACAGTTCCATTAACATGTCTATGATTTGTTCTAGAGCGGTCGACACAATGGCGACTAATTCTGGCAAACAATGCGGTGACCCAACGGTGCGATGTTTTGTGCCATTGTAACCCGTAAAAGCGTTACAAAATATTTATACAGTCGTTGTTTAGTTGTTTAGAAGTCAGATCGCAATACCGCGTAACCCGATCGCCTTCTGAACCCGCCACTCTCTATACTCGACACAATGCGTCTACGATAGAGAAGAGACAATAGACGGCGCCAATCTTGGAGTTATTGCTTTGATATACACTTCCAAAATAAAGATGTCAGGTGAAAATATGTACCTATGTAGTGGTATTCCTTTGTTGTTCTAAAAGACTTTTTCGTATTATGTATTGTAGTTGTTTTTAGTTTGACAACCGCTACAACTAGGATCGGGTCTGTTAAGTGCATATACTTAACTGACATTTTAATTTTCGCATCTGAATACTGACTACGTAGAATACTATGGGTGAGAAACGTTACAAAATGCCGTGTGCTTTACGAGATTAGACGAGTCGTGCAAGATTATAGAATACAGCTCGCGCACCAATAGGATCGCCGGCTGCGGCCGCTGCCCGCGCGCCCCGCGCCAATCAGCCGGTGCACGGTGGCGCGCGCGCAGCCCTGATAACAGCATTGCGTGGAGTCGACACGCGGTCACCCCGGTGAGACATATTTTCTTTTATAATCTTACATTTTAACGATCAAACCCAGGTGTTATTACTTCCAGATTAGCAGAATTTGTGGCACCCTCACTCCACAAATTCCTTTTTGATTGCTTCTGAAGCGATCGTGTGTCTCGGTAACCCCAGTAATCACTGCAATAAGATTGCCCAGCTTGTCGTTAGATTTCTTCACAGTTACTTTTGGTTTCGTCGATTGCCATACCAACGCTGCAATATTATTCTTTACATAATAAGCTTGTAATATGTTTTTTGGCATTTCACATCGGTTGGCCGGATTATCAAATTAATATCTCTTTAGCGTAAATACGATTTCTAGATTTTTGCACACCTTTTAAGTAAACGCATAAATAAGTGCTAAGGTAATTACGAGTGGTATAATTTGTTGAAAGCTCGGAATAGAGAAACCAATGACCGGTCACCGCCATACAGAGAGTGTATTCCGTGGTTGGTGGTGGTGGTTAGGAAGCGGGATGAAAGTGTTCCTACCGTAGTGCATTACCAATTACATACATCATAGGTGTAAGCATAATGATTGATGGTGTGAAAGTGACGGTGATGGCGGTACATTTAATCTGCGGTATGTCCATCGTTGAAGGTATTATTATGGTTCAATGTTATTTTTATTGTTTTTGAAATTTGCTCATTAGTTTTCTAAAGCAGCATAATTTTCAAATGTGTGGGTTTTGCTGTTTATTTAGTTTTATCATCCCACAAACGACGACTCAGATATATTTTTGACAATTACATACTCCTCGTATGGTTGTGGTCTATCGTTGAATAGATCTTTACAATGAAGTGGGGTTTCAAGAACATATTTTATCTTGTGTATCGTTTCTAAGATATTGGCCATCAGTCGTAATACAAATACGGAATTCTATGCCATGCGTGATCCTATACTCAGTTACTCAGTTGGTCGGTCTTTATTATGTGATTATTTATCTATCTTTATTCCTATTTCCTAAGACTTTGGATTAATTCATTAGTTATCATAACAAATGGTTTTATATGATGTACTTATACGTATGCCTGGTAAACTTCTCCTTAGTTCAAAAACTCCAAACAAAATAAATGTTTTCCGTCAACATTAAGGCCACAAGTTGCTAGTGGGCTGATGTCACGGATACCGGTCGGTCCGGTCTCGGGAGCCACTTCTCGTGCGAGTGTCGTTTTTTTACAAGCCCCTTATTGCACAGATCAGGGGGAAATAGTGAATATGGGGAGGGGGATGAGGCTCTAATGAGCAACCCTACACTACACTAAGCATGGGACCTAAAACGTCAATATATTTTGGACGCGTAAAGTAGTAGTGGAATTATATGCTATAGGATTAGAAGAAAATATATGTTTCGATTGTATAGGTTCCTTGGGTAAACTGAGCAAGAGTAGATGAGTAGCATCTACCATATTTGCCCCTTGTCGGAGATTAAAGACACCCTGTACCTATGTTCATAGTTTTTCTAGTCTCAACTAAAGTCGCCGCAGATTCAAATAAGACGAAATGTAAACAAACATGGCGTTTACGTTCAACTGCAGTAATTCAGCATCTGCCCTCTTCGTATGTAGTTTCGATACCTTCACTTTAGTAGAGCTTAGGTATTAGAATATCGATTTAGCTAAGGAATCGTCAATTCGTCAATCGTCAGCTGTTTACCGTTCGGGTTCGATATCTGTGGCACACCAGAGGTCGCCAACCTACATAACCACATCGTTATCAGCTGACATTTTATAGATAATAACATTGTTTGTTTGCCTGAAAAACTGTGTCGGTGCGCTGTTATGTAGTTTAGTTTCATTATTTTCATTCATTGACATCTCTTACTGATATAAATCATCTATAAAAATCTTACATAGTATTCGTTACATGTTTTTTGCTTACATGTTTTTATCTAGGTATCCAACTTGTGTCGCAATTCAACGCAACCAAACAAATTCTATCATTGCGAATGTGATCGCGTTTAACAGCTAGCTTAGCGCGTTCGATTTTACACAATTTACTATGACTTCGAATCATATTTGACCTTAAAGCGCTTTACCATTAGAATTAGATATACAAGCACAGATAGCCTGTGAAGTACTCATAGAGATGGAGTGGAACAAATCGACCCCGGTTTGATTGAGGCAGCGCCGCGTTTCTCGATCAAGGGGTCGCGATCCCTCGAGAAAGTCAAACCCATCAATGGGTCAGCAATTGTTGCATTTTATGGGGCTACAGCGGAAATTATTAAGGCAACCGAACTTAAGTATGATTGCGAGGGTTCTATACTTAGCTCCTATAATCACTGAATCGGTCTTGATCTTCCCTTTCGTTGGTTTAAAGAAACTCTAGGAACAGGATTTTTTACGGCTGGAAAGCATCGATTACTTAGTAAATAACACCTATCTTTGCTATTATATGCATTAGCATTCCTGATACCAAGTATACTTATAGTTTTGCGGCTTTGCGCTACCGTTCTATTGACGTCGTTTATATGTTAAATCGCCGGTTCACCGGCACCCACTAACCAAACCAGATCTGAGATCACCTTATCGTGCGGCAATTTGTTGTGGCTAAGCCGCTGCACGCAACTCCGGTCAATCTACGATAGCGCTATCTTTGTCACGAAGATTACATTGCTTTTATGTGGTTCGTTGATATTTTTGGCTTAACGGAGTGTAATCGGATTGTTCGTATCGCACCAACCAATGTTGCAGGGGAATATTCAGTATTTATATTTAATCATAATATTTAAATTCTTTATTACACTTTTATGTTAATTCTCTGTAGGTATGTCACATTTTTGTTTCACTTGCTTGCTGTACTTATAAACTTTCGATTTACCTATGAGTCAAACTATTATTAGTATTAGGCACTATCTATCTGGACTCAAAATCTCATTTGCTGTAAGTGGATAAATTACATTATTATTTTCCTCAGAGAAGGCGCAGAGCGGTTTTAGAGTAGTTGGAAGGTATTGCTTGTATTTGAACTTGTATTTTACTGTGAGCTATACTTGTATAGGTACCACGGCATGGTAGCAGCAATATCCATTTGAAAATTGTTATAAATTACAACATATAAAAAGGTTAATGATCTCTGTCAGGACAGGACTATTATTTTTCGGTAGAAAAAATACCAAATTCCATATTTGAAATCTCTTTGAGCTTTTCTTTTACCATGAAATGGTTGCAGTGTGCCTATATTGTACTATAGCTCTAGTCAGCGAGGCGCAGGCAGCAGTCGGTGCACAGCGAGCGAGAGGCGCGGCGCGGCGGTGGTTCACGACACGATACGACCCGCGAGTGCAACAGTAGATCGGAGTAGGTATGAGCGCGGCCGTTCACCTCTGAACCGAAACCGGGTCGGCCTGAGGAGGTTGCCGCTTGCCGCTCCACCACGCCGCGCGAGCTAGCCTCATACACTATTCGCAACTCCGTCGCTATTATGCACGACTTGCACGAGCTGTGTTGTGCAGTTCTGCTACACACCCATGTTGCCAAGATCATTTCTCCGTACTTTAGAATAGCTTTAACCTAACGAAATATTCAGTAAAAATGTATCCTAGATAGACAGATAATCAGTTTATAATACGATTTAGTTTTAAATTCAGTAAACTCTCGAATTCGTTTCAAAATTACAGTTTTCAGACTGTCAGTCGCATTTTCTTGCTTTTTTGGTGTTTGTTCACGTTGCCTTCTATGTAAAAACTTATTCTATTGATTCCAATGCAAACTCATTCAAATACCAAAAACTTGTGCAGTGCACAACGTTGCCAGGGTCAATCGATAATCAAAGAAAACTGTATAAATTGTATATTCTTTGCCAATCTAAATTGGTGTTTAGGTAGAGGTTCAGGTACTTTGCCAACCACACATAGAGACTGAGACATAACACAACTTCCTCAGAACAAACTTTCTTTGAAGACTATTATAAATAACTCTCTAATGAGGTGCCTGAAATAGACATCACGTGAAAGTGTCAGGTTCATTACATTTACACGAAAAGACAAGCAAGCTTTTAATATTTCAGCGTTTACTCAAATATAAAATAATGTTTTTAAACCATGTTTTAATTGTACACGATGAAGAATGGAAATCATGAAAGTTGCAAAAACAGCCGCTCAAACCGGCAGCACAGTACAGCCGTTACATCGATCAGCAAGCGAGTGCGCCGGTCCAGCCGGGAGCGGCCCAGGCTCCGGTGAATTACCAAGCGGATTTATAACAAACAAACCTCTTAAAGCCATGTCAGGTCATCGCCTGGTGATTAGAATAAACTTACAGTAAAGTTTCAATCAGCAAGGGCTGCGACCCAGCTGAAGATGTAAGACGACACGTAATATTCACATGAAGTAGCACCATCGATATGGGAGAACATAGTGGCACATAACTGTAAGTCGGGCGATCATCGCTTTGTTTTGACTCAAACTAAGTAACACTTCTCACTCGCTAAAAAATCCATCGAATATTTCATACACACTTAACGGTTAACACTGCCTGCTACTGTTTCAAATTCAACTTTACAATTCTAAAAACCATGAATAAATTCATAAGTAATCGTCGCAACTTCTTGTTTAGGAATATAATAAAATTATATATAAAATATAGAAGTGTCGTCAGTTAATGAATTTGTTATTTTGTCTGTTCCTATCGTCACTTAAAAAGATAAATGCTGTGTCCACCTCCTTTCGTAAGGAACTCTAAAAAGGGGGTCACACGTAGCCTTACTAAATGAAAACTGAGAGAGAGGGACCAAGAAGTTTACCAAGAGAAAATTTATAAAAGTATTAAAATCTGTAGATGAATGAGAACAAGTGCATTGTAATTATGTATCGTGTACTGTCGTTCAGAGTCCCGCCCGACAGTGGCATGCGTGTGCACTCTGCTCCGCTGCACCGCACCTATTGTATGCACGCAACGCAACATATCACTTTTTCACTACCAACTCCGTTCCATTATGTTTCATTCCAATAAAAGGAGCAACTATTGCGAAAATTCCCACTCTCACAGTGATGATAAAAAATAACATTAAGTATGTGTTAATTTTTGTAGTGCAAAATTCAATTAGCAGACTACTGCGAAACAATTTAACGGGAATCGCCGCTGCATTATGAGTCTGCAGGTAATCGTCGTCCGCTCTTCTGTCGTTGCTCATTATTTTAATCGTGTAGAGTAGAAGGAACATTACTGTGATATAACTACGCGGAATTCGCCCACATTCTGCACTGCAGTTAGGTACGAGCTTAACTACTCATGATTACATTATTCTTCTCCCAAATTAACATTGGATTATGGTTAATCTTGATAGTGTATTAATAAATTAGTACGTGACTGTCAGACAACGCACAGGGTAAAGAATTGGACAGGGTCCAGTATACAAGTACCTAGTTGAAAAGTTTGAATGGAAAATTGAATTCCCAACGTGCTCGAACGAAGAGCTGTTTACACTCTAAAGCCGACAGCGGTTGCAGGCATTTCACTAGTGTACCTAACTTTTGTATTTTTTGTTACAGGTGATTTTTGTACTGACGTCATCATGAAGTGGAACGATGTAACAGATATAAGTAAGTACATCAAGTTTTCTTAATGAAATTTGGTGTTAAACGTGTGTAAAAGAGACAAGAACCTTTACCCAAATAGCTCTCTCTAATACAATATCGTTTACGTGACAAAAAGGTATGTGTTTTAAACGGTTTTTGAAATACAGATAAGCCAATGAAGTGCTTGCGTTTGCACAAGTGCATCACCTACTGTTCGCCAATCTTAAATTGTAAGATTGCGATTTGGTATACCTACAGTATCTTCTTGGGAAAGCGCAGTAAACAATATCTCAGCCAAATTATCTCATTCGTTATTATACTTACGTATAGCAGCTATAATAAAATTGACACGTTGGCTCTCTTTGATCCCTAGTTTATCAGAGGCGAGATTGCAAACGCTATAAAAATAATTAGAGATCTGTTGGAGTCGGTATTGGCACCGCTCGCGCTCCCAACCACTACTACAGAGCTGTAGTAACATGGCCGCCGTATAGTAGACACATAGGCAATAGTAGGCAAGGTGCGTGGGAGACAACGCCACCCGATGCCCGCCAGCGCACGACACTCGGCCATGTTCCATTCACATCGCCCGTACGATCGTAAATGCAAGAATACTGAGAAGTATCGCATTGCTAATGTTGTATTCAAAACACTCGTTTGATAATGAAAGTCACTGCCTGCCTATCTACCCAAGTTTCGCAAATATGGACCCCAGGTTACTTGTATTGCATACTACATTGTATGTAATTGTACCCTTTTGGCTGCATTTGAGTGTTCGGAGATAGAACGGGAGTTGGCAAAGGGTGCAGGAAGCGCGCATCAAGTATTCGTAGTACTGTAGTGGCAAGCCATTCATACGGAAATAGTACGAGAGGCCGGCGTGCTCCGGCTGCCGGCGGCGTCATCTTTTCTAGGGACAGGACCACTTCACAGGTTAACACAACATAATTATTCTTTTTATGATATTTTCTTTAGCGGATGTTGGTGATCATTGTCGGAAACTCCTGCGTCGCCGCTATTCTACAGAGAGCTTTGTCCGGGAGGCCACAGGTTGTCCTTTCTTCCTTGTTCTTTTATTTTTGCTATTCCCTGCTGTTCCTTGACTTCCTCTAAACGATATTTTATAATTTAGTATTAAGTACGTGTCGTTTCTTGTTTGTGCGGAAGTTTTTGTTTTAATTTGTTGTTTCTTGTTTAAAATAAAATGTTTCAATTTGTTCCCCGTTGCTTAAAAAATCTTTCTTTTTTATCCTTGTCAACACGTCATCGTCCCATTGCTTACTTTGTGGCGTGGAAAAACTAAAAACATTTCAAACGCATTAAAATTGTTTAGAGAAGAGAGACTCATTCGATATCGATAGTAATCCCTCTTCTCTACAAGCAACACTGTTGCAAATATCCAAAACACGTTCTGCAGTTCAATCGTCGAATGTGCAACTTTGTGAAACTATCTGAAGCCGAAACCGGGGCCGTTCACTGCGGCGACCGGCGTGTGTCGCGCTCCGCTGGCTCGTTGATAAATTGCACCCCAATGCGCGCTGACTGACACTAGATTGTCGGAAACTTCCGACCACGGGCGCGATTCCCGATCCGAACTGATTCTAAACTCAATCTCGTTGATGCTCTTATCGACTCGATGTGATCGCGCAACTTTATGGATCGCGCCAGCGTACATTGACTTTTAATGAGCTTTAATCGAAATACTTTTTGCCGTCGTCGGGTATTATTGCAACGGTATCTTACTCACAGTGAAACAGATACTAGTAAAGTATTTTACAAACAAAATTTGCATGTTTAAGAAAGTTGACCCAACATGCTTCGTCATGGAATAAACCCATTACAGGACTTTCTACCAAGTGCAGCAAGTTGAAATAACATTATAAGCTGGTCTCGGTGTGTAAGAAGTGTCCGTAATGGCTAAGTTCTGCTTATGTTGGTCGTGTTACCTACCAGTGACGTGCGGTTGGCTCTATTATCTTATCATCGTCAATCGTCATAATTATTATGTTCTTGCCTTTTGGGTCGGCTTTCGGCTATAATGGTTTTTGCGTCTTCAATGTGTCACTCACTACATATTTTTTCATAGTTCTTATTCCTAACACTATGGATTACGAGAGTTTGGTTGATTGCATGTGGGCACTGTGCAGTAAGATGCACATGCAATTGTTCGTGTAATGTCCTCCCGGCAGGCTGCGGTTGTGCCTTGAGCTTTTGCGGTAGTACTGGTGATTTAACACCCACTCGTAGAATATGAAACTAGCCACTAATTTACTTTGTGTACACAAACAATTGCGGGATTATATGTATAGCTAGGTAAGCCATTACAAAAGAAAACAACAGGTATACCTAAGATCAAAATCTGTACTGTCAACGAGTGGCTTTGTTTCAGAACATTTATAAACGACAGATTTTAAAACGAACAGATTGTTTGATGGTTGGATTGTTCTGCGATTTGGGTGGATCAACTGAATATCCAAGCGGTTTGTTGTAAGCTCTGTTCAGCTGAGCGTGACGAGCGTTCACGTTGCTCGCAAGCCGAATTGCAAATTACATCACCGCTGCGCAAAAAATCGTGTGCGCGGGCGACGGCGGCGGGCGCGGTGCGGTGCGCGCGCGGCTGGCTGACCTTGGCCTTGCCTCGCCGAGCCGCGGCCAAGGTGAGCTCAACATTCAACGCTGCCGCAATTATACATGCGCGCCCACAAGTCTGCCGGCACACTCGTTATGCTCATATGATATAATTCTTGAATACCCTGCACCTGCACCAAGGTTAAAAAGAGGATGAAGATTCAATAAATCGAATCGAATATCGAATGTTATAGAATAAAAAGAATCGTGGTTCAGGGATGTTAGATGCCAACTCAAAAATTATGACACCGGCCTGTCAAAATTATGGTACTTTCGAAAAAACCATAGTACGCTTCGACTTACACACTTAAATTATTATTTCGTCTGAGACAGGTATATCACATCACAAATATAAGTTCTCGGCACATAAGCACACAGATGTCCTTAGAATGATGGATTTATTCCCCCGGTCACAAGCAAGCGAGCGAGAGGAATGCAAAATACAAAATATTGCCTATCCTCTCGCACCAGCAGTCAGAGTCAACTCAACATAAAAGGGCCCGGGCCGTTTCATTCTACACATCAATACATCGATTGTACATAACGGAATTATAGAGGGAAAATAAAGTTTAATGCTAGATGTGAAAATTATGGTACTTTTGCGTACCATAATGGAAGTACCATGGTACATGGTACGAAGACCTGAATAATGGTACGAATACCATAATTATGGTACGTATAACATCCCTGTCGTGGTTACACAATATAGATCACTAGTGGTAGGACTTTTCTATGCGTCACAATCATGTAGAGCAAAGCATGTAGAGCATGATTGTGATACCCACCTACGGGAGCGGCGAAATAAAACTTATTTTGTTTGTCCCCAAGCAATAGGCTGTGTTGCGGCAGGAACCCTTCTAGAAATCTGTAAAGATGTCCCGTGCGGCAGTCACTTTCTATCAGGTGGCCCGTCCGTCAAAGGTTGATATACAATAAAAAACTGTAATGAAAAGCTTTTAAATCATATCCGGTGTAATCTCGAAATGTAACCGACAATAAAAACAAGACAGTAACACCACAAACACATAGATACAGAAGGTCCGCTCAATACACTCACAAAAATCTTAAGCATGTATACGGTCGATGTAGGCAAGATCACGTACTGTGCGATCGATCGTGACCTTGCCTCAAACGACCGTATATTTCTATAAGCATGTATATGCTTACGATAGTGGTTTGTATTGAGCGGACCTTCTGGTCTATTTTGTGGTAATACTCATAATTATGTGTGGGCAAGCGCAGAGCGTAGAGCAAGCCTTTCGCTTCGCTGCGGCGAGCACTTTGCCTCGATATTCTAAGTGCAAATGCAAACATCTGTAGCTTTTCACACTTTTTCAAAATAATCTACTAAAATAAGTCCCGAATATCATCTTAGAAACAGGTTTCTAAAACTCATAACGATGCGATAGTGATCCGGTGTAAGATCGTTCCTTCCATCCGTCGCATCACAGCGTCATACATTACTTTTGCATTTTTGAATCGGATTGCATGGGTACAAGCACTTTTCGGCAATCTAGCTCCTTCCCGATTATTGATCTCAGCAAGAAACTCTTGAGATATTTTTTTTTAGTTTCTGATTGAATAGCTGTGGCATAGCTTTATAATTTCCGAACTAAGACGTTAGAAAAAATTACCTACTCAGTAGTACAATTACTGATTAGGGTAACCTAGGACAAACTAGGGTAGGGATTACCGTGGTATAGATGCACAGAACTAGCTAGGCGTCCAAGTAGGATCCCAAGACAATTCCCGCCAGGCACCTCATTCCACCCTCGGCTTGCGGCGCGTTGGCTCTGGTCCAGCCTTGAATGTGTTTACTAAAGAACTACACTTGGCTCCGCGACCACTATTTACGTTCCAAAACAAATGCATTGAAAAAGCGAAGTTGATTACTCGCTTGATGGCAATTATGTTTCTTCTTTCTTTACAATAACAATTCCGAGATTAGGGTTTATTTAACGTTGTTTTTTGGGATAAATAAGGTAAGTATTCACTTTTGTTCAACTGGTTAAAATATCTACTCGTGAAAGACTTACGGCATGCTCCTTACTTACAGTCATATTGTGCTCTTCGCGTACTCGTGCGTATTTGAGTAGAATATCTGTATAGTCTAATATTCTTTGTGTTGCATTGTGGAAGTTTGTGATTCGCAAGTCACAAACTTGACACACGCTGATCACGGCCACGGTGTTGCGCGTGATTGTCTTGTTCTTAACTACCACCAGCTTTAGTAGCATAGCGACGACGTATCTCGAACGCGACACGAGTGTATGTGTAAAACATGCATATAGCAGAAGGAATATAATTTGTCCCGTTTTAATGCCGAATTAATGAAAGATAAACCAATCAGTTTCTCTCGCAGCCACACCATAGGCACCTATTACACATATACACATTATTGTGAAACCACCTAGTTACCAAACTAGTAATACTGAATTCACTAGCTAGGGCTTAGGGAATTTCATGTACCACAACATTTGTCTAAGCCAAATGTAGATGGCTTTGGTTCCGTTTGTTCACGAACTCGAATAGGTACTTATCTAACGATAATGTGTCAAATCCTTTTGCCACACTCTCAGATTAAAATATTTAATATCGTTGACAACCGCCGTCTATACCTTGTGGATGTGGATAGGACGGTTAAATGTGCCACACGATAAGAAGATCGTTGACACATTCTTGTTTCAGTCACAATACGTCTATTTCGTAAGTTAATATACATAGTAACGATTATCACTCAAAACTCCTGTATCTTACCCCTAAAAAGTATGACAGTCAATTCTCCACTCCTCCTCCTACATAAATAGAAAAAACCTAACCTAAAATTGGCTTTGCGTAGTCACTAAATTCGGGAGAAGGCAAGCAGGTAGCGCCGACGATGTAAAACTTGATATAGCTACATCATCTAATTCCACTATATCTGGTCATGCAGTGTTGGTTACCCTTATCACAGGCAGGCCCACGAGCGTCCACGAACTCGTGAAGTCGACTTGTTCTCGTCGTCGCTGCCACGTTAGCATCACACAGACCAACTAACGGCAGGCTTGCCTGATCCGTGAAAGCCTTTGTGTTTATACGGAAACACACAGAACTTATTGCTTCGCAGAGCGGATAAATAGAAAAGGAAATGAGTATATGACACGATCTCATTTCTGTAAAAAGAACTTGGGTTTTGCCTTAGCAAGTCGTTGCCATTTTAGCTATTTGCACTTTGGCACATCTTAAATTCAAGCATTCGATTCTGATCACAACAGAACAAGCTCTGTTAATACGTAAATACAATAAGTAAAGAATAAATAACAAGTAGAAAATTCATAATTTTTCAAAACATCGCTTGCAGCCAGTATCCAATTGAGAATTTTACTTTTTAAAAATATGCAAAGAATAGCCTGGCGTACAAGATACGAAAGTGACCGTTTACTCTGGCGGATAAAGGGTTAAAATTAATGTTCAGTTACTTACCAGTCACTGTGTATTCATGGTCATCTCAAAACAGTTTGACGATTCGTGACTTGGTCGCGTCAACGGCGGCAGCGGGGCGCATTGAATCTTGATCTCTGGCACGGCCACGCCAGTTTGAACCACTGCCTGCTTAGCTTCATCGCAACTTCACCTTTATTTCAAAGGGAATCAGCCCATGTTGGTCAAGAGTGGGACCTCAGTTTCTTGCTGAGATGGGAGATAACGTTGCAGCTAAAGCGGAGCGTCGACGGACGAGCAAATGGACGCCTGTTTAAATTATTCAACACGGAACACTGTTCTTATAGTTTTCTTATAGGACATGTTGTAGTTTTAACGTACCACTGTGTGTTCTGTCTCGTTCCATCGGGTTGCCACGCAAAATGTACACCTGCATGTATTAGCGGATAATGGCGTCCATAGTTTTACATGTGTTTAATAAGGGACATTAAGGCGGAAAACACATTGCTCCGCTCACCGCGACGAATTGCGGTGGAGCGGATTTAAACTTTGTACTGTAAAATGTTGATTTGTATACAAAAACCGCGGGGTACCACACACTGACACCGCTTCTCCGTCCGGAGGCGCGATTCGCACGACGGATCCGCGCTCCCGGACGGAGACGCGGTGCGATTCGCAGGGTACCACACACTGGCGCCCCTTCTCCGTCCGGAGGCGCGATTCGCAGGGTATACCAATATTACCAATGCACCGCAGTACCGTCCGGATTTTCGTCTACGACGAAATTAGGACGGAAACCATCCGGTGGGGCGGAATCCGCGCCTTCGTCGTGCACCGCAGCTTCGGACGAAATTCGGGCGGAAACCTGGAGCGGAACGCTGCCGCATGCGAATTTCGTCGCTCCGCGCTCCCGTCCGATTTTCGTCTCAGTGTGATATCCGCGTCTAGTTTCAGTAGTAGCAGGTCAAGTAACTGGTGATTGTCTTGTGCAAATGGGCGCTCTAACTGGACATGGGGTTTCTCATGAAAGTCTGTAAGTAAGCTGGTAGAGGTATTTTTCGAACAGGTATATACTATTTCAAGGTCCTCTACAGACTTAGGCTCAGTTTTCTCAGAGGATACAGAGATGAAGTTGCTAAGAGTAAACTATTTGCCTACAGTGAAGTAAAAAAAGGCATTGTGCAATCGCTCGAATAACCGACAGACGATGCAGCAGCCGCCGCGCCGGCTGGCGGCTGGCTCGGGAGTCGGGACACACAACAACCGCCGCCGCACAAGTTCAAGACCAGTATACCCCGCCTCCCACAGCTACCCCCCTAAATCCCCTCTCCCTCTCCCCTGTCACCTCTTTCGGGGGTGTTTACCCCTGGCTGCACTACTAATTTTATTCATATCGCTCGTTGCTATGCGTTTTTAGGTCGCAGGCATTCTGAGTGGGTCTCTAGGTTTCTATATATGGCTTGCATTTAACCGGTGGATTGTGTCGATGCGATGTCGGGTTCGCTCTATTTGTGTCTGGATTGTTTTGTTCGGTTGCTGTATTTAGAGGAGTTATTAGACTGGTAAAAGTAAATAATAGCTTATTATACAGATTTTATAAATCGATTCAAATGTGATAACTTTTGTTCTACCACGCTTTAAATATATGCTTGAAATATTCATATGATGATCGATTTCTATGGAGTGTTAAATTTTTGTTAAATTTATATAAACTCTTACTCGTAGAGAGTTGACATATTTAAATTTAACCCGATTTAACATGGACCATGCTCACATCGGCCATTTAAAAAATCACCTTGTAGGTAAGTATATGTAAAGATATTTCGTTGTCGCAGTTTAAGTTATAATGTTGTTGATAAGAGTATATTCTACGAGTATGTAACAGATCCGATGATCCGATATTGAGTCTTAGTGATAATTTCTTTGGGTCGAATAAGAGCTTGATTTCTTATTTTTAACGCAACTCCCCGCGGAGTATACACGGCAAACGGCAATCCGAGTATGTCTGAATGGAATAGGAAATGGCGAGTTAGAAAAATACTCAACGATTGTACGAGATACTTATTTTCAAGATTATTAAAACATTATACAGGGTGTAACAGAAAGGTGTGATAATACTCCAAGGTTGACTTTTACCTATCTAAACAACTTTTGTTCTACAACTTTGTTCAAATCGCAATATTTTTTTTTGAGTTTTCATATAAATCGATCAGCTGGCGAACCAAGTTTGTATGAAAAGTCCGAAAATTTCTTTGTTGTAGAACAAAAGTTGTTTAGTTTGATGGGTAAAAGCCAACCTTGAAGTATTATCACACCTTTCTGTTACACCCTGTATAATAATTAAATTAAAATGTTACTCAGTCTATACATAATCATGGATATGGGTAAGTGTCAACGCGTCGTTTCCCTCGGCAGGCATGGGCGGCGGGGACGGCGGCGGGGTCGGCGGCGGCGGCGCGGCGGAGGAGGCGTGCGCCTGCGCGCCGGCGCCGGCGCGGCCGCGCGCGCCCGAGCCCGACCACCTATACGACCACCACTCGTCCGAGGAGGAGCTCGAGGTGAGACCCACCGACACCGACCAGCGTCAACACCAGCCTGACTACGAGCTCACCAGGTTGAGGGAATAATTCATGTCCTCATGTCGTGAAGCTCGCATTAATGGTGCACCTGGTCTGAGATCTCAATTTAAGTGGAAGTGAATGGCGGAGGCCTGTGTTTTCAGTCCTAGTTTCGATTGAAATGGTTATGGATATGTATATGTACATAGTTGGAGTCATAGCGTGAAATAATCCAGCACTTCAAATTATTCCGTCAGTTCACGTTCCACGACAATTTTCCCTTTATATGCGATTTAGCGGATATCCATTTAACGGTGCTCCACGACCGTCGTTGACGACGACGTAGCGACGACGTTCAGATCAAATGCAGCAGAAGAACTATGAACGGAGTAATAAGAAGGCGCAGTTAGAGATAATGGCAGGTTGTGCAATTTAGTCTCTGGTAAAGTTTTGATCTAACAATAAGGGTATAGTGCTCGCAGCGCGACTCGACTACTCGCTAATTGGCTCCTTTATTTTAGTTGACAGTAAAACTTGGGGACCTCGCTCCTTCTCCATTTCATAAAAAGCACTACAGAAAGGATTATCTACGAACCATTTGATTGTTTTACCTTACCACGATGACTTACACAAAATATTGTACAATATTATCTCAACAATGGTTTCAAATCGATTCTTCTAAATAAGTTCTTGTATGAAATTGCCAAACTCCTTGGACAGGCGATTTTCCTAAAAAAATCCTATACCTACCTCTAAGGATCAAAGCTCGAAGGCACTTGCTAATTGGCTCCTCTATAATGTCTTTTTATTTCTTTCTAAAAGCGGAAAATTGTGTACCTGTTGTAAGTACATTATATGGTATACTGGAAATGGTACAACTTTTCGAAAGGAACAAAACATTGTGCGCCCATATTAAGTGTATAGTCAAATTGAACACCTATTTTATTATAATTTATAAGTAGGTATATACTGAAGCTCGTTTTTTCTTTGGGAAAAGTTTATTCAGTTTCATTAGTAGCATTTATGTTTTCGCTCTTCCGCGAACAAGTAGTCACCCCGTATTTACGCCGCATTTCGCAAACTCAGAAGTAACTTGGGTTGTAATTTTGTCTTATCTTTCCTTATTTGTCTGTACAATGTGCATTTCTCTAAGTGGACTTGTAAAGAAAGGATTAATTAACACAGCTCTTTTATCTAGGGCTCGCTCTTCCCAGAGCTTGGCAGACGCAACATGAATAAATTAATCAAGATTAACTTTGCCGGCTATCTCTGCATAGTTATCTGTCCGTGCGGCAGCGGCGGCGGCGGCGGCGGCGGCCGCGGCTGCGAGCTCGTGTCCGTGTGTCGGCCGGGGCTCGCACGGCTCATTACCGCTACGACATGCCGCAACTAAATTACACTGCTAGACGCATGCCCCTCCGGCCTCTCCTCTCCCCTGCACCATGTTTCCCCGAGTGTCTCGCAAACTATTATGCTCTGACATTTGACATATCCCTGCTGTTTGTATCCTGCTCGTATGCCCGCTCTAGTTAGGGGACGCAGTGCATACAAGAAATGACGGGAGTTTGCATAATCTCGCGGTTTCCTGGTATTAAGTTAATCGACTTGCATCCGAAGGACTTTTATTATAGGCACCCCTAAATCCAGAAGCACTTTTTTAAAGAACTATATTATTTTAGAAAGATACTTGATAACCATGATGATTTTCCCAAAATATTTTTCTTGAGAAATCAGTATCCTATTCTTACTGACTTCAAAATAATTTCAGATCTAGTCTTCTAAGTAGGTTCTTCTGTGAAATTACACGAAATTGCCAAACTCCTTAGACAGGTGTTTTTCCTTTAAAAAATCCCATTTCTCTGAGAATCAAAGCTCGAAGACAGGTTCTTACACTCGCACACACAATGAGAATACCTACAGCGTCTCTGAAGTCCGCAGCATTTAGCTGTGAGCAGGCTGCGCCGTCTTCCATTGTGGCTCAAGAGGCAAGCTGTTAGTAACACTATAGCTACACGTAGCTCCCCTGAAACGTCCCTATCTGAATCGTCCGCCTTATCTGCATATATACGACCCCTGTCATTTCTTTCTACAAAGTCCTACAAATGTGTTGTATTAGTGCAACGAGTTTTTTTATATAAAAATCTTGCAGAAATAAAAGGGAGCTCGAAAGTTCCCAGAAATTGTTGGTTCCCAGCTGACACGCCAGTTTGTAAAAAAACAATGTGCGGGTCGAAGTGCAGATGCTACAAGTTGTCTTCCTAGAATCCCGTCGTCGATGGTCCTATTTAATGAACAAGATTATCTGATGCTTTGTTTAGCGGCTCAAGAATTTATCTGCTAGGTAATTCAGTTTTTAGCAAAAAACAACAAAAAATATATCCACACACCTTCCTATCCATGCCCACTACTACCGGCATAACATTTGTTTATTCGAATTAGAAATAGCTTTGTCTCTTCGCCATTTTTCTAAATTTAAAAAAAAGTGGACAGTTGCTTTTAGCGAGAGAAATGTCCGGTGATACTTTTAAGTAGGTACATAATTAGTATAGGTTGTTGGCCGCAAGCGAGAATGCATTAGAGTAATCAATACTGCCGGCAGCGGCATCGAGGAGTTTATGTCGAGAGTAGCGACGAGTTTTAGCTCTCGCGGCTCAATTTATTTTCTATCGTCGAGGGGAAAAGTAGTTTCCAGGGAGGTGAATAGTCTTTGGTAGGTAGGTATCATTACCTTGATTATCAGATAATCATTACCTATGGTAGGTAAACTCCCTAACGTTAATTGAACCCAATTTAAAATTCGTAATGCGTCGCTATACGTGATTTTAACCGTAAAAATAAAATCCTTTTCGTGTTCGATGAAAGCTGTCAACCCCGAAATATCAATTTTAATTCCATATATGATTAAATTATTTCCCGTCCGGTTAGCAATTTCCGTCTCGTTTTATGTGGAATAGGATTATGTCGGCGGTACTGTCCGCGATCTTTTTGCGGCAGTATTTTTTTTCTTTCTTTCTTTTAGATAATAATTTAATTGGAGCGTCGAACGATTACTTTGAGGCGTGGTCGTCCAGAAAACTCGTCGCGTCCGTTCGGTTACGAGTTTGTTGTCAGTGGCCAGAGTGGACTGGCTTAGCTAGCTGTATCCGACTAGAACTGTGGGCTTGGCCGAGCCCTCTATGTACTCTGAAGATGCCTTACGTTAGTGCAAGGCTCACGGAAATAATATGCTCCCTTTTTCTTGGGTATATACGCTATCTATCTATCCTAAGATACCCCGAAAATTCATTTTAATGTAGTCGATGAAATGTAGGACATTGTCAGAGTGGGTAATTTTCCACAACTTAATTGCTGTAATTTGCTGAACATTGCCCATAGCACAGCCCGAAGCGCAGTCGCGCCACATTGCGCGTATTGTCACCCGCCGTTTGATGCGCCTAATGACTGCGCTCAATGTTCCGTCTTCGCCTCGCTTTGGCAAATTGGCTGCACGAGATCTCCTCGCTTGGCATTTACCGAGCTCGGAGCCACAGGCTGTACGATTCAGATTACTCGAGTTTATGTTTCATTAAAATAAATCTGTTAACGGTCGTGGAGCACAACAATAACTAGTTTCGGACTTCACCTGAAGTTTCATTGCAATGAAAATTTGCTAATTGCATTTAGTAAAACATTTCATAGAATGCGATTGAGGTGTCAAAACGAGTAAACGTGCAACTATCAAATCCACATTTAAATAACTGTTACCTAATACTTAGTGTACTATTTACATCACATCTATCCATCGAGCGCATGCAAGCTAACACGCACACGGTAGCGTCATTACGGCACTGCGATGGGTTGACGTGAGGTGACACGGTGCGGCGCGGCGGTGCAGGTGATAAACGGCGCGCCGGCGGCGTGCGGCGGCGGCGCGGCCGACACGGCGGCGCGGGCGGCGCGGGAGCCGCGCGGCGAGTCCCGGCGGCGCGGCGCCTCGTCCCCCCCGCGCGCGGCGCCGGAGAAGCGCCGCGCGCACCCGCTGTCCCCGCGCCTGCCGGACCGCCCCACGCTCTCCGAGCCGGCGCCATCGGACGACGACGATGACACAAAGGTACCCCATTGTAACGCTTAGCTCCATTGCTTCCATACTACTTCTATACCTATCAAAAACCGCTCTGTTTTTGTTTATGTAGATCCATTTCTAGATTTAAAAAACGGAATATATATGATGTTACAGGTAGAAACGCCGGTCCGTTTCCGCACGTCGCCGCCGCTAGAGGCGCTGAAGCCGCGGCGCGCAGGCGGCAACGCGGCGGCGGCGGCGGCGGGCTGCGGCTGCGGGTCGCGCGCGCCACCGTCGCCGCGCCGCCGCCGCACGCCGCTGCCGCCGCCGCGCCGCCATCGGCCCGCGCTCGACTTCGACAAGATGCAACAGGTACACTACTGTCGCTCGTCTATACTGTGCTGTGCGCTACACGTCGTTGAACCTGACATAATTTATTATTTATCGATTACTAGCGACCCGCTCCGGCTTCGCACGGGTGCAATTTATTATATACATACATAATACATATAAACCTTCCTCTTGAATCACTCTATCTATTAAAAAAACCGCATCAAAATCCGTTGCGTAGTTTTAAAGATCTAAGCATACATAGGGACGGACAGACAGCGGGAAGCGACTTTGTTTTATACTATGTAGTGATTCGTTCCGTTTGATTTTGCATTAAATATCTTAATCGAGAACGAAAGTAAAACTTATTTATCAAGCTGATAATTTACGTAGAAGAAAGAGTGCATGCATGTGAACATTCACACTAGGGTCACTAGCACTGTTAGCACAGGTATATTTCGGTGCCTATTCTATTGATAAGAATCATGGTGCCCATAATTGGTCAGTAATTTTAAAATGTAATTATGTATTTTGTAAGTCGGACAGCAATATACACGATAGGCATACGTCACAAAAATTCGTACTTACGACCAAGCCGTGTACCAAATTGCGTATCGTCCATCCGTCTAATAACTTCTTACAAATTAGAACCCAGGATTTGTCCTTTGCTGGTCACTTGGCCATTACAACACCATAATCCCTGTTCAAGTAGAACACAACAAGAAGTACATACTTCGCTAGACTTGCGTGGGTGTGGTACAGTACTCTCTCTAGTCAGCAAGCAATGTGCCTATGTTCTTTTCACACGATGTAGATATATGCGTACGTCATATAAACAGCATATATAAGTTTCGTGTAAATTACCTCTCAACTAGCGAAAAGCGTCCTTTGTCGCTAGATACTTGCAGCCCTGAGGATCAAGGAGTAGCTTTCGTTAGTAGCTGGAAAGCGGAAAGGCCGCGTGTAGGGGTGTAGTGCTGTAGATGGTAGGGGCATGCTGTCGCATAATCGACGCACGTGTGGCGCGCACTCCGTTCCCACGCGAGCAGCGAGCGCGAAGGCCCGGACTGGGCTTGGGTGATATCACCACTACATCAGTCTTAAGTTGTTACTTAGACTCACTTAAATTCGCAATTTGTTATCATACGTATTTTCGCTTATTAGAAACGTCTCTCTTCGTTGTTTTACTTCTTTTTTTTTTCTTATGGAGTCGTTTGTAATTCTGTGACGTAACTGAGTCCGCACCTGCTCGTCGAAGTGTCGCATTCGCATGCAGTCTGCAGCTTAAAGCAATATACCTCTATACTTATAAGAACATGAATATTGTGGAAGAGACCGACGGGCAATAAATCAAATCTAAACAGTATTTCTCGGGAGAAGTTGTTTCGACGGTGCCTCGTCCAGGCGTCGTATTAGTTTCTAATTTGCACCCAGCTTTATCTCCGAAGCCTCTTATTCCATTCAGCTATAGGGGACAAGTAAACAGTACTAGCCAAGGCTGTACGCTAGCATCAGCTGTTTGGTACGGTCGCGTGTAAACGGTATAGACTATTGAGGACAGTACCGTTCAGGTCTGGAGTCCGTTTCTGTTGCTCGCCTGGACGAAACCTTCGAGTCCAATACGTGACGATACATCATCTTAACTTGATGTGACAGGCCATGTGGATAATCGTCAATAAAGATGTCTAATGATGTCTGTCCGTTCCATTATCTGCCTTCAGATGCCACAATTTCAGGCTAGGTATATAGCCTTGGTCAAAGATTTCTATCTGACTGATGTTACGGTGGCAACATCCGCGACTTTTGCGATGTGTAGATAATTATGTACATAGCTTCAAACCAGTTTCGAAATAGCTGTGCGCCGGTAGACTGCCGCTGTCTCTACTTGCCCTAATGCGAGTTTAATGCGCAAAAACCGAGAGGAGTGGAAAAGTTGACGAGCAACACTTACCTTCATTTACCTCACCTGCAATTGAAAAAAAAATTAAGATCCACTTTCATTCACGCTACAGACGGTTGCTAGGTCGCTAGCTAATACTTAATATTCCGATAAGCTTTATAAATGTAGTTGGAATTTAAGATGATTAGTTATAAAAACAATATTGTACGAATATGTATTATATTATGTTATCGATAATAATAATTATTAGACGGGAGTGCCTCCATTGCCGGCGCACCTCATATCATAATTTTGTTAAGTCCATGACAGGAATGTTGTCACTGAGGCAACACACGATCTAAAATGCATAATATTTTGATTGCACCCAGTAAAACTGTAGGTAGGTACTAGACTATTCTATTAAATGGAGAATGACTACCAATGCGCAGGAAACCAGTTCCAGGCTCTAAGGAGCACGCGCGACGACAAGTCAATAGATTTTATGTGCCTGAGAGTGGGACAAGACATGTCGCAGATAAGCAGCTGACAATGGTACCTATATATTCGGCCATTCGTTATAAGAAAAATTTGGCTCGATACTATCAAAACAAGTAGGTACAGAATAAGCAGACAGCACCAGCAATTTTGCAATATCGATATTATTATAATTAATCATTCATTACATATTTCGTATCAGACACAACCCTACTGCAGTCCATAAACCTTCCGTAAACCTTCAGCTGAAAACACTGTTGCGTCGTGAATCGCGATCATAGATGCGATCAATGTCCAAGTAATGCGGCCTTTTTGTCGCCACTGCGCCGGTCGGTGCGGCGCGCGGCGATAAGTGTATCATGGAAATCAAATCACACGCAAAAACAGCAATCCAATCAACAAGCCAGCGTTATCGGAATCTGTTAGTCTACCCAGGGCGAGGGCACATTTTTATTCACTAAAGGATTTAGAAATTAAATGATTAGATCTTTCCTCTGTACAAAATCCTTGTAAAAATAGAAATACGTTTAATCAGTAAGCCCACACATGAAAAAACAAATACAACCGTTAAGCCCTTGTAAAGCAAATCTCTCAAATCTGCGTAGCGCCCGGTTCTGGTGTGAAGGGTTTCATAGTAATCCGAACATTATAAAAAATACCGCTCCCGGAACGCTTTCGCACCGCCCCGTTTCCGCCTCTGTGTGTGTTGCGCTTAATTGGATAATAATCGAGCTATTCAAAACGTATAGCACTGTGTGGAGACTATAAGTTCTACTCTGTTATAGCGGAAAGATTGGGTATGAAGTAAGGTGTTACATTCATTCTTCGTTTCCCCACTCGATCGTACATCTTCCTCTGGACGCGGTCAAGGTACTGCCGATGTTAGGATAGCTGGTGACACGTTTTAAAACGACTGCGTTCTATAACATTGCTTGAATTCTTCGTGTAAAATAATATTTATACTAAAGGAAATGTTGGAGGGAGTATTTTTGGAGTGACCGTTTCTGTCCACTCTGCAAACACAGTCTGAAAGTTTCAAGCGGAGCTCCAATTAAAATATCTGTAATTCTGATTTCCAGCTGCGGGTGGGGGGTGCGGCGGGTGTGGGGGGAGCGGGCGGTCTCGGCGGCGGCGGCGCGGGCGTGCGCTCGTGGCGCGCGGTGGGCGGCGCGCACGGCGGCGAGCTGTCCGTGTTCTGCTGGTGACCGCGCCGCCAGCCCCGCGCGCCCCGCCAGCCCCGCGCCACCCCGCGCCGCCAGCACTGCCAGCACTGCCCCTGGTGAGACTACCATTTTTTATTTTTTTTATTTATTTATTGCCCGCGTGCGTGCCGCCCGCAACCTATCGTTTCATTATATGTTTTTAGGGCCCTTTTATTGTCATGCGTGGCACACGCACGCGGGTCGCTGTGGAAACGCATGCGGGCAGGAATCAGCATGACAATAAAAGCGCCATTCGCGTGATGTCTTCGATCATTACGTTCTGTTGTTGCCCACACACATCCAGCTCAACCACCACCGTTTGTGTGGCGCTTCACTCACTTTATATCTGACAATCCCGATCTCAGCTGGTAGATCCGACTTCACCCACTTCTCTGTGAAGTCTGCTGACGATACCTTGACCACAGCACAACTCATGTATTTGCTTTATAAAGAGAAAAATAACAGAAAAGCTAAAAATGTGTTGAAATTGAGGAAGATAATTTTTGCTATTAGAAATTATTTTGCTAATGGCAAATTCTGAAAGAAATACCCGCTTATTATGTCTTTTTTATCAACAATTGGTTAAGGCCTTTGGCATTATTTCGAATCAACATTTTTTTACAAATAAATTATCCACGGTATGTTCCTATATTTTAAACTTCTTTTGGAAGACTCGACCAATTGATGACTTTTGGCAATTGAATATAATAAGATTTGGACTATTCGCGACGAGAGACGCCTTTAAGAGTACTCGGTCTCTCTCTAGAGTTAGTATATTCAAATATCGCACCTTGAGAACCGTAACGTCATTATACGAAATTTGGTAAAATCACAAATTGAGCTTTATTGCCTTTTATAAAGTTCAAATTTGTGATTTAGCCAAATTTCGTATAATGACGTTATGATTCTCAAGGTGCGAACAGTTTTACCGAAATACTAAGCAGATTTGCTCTTATATGGCTAATTTTAGTAGATTAAATGCGAAGCCTTCTTAATGGGGAAGGCGGATGCCAAACTTTAAACTAGTTGGCGCCACTAGAGTTTGAGACGCACTTGTGAAATCGTGTTCTTCATCTATACCATGGTTGTTACTAGACAGACTTGCACAAACTGATAAATTACAATCAATCAATAGTCAATGTTACTTGATATTGGTTAATTAATCTTTTACATTTTTAATAAGACGTTTAATGCAGGCAACCAGTTGTTGCCTGCATTAAACGTCTTATATTGAGAGTAGCGCCTTCTATTGAGAGCTTTGCGCCGCCTTCCCCATTCGAGAATTTTGACCAGAAGATCTTCCACTGGAACCGAACTTGAGCGTATTTTTTAAGTCTTCCTTAGTGTAATAATTGTAGGAACAGAACGGGAAGAATAGAACACGGGTACTTCTGAAATGATGTTCTCAACAGAAGTCTATAGTAAATATTCAATATCGATTAATTTCTCCCGATGAACTTCTTCCTTCCTGATGGACGCCTTTATAAATACGTGATGTTGGTTTCCAGATGGCGAGTGTAGCAGAGCGGCTAGTCCCACGAGCGCCACTCGCGCGCTGCGCCGTCTGTCGCCTGCCCCCGGAGGCGACTCGCCAACGGAACTGTGCGCAACGCATGTTTCTCAGCAGTTGCATCTGCATCACGGGACCCCACTTCGGACGAGGTCTCGTTCTTGGTGTTTCGATCGTAAACTCGAAACATCTTGTCAAATGATTATGACCAGTTAGGGCTACTCGGAATGCTATTTCTGCGTCTGTTCGTCGTTCATAATTAAAATGACGAAATGTAAAAACTTAAAGTACAAAAACATTATCTTCCGGCTCTCGGTGTCTTTGTTAAATTGTCAATGGCCATCAGTGTTCTTAATTTATTTCTTCAAATGAATGAATTGCTTGACAGTCGCTCTCGACAGGTTGTTTAAGTGTGTTCGAATGTCACATTTCAATGTTTGACTTAAGATGCGTTGTTGTTGATAGCTTAGTTAAACACCACTGCAAACGTACGCTCCGTCCCAAAAATGGCGTGACAACGAAAAATCAGTTGTACCATCGTTCTTTATAGTTTTTCAAAAGATCACCATGGGGAAAGATGTCTAACCATCCCAGCCGCTTAGCTCCCCTGAGATGGCACTCTTCTTAGTTTGTATTCATACATTTATGTTATTGTATGGATTAGAGACGCGTGCTTGTATCTTTTTGACACTGCAACTTTGGCGATGTTTCTTGTATCCTTTGCATTAACACAATTCATAATTCTTATTCAATAATAAGAATGCACAATTGCTCACTGTTATTATAGTTTGAGCAGCGCGGCTCAGGCGGGCTAGCTGTGAAGGTGGTCTTTTAGTTTAGTCGCTTTCAATGTGCACATGTGCGTATGTGTCCCTGATTTTCATAATCGTAATATGTTTAGTGTAACACATCACTATCATTTAATTTTCATAGCAGATTAAACTTAGAACTGCAATCTTTTGCATCCGAAATATGTATTAACTTAATATTGGGCGCGGAAACTGCCCACACGGATTAGACGCCTGTCGCGTTAAACGGCAGCTCGATTTAACATCACAATTGGTGTTTTGTGCGAGGCCATCATTAGTTACATACACAAATAATTACTTATATTTCTTGTGATAAAATAAAAATATATTGTGTTGATTTGGAGGCTGGCTACTGGGCACTCATCATATTAAGAGGTTCTTTAAGATTTTGCGTCACGCAAAGTCCTAAAGATGTTTTGTTGAATAATGCGTTCTCAGTCGCGCTCAGCCTCGAGTTTTGATCTCGAATGGCGACTGACCGCGCGCGGCCGCCACAGCGAGCGGCGTCGCGCGGGTTTCCTTCATAGGTGTATTTTATCATTTATGTCAATTGATGCGAAGACGAGTTTGCGAAGGACCGGAAGTGTGCAATATTCACGTGTTATTGGAAATGATTTATGTTGTTTTGAAATTGGATCAAGGGAAACAAATACTGTTTTCTTGTTATCGAAGGGAAAGATAATTTGTATTTGGACAGCGCACTTGGTGAGGTAGGCCGCATTCTCGTCGCTTTTGTACAAGTGTCGGTTGTATAATTATTACATAGTTATAATATTATATAATAATAATTATTATTATGTTAGTAGTCTTTAGTAGGGCTAAATTCTGTTACTCGTATTGTGTTATATTTTTAAGAAGACGAAAACGAAAAAATAATATAACTTTTGAACGGAGAAGAGAAACAACATAATAATGCGTGGTGCGAGTGGATCAGTGAATAAAGACATTTAACAAATTTTTCAAAATAATATTATGAAAGTACTAAGACTTTTTTAAATCGCTTGGATAAAGATCGTATGTACATAAGTTAAGTAGTAGCGTAAGTGCAGACCTAGATGTAGTAGGTATAACAAATTGTGCGCGGGCGCGGGCCGGTACTGTCGACGTCTTCTTTTGTAACCTTCTGTTGTTGTTCCACTACTGTTTGTTTATAATACTTATCGATTACTGACACGGATAAACTGGGTCCACGCTATATTTTAATGTAGATATTTATCGCGATAAACCTACTAAATTTGAAAAGTCGTCTCAGTACAAATCTACACGGATTTATCTATTGAATTGTTTAAAGTTAATAGTATTAGACTCCAGTGTGGACCTACAAGCATTACCGATCATTTTGACCGACTGCAAGACTAGGTTTTTTTGGTATTGTCAGTCGTATTAGCCATCCTATACATGAATCGGATGACTATGTATATTAATTGTATGGGTCAGAGTTCACAACGCGACGCGCAGGTGTTTCAAAAGGCCAGCTGTTTATACGAGATTGGCAACTTTGCTTTCATGGTCACACTGAAATATGTACGTTTTGTTAATCAGTTACCTATCCCTATACAGGGTTAACAAAATAGGCGTAGGACCCGCTAACTGTAGCATCATACTGAAAGACTTAATACTTTGGTGAAATCTCAAAAAAGCACTTGTACCTAACGACGTAACGCAATGTAATGAAGAATACATTTTTTTTGCGATTTGAGCCTTTGCCCAACAAAAGTTGTCCATTGTCATGAAAAGAAGCCGCAGTTAATGGATTTTACATCAATTAGGTTCGGTGGCTCAGTGGTTAGTGCTCTGATCCGAGAGTCGTGGGTTCGATCCCCACCCGGGAATGTGTATGTATATCAGTCTCTGATTCCCATAATACAGGAAATCCTAGTTTGGGGCCAGATGACCGTGTGTGATTTGTCCCGGTTATATATTTTTTTTATTTGTATATTATGTCGCGTCGCGTCTGTGTGAACTGATACCTACAATAAGTAATTTGTGATTTCAATTATTTAAAGTTTTGTTGTTCTATTGAGTTTTGCCAGGGCTCGCAGTAAAGTCTGGTGACAATTAACGGTGATATTTTTCTAATGAACTGTTTTATGTATCTATTATATTTGAATTGATTGAATTAACAAGCGTAAATAAAATAAAGAGTGAGCAAAGGCACGTCTTACAAAGTTGTTTTATTACTACCATCTGTTTGTGATGTCAACCTCTTTTTTGGCGATAGAAACCTCCAATGTCATGAGATATCTATCTACTCTACCAAACGGGCTAGAATTTGAACACAGTATTGCGGTGAAGACTTCACCGCCCCATAAATGTCCAGTTATGTATATTGGGCGGCAGTGGCTCAGGCTGTGCGGCCCGCGTGGTCGCTTCGATCATGATTGTTAACTAACGACAGACACGGTCATAACCCGGGTGGGTTGGACTTAGTTATTAGTATTTATCTCGATAGTTTCCGTAATTTGCAAGGTATGTTGAGCCGTCGTTAGTGCCGGTTGCTATCAATGGCTTTACGGCTTGCTAAGATTTCTACTGTTTCAAGGAAAGTGATGGAAGCTGGAAATATTTCATAATTAATTGTTGATGCAGTCAATTATGAATAAAAGTAAAGGACTATCACCAGAGTTCTCGTGTGTTAATAATAGTGCGACTAGTAATAAACATAATAATAATTTAATGAATTAATGTGCCGACTTGAGTACAAATCTCCTTTGTAGGTATTTAAACCAAAGATAAAACAGCATACGATTACTAGATTTTGTCAAGTAAAGAAATCTCCTTGGTGTGGAAAATCTCATTTCATTTGACATTCGGTAAGCATGAAATCGCGTAGTTGGCGAACTCGCATAATATTTGAATTTCTATTTTTCATTTAAATTGTACACAATTCTACAATGGACACACTGCTAGTACTGCAACGGCCGCTGGCCACGCCGCCGAAACTGAGGATCAAGATCGGCGGCAAGAAAAAGAAGAGGCGCACCAAACCGCGAGGCGAGGGCAAGGTAACACAACGACCACTTGGTTTCTATACAAGCTAAGTATACAAGTTACGACTTGATCATTTCACGTTCTTCACAAATCGTGAAAAAATATGGACTTATCCAACACAACAATCGGCTAACCCAAAAACTTGTATGGGCAGTTTCTTTTATAAATTGCTTCTTTGGTAAAAGTTGTTCAGTTTCCCGATAGAAGCGTTTCAACACCTTTGTTAAGACGCTATACTATAAAAAGGCAACTTTGTGGGATTCAAACACTTCCTAATACGGCGAACATTCGGAGATCCTTAGTTATCTTCAGGCCCACCAGTGCCACCGAGTCGACTGGGAGTCGAAGTGTTCTCCATGACCGAAATCGGTCGTTACTTCTTTCATGATTTGGTTTTCAAGGTGGCGAGGGATCTGGCACCCGACAGCCCGGCCGCCCGGGCCCCCGAGCCCGTGTGCTTCTCGGAGCTGTACAGAGGCGTGGCGCGGTGCGACCGCGGCGGCGCGGCCGGCGACCACGCGGCCGCCGTGTCCGCGGAGATCGTGATCGAAATACCGTACGGCGACAGTGCTGACAAAATACTTAATGTGCCCGAAATTCAAATATAGTGCCCTTAAAATCAAAGGGTTTTCCGTAGCTTCCGGCTTCTCTGCTGCCAGTTAGTGAATTTCATGTAAAACTAATTATGATCATGTCTCATAATGATAATGCTTATGCATCCGCCGCCACGGTATTGTGTTGGTAAACTATATAATTTCCGATCCATAATTTTTCCGATTTTGCCTTAGAAGTTGCTTAGGAGGCTTTTACTTTTTATTTCGAGTATTTTGAAAGTGATGTGTGACTTTTTTGAGTGTCTTTCTAGTGTTGTTTATATTTATACTTTGAAGCTCAAATAAATAAAATCACTTTGTATTTTGAGTACTTTGACCATTTATTTCCATATATCTATGAATGGTCTAGTTCAAGGAGTAAAATATAAAATTACGTTACAATCTTCTAAGGAAGTCTTCACGATAAAACCAAATAATTATCAGTCAGATTTAGGTGATTCAACAACCGGTTTGCTCTAAATAAACGCTATTAATCCCTTTAGATAAACATCATAAAAATAACTATGGTGCTGAACTTGAAAAAACTCTTGGTTCACATTCACAATCGAAACATATCATCCATCACAATGCTATGTTATTGCAAAAGAGTAATTCACGAGCATAAAAGTTTTGTCGTATCCTCGACACGTTCACAAATCTCACTCGGCAGTCACATCACGACTCCCGTATATCACTAGCACGCATCGTAGCATCACTTATCCTTACTGACTACACTAAAGTATTTCAATAGAGTCCTAGTCTTTTTCTGTGGTTTTGGCGTTTTGTCCGTAACCGAGTTTCTGCGGGGCGGCGCATTCTCCTTCGGGCTGGCAGGAGGGGCGGTCTCTCGGTCGGCGGTGTCCCCCCCCTCTCGGCCGCGCTTGCCGCGCCGCATGGCCGTGAGCCAGTCCGCGGCGGCTCGCTTGCGGCGCGGCGCCCGCGGCGGCGACATGAGCCGCAGGTGCGGCGCCTCGCCCGTCAGCACGAAGTTGGGCAGGTCCCGCGTCGGGGACGAGAACGAAATTATTCGCACCTTACTGGGCGACACTTTCGCGGGCGACCTCGCGACCGCCCCCGGAGAAATAGATCGGGGACTCCTCGGCGACAATATTCGACAGGTCCTTTTCTCGTAGTTTTTGGTGGGAGACATGAAGGAGGCGCCCGGCAGAGGGGTGTAGGCCCATGCCTCGGACGCGTCGCTGCCGAGATGCCGTCTCTTGCTCGGGCTGCCCTCGGGCGTGGCGGCGCGCGCGCGCTCGGTGCCGGCGGGCAGCAGCCGCGGCTCCCGCGACGTCGACTCCGATCTCGATCGTTTCGCGCTTACTTCGTCCTCGCCGTCGGCGGCGCGCGAGGCGTTCATCAGGTCGGCGAGGCAGCGCTTGGTCTTGCGAGGCGGGGCGGGTTCGAGCCGCGCGCGCTTGGCGGACAGCTGTGTGGCGGGGGAGGGGGCGGGGGCGGCGCGGCGGCGCAGCGCGCTGGGCGTGCCCCACTGAGGCGCGGCGGCGGCGTCCACCGGCGGCACGGGCTCGGCGCGGCCCGCGCTGCCGCGGTCGCCGTCCCGCAGCGCCGGCTCGGGCCCGACGCGCCACAGCTTGTGCCGCGCGTCGTCGCTGCAGGTGACGAGCAGCGGCGCGGGGGCGGCGGCGGCGGCGCTCCAGGCGGCGCACGTGACCTCGGCCGCGTGCCCCGCCAGCCTCACCAGCGGCCGCGAGCCGCGCACGGCCCACACGTACGCGTGTCTGTCGCTGCTGCCGCTCACGAGGTAGGCGCCGTCGGGGCTGAGGCACGTCTTGATGTAGAAGGTGCGGTTCTCGTGGCCCACGTAGCGGCGCTCGGGCAGCGCGCCGTACGCGCTCACGTTGAAGCAGTAGATGACGTCGTCCATGCAGCTGGCGTAGAGGCGGGTGCGGGCCTCGTCCACGACCAGGTCGGTGTAGCCGTTGCGGGTGGAGCTGCCGCAGTAGGGGATGGAGTGCTTCGGCAGCGGCTCCCGCGTGTACAGGCTGTAGTTTTTCCTCAAATCCCAAACTTTGATGTTGCCGTCGCACTCGCCGCAGGAGATGAGCGTGCGCTCGTCCTGGAACGCCAGCCCGGTGACGCTGCCGGCGCGCTGCGCCTCGATGCGCGGCCGCTTGCCGTGCGAGCCGGGCGTCTTCGGCGTGAAGCTGGAGTGGCAGCTCATGAGGCAGTTGTCCGGCTTGAGCACCGCGGCAGGGGACGCCCCGGCCCGAGTGTCCCACACCAGGATGTGGCCGTCGCGCGCCCCGGTGGCGAACACGCTGGGCTCGGCGGGCCGGAACACGGCCGTCTTAACAGACTTAGTGTGGCTGGAGAACATGAGGACCCTTTTGGGTGACCCGTCTGCGACATCCCATAGACATGCCGTGTGGTCTCCTAAAAATAAATTGTTGTAGTCAGCGCTTATTGCTTCGTATTTCTTGTATTTTCCGACCTCACAGTAGCTCTCGTACGAGAAAATGCAATTCACTTTACATGCGTAAGCGTTTAGAAAGAGGAGAATTAAAAAGTGAAAACACAAAAACCGAAAGAAGAGTATAATACCTAGAAGAAATCAACAAAAAACTTTAAAAAACAAATGAGAGAAAAGACTAAAAATGTCCTAGGACAAACAAGGATGTAACCAAAAATAGGTAAATGAAACTGGGCTGGAAATCACAACAAAAACAACAGAGAGAGTAACCATAATATTATGTGGTGTTGTGGCGTCCTAGAGATACAAAACGAGAAAGTCCTACGACAAGGTAGAGGGACAAAACAGTGCTGATATCACATGGCCCAAAAATGCAAGAGATAAAGAAACATGGAAAGGAAAGTGGGAGGCCTTTGCCCAGCAGCAAGAATAATAAAAAGCTTAAGAACGTTATTAAGCAAGAATTGTAAAATTTTATCGGCTTAAAAGCATTCACCCTTAAGTATGCTCAACATTAATTTAAACGTAGTTTCTAGATGTCACCTGAGACGGTGACGAAGTTCATGTGTGCAGGCATCCAGGCCAGGTCGAACACGGCATTATTGTGGCACTGGAAGCTCTCAGGAGCACCGCGCGCCCCTATATGCATGGTGTTCTGTAACAACAGAAACTGCTGTTAGGCATGGTAACGCAGTGTCTATCACACTGTTCCTCTCATCACACTGTTATGATACTGCTGACAAACTTATCTCTTACTCAGCAGCTCAGAATGACAATTATCAAAGAAAATAGTAATGTTGATGATTTCTAGTTTTAAAAATACTAAAAAAAAATTCCACTAGGTACCTATAAAAAGACTTAAGTAATTGTTTAAAAAAAAGCAATATGGTACTGTTATCTGCTGTTAGACAAAGATCTCTACGATTCACACTTCCCGAAACGGTGGGTATACAAGTTCCGAGTGGTAGGAACCTCGTGTTCCGAGTGGTAGGAACCTCGTGTTCCGAGTGGTAGGAACCTCGTGTTAGGTAGATAAAAGAATGACGTTCAAAAAGTGTACACTGCTACCTACTTCAAAAAATATTTTCATTTTCATAGATTTCCACAATAAATCAGTCCTATGATGACTTTCACGAGGTCATCAGTCCACCTGCCTACCACTGGGGAACTTAATTTTTTCTATGAATGTGAGTTCCCCATTGCGTTGGGAAATCTTGGTCTTCTTCTTTAGCATAATCATCTCTTACCTACCATGTGAGATCATGCCAAGGGCTTAGTAATTGTTTGTAGTTTTTTTAATATACTGTTCTAAAAAATTTTATTGCTTTGCACACATCCACAGGTGTAAATGTTAATGCCTTACAAGTGGTCACATGGTATCACTCAGTTGGTATTAAGTGCATCACCAAGCAACCGCTGTCTATACCTTGCAGATAGTTATTTGTGCCACATGATTGCCTCTAAACAGGAGCGCCGACTACGTGGGTGCTCGGGGGCTTGGGCACCCACGAGACTCAAACAGTGGGTGCGGAGCGGAGGACCACGAGAAGAGACATAAAACTGATCAGTGATTACTGTATCTTGGCCCGGTACACAAATTTTTTTGCCCGGTAACTTTGTATGTACACGACAATCAATTATGCTGCCTCGTGAAGAAGGAAATACGTATTGTAAAGGAGCGTTATTTTGGATTTTTTTTAACACAATTTGTAAAGGTCTGTTTTTTTCTCAAAAATGGCTCTGATGGTTTTGGATGAAACGTTATAAAATACCAGACCTGCAAAGTACAGCTTAAACTGTTCAATAGTTCTATCAATTTGAGGAGCTTTGTAAGATAAATTGGAAAAACTTTTAAACATATAGTATAAGTATATAACCTGGCTGTATACGTACACGATTAGCCGAAAACAAATACCATAAAAAAATCAAAAAATGATTAAATTGAAATTTGAAATTTTGAAATCTGGGTACGCAATTGAACTTCGTAACATATCTATTACTGGAGCCACCCGTTTCCAAACTTAACCCGCAATTTCTCCTTCTTCCGCGCCCAGTCTATAAGGTGCTACTTTATTAGTGCCCGATATTTTAGTCAGTGCTCCTGCTCCTGATTCTGATCAACTTTCCCCAAGAAACCCATAGTCAAATCAAAAAAATATTTTTGGACTCTTCATACAAATCGATCAGCCGAGCGGCCAAATTAGTATGAAGAGCCCAAAAAATTGTTTGCGATTTGACTATGGTTTCCTTGGGGAAAGTTGATCAGAATCAGGAGTAGGAGCACTGACTAAAATATCGGGCACTAATAAAGTAGCACCTTATATAGTGGACTTTACTAGTGGATAAAGGGCCAACAGACATAGATTTCTTAGGGTATCAAATACTGTCAAGTCGCAACCCTGCATGATCCCAATCAAAATCTCAAGTTCCATTTTTTGACATGACAATACTTAATTCATTTCTTCAAAGTAAAAAAAAATATCTATGTATGCACGGTTATGTCTAAATGTAACCTTTGTACAAGAACATAATTACGAACAAATAAATAAATGTATCGAAGGAACATAACTTCTGTACATGGAGAGGGAGCCACCATTAGATCTCGCACCACCTAAAAATTTTTCGGGCACCCACGAGGCTTTCTGAAACCCGGTGCCCCTGCCTCTAACGCTAAGATCTCTAGTCAAACCTAATTTCTAAAATTATATAAACACAACAAATGTTGAACTAGTGGCACAGGAAACTACACCTGGTTGGTTGGTGTATCACCTAGGTATGTGTTCTAGCTGTGTTTACTTACTGTCTAACCGTGCCCTTACCTGAATAGCCACTCTACCATCTTCATTGGCGAGCGCTAAGATATGCTCATAGCCGCGCGCCTCCGCGAACCGGCACGCGAAGATAGGCGGGTCGTGGTCGAGTGACGCCGCCGCCGCCGCCGCCGCGCCCGTCGCCGACGCCTGCAGGCCGTAGTACGACTCGGCCTCGCACACCACCAGCCGCCGCAGTGCGTGGTCGTAGTTCAGCCGGCAGTCTGCAACGACGACGACACATTCATTAGCTTATCGCCAAAGCCGAAGCAATAACAAAAACTCGATAAAATACAAGATAACCTACAAAAGCCAAGCTGGCGGTCAATCAGGGTCTGGATATCGTTCATTTTGGTTCTTTTTTCATTGTTTTTCACCTTTGAAACACAAAGAAACAACACAGTTATTGTAACACAGAAAGTGCGCCAAAACAGCACGAGAAATGGCTAGAATATTCTGTCACCCAGTGACATTATTTTTTTTTATTAAGGACCCGTTCCAAAATGAAGGTAAGATTTACATAAAAAGTTTTTGTCTCTTTCACACAATAAAAAAGTATTATAATGCTAGAAGGTCTTAGTATACTTCATTCCAATCAAAAAAAAGCAAAAGGTAAACAAACATAGTATGCAGATGACATTGACATGTGTCAGATCCATAGTAAGTTTGTTTACGTTTTGCTTTTTTTTGATTGGATTCTTAGCCCGAACAGCCAATGCCCTACGTTCCCTTTCGATATCTGCATTGTCCTTAAGGTCGGAAGTTATCAAATGCCCCAGATACTTGAACTGTTTTGTAAGATATTGTATTGAACTATTTTATATATAGGTACATATAAGAATAAATAACTTTGTTTTGGCAACACAAAGTTTTGGATCGTTCCGTTGTTTGTATAGATTTTGAACATATCGCACGAGTGCTTTGCTTCATTGTTTTTAAAGAATTTTGAATGAGGTGATTTTGTGGACTGAAGGGCACTGCTTTCGCCTTTAAAAAAAAGCCTTTGCTTAAAACTACCTATTCTAATACCCTATCGGTAAATAGCTGTGTTAATTTAACACACAGTGTTTTAGGATTTTTAGGGTATTAGACACGAGCATTATAAGTTTTTTTGGAAAACTGTTTTGTAACCGATATGAAGTTTTCATATCGATACCGAAAACCATTTTCAGATATCGATATGGGTAGCACGATATTAATCGCCTTGTAAACGTAACTTATCTATTTGTTTAAGAAACGAACGGAAACACAAACTCACGCGTTATCAAGTCCATACTAAACCGTATTGCAATAACCATAATGGTCAATTCGCCTATCATCCGCTGATATCCGTCCCAGTTCAATATTCGCTGCATTTCTTTCGCACTAATGAAATGTGTTTTTGTTAGAAAGAGAGAAAGCGAATATATCAATCCATTCGATATCATATGCTTGGGTTGCGTGAGTTATGTTTCGCGCGTTACTTAGCCTATGTATAGTTATATAGTTTTACTAGAGGTGGGTCGGTACGCGATTTTCCAATACCGAAACGTAACTGGTTATCAGTACCCAATAACGGGTTTGGAAACTATTTATTTTAAAAACTATGTATCGGCGACCGAGAAAACGATACTGGTATTGGAGGGTATTGGTATTTCTACGTTACCAGTTATCTGTGGTTATCGGTGTTATAGCGTTATTGTGGTAAACATGGTATTGTGCGGTATTGCTGTCCCTTTCACACTTGCGTGATTTGCTATAGTCCGTCCTGTTGTCAGACCGAACCGTTGCTTTCAGAACGTAGACTTGGAACGTCCTCCTGTGTTTTTCGTTGCTCGTACGTGTTCTGAAACACTTCCGCACGAGAAATTATTCCTTGATAGCAGGACGGTCTTTTGCAAACCTTCTAAGTGAGAAAGGGACACTCTTGTCAAATAATGCATGACTTCCAATAACTTGAGATTTGAAACATGCTTCTCAGTTGTTCCCAATAAATAGTTTCGGGAAATACATAGTTTTCGTAATACCGAATACCGTATTTCGGTTATTGCACCAATACATAGTTACAGAAACTATTTACGTTTTAAAACGCCCATCGCTAAGTTTTACTAATATCCGATATTAAAAACTGCCATATCGATATGTTATGATATGAATCTCATATCCGTTTTTAGTTACGTTTTGATATATCGAACTCATGCTTAGTTTTTACCCAAAATGCCTGGGTTTATTCCTTTTCTGCCTTTTGGGTTTAAACCCTCGACCCAAATACAAATATTATTTATTTGCCATTGAAAAAGGTACATAGTATAGATAGTAAGATTAAAATTGAATCTCTTTTCCAGCCATAGATAATTACAGCATGCAAATTACTAATTATAAAATAAAATGAAGTTTTAAAATCCAGTTACTAATTATCAAATATTAATATACAATACATAAAATTATACATTGACATGAGAATTATACATTGACTAATTATCAAATATTAATATACATAAAATTATACATGGACATGTCATAAAAAATAAGAAAATAATCAAACAGTCCCATCAATAACTCTGTTGATAGTGTTTTGGAACGCAATCTAAATACTGGGCCGCGTTAAGAACTGACAGCAACCGTTTCAGACCCTCTCTTTCACACTTACCCGATTTATATAATGCTATCCTATCAGAGTGAACGGTTGCTGTCAGAGTGCAAGTTCTGAACGCGGCTCTGCTAAAAAACGGAAAAACGTAGGAGAATGAATGAGAAATGTATTTAAGAAATCTTTTAAAAATTCCTAGATTGCTCAGAAAAAAGAGTCTATGCTAGATTGTCTGCTGTGTGGCGCTTTAGATACCTATTTTCTTTTTTGGTTTTTATTTTACGCTTGAAGAAGCTAGTTGGCTTAGACTGGCTTGGACTTGGAGGAATAAGTTTTCACGTTCCTATTTACGTATGTTTAAAAATGGCAATCCATAACCGGCCGGCCTCATCAAGCTGTCATTTATGACAAATGTAGCGGCCGCCATCTTTATTTAGATTTTTGTCTGTGATTTTTGTTCAGTTTTTGTCTGTAAAAACTAATTTTTAATTTTAGCGATTTGGGATTTGGTGTAAATTTTATTAAAATTGAATTAAATACATATAAAGTAATAACAAAAGGTGGTTTAGAATATAAATTTGCAGTGTTTTTTCACTAAGCGTCTAATCTGACATAACACTGCGCGTATTTGCTATTTTACTGCTGGTTTCGCGAGTGAAAACTCTTCCCGACCCTTTTTATTAGTATTGTGATATCAGGTGTAGTGTAGACTTTGAAAGTTTCGTATTATCACGGGCAAAGAATATTAACCAAGGTGGGTGAGTTCAAACGACTCGTCTACTAGTGAGCCTATGAGCATTGTGTAACACTCTGTGCGCTCTGTTTCCAGGAGTTGTCATGTTCGGCATCGGATGATGGCTACGTGCAGATTCAGGCACGTCGTTGCGGCGTCTAGCGTTAGCTCGGGTGCAGAGGTTTGGGGCTGGACGTGTCCGCTGCTGCTTTGCGCGCCGGCGGCCCTGCTGGCGCTGCTGTGGCCCGCGTCTCCCTGCGGCCCCCCGCGCCGCCCCCCACGGCCCTCGCGTCGCCGCCCCGCGCCGGCCCCCGTCCCTTTATGAGCAACATGGATGAAATACTATTCTGGGTCCAAACGAAGCAGGCTCCGTGCCTCATGCACTATGACAACGTCATTAAGAAACAGTACGAAGCTACCTACTCCAGCACCCGACCTAAGAGCACTCACAGCTCGTACGAGGACATTCATTCCCCAAAGAAAAAGAAGAAAAGAAAATTATCTGAGTTAGAGGATGACTCGCCTGAAAAGCAAAAAAATTTGTTCTTTGAAACATCACAGCAAAGCAAAAAAGCAGTTATAAGTATTTGCAGGTCTGATACTGTGGATTCTGATATTGATTTTAATATAAAGAATTCCTCTGTGCAATACAAGTCTAAGAGAATGAAATTACAGAAGAATTGCCGAACAACTGTTCATAAGAAAAATAAAGTGTTTACGTCTACACCCAAAGTGACGGCTCTGCGCCGGAGCAGGCGCCGCACACAGCACATCAACTACAACACAGAGGTCAACATTTCATTCCAGCCCATGACTGCCCCTCTTACTGACGTGAGGATATCAGACCAGACTCAACATGACAATTTTAAGTCTCCTGATATTCTGATAAATGGCAACAGTGTGTTGAATCATGTGAAACAAGCTACCATAGAAGTAGAAACACCTAAAACTAATCAGAATGGTCAGTTTGAAGACTTGAGTGACGTGTCTGGATTCACCGCAAACTACATCAGGTCTACTAAGTTACAGTCCACCAAGACCCCAAGAAACTTGAGGAATAAGAGTTCAAGGAACCTTGCGAAGGAGTCTCGACAGAATACTAAGCAAGACCATGCTTTAGGTGTTTGTGTAAATAAAAATGTAAATACACCTAAGGGTAATAAAGCTGCACTCAACTGTAGCACAGACTCATCACAGAATATTTTAAATTTTACAACATTGAAGAATAAAAGAAATTGTGTAAAAAAAATTGATACCAGCACCTCGGGTCTCAAGTTTATAGAACCCAGAGTACAAAAAAAGATTCATAATGAAGAAGTGAATGATAAAATAGACAATAAAATTAGTTGTGTTAAAGTGAATATTCCTATTAAGCCTAGAAACACGTCACGGTATCCTAAGAGAAACAACAACACATCAAATGATGTGACAACCACAGACACATCAACAGATCAGTCTCCAGACAAGAGAAAAAGTTTAAACATTAGGTCAAGCACAGTGAACAATTCAGACTTGAAGGAGAATCCAGATGAATCAATATCTAGGACCAGAAGCGGGAGGCCAATAGGGCTGCGGCTGAGGGAGCCCTCAAATTCAGTTATGGTGGTCAATAATGTCACCGAGGAAGACAGTGCAATGTCTGTGAATGTAGCTATGGCCACAGACAAGGAAAAGTTGGGTGTGTCGGGAAACAGAAAGAAATGTAGAAATTCTTCAGGTGTGAAGTACGTGCAGCGCGCGGCTGACGGGAGCGCGGCGCCGCGGGAGCGCAGCGGCCTGGCGCTCTGCTTCTCTGACAGTGACAATGACAGTGAACCTCAAAAGCAAAGAAAGTTCTTCTGTTAGATGGGCAGAACTGAGATTAAAGAAAACATTGGTGTTTGCTTGGCTTATGTGCTTTGAGCAATGACTGCATGTGAAAATAAGCTGCCTTAATGATGAACCTTATGCTGTGTTCAACAGATCAACAGACTATGTGCAATGACAGTAAAATCTTGCCAGTTTTTGCAAAAGACTCATAATCAATTACTATTATGTACATACATACTTAAATAAATTTAGGTCCACACTAAGGTCTAATGCCTATCAACACTGACTGACCTAAAAAGATTAATGTTCGTAATGTCTAGCGGAAATGTCTTGTAGTCTTGCAACAGGATAATATTTTATCGCAATTATTACTAATATTGATTTATAGTGTGGATCTAACATAAAGTAGTAATCTACACGTTGTCATACTGTTTAAAATATGCAGTAAATCTATTAGATATTATACATACTGAAATTTTTAGTGAGCTGCTTAAGAAATGAAACTTTCAGTTGTATGTATCAGTTTTGAGATGCAAGTTTAGTGATGGCGAATGATTGTACTCAGCATAGCTGTAAACTATTTATTACAAATTGTAATCCGTAAATTGTATTATTGTAGTGTAGTCTACACACAAATTCAATTTGTGTTCATAATGATTTTGTTTGTAAATTGAAGTGCCATTTATGAATTGATTTTAACTGTAACTGGGCTCTGTAATCTAATCCAATCTCACAGCAATACTATATGTAGAAACGATTAAAATTTTAAAAAATCTCATGTTTGGATGCAACAGTGTACATGTAATTTTAAATGATTTATGTGATTTATTTAACACAAAATGAAGGGACATTATTTTTCAACTGACTAAAGTGAACTTTTAATTTGCGCATGTGTGCTGGGACTGTATTGTGTTACACAAACCTGACAGTTAGCTATACACACACACACACTCGTGCGTGCTTGGCGATCGGCGGCCACAGCGCTGCCCTTCAGATGATTCGTGATATACATTGTATTAAGCTCATGTTTATATTATTATACATAATAAATTTTTGTGTAATTTAAAATGTTTTGTGATTCAACAAAAATGGCACGCTTTCGCTCGATTCTCATACAAACAGCGCACACTGGGGCCCGCTCATATAAGGTAACGCTCACAATTCAATTTCCAAAAGGAAGGCATTTAAAAAAATACATGAGTGTAGCCTTAGGTATATGTCACATCATTTGTACAAAGATTGAGTTATTGCTTTTTAACTATGTAACTGTATTTAATGTAATGAGTCTGTGTTGCTTGGGAAATAAATGATATTATTATTATTAACTGACACCAGTTACCATCAGCTCAAAGTTTGCTATTTACGTAAATTATTGATTATCCTATAGTGTACGTGACTCTTTAGTTAATATTTGAACATTCATTCCTTTGATTTCGCTTTATATTCAATATTCAATTAAAGTGCATTATGTCGGCGATAAACCAAGATATATAGATTCTAATAACTACAACTGCAAGTTGATAAGCTTTTAATAGACAGGTAATAATATGTGGCAATATTTTTTTCAAACGAGTTTTTTATTTGTTAATATTTTTTCTATTTTTCGCAAAGTTCTATTTTTGAAATATCTACTTTTTATTATGTCTACGAGACACTACTTAATAAGTATAACTTATTGTGTAACTAAAATAAGTAGCAATAGAACTTTGCACATTTTCGATTTTCTTTATTTTTTATCGCTGTATGTATTTTGTCAGGCGCTTTGGTGCAGTGTAAGAACAATAAGAGATATTCAAATCCAATGGGTTAAAAAAAAATGAATAGAATAGATACATATTGTGTGTAACAATTGACTTTTTGCAATAATTTAGCTTTATTTCATTACATTTCAGATGCAACTTTGTTCTTCTACATAGCTACATTTATTATTACCTGTCTATTGAAAGCTAATCAGCTTGCAGTTGTATTTAATGCGTTATTAGAATCTACATACCTTGGTTTATCGCTGACAATGCATTTCAATTGAATGTAAAGCGAAATCAAAGGAATAAATGTTCAAATATTAACTAAAGAGTCACGTACACTATAGGATAATCAATAAAAATGTATACTAAAAGATTTTTTCTTGCTATGGTTATGGGTCCCAGAAAACAATTAGCTAATCTCGCGATCTCGTTTAACACGTGCTCCCAAGTCATACCCAACTAATTACCTTCTTTTTATGTTAAATCAGGGTTCGTAAATATCCGATATTTATAATAATCAAAATATTAGATATTTTTGATATATATCCGATATTTTCGATATTTTTGATATTTATCAAAATTACATACTAATTTCAATTTCTTACTCTAATACGTTTTTTTTTCGAAATAGCTGAATTTAAAATGTAGGTATATGTTGATAATTTGAAGATATTTATTAAAATAACATTCAAATCTGATATGTTTTTCGAAATAACTGAATCTAAAATGTATAGGTATTTTATTTTTGCTGAAGATAGTTAATCAAATTAAACTCATTTATTTATTATTGTTATAATGATATTTTGGATTTGGCACATTCATTCTTATACATACATAGCGACAGTCCATACTGCATGTCAATAAAAATATTTAATAAACTCCCTTCAGTTATAAAAAATGAAACAAAACTTTCTTTGTTTATAAAAACTTTAAAATCGTTTCTGTTAGAAAAATGTTTCTATAGCGTAAAAGAATATTTAAATGAATAAAAAACGGAAATATCGGTCTCTCTTCCATTATTGCTGTGCCCTACCGCAGCGTTGTCTCGCTCAACTCAAACACCAAAATACATACCTAGTAGGTATTTATTATTTTTATGCATCTCACATTCAAAGAGAGCATGTTAGCAAGCAGACATCTGATACATCCAGTTCCTTTGGTATCGAAATCTGACAGTCTCCAGAAATGCTTTGGTAGTAACGATCAGTTGATCTGTCAGACAAAAAAATAATCTGTGGTTTTATTAGCTTCAGCATCGGTAGCATGACGACGTATGTCGCGCGCGACGCGAGTTTTAAAAGCATTTGTTCCATTCTAACACTAAGCTAATGAAAGAGACAACTGAGCTGTTTTCTCGCGTCTGGCGCGACAAACAGCTTTGTCTACGGCCTCATGCTACCCGTGCTGGATTTCGAATTGTCATAATTCCCTAAGCATTCATTTCACTCGTATGTAACTATGTACCTACTAGACGATGAACCACGGTGTGCGGAAAAACTTAATTAAGTTTATGTACACTGTGCATTAGTGATTTTATTATATTATGTCATAAATAAATAAAAAAAAATAAGAAAACAGGAAGCCTTCCATCTTGGTGCCTAGCTAGCGAATACGACCCCTCGAATAGTTTCGCTACTCAACGATAGATGGCACTTTTGATTTTAATACAACATTGATGGTTAGATGTCGCTAGTATGCACTATTTAATTCCGTAAAAAAATTGACTTTTTATTTATTTATTTTACAATTTATTGTACACAGAAGAGACAAAGACATACATTAAGAAGGAAAGAATATACAAAAGGTGCAGCTTATATCTAATTTTTATATTAGTGAATAAAATAAGAATTATTTTATTTAGAAGTTTCTGTTTGAGAAAAGCATGAATTTCTTACTTTATACCTAGTAGCGTTATTTTTTCATTGATACTATGTTGATACTGCTAGATTGAGCCACCGAAAAAGCGCGCGCGCTTCTATTACAGTTACTACTAAGTATTCTGTAGCCCTTGTCCAGCAGTGGACGTCTTGTGGCTGATGATGATAGTGATGAAGTATTCTGTGATAATAGCATTCGTACCACGTTTAACAAACGAATGTGAGTCTTACGACCCAACGCTTGAAACTGTTAAATTTTTAAATATAGTAAAAACAAATAAATATTGTATCTAATTTACATGTTCAAGCATATATTTTTAATCGCGTAATTCTCTAGAACTGCGTTGATTTTACATAATGTATGTATAGGTGTATTCTTTAGAATATAGAATAGAATATAGAATATTTATTTATTTTGCTTTAAATATGGTCAGTACAGGATGTTATTTATATTCACATTAGCTCCTCATAATTAGCCTTATATCTAGGCATGCAAAATTTACAGTATCGATAGTACTTAATATTATTTAATTCGCAGCTCGGGTTGTTTATAAATGTTGAATTATTATTTATTTATTAGGTATACTGTCGTATTACAGTTGTTCAGTTATTATCAAATTATTAGAATACAAAAAAAATAATAAAAAAAAATAATAGAATGTACGTCAATACAAAAAGTTTAACGTCAACGTTGTACGTCAATACTTTATTTTAATAGAGTATGTATGTATTCCCAAAAATCTATAAATTTATTTTATATTTCACACTTCGCACTCAATCAAGCGAGCAAAATTTTTGACACCTCCAAAGCGCACGACGACGCGGCGGCTACTTTTCCCACGTCCATCAAACCTGGAGCATTTCTCCAGGAATCATTACATTACACTGTCGATTCGCACATCTCATGGAGTCATCGAAGCGCACTAATCTCGTTGACTCGACGACATCGCTCCATTGTGTGTCGGCGATGTAAATGCAAGTGATCTTACAAGTGCATTGTTTGGCACACTGCACGCTGGCTTCTACTGAAGCGCTCGGGGTGCTTTAGATTTTAAGTACAGTCACATCGCAGATGGAAGCTGCCTGTTGTGAGTAATTTTGTAAACGCAAGGTGCTTGTGATAATAAAATACCAGGCAACCGCCCGTCGTATATCCTTTAAAAACACGGTTAATTGCCTATGATATACCTAAGTTATAAGATGGGAGCCAGAGTTGAGGCTAGTAGAAAATGATAAGTACTATATCGACTAAACGCGTAAACGCTAAGTAGACCTTAGGCGTATACGCCCTTTGAGACCAGAAGTATCGATATGGTTTTGTGATGTTTATACACACGCCTCTGTAGTACTTCCTCTAGAACATAGATAGGTGTTAGGTAAGTACTCTACTTTTCTATCTAACAAGTGAGATTTGATTAACTTAATCTACGATACGTACCTAATCTACATATCTCCATACCCCTATTTTTTGTTTCTCAATAGACTTAGAGTATATCAAACTCAAACTCAAAATGTTTTTTATTTAAGTAGATGCTTTACACATGCTTTTAAATAGTCAATATTTATATCTAAAATAAATACAAATTTCAAATTAACCTAGCTCAATACTATCGCACCTAATAAGTAGAAAAGAATAGTAGGTACCTAGGTATACGAAAACTAGCATTGCATATTTCATCTCAGAGTAACCAATACGAAGATCTAAGTCGTGTAATGTTTGTGTAGCGCCCGCGCCCTTGCCGGTGTCGCGCCCGTCCGGGATGTTTCGTTAGGTACGGCTGCAAAACGCGCTTAGAACAACACCGCGTCAAGTAGCTGTATCGAGTTACGTTGCACGCTACACAGTAACGAGCCATGTGGACCATTTTAGAGCTTTTTATTTTGATTTTTGAAACAAACACTGAATACACAGACGAGTAGTATCAAACGAAACAAAAAATGTTGGGAAGATATTATCATTTTTTCGATTTATAAGTAGTAATGTATTTTTAAAGAATCTACATATAACTGACAACTCCTTGTTGGCATCATCTCATCTGAGAGGGGCTTAGCAAGATTTTTCAACCATAATACGTTATAAATAACGTAGAAAAGACTTCAACGAGTCAATCAGTATTCGTTGATGTCTTTTGTATGGCGTATTAGAGTTAAACAGGAAATTTAAAAAAGCCTGGGTTTGTAAGAAAGATACTGTATTTTCGCGTAGGGCGAATAAAATTAAATTAACTGACAAGTATAAAATACTTAAGTAGATATTTTTTTGAGAAACAATAACATTATATTAAATTACTTTTTGTATCGCGTATTGAAAAGCAAATCCAGAAAAAAAACTGTTTGGTGTGGTTTTAATATAAGAAAGAAAATCTTTAAAAATTATTTTCGAAGACAATTTTCTGTATTGTAGCGATTTATGAAATAAAGACTCTTTTTACTTTAATCTGAGGTCCATGTTAGCACCACACCGGTACTCATTAACTTTGTGGCACACTGGCAGGATACCATAGATTACACAGATATTAAACTAAAAAGATTTTATGTTTGAAGATATTTAAAGTATAGAAGCCAAATGTACAATCCACCCTTAACTATTTGTTTAGGTAACTGTAAAAAGTTAAATTTGATACGCGATACGTTGTTAGTTTTGAGTTTTTCAATCAACAGCTCCTGTCACCATGACAAGGCGTACATATCTGTTTTAGTTTTTGCTGCCTTTTCCCCACTTTGTGTTAAAAGTGTAACTTACTCCGTTTTTTATATACAGACAGGGATACTTAGCTTCACACCACATCGTGTCGCAGTTCCCCATATCTTCCAAAAATTGATTTCTTTTTAATTCTCAACAAACCAGCGTCGCGTTGAATGCGCATTCCTAATTTCATTCAACATTTCACTCTCAATGAAAACACAACACTACAATTTACAAATAAACACTGAAAGCACCGAAATGCCGTACAATTAGTGTGGGGAATACAACGGTGCGGTGTCAGATAACCCTTTCGTAACCCGAGCGCGCCCCGCCGCCATAATGCCCTCCAAGCGCTAAAATAAGAATGATCCTAAAGGTTTTTTTCGAAAAGGCCCTCGCCGCCGCCGGACGGTGATTTCTTAATCAAATCGCCAATCGAGGAGGAAACATTTTGACAGGCGCGGCAAGGTGCTGCAGCGTGATAAATGACGTCGCCGTATTGCGGCAGTTTCTCTACTTTTCGGAAATAGAATGATGTGATGATCTATGGTCTGTTTGATGTCTTTACCTGACATTATAAATATACTTTATGGGAATCGTCAATCATACACAGAATGATAGCTTGAACATATTATGTCTATGGATATGAGAATGGACTGGAATAGATATTAAAAGGATGTACAGTTTTCTTATTTCTCTCTTCTTAAGTTCTTTGCAGAAAGAAACAATCCTGCAAGTAGACTTTTTCTAAAGTTAACTTAGTACCTGCCAGTATGCAATAAATGATTGAGTACTGAGAACCTGCCCATGAGTTAGGTATGCTCAGCTCAGCAACAACTCAGAACCAAGAAAAAGTTTATTGTGCTGCTGCGGATGGGTTTGAAAATTGACATTTTGATAATGACGAGTGAATTTCTCAGAGCAGACACAAAGTCCTTCAGATTAGACGGTCAAGGTTTTGGTACATACTTACATATATACTTACATAATAGAGATATAATAGAGCTAGGACTTTAGACACACATACTGTAGCGTAGACGTTTCTATCTTAATAATGATACACTGACGATAATATGGTTCTTATCTCAGCTTTTACATGATCGATCTGTTTACACACACTCGCAGAACACCATTGCCTTGTATTTTCATTCCAGCACACAACGGAGATACAGAATGCAGATTTCGCGTCTTGTCACTGCAGCCATTGCCGGCCGCGCCAGAGGGAGGCGGCGACAGGTATGTTTGTGTAGGTACGCGGCGGGGCGGGGCCTCGGGCGGCGCGTTTGATCTCGCTCAACTCTTGCGCCGCCGCGGAAGACGCGGCTCGGGTTGCGCGCTTCCTCCTTCAGAACCGGATAATGGCGGTATTGTCAGTTGAACTCATTGGGTATTAACTATAAAAGGGCATTAACTGGGGATGCTGTTTCGGATTGTCACTTAATGAAAGGTCGGGGTAGTTCTGCGCTTTTTAAGGGGAGGTCTTTAGGTAGCCTGAGAACGTTTGTTGTATAGTTTGTAATATGAAGAACACTTTGTGTTTATTTACCTACTTTTATTTTACAAACAACAGTGGTGAATTAGCATACATTATGAAATGCTGTGGAAATGAAGTATGAAGAAGTTTGAAGTTTGTATGATCACGCAGCGCAATATTTAGATAAGAAAGTATAACTATCTCTACAACGCGAGGGAGAACGCAACGCAGCGTCTGCGCAGCTCTGCATTAGGGCTGTCAATACTAGAGGTTTAAATAATGGGAATTGCTGGAATCGTAAAACGATTGTACCTATTTAAAATATTCCTTTTCAGAGAATGGAACACAAAATCATATTTCGGCTTTACCTGCCTCTAAAGGTCATTTAGAATCAGTAGACTAGTCTCTAGCTGAATTATAATGCCCGTAGTCATGAGGAGGTATTTTTTATGTAGGTGCCAAATATATAAAAAAGGTAACCAAGTTTAAAATGATCATACGCCTTAGTAGGTGTATTATATGCGTCTGAAACAGACAAGGTGCGATAGATTAATCGACTCAAATACATGTTTTGAAGCGGTATATTTTATCTAAATTAATAGGGAACATTAAAGGAATTATGTTCATAACCCTACCGACTGCAGGGCAAGCAAAGCGAATGAGAAATGCTTGGTGACAAGTAAATTAGCAGCGAGTTGCACTCTATGCGCAGGCGCGAGGGATTATTTATTATATTCGCGTCGTCCGCAATCAGCTGGCTGCGGCCGCTCAGCGGGAACTGCAGATGACAAGAGTAAGCACGAGCTCTATCGTAAACTGCAAATCGATCACTAGATTTATACTCTTAAGATGAAAAAGAAGATACGTATAGATAGATTGTTGCCAACACAAAAATAACTGAAAATTCCACTAAGGGATAAAGAAAGGGAACCACAGATTAAAGTTAAGTACTTGATAAACTTTTAAAAACATGATCAAGTTTTGCTTTTGTATTCGAACTTGGTCAATTTAAATAAATACTTGAACTTTAATACAGTTTGGTGGCCTCAATTGGTGAGCCCGTGGCATCATCTCACCTGAAGTAAGTGATGATGATGCCGAAGATGGAAGCGGGCTTAGCAAGATTCCCCAACGCCATACACTCAAGTAAGAAGTTAAACATTCGAGACCGACATGAGACCGACCCATACCTGATCCGTGATCTTACTCTCCGCCGCTCACCTTAAGCGGCATATCAAAAAGGATTATTCGACGCTATAAATATGGCGGCGAGATTATGCTAATGTGAGTAATAATAACACGGAGCAAAGCGTGCGCCCGCGCCGACGACGACACAGTATGGAGATGTCAACGCCTAATAGATTTGGCCGTCGATCGATGTGGTTGAGCAGGTGCGCAGTGCGGAAGATCATGAAATGTCTAGATAAGTAACGTGCTAGTAGTAGGAAAGGCTCAGACACGCGACCTCTGGCTAGTTGGTCAAGGTCAAAGTTGCTAAAGGTTATAGAGGTAAACCAAATCGCTGAGTAAGTTACGATCAGTGCAAAAGACAGAGAGAGCTATGGGGTAAAGATGTTTAATATAGCGTTGTCTTTCTTGGAGTTCTCTATCACTGCTGCTGTGTCTTTTGCTCAAGATCTTACAATTAATTAGAGAACGCAATCAATTAAACTCTATCTAAATGAGGCATAACTTATTAAAAAGAAACTCCATCATCATGTCTGTTCCTTACGGGCTGGATAACGCTATATCTGACTCCAAATTAATCAAAAATGAATTTTTCAGTGAAAAGATGTACGCGTCTTGAGTAGTTAGATCTGACAAGATGGCCGAATCGCGCGCCCCGCGCGCCTCAACACCCCCTTCCGGTGTTGCTAGTGTTGCGCCCGAACAATGTCGGTTGAAAGACGTCCACTGCGGAATTTACTCCTCCTCTACTATAGACTTTTAACTAAATACGTGGCGTTTGTTGTGGTTCAAAAATTGAATTAATTAAAAAATATATATATTTACAGTGGTAAAATTTATTGCTAAACACCTCACCTTAATGGTCATAAAAATATTTACGTTTATACACCTTTTGTTTCTATCTTTGAATTGAATTTTTTTGTTGTAACCTATACGAGTACATACATACATACTCGTATGGGTTAGTCCTTATTAACTTATGAACTAAACAACTACCTCCAAGGAAGGTAGTAAATTCTCAATCTAATTCTAGTTTTTTAGGTATAATTTCAGAATGGTCCAAGACGAATACCTAATAGGTTGGTTGCCGGGACTTGTACCGAGCACACGTCTGTTAAGTTAATTTTACAATTATTACCGTTTTAGAATAGTTTCAACGTTATTTTTGTGATGGAGAAATAGCTGTGATCCCGATTTGAGATAAGCGATAATAAGAAGAGGATTAACTCAGGAGACAGCTCCGTTTTCCGAGTTCCAGCAGCAAACCACCACGTGGAGCGTCTTTAAGTGCCCATCACCCTTAGAGTCGTCACTTTCACTTGACATTGGCGTTTCGCCATTTTTTTTATTGAAGATTCTCCCATTTTTCACTAGACATTGGCAAAATCACGCTCGGAATGAGATGTGGAATGCCAAATAGAAAAATAGAATAGAATACCTAATAATTAAAACTGTCTAAACTTACCTGCAACATTATAATACGTATTATCATTTATAGTGTTGTGTAACTGTTAGCAGATTGTCGATAATTATCGCATCATTAGTCACAGGCTCGCGGTCTCCTCCCCGCTCGGCGGCCGGCCGAGATTTATCTCGCACGGGTTCAAGCGGTCGGCCATTACTAATGATTCCACATGATTTACTGGCGGTGACCGTTCTATGATTTGTGTCTTCGCAAAGTTTATTATAATATAACCCTCTGTCAACACGTCAAATCAATTATCGAAATAAAATAAATTGGAAAAGAACGAACAAAAAATAAGTGTCTTCTATCCATCTTTTATCTGACTGCATCCGAAGAAGAGCAACTGTTTAGTTTTCTTTTGCAGTATTATTCCGGCGCGTTTGAAAACTTCATCATAAATATGTATGTAAATTTGATCAACTGTGTTTCGATATAAGAGTACGCGTACGGAGTGCTGCTAACATAGATAAAAATGCGTGCGAATCGCAAACTATGCCCAACACATTAATTTTTTTATTGCGTTTCTTTGTGTCATCAATAGCATGGGTTGCGTTAGAACGACATAAAATTAAGGCACCCATTATTGCGAGAGCACCTAACAACAACAAACCGGCTAGTTCCCGCAGTGGCCCGTGCGAGGTTCCTTGAATTTGTCAAAGTTTAGCATCAAGAAGACGGACGCACGCTGCGATCTCTTTTGTCCCAATGCATTGTTTTACAACGCCCGCTGGCAGAGCCATAGACAAGCCCGGGTTAGTTCGGGAAGAGCCCTTGTTTAGGTAGTTGTGCGTGATCCATCACTGCTGAAGCTGTCTGTAAGCTACTGCGCGGTTTCCGAACCGACCTTGGAAAGCGTTCCGTTATTCACACTGCATTTGTTTGCATGCTTATACACGTATTCTATACAGGCTGTTTAAAATATTTAGAATATTGCATTTGTTTCGGTGCAAAGATTTTTTTTATTTGCAATTTTCGAGTTCAGGAGTTCTTCCTCAAGTTAAATGATTAGTTAATTGATCGATCTACATATGTAAGTTACGAGTATTTGGAGGTCTTATTTACTAAACATATCTATGTGAATTGGGACCTACTTTAACGTTCTGTTCATTATAATAGAGTAAATTACTTTCATTACCATTTGATGAGTGAAATTTACAGACAATTTGTTAAGTTTGATGTAACTGAAATAGGTATTGGGGGTATTGACTAAGATAATTTATTTTTTCATTTAGTATGTGTTCTTTTATATTTAATATGCAGTTTCCTTGTAAAACCCATGGCTTCCCCTACTGCTGGAGCATGGCCTCTCTTATTTCGGTCTAGATATTACGTTTTTTTATTAAATTAATATTTTACTCAATCTGTAGGTACGCAGTGCGTCATTACTGGCTCGCATTGTCCGGAGCGCATGCGGTCTCATTGTCCGCGCGGGGGCTGGCCAACTAGCAGCCGATCAAGAAGTTTTTATGCCAGCTAATGCCCGTTTATATTGTTTGGCGCGAAGAACAACACGCGCGCTGCGGGCTGCCCCCTTGGGCAGACTCCTTAGTTTGTATACTCCTGGCTGAAAGGAAAGATTCTCAGAACGACACAATTTAAGTTTGAATTTGGAAGGCAAGATTGATTGATTATTGGGAGTTGGGAGTGAAAAAAGAGTTCTAGTGCAATCTACTAGTGATCTATTTATCAATGTAGCGCAAATGTTCGCCTCATTTTCGGAATGTTACCCTGAAAGTCATGACGTGATGAGTCGCAGGCATTCCCTTTATAGATTGGTTGCTTTTTCTGAGCCTATTAATCCTATTTTAATGGGTTTCGACAACATTCCAAAAAAAACCCAAAAATGTTTAAGTATTTTATGTATTTTACGTAGAAACGAAAAATACTTTGAAATATTGTCGATCACGAGGCTTCGACGCGGTTAATCCAAGTATGTCGTTTGTTTCTTTCATATTAGAGAAAAAAAAAACTATTTGGTAGACGTGCCGGCTACGAGAGGCGTAGCACGCTACGCCGCCGTAGTCATACGTTGCAGTTGCATACAGTAAAATTATATTTCTGTTACTTTTAATTTAGCAAAATTTTGATTAAATTACAATTATTAACTTGATACAGTGAGAGTGGATATGAGAACAAATGATCTCACTAAGTGTTTCTTTTGGGCTCGACGTTTCTCGCTCCGCTAACACTTCCCGAAACGTTGAGTGTAAAAGTTCCGAGTGGTAGGAACTTTGCACTAGGTAGAAAAAAATACGACGATTTAAAAGTACATATGTGTAAAGCATTTACTTAAATAAAAAATAAAAAAATGATTTTTAAGTGAATTAGATTAAGTCTAAAAGCGGACTTTGGCTTAAGCCGGAGTAAAGCTGCATTTCCACCGGCGAGGCGAGGAGGGAAGAGAATTTTAAATTGTATGCGAAAAAGGTAAATTCTTCTCTCGCACATCTTCGGTGGAAATGGACCGACGCGATGTCAATTCCCATCCCTCCACTCCTCGCCTCGCCTCGTCAGTGGAAAATCAGCTTAACGGTAGGAGAAGAAGACTGTTTTTTTAATCGATAGATGTTTATTTAAGTAGATGTGATACGCAGTCTTTTAAATAGTACAAGCAGTCATAATAGTCAATTATTGTATAAAATGTGAATATCTAAAGTTTATTAACTAGTGTAATGTGTTATAAAATACATGATAGTTGGTAAGCTAGGCATCTCGTTAAGCAATTGCCAAGCTCGGTGTAAATCACCGCGCGCATGAACCACGATAAACAGATATCCACACCGACTTTGGGGGCGCCATTAAAAATTTTAATGATGCTTACAATCGTAAATTTATAAATGGTTTTTTGTCAGTTCATAAGTAACAAAAAAAAGATTAACTCCTGCAAGAATTATTCGAAAAAGAAACATTTATTTTTTAATAAAAAACTTACAATTTATTGTTCTTCTTTAAGTACTCGATAAGTAGGTGCTTCCTGCCTGCTGAGTCATTATTATGAGTCATTATTATGACATTAGTTTAATAAAAAAATAAAGCGAATTCAGAAAGTTCGCAGCCTATTTGTTATGGTTTGGATTAAAGTTATACAATTTTATTTTAATTTTATACTTTTATATTTTAAACGTAGGTACCTATTTATAAACACAATAGTTAAGTATCTAGACAAATGTATATTGACTTACAAAAATCACCAACCAAAATCAGAATCAGAAACGTTCATATTTCAGAAACGCGATGGGCAGGTATTTAATTTCTATTCTATTTTTCTATTTGGCATTCCACGTCTCATTTAAGGAGTGATTTTGCCAATGTCACGTGAAAAATGGGAGAATCTTCAATAAAAAAAATGCGAAACGCCAATGTCAAGTGAAAGATGCGGCTCTAAGGATGATGGGCGCTTAAAGTCGCTCCACGTGGTGGTTTGCTGCTGGAACTCGGAAAACAGAGTTGTCTCCCGAGTTAATCCTCTTCTTATGACAGCTTATCACTGAATTGGAATCACAGCTATTTCCCCATCACAAAAATAACGTTGAAAGTACTCTAAAACGGAAATAATTAAAAAAATAACTCGGCAGACGTGCGCCCGGTACAACTCCCGGCACCAACCCCCAGGTATTTAATTTGTGTGCTTGTTATGTTTTATATTCTTAAATTTTGTTTCTCCCTTTAATTAAAAAAAATATATGTCAAAATGCAGATTATAGGTTTTGACACTATATGTAAACTCTCGATCACAATAAATTAATTTTGAATTTGAATACATTCTTGTATTTGAAAAATAACTTTAAGATTTTTTTCAAAAATTGATTCTTCACCTGTAAACCATACTTAACAACATTTTATAACTTTACAAGTAATCTGTAATTTACGATCTATTTGATTAAAAACAAGATCCATATATGATTTTACGAGTAGCCTTTTAGAATCAACAGAATAATTTACGACAGCTCTGTTACCTGACAAATGATAAGAACCGTAAAGTGTACAAATAAAAAAAATTTAGAAAACATCCTCCTTTTAGTGACATGTTTTATGGGATAAATGTAACGAGGTAGGGACATATCTTTGTAAATATCATAAGTAACTGCCTAGCCATTTTAACCAACTACCCAAGCGTAGGTTCATGATTTTAGAGTATACCTACCTATGTATGTATGTATGTCCTTTTGTTTTTATTGCTTGAAATAAAAACAGAATCATGGAATTTTAAATTGCCAGGTGACGTTAAATTTGACTTGATCCGCAGATTAACACAGGATATATTTTAAAATTCGTTCGGGATTTATTTTTTGGTTAAATTCGTTAGGTAATACTAGGTACTAGAGGGTGTAACGATTTAGGCGTAGGACCTGTTCACTAGGCATTAACTTAATCATATCTAACTGCTTTCTCTAAGAGGCTGATAACCAGTTCTAAATATAATGGACTCTCCATACAAAGTCAGCCAAACAGCTGATCGATTTTGAAAGAAAAGTGATCAAAAATGTGATTTCAGAAAAGTCGCCTAAAATAAATTATATGTCATGAGTAGAGCGCCTATTTAACAGGCTCTACAAATGTAGAATAGATCCAGTATCCAATAAAATTGTTATTTTATTACAGACCAAACTGTGTTACTGTTATGCACCAGCATACCTCTAGCTCCAAATTGTCTTTTCTATCATAATAAACAGTAAGAAAGTTTGTCAAATTGTTTACGATCCCTAAAGTAAACACATTATACATGACAAAAACCCAAAGAATTCACCTCATTTCTATACTTTTAAACAATAACGACGAAATCTCTAAAATTTCACGTCCATCTCCCGTCGATTTGCGAACAAGGTTCCAGATGAAAACAATAAATTAGGGAAACAAAGCGACAATACGGTATAACCAAAACAAATTAAAGAGGCATTGTGCTAACACTGGGAGCGCATCAACGTGACCGTTCGGGGGCTCCATGGCACGCCACCAGACCCATAGACTATAGAGCAGGGCGACAAAAAGCGTTATATACGACAGGTTGTAAAACTCGGACGAAGCTAGTTCGTTGGACGCGTGAAATGTCCATTGTAACGAGATTCGAACGTTTTGTTTCGACTCAAAAGAGATTTTTACATGTTTAGGGTTCCGGTGGAAGGTTATATTTTCCTTTTATATTGCAGACATCAGAAAGCACTTAGATAGATAGATAGATAGATAGATAAAACGTTTATTATACACACCAGGCATTAAAAACAACATATACAACTTACAGCATTAACCTAGGGGTATCTCACAATATATAGGAGCTTAACCTTAATTAAACTATAAATATTAATCTTCCATTTCATGCAATTTGTTGTATAATAAATTAAAAATTAAGACTAGCCTAGTGAAATATAAAAGGTCCCAGCTCAGCATATGTAGCAGAAGCAAGGCATCTACTACGCTGATGATTCTGCCGTAACCTATTACGATATGAACGCACTTCGATGGTTTACAATAATTTTGTCAGACAGAAAAATAATAATTTAAAACAGTTTTCCATTATAAAAATAAAAGAAGATAGTTTGCAATCAATCTACAAAAACGAAATAAAAAAGATGATGAAAATACAAAATCTTAGTTATACATCTATTTTACTAACTCATGTACCACCTTATTAGACATCGTAGCGATAAAGGACAACAAAGGAAGTTTAAGAAGAAAAATAAAAATAATTAATTAAAAATAATTAATTAAGAGGTTATATGAAAGGTGAGTATGTTGGAAGTACCGCTAACTGCTTCTTTGATTTAAAAGAAGATGTTCCCTTAGTTGTTTTTTGAAACTAGATTTGGAATTCAAGATTCGCAACGGTGGTGGGATGTCATTCCAACATTTCGAAGCCAGAAAGCGGAAACTTCCACGGAACAACGCTGTTTTATGTGGAGGGATACGAAAAATATGAGAGCAGAACCTAGCGTCGTAACGGTGGGATTCATAACGCCATGAAAGTTTTTTACTGAGATAAAGTGGCTGCTGACTTTTTATGACACCAAACAGCAAGGATGATAGTAAAAGTTTCATTCGTCCTTCCATATTCAAAATGTTGAATTTATTTAAATATGGAGTGATATGTGATCGAGGAGGGATATAAAAACAAAATCTCGCACAGGCATTTTGCACGCGTTGAATTAATTTTGATGTTTTCTTAAATAAACAAGGACCATATACCGTTAAACAATAATTTAATTTTGAAAGAATTAAAGCTTCACACAATCTCGTACGAAGAGTTAAATTAATATAGGGTCTGATTCTATAAAGGACTTTGAGCCTATAAAAACAGTTACGTATGAGGTTAACTACGTGACTTTCGAAACGTAGATGACGATCAAGTAGAAGACCAAGATTACGCGCTTCAGATACCTGTTCCACTGGGTCATCATTAATCATAATACACGGATAAGCAGAGGAAATGATTTTTACTTGGTGTTTAGTTCCAAGTATCATAAATTTGGATTTAGAGGGATTTAATACCAGACAATTATCATTAGACCAATTTGAAACAGCTCTCAAATCATCATTAATTTTACAAACTGCTGCGTTTACATTTTTTAGCTCAACATCTGCAAAAATTTGAAGATCGTCTGCATATAAATGGTATTTACAACCTTTGATAACATTTGTTATGTCTGCACTATATATAATGAAAAGAAGAGGACCCAGTATTGAACCTTGAGGGACTCCTCTTTCCACAGGCAGTAAGGCAGACACAAAGTTTTCCCCATTAGGTTTACTTAAAACTACTTTCTGAAACCGTTCCGAGAGGTAGCTACGAAACCACTCTACAGTAGAAGAATTGAATCCGTAGTATGATAGCTTTGACAATAATAAATTTATATTAATGGAGTCGAAGGCACGCGAAAAATCTAAAAGAACAAGTAGAGTACCCAACCCTGTATCAGCACTAGATAGAATATTATCAACTACATCATGAAGAGCGGTCGCAGTACTATGATTCCGCCTAAAACCAGACTGGAGCTCAGGAAGGATTTTAGAACAGTTGCAGAATTTAATAACTTGATCATAAACCACTTTCTCAACAATTTTAGATAAGTAAGGTAAGATACTAATTGGTCTTAAGTCCTTTACGTCAACTGGCTCGCGAGTTTTAGGGATAGGTTTCACCACGGCTATCTTCCACGAGTTAGGAAAAATTGACTGTTCGATTGATTTATTAACAATTGCTGTTATTACTCCAAGCGTATGAGGAAGCGTCAAAATAATCATGTCCATAGTGATACCGTCGTGACCCATCGCATTTGATTTAATATTCAGAATGATCTTAGCAACAACATTTTCGTGAATTGTCTCTAATTTAAAAACAGAGTCACTAAACTTATGGTTCTCGAGATAAGTTAACAGAGTCGAATCAAGACTATTACTGCCAGGAACTTTAAGAAAATGTCTATTAAGTGCATCGGGGTCATCAAAAAGATCTGGGAGAATGGAGTTTTTGTCTGGGTCAGGGAGTACAGTACTTTTTAGGTTCTTCCACAGCTGCTTAGGATTATTTAAATTGCCGTTAATATTCTGATCATAATATGCCACCTTTTCTGCATACATACTACTGTTCACAAGCTGCTTAAGGTTTTTGTATTGGTCTTTGTCAGATTCAGAATTTGTCCTTTTATATTTATTATGAGCTTTGTTGCGAAGATGCATCATATATTGTACGTTACTAGTCAGCCATGGAAGTTTCTTGTCACTGATCAATGAAGACTTAATTGGTGCAAATTTATCAAAAATTTTGAGGATCAGTTCATTGAAAGCTGAAAGCATACTATTCACACAATTAAGATTAATAATATCATTCCAATCCACACTACTCAGCTCTCGGTTAAAATGATCAAGATCGATGTTTTTCAGGGGCCTATAAAAGATAATTTTACGAGGAAATTTGGGCTTTTTAATTTTTAATTCAGCAAAAATCATTGAATGACCTCCTAGCTCTGGCAAATTCAAGTAATAAGTGTTCGAAATAGGAGCATCAGTGAGTAGCAGATCAATAAGAGTGGAACTATTATCTGTAAAGTGAGTTGGTTCACTTACCCAATTTTTCAGGTTAGTATAATTTAGGAATTGCTGAAGACTAGTTGTTTTAGAATCATTCTTAAGCAAGTCAATATTGAAATCTCCCGCTAAAATAGTGTAATCAAAGCCGCCCAGAGAGGTAATGGAATCTGTCAGTGACTCAATGAAGTTATCAACATTCACCCATTGCGGCCTGTATGCAGTGCCAATAAGAAAATTAAAGGAGTTAATACGTAGCGAGACCCACATCTGTTCCACTTCAGCGTATGTAACGGGGTGTTGTACGGTACGCACATTCAATCCTCGTCTTACGTAGAACCCGACCCCACCGCCTCGCGACTTACGCAGCCCGCGGGGGCGAGGCACGTGTCGCAGACGGTAGCCAGGTACATCTGGCGCAGTAGCAGTTCCGAGATCATTTAGCCAAGTCTCATTAATGGCCATTATGTCAGGGGATTCTCGTAGAATTGCTGCTAGGATTTCATCATATTTACTACTGAGTGAGCCGGCATTAAATAATCCAATTTTAATATTTTGATTTTTAACCATAACTGCTTTTATGTAACTTAAAAAAGTTACATAAAAACATACTTTGAAAATAATTATTAAGAGACAGTGTTATTAAAATTATTAAAAGTAACTTACGGCTGAAATAATGTAAAAATATTACCGGCACAGAATTACTAAAAATAATTTTATAGCAAAAAGCAAAAATAATATGAATTTGTAATATTTTGTTGAATTTAATTAAAAATAACCTCCTAAATAATGTTTTATCTAAAAAAATATTTGTGTGATATATTCGGTAGAAAAAGGGTACATGAGGTAATAAGTTATCAAAACAAATTATTTCATTTCTGGGGAATTTAAACAAACCTATTAAGTACAGGCCATGGAATAATAGGTATAATAGTAATACGATTAAATTCACTGGACTGAGGAAGTCAAAATGGTTTACTTTACTAGTTATTACTTTTAGTAATAGAGATGCCAAAAACCCGCTCTAGATCTTTTTCTGATTTTACGAAACGCACAGGACAGTTTATTGAATCATTTCGCTTTGTGTAAACACGACCTTCCTTTGTCCAAATGAATTTCCAATCGAGTGTGCGGCCCATCTCACGTGCTTTTCCAAATAAAACCCGGTTCATTTTGGTAAGCCTCTCATTAATGTAATAATTCGTGTGATTGAGCGAAGGAAGATCTAGATCGGCAGTGTTGAGATTGCGCCGCACACGTGCATTTTTAATTAGTTGATCGCGGAGCACCCGACGAACCAGTCGCACGGCAATCGGTCGCGGCCGGTGCATCGTTGACCTCGCCGCGCTCCCCCCTTCACCTTCACCATTGCCGGGTCCTCCCGAGCGCCACCGGCCGCCCGGGCGGCCCACCCGCTCGACGGAAACGATGTCCTGTATAGTTAGGTTGATACACAAAAATGCAGCGATACGCATCACAATATCGGGCAGATTTTCGCCTGGCACTTCGGGGATATTAGTGATCTCTAAGTCGGTCAGAAGAGACTGTTGTTCTTTTTCATTTAGTTGAAAATGGAGCTCGTCAATTTTGTTTTCAAAATAAGACGACTGGTGTGATGGTTGACTCCTGATGGTGTCCAAGTCTCTGCGTAGAACCAGATTTTCTTCTTTAAGCGTGCCTACAAGCTCGTTAAGGGACGTGACGTCACTCCGCATGTCTGCTATCTCGCTTGATAGTGCGTCGGTCGTGCGCTTGAAGTCGGTCTCCAATCTTTTTATAACTTCATGGAATTCCTGTTTTATTTCCTCAGCGAGAGTGACCCGGACTTTTTGGAGCTTGTCATCAAGTTTCTCATCCAAGAGCAATGAAATTTGTTCCAAAGTAATATGTGATGGTGATGGTGATAACGACTTCAGTGGAGTGGCAAGTGAAGTGTGGGGTGATGGATTTGAGGTTTCTTTGTTGGGTCGAGGGATTCCCTGATCCGACGTTTGAATAGATGGAATGAGTTCATTGCACGGCGTGTCATTAGTTTTACCCGCTTTTATGCATGGAATTTGTGGTGAGTCCTGTCTTTTTATTGGTGTGTTGTCATTTTTTTGCCTTTTTGTGACATTCTCACAATCAGGGCATTTCCAACATTGTCTTAAGTCTTGTAGTTTTGACATGTAGGTAGCCGTAGTCATGTTTACGCATCTGTGATGATAGGTACCTTTACAACATACACAGACGAGGATCTCACTTATACCAACAGGATTCGGGCAAGCAAAGCATTTCATTCTGGTGTCTTTATCAAACAATTATATAAAATTACCGTAATTAAATTATAGGCAATGTCGTTCAGCGAGTCGCAAGCAAGCGTATTGATCAGCTGACCACTGACAGCCAATCAGCTGTGAGATAATCACAAGGGCACTGTGTTTAAACTAACGTAAGCAGGTAGCCGTTAGTGACACTAAAATTGATGTTAATTTCACGAATACCACAGTAAATAATCAAATAAAATTTTAACACCACTTTGTAGCACTTTTAACAGGGATTCATAATATATTAATTTTGAGTCCAAAAAAAATGTTTGCAATTTTTAAATAGACGAAAACGAGGAGCAGCTTTAAAAAGATGTGTACGCCATGAAGTGCGCTCACCTAAAGCCTAGTCTAGTTATATGAATAATGTCTAGTCTAGTTATATGAATAATGATATAGAAGTTGTCCCTGATTTATTAACAGATGTGTTTTTGTAGTAACTTCGATAAAGAAAATTAATCTTGATCCAACTAAATAATAAACGTCTGCTGGACATTAAATTCATATGTAAGACTTGTGTAACTTAACTACTTATGTTTTCATCTAACTTAAACATCCCTAACGAATATAGCATTTAAATTATACCCTTTTATTTTCTCTAGGAAATGACTTACACCAAATACCTTAAACACAGTCCGTAAGACTCCTGATTTTATGAAAGCAATATACAATAATTTAAATTTTCTGTGACTGTTGTCTCTTTAAGTAAATTAAATGTACAGAACCCGTCGCCTATCCTCAGTTTCACGCTTCCGGTACGTAACGAATAACAATATTTATTGCGCCTGCGCAGTAGCAGCGAGTGGTCTAGTTTGGGCGCGCGGGAGTGGCGTCATAAAACATCGCCAACCGAGCCATTGTCTCGCCCGGCTCAGTGTAAACAATTGTAAAAATGTAATTTACGGTACGGCTAGCTAGATTTATGACTCAGAGTGACCTTTAAAGAGGTTACTTTACAATTTTTTGATCTGTTGTTAACTAATAATTAATTTAAGTACCTTAGAGTAGGCACCGCTTAAATATTGTATGTTATAAAATAAGTACTTCTCGTGTCTAACAATGAAACATAACATGCATTAGAAAGACAACGTTTTTACGGACTTTTGGAATTTACAATTATTAATAGTTAAAGCTCTTAAAATAAAAATAAAAGATAAAAGCCAAAAGATAAATAATCTACGATTTCATGGAATCCGTAAGTGCATTAAACTTATTTAAAAAAATATATGAAAATTTCAAAAAATATAAATAACCCTTTAACGAAGTTGAAATGAATAAATCGCCTGGTGTCGAGGGTCGCGGGTCGGCTGGCAGTCGGCTGGCAGTCGGCTGGCAGTCGGCGGGCAGTCGGCGGGCGACCGACCGCTGCGCGCGCGATCGTCATTACACTACACGCGGCCGCGGTCACCATAACTCACCTCCCAACGCGAATCTAATGAACTGCTCACGCCGATCGATGGATTGACTTGTCACAAATTGTGATGATTTTGGTGGTTTCGCGTTTGGTGTGGTTCGTTTTAATGTATAGACATTGCTAGATTTTGATGTCACGGCGCTTGTCGTGTAATTGAACAAAACTGAAGTAGATCGGAGCTGATTAAGAAATTAGTCTATAAGTCTATAGATGTTGTTTGATTTTATGAAGCTTGAATCAAATTATTTAGATAGGTTGGAGTCAGATTTCACTAAAACGTTAAGCTTTATTGTCAATAAAGTTCCATAGCAATGAGACAATTAGAAATAACTACTGCACTGCAGTTATAGGTATCTAAAAATTATGGCATCATATTAAAGTGTGCCTTTTACATACATCAGCACCTGTTGTTGGGAGTATCGTGGCCAGCAGTGGACGCAGTGGGCGCGCGCCTGTTATTGATGAGTGGCGGCCATCGGCCACGGGACGATCCCCGCCGCTACCGGCCGACAGCTGTGGGGGGGTTAAATGATGAGCGCTAAATGTACCTCATCTTACTCACCAGTGAGCATGACCGAAACTTCATGCTATTGTAAGACAACATGATTTGTAGTATAAAAATGAGTTTGTACCAAGATTACTCTCCGTTGAGTGCATAAACGTATAGTATTGCATGTTTGATAATTTATTTTGAGTTTCTATCACGTTTCATGTGAATTTCGACCGATTATGTGTGTATACTGTGTTTTTGTAATGTATATACTTCAGCTACACGTAATCTAGTTTCTAGATATGACTATGTAGAGTCCGTCTGTGTAAGGTTCGAGCAAACAGTTTCGCTTACTCAAAAATAATCCTAGGCAACCGGTTAAACGTGCCACACGATAAGAAGAAGAGAATCCTGGAATTCAATCTAGTCATAAAGGTGTTTCAATCATATCTTGAAGATTCAATCATCATTTTTGGCTGCCAAAGCGATGTCCTTTGTCACGTGACAGCACTCTTTGGCTCCATTCACAAATAGCGAGCAAACGAGCTTTAACATTATATTTAATTACAACAGTATTAACCGCCACGCTTTTAACTTAACCCTGCCATGGCTATAGATGCCGTGCGTAACCCGTGTCTTCGCTTGCCAAAATAAAACATTAATATTTCTGGCATTCCACACCACGCCACGATGCCGATGCTGGCAGGCTAGACGCCGCACCTGCCATGTAACAAAAAACAACACTTTTGTCTTTGCCTGCGGGACTTCGGGGGCGTAGGATTATCTTTATTTCAACTTAATAATATTATGAATTTTAATTTATTTTATTTGAAAGCAGAACTGCTGGATATCTTTATAATGTCTGGGGAGATAGAGGGTCACGCTTTCATTGTTACGACTTGTTAATTAGGTATATACTTCCTTTATAATAAAGTTATCACGCTAATAGTTACAGGTGCAAACTTCACGTTAGACATGTATATGTTCTGTTATATCAGTTTATTTGTTTTCATCTTGTAGTTTGTTTTCTACTAAGTACTGTTACCAGCAGTAACAGTATCTTAATATTGGTATTGACATTTTACCCAGTAATGATAATCACATTATTAACAAATCTTTAGCAAAGAGTGACGGGATATTTTCTCAAAAAATATAGGTTCTCATTAAACTCTTTAGCAAAAATGAAATTCAAAAGAACGCGTAAGTTTGAACTGTGGCTTCTGCTTATCAAAAAGACTTTTTTTTACCAAGGAAACTTATATTTAAATGTCTTACTCCTTATATGTAAATGTTTACGAGTTAGCTGACCGATTTGATCAATAGGTCTTTTTGTGCGATTTTGGCAATGAAAAAAAACACTTTTATGAGCAGAACACCTCTTTCTTACACTACACCCTGTATAGTGTGAGCACTTTATAAGAAATTGTTAATAAAAATCACGCAGTTGACACACTCGAAGCATAAAGAAAGAGCAATTATCGCAAGCTTGCCTGTGTGTCTAATGAGTAATGAGGTACAAACTGCCGTGCATACAGCGCCGCGCGAGCGCAGGGCGCAGGGGACGCCGAATAAAATTATATTGATACCAGAGAATAAATAAACGTAATATTTTAACTACATAGAATCGACACTTCATAGATGAACTGAATAGAAAACTGAAGACAACAAAATAGTTCATAATAAGTGAATTAAAGTAGTAATAGATAGTCCGTAGTTCATATGACATATACCTAACCGATGGCAAGAAAGGTTTTCGATTGGATGAGATCTGGTGAGGTTAATAGGAAACTCCCGAATGCATGTGCCATTTGGCTCAGAACTGTGCTGAGTGAAAGTCTATGTCGAAGCTTCTTATATTTAACGGTGGCCTTCTTTCAGCTAAGTTGACAGAACATTCACTGCCCCGTGATAATCGGATGTCTAGAATTCTCCCCGCGCTGTTGCGCTTAAAATGGGAAATGTACGCATTAAACACCCACAAACTCGAACTTTGTAGGCTATCCGAATTCCAAATACAAAATAGTGCACTTAATTTTGAAGTGCATCGTCCGTTCTGACAAGTTTATTACAATTTTCTCTTCTATGCCACGGCGAGGCCAGCCCCTGCCTCTCCGCGGGGCGCCTGTTAACGTCAATCCTGCATTTTGCTGCCAAAACCCCACACTTTGAACCTTGGCAAGTACACAGTAAGGACCTGCAAACTGAAGTTACTTTGTTGGCAGGCGAAATATGTCTTTATTATACAAATACAAAGTTGTTAACAATTGCGTAGCGTCGATAGTTATCTGGCCATTTCTGGCGCGGTGTTGGCAGCGGTGACTGGTCGGGGGTTTCGGGGGTTAAGTTTGGAAAATGTGTCATGACTTGACGAGAATGACTGTGTTAATTGTTAGTGATCAATTGTCTTACATTTTCATGCATTTAAATACATACAAATGGATACCTATATGGGTATTAAACATTCAGATACCCCAGACAAAGTAAATAAATCTGCTCATCATAGAAATGTTTGCCCTGGATGCAGATTTAAACCACAGCCGTCGGAACAGAGGTCAGGAGGGCCGATTACTACGCCATTGAGTTAGTTATCATATCAACTACATATGTCATCAATTCATCATCATCGACTTCTTTATCTTATTCCATGAGTTTAAATGTTTTTTTACGATAAGTACAAATACAAATAATTTATTTAAACAGTAATTTACATACATAGTAGTTTTACATGGGTCCCAAACTAGGCACGGCCTGTATCTTGGGCACCAGAATATGCGTATTAAAACTTAGTAGCTTCTTACTGTAAATTATACACTTACGAAAATTCAAGCAGTTTGAAGAAAGGGATAGGTACCCACAAATGTACAAGTACATACAAAACACGGCACGTGAATCGATACTGGATAACTTTTAAGAGCGACACGTCTAATAGCTAACTTGTACTTAAGTCTTGAAGTTTTTGTATCTCGTCGTACACATTTCAATGTAAAAGTTAGCACTTAAAAAGTAAATCTTTCTCAGACCTGATCACATCGGGAGTTTACAGAACATGTCTCCATTCTAAAGAACCCTTCGTTAATTTCCGGTACAGTGTCTCATAAATAAAGCTTGCTTATTAGAGGTTGTTGCTTTAGAAAACTTTAGAAATGCATTTCAGTCGAGCATCAGTTGATAACTTTGCTCCCTGCGTTTTAATGGTCATAACATTTAATGCCATAAATGTCACGAATTAAAACCTTGTCCTGAAGATCCGGTGACGTTTCTAATTCATGGTCCCATAACAATTTTAATGGCAGTGCACAAGTTGGCCTCCTTTCCCATTGGTCATGGGGTTTTTATTAGTCCAAGTGTTTTGTTAGTGGAATTTTATTGTATTTTTGTGTTTTGTGAACTAACTAATAAAATTGTGGGTGCTCTCTATCGGGAGATATTTTGTGTCCCGGTTTCTGTAGTTTTTTTTTTATATCTGTAATATAAGTCTCCATTGTATTGTATCTAAACGTTAGGTTAAACTGCAGTTAAGTAAGGTTTCAATAAGATTTTTCATTACCCTAATCTGTTTCATAAATATCTAATTTACTGTTTTCCGTATCTATTTTTTTTATTGATGCTTAATATTATGAAGGTGTTCTCTCGTTGTTGCGTTAAACTCAAAGCAAATAGGTATTTATTAATTGTAAAAGACACTGCTTAAGCCGTTTGAAGAAGACATACAAGGCCTACCTAATATGATAAGACGAAGAACATTTCTTTCTAACGAAACCATAAACAGGTGTAATTGATATAGAGGCATTTCTTCCAGAATAGAAATATTCCCTTAGTGTCCATAAACAGTTAACGACCGATATGTTGATCATAGAACAATTTTAATGGCAGCCTCCGTGTTTTGGCCTGTTTTATGGCGCTTTCCATTCTTCTATTTTAGTTTTTGTCGCCAAGGAGTTCGTATAGCTTGTTTATAGTTTACAATATCTTGATTACGAAGTTGGGCGCGCGCGGTATAAACGTGATTCTAGACGAGGTATACGATAAACATGGCATTTAAAATATTGTTTAAAAACCAGACTTTCTTAATTTTCTTGCTTCGTAAATGTTTCCCGAAACAATGCGATTTAAATGAATCGTAAAGCATATAAATATTAAAATAAATAATAATTTAATGTTTCAGTTTCACCTTACGTTTTTACTTACTTACTTACTTACTTTACCTTGTACTCGTTTTCTGATTTTCGCAAGGCTGCTGCGTAAAGCAAGAGCGACATGCCTTAAGGATACGAACTGAGCGATGAAAGAATGAAAACCATTTATTCCAAAGACACAACACATACATACATTATTTATTACAAAAGTGATTTAAATATATTAATCAATGCAGTACTGTGCTCAGGAAGCGGTCCTGACTCAGCATATGCTGCAAGAAGGTAAATACCTACTACAGCGCTTGTATTCTGCCAGAACCGTTGTACGCGTCGCGCGCGCCTGAACCTTGATAAACCATGATGATACCATACAAATGGAAGGTACTCGCTTATTTTAATGATCCATTCAAAGCTACTTCCTAGATGAGTAGCAGGCCACTTGTCACTTAGACGAAGCAGATGACAAATACCAGCCAGTAATTAACTAGCAGCGCCCGCGCTGCAAGACATCGCCGCACGCGCCGGTCAGCTGCTGCATCTCCGCTTCCTCTGATCTTTGACTCGCAAAGACCTTGAGTACTACTAAGAAAGGACCAGCCATTATTAAATACCTATATGTATACATATATCATGAAAACAGCACTTCTATGGATGAAGCCAACAAATGAATATTGGCTTCATCCATAGAAGTGCATAGAAGTAATAGCATATTAAAGCTTGATGTTACTTAATACTAATAACGAAGTCGCTGATAATGTAAATGTAACGGAAAAAAAATTAGCAATAGAAGTGATAAAAGATAAGAAAGACGAGGGATGGTAGGGGTCAGGGCGTCATTCTTGATGTAATAACTATCCTAAGTTCGGACGCTACAGGTGCGGTGATAGACAGGTGCAACAGCTCCTTAAATGAAATGTCTTTGTTACCTCGCCAATTGCTAGCATCTGCTGACACAGGGACACGAGACGCGTTCAATTGAATTTGATCCTCCTCGCAATCCAGTTCCTCGGACATTAGAGGGGACCGCGGGAGGTCCTCATAAATTGGACTGGTCACGGCTCAGATAAACTTTCATTTGCAGCTGGTAAGGTTCGGATACCTAGGAGCTAGTACTGGCATGTGGGTTTCAGAAGAGCATAGTTAAGTTTGTAAGACGATATGTTACTCAATCGCTGTTGTTACAAGGTTATGAATTGAAGTGGTTCGCGATCAACTAGGTGTTTCCGTCGCATCAGCTGTTTGTATGAGCTGTATAAAATTATAGTTATAAACAAAGATATTTATTGGATATAAAGTTGAAATGACATTATATAAATCATCTCTTGACCTAGCATTAAGATGTAATACAATAGAATATAAGATTTTTTCAAAAAATGTGTTGGAGGGAGTTTCTTTGGGCCCCTCGTTTCTTCTCACTCCGCAAATACTTCCCGAAACGGTGGGTATACGGATTCCGAGTGGTAGGAACCTCGTATTAGGTACATAAAAGAATGACGTTCGAAAAGTGTACACTGCTACCTACTTTGAATAAAATATTTTCATTTTCATTTTCAAATTTGATCCAGTACAACTCAGTACAAGTTATGACCGATCGCATAGTAAAAAGAGATTTCAACCAAGAAAATTTATCTGATGTCGGTACTTTAAAATCTTCTTCGATAGAAACGTCTTTCTTACAGCTCGCCCCATGACGTCCACATGACAAACCCAACCACAATAAACATGGTAACCTAAAATTATCGCCATAGATACTTCCAAATTAATTTCCCTACCGATATGACTCATGAAAAGAAAAAGAAATCACCCAAAAAGAAAGTGTGCATCAGTGATTTTCCGCAATGTCACGAGGCGAGGTTTGCGCTCCTGAACGGCGACGGCGTCTACAAGATGGCAGCGGAGAGTTCCCGCGCGCGGCTCATCAACCACGTAGTGGAGGAGTACCTGCCTACAGGCCGCGAGTACACCTCATTCTTCCGCCTCTCCCTCGCACGCGACCCGGAAAACCCCTCCGCCTCGCTCACACCCCCTACCAGAGAATCACGCTGCGAGCTGGGCAAAAGAACCACCGAAGTCTACCCTTCGATGCAACCAACCGTACGGTGGCTCACTGAGGAAACTACCTCTGTTGACTCATCCGATATGCCAGACGAGAAATTAAAATACCACTGTAGGTGTCACCAGTGCACGTCGCCGCAGTGTCCATCCAAGAAAACTTCTCCTCCTGAGGAGCGATCCGTCAACCCGAGGACCACCATAGCACAATTTAGTGATCGTCAAACTATGACGTCGAATCCCTCAGACGCTGCATGCGGCATCAGCAAGGGCGTGAGCTACAGCCCGACTATGCGGGACGCTGCCGTGGTAGCCTCCGTCACCACCCTGAGCCCTCGGGTTTGTTTCGAAGACTGCGCACCTCCACCTGCAGTTTACGTCAAGAGATGCGACAAGTATCCACATTGTGGCATATTTGTCGACCTGCAGAATCCCATTGAAAATGAGCACCGAGCCGTGAGGGACACAGACGAACAGAGATACCACTGCTCGCTCCCCGGTACACCTGTTCCAACGACGGCATGCAAGAGATGCTCCACATCGAAGTCAGAGATCAGCGCCACCTGCGAGGAGCCACGCCGAGGCTGGACCGACGTCGGCCGGCAAAGCGTCACACCCACCGCCCGCCGCATGCTCTACAACGAAGGCATCACAGATTCTGAAACCCAATTCTTACCAAACAAGCGATCACCGTCCTACCACGCAAGAGACAGGAGCAGAGACAGAGATACGAGATGCTACAACATAGACGGCTACATACCGTTTTCTCACACGAATAAGTCGAAATACCACAAGGACTGCAAGACTGAACATTGGAAGCGCGCTTGCGTTACGATTGGTCCGGAAAGTATTTGTCCCTCGAAGACTGCTGTTCCGTATGCGGACGCCCGGATGCCGGTAGCGGCACGCGCCTGCAAGACGGCGGCGGCCGCTAGCTCCTGCAAGCCTTGCTGTCGTCCGCGCAAGCTGCTCATGTCTGAAAAAGACATCGAGGCTTACATACAGTGCAGTTGGAAGAAACACAAGGATACCTTGTATAATTAATGAGTTAAATCTGTGGCGTTTTCGAAGACCAATTTGTACGTTAATTATTTAAAGTGTGCCATAACCATAACTCAGTATACTTAATATCCAGGGTAGCTGGAAGAGATAAGGATACCTTGTGCAATTAATTAACTATCTAGTATAGTGACGTTTACTGGACTCCGTCTCTGTGTTGATTAAAAGTGTGTCACAAAATTGTATTTAATTACCAACAATATAGCTTGAACTACTTATTTACTTATTTATTGATAGAGAATAGTCTTATCTCGAGGCATCTGTTCCTGAGGATAGTCACTAAGAGCATACAACGGAGTGGGAAAGGGGAATTAGGGTTGAAAATAGGACTCTGGCGCAATCCTTGGTACAGCTAAGTTACCAATTGTTAGCTAAGTTTTGTCACCATGACAGATTCGTCACTGTTATCTCGATATTGCTGAATGACTAATAAATATTGCACTTATTTAAATCATATATCACTCCTATGCAGTTGCAACAGGCGAACTAAGTCACTTGGTGTCGGTGCATGTGTAGCGTCAGCCGTCGCGTCGTCGGCGGGTGCATTGCGAATTGCGATGAGCTGCGGAGAAAGCGCCTGATTGGATAATCTGGTACAGTCGCCGGCTGCGCGCCCAGGGCTGGCCAATAGTGTAAGTTGTAAAAGACAGTGCAATTTCATTTTAAGTTAGGAAGAAATTATTTTCTGTCAGTATTAAATATTACCTAGATCTTCATTAAGTAAACAATAAAACAAAAAAAACTTCTATATTACCTTAAGCCTTAATAACTAGTCAAGAATCTTTAGTTCAACATATAAGAAATAACAATATTTCATAGAGATACATACATATTTAAGTATTTGATTATTCCCTTTTAAAAATGTCTTGAATTATTTTTTATGATTACTTTTTCTCTTTTTTTATCTCTTATTTGATTATAATTCTTCTTTGATTTAATTATTGATATATGGTGCTGCTATTCTAGATTTATAAAAATAATTTATTAGAGCAAAAGGTTTTCTATCATATCATGTAAACTCTTTAACTAAATACTGATGGTATCGGTGTTGTAATGCTGGCACCCCTGGCTGCTGGCGAGGGGCGGACTGCGCACGCGTCGCCGCGCATCCCAATCTGCCAACATTGCGCTGCTCGTTTATTTGTTTCATCGCCCTCGCAGTTGCTCGTGTCCACATGTCCTTGACTCCTGGCCCTCACAGAAGCAGTTATAGCTTACCATCTTTTGTTTGTAATAATAAAAAAATCACCTCACTAACTTAAGTAATTTAACAAAAAAACGAATGCACAAAATGTTTTCTATGTTACATTGGAGATAGAGACTACTCTATAGCGGCTTTTCGTCCTTCAATATCAATGTTTCAGAGGCGGTTACAATGAAATTGACATAACAACATCAAATGAAATCATTCCAGGCCACGACATGGACACTCTTATAATAAAAGTGAATATTCATGGAAGCGCGCCTGGTGGTGCCGACGCGCCCACCGATCCGTCATCATCGGTGTACGAACTAACCCACTGCGCGCAGTCCACTGTGGCTGCGTGTGCGCACGGGCAGGGGGGGAGGGGTGAGGCGGACTCGGGGGTAGCGGGTGCAGATCGGTAGTCAAGATTAACACTGTGAAATATTTAAGAGTTTATGGAATGAGCACAAGACCGTGCTAAATGGCGATTGATCCACAGACAAGAGCACTGCTCTTAAATTTGAAGAAGATTTTGGTACACTTAAAAAAATATGAAAAAAAAAGTTTAAATTTGCAACGGTGGCAAACGTTTGATATCTCCTACATATGTGACTGAACTTTCTCTATTAAACCTTTATAACTGTGGCAAAAAAACATTTCAATAGTAATTGTTAACAACTGAACAGTCGATTTGCAAACCTTACGGAAAGTCACGACAGTTCCTGAGAAAAATTGTTTATTGGTATTTATATGTAGCCATATCAATTGCCACTTTCAGGAGGTTTATGAATCATACTCCATAACATTTTTTTGCTTAAAAAACGCAAATCGTAAACGAGGCACTCACGCGTTGATGTCTAATACACTGAAAACAAGATTTTTATGAAAAAGACATCAACGAGAGCACTTTTTGCAACATTTCTACATTTTGATTACTACTTATGTTCCAAAGTTATCAAAAACAAAGGCAGGCGCGATAAGATAAACAGTAGTCTGCGGGCTACAAACACATACAAATGCATGACTGTCGGTCTGTCTGTTACAGCTGTTTGGCGGTAATGGCGTTGAGACACGCCCCTCACCACTTCGGTGTTATTAAAACGTTAATCTAATGAATAAACGCAGTAATTTCATTAATTTGGTGAGTTAGATTCGGAGCATCTAAACATTAATACAGATGTAGTGTTATAATCGATAACTTATGTAAGTATGAAATATGAATTAGTTATTCCGAAAACACATATTTTTATCAAGATTTATCGTATGTGCATAGAAGAAGGAATAATACGGAAGTAATTTTTTTTACAAATCGTATTTCTGTTATGACTCGGACCTCCTAACCAGAGGCTTTCCAGTCCCTTCTTGAAAAGTCCCATACTGTGGACCTCAGGGAAAATCTCGGGTGTAAGCTTATTCCACAGCTTGAAACCTTACGGTTTAAGACCAATTCGACTTAAAATCGATTTCATAATCTGGATAAACACATAGGTAGGTACGCTACTTATTTCTCTGAAAAGTGAAGATTTCCCGGAGAAATTGAAAAAACTAACATTTACGCGTACGAAGTTGCATGCATCGCTAGTGCTATATAAAATATAAAAGAGATATTGCTTAGTCATGCTAGTTTGTACTCAGCATCATATTAACAATATCTATAGAATATCGTCTATTGATTCTATTCCAAATTAATTCATCATTCTCTCGTACCCTTGTCCTCTGCGCGATGTATTGTGATGCGGCCGCTGACAGCGCGTCAAACAGTGACGCAGCAACATCCTGGACTCTCCATCATCAGTGACGGCTCACTTCCTCGCGGGATGCCTTCGCCGGGACCCGAACCCGAATACCGCGTTTATCAGCCATCGCGACGTGTCGTGAGAATGAGTATCGTCGGACGTAAGTATTTAGGTTAGATGAGCCGCGATGCGGCTTCGTATAATATTAGGCGCAATCGTAAACGCATCGCAAAACCTTCTTACCACGACCAGGAAATGAGAAAGAAAAGGCTGTCAACTTTAGGTAAAACTAAACTTTCAATTATGCTGTAGTTCTAATGCCCATTGGCCAAACAACATAATTTTGCTATTAATGATTGTGCGCAAAGGCAGTCTGCTCGACGCGAAAACACTGAACTTGGGTACAGTACTAAAAAATGTTACAAATTCAATAAGACTTATTATTTGACTTGTTCATTTATTAATCTTGTTATTATTTGTCGGTGGATATCAAAAGACGTCACAATGCTGACGGATCAAGTCGTTTGAACTCGCCGCGCGGCAGGGGCGGCCAACCGCGGCCGCTTATTTCCATACTAAAAGTATTAATAGTCTTTATTGCATTAGGTTATTATTGAAGTGGACATGTTAATGAGTCTGAATTAACATTTGACTCAATTCCAGCATTTGATGGAGATGTTATCTGACCAGTGGACTTGTTGATTGTGCTTTTTAATTTTTTGAACGAAATTATGTGTGATGAAGATTTAGTAATAGAGGCATAGCAAACTCTGGGTCACAATAATATATAATTAGAAAAACAAGTTTCCATTTTATTTTATATAGGCAGAAAATAGTTTTAGTGGGTTAATTAAGCTCTGTGTAAAATAGGTAGTTTACGTAGCATGGTATTATAGCAACACTTTACTACTAAACGTGCTCGGTAATTTTAAAATTCTCAAACATGATTAGTGGTATTAAGTATAAAAGTTTTTTTTGTAGACCACAGAATATTATTGCTTTATTATTAACGAAGAAAATTGGTAAACGAAAAGAAATTGTATATTTAAATTTTAACTTGCTCGCGTGATGTTTATACATACAGCGACTACCTAATGAATTGTGTTGTTGATGTTACTTATAGGTAACGTACCTTATTTAGATAATATATGTAGAAAATCTTTGCTCATAGCGACATTACAGGTTAGACTATAGCAATGTGGATCCTAAAAAAAGAGGTATTTTTTTTCATATCATCAATCGAGCCAGCGATTGGGCGCCCCTGACAAGCGCGCCCAATCAATCAGGCGCGTCATCGGGCGGCGTCGAAACAAACCTCATCAGCGGGATGCGCAGTGCCCGACCGGTGCAACTATCGGTGCCGACTGTACCCACTCGTCGGTAAACACATCATCATTAGCCACGAGATGGATTGCAGACGATTCGCGTTTTATCTGAAACAAAAACGGTCCTGCATAATGAAGTTTGTTTTTTTGGGATTCAATACACACGGATTGTCCAACCAATTCGGACTTGGCCCCCTTGTGGGGAGGATTGCCTTACGTTCCTGAGCTATGGGAAGAAACCCGTGCTCTTGAAGTGGCTTTTTATTATTTTGGGTTTTTATTATTTGCTCATTTAATGAATTAACATTTGTGATATGATAAGTTTCGTTGTTTTTAATTTTTGTTTTAGTTGTTTTAAGCAATGATTTCAAACACAATATTTTATTGTACCTGAATAAATTAATTACTGAAATTCATGAAATTTTAACATACACGGTCTAAAAAATTACGTAACGAAGCTCTTGCGTAACGTACTGAACAATTTTCTCGAAGAGATTTAGAAAAAAATGTTTTTATACTTCATAAATATTGATAGGAGAGAATAAACAGTTTGGATAATTTTGAATGGAGATAATTTCTTAAAGACTCGTATTTATGAGTTTTTCAAGAAAAGTTGTTCGATATGATGTGGAGCAGATTCAGTTAGGACTCGTTTATCTACGACTATTTTGTTACACTACGAACTTTTACCTTTTCCCTGTCTCTCTGTTATCCTGTGCCACAATAAACCGCGCTGTCGCATAACTTTGCTGACATTGCAGATACTCATAGGTAGACTTTCCGTCTGGTGGCGCCGTCAGCCATAATAATAAAAAAAGCCTCAGCTAAACCTAACAAGTGCGGCAAAACCTTGACCAGTTTTCGACGCATGCTGAATGCTGATACTCACGAGCATAACACTAGGAGGCGGCAGGAACTCAGAACATCGCAAACAAGACTAGTTAAATCAAACAACTGTCTCCATGTAGTTGGGCCAAAAGTGTATAATAAAATTGGACAGGAGATATGTAATTCCTCCAGTTATATGTCTTTTGTAAACAAATTAAAAAGAAGTTTAATCTCACAAGCTTTCTATTCAATAAATGAATATTACGCAAAACCTGTTCATTGACCCAGGTTATTAAATGAATGCTCACTAATTACGTTAAAATTAAGTTAAGATGACATGTAAAATTTCATAATAATTTTATCAATAAATTCTGTATTCTGTATTTAAAGAAAATGTAATAATCTTTTATTATTTATATAAAAGTATCTAAGTAAATTTAAATAAGTATTAGAACAAAATCCACTTAGAGGCCGTTTTAGATACCTCTATTTTCCATTGCAAAGCTTTCCAACTGACGTTGTTACCAACATATTTCGGTCGCGACGTCGAAAGGCTGCGGCCGCCGATTTGTCGCAATTTATCGATATTGTAATTGGCTCATACATTATTCAGCACTGGCGTCGAAATGTTTATGTTTCCCTTTCACTTTATTGTAATTAGATCAAATTATTTTAGACAAAATTAACTGTAAGGCAAAGGATGAGAGAAGCAAAATTTAAGATAAAATAATATAAGAACTTTATTTGCAGAATATAGGTTTAGAAAGTTGGTTACAGTTTAAATAACTAAGTCCCTTATATTCTACCTTAGACTAGGCATGCAAATGTTATACATCTATTAAAATTGACTTATAATTAAGATATTCTTTTACACAGTAGAAACAGTATTTCAGGAGCCACTCAGTTAATTTTGCTTTGAATTTTACACCATTAAGAATTTTAATTTCATCTGGAAAATTATTAAACAGTACTTACACATGTTGTAGACGTCTCTTTTGTAAATATCTGTTCGACATGAGGGTTGATGAAATAAGTTTAAGTATTGGTTTCTTGGTTTTCTAATACTGACATTAAAATACTCAAGATACATATGTTTGTGCGCTGGATGCCTCTATGTCACATGGAGAGCTGTAACTATTGGAGAGAACTCACGACTTTGTCCACGGATTTATTTTATACCACCATTTGTTCCTTTATAGGAGTACGATTTCAATTTAATATTTTAACCTATTGTAAGGACAGATTTAAAAAAATGTTGAAATCATTCACGGAACCCTCCTGCTGAAAGCGTGGAAATAGCATTTTTAGAACTTTATTAATTTTGTTTTACATGACACTACAAAAATATATATCTTTAAAAAGGACAAAACAAGAAACAAACTCCACTCCCGTCGCATCACGGGTTCGAGTCCTGACCAAGGCAGAGCAGGCTGTCACACAATTGGCTTTGCTCCGCCGCGCTTTGATCTCGCCGCGCGCCTGCCAAAACCGACTCTAAGCTTAACCTTTAGAGTCACAAGTACAGCCGTAGCGGCCGCGACGGCATTTAATATCTATATTAATATGGCCAAAGAGATGATCGATGATAACTAATTATTAGAAACATTTCGGAGACGGTTCGACTCACCGCCGTCTTAAGCATTTAATTCCAAAAACAACTTTAAACGGTAAAAGTAAAGCTTAACTCTTTCTAGACAGTTAAGTGTAGGTTAGGATAATCTCGAGTTATTGTATTTGGTTGTGGTAATGTGCAGAGCTGCGATGGATAGAGGCGGCGCGGCGTATCTAAATCCAACTCTGGTTTTGTTTGCAAACAGTGATCTGTCTAAACAAAAGCCCCTAAACCGTTTTACGGGGATTAAGTAGGAGATTAAAGTATTGGGATTAAAATTGTAGTAACTTCAATTGTTGGAACTGTGAGTAGTTCTTAATGAATTGGTAGAATTATGTAAGACTTTAGGCTGGCGATTATGGTTGAGTGGTATTTTTCTATTAAGTGACTAAAATTAGATTGTATTTTAATTTCGTTTGCCTGTTTTAAATCTGTAAGAGTAATTGTTGTCAGAATCAGATACTTAAGTTAACTATAGACAAATTCACATTTCGGTATTATAATATTAGTAAGGACTTTTTACGGTATCGTTAGTGAAGATTTCAATCATCGGTTAAGTAATGTTAACATCATTCAACAGATTTTTATATGTTACATGTTTTAAAAATATTTTATTGGAAGTTTTTGAGCCCAGATTTTTCTTCTACTCTTCAAGAATTGCATTAAATGCGGCATACAATTCTAGCTTCGAATCTGTCGTATAATCTACATAGTGTCGTAAATAAAGGTAACAATAGGTATTTTAAATTATTCTCCACTGATTCTCCTACTTTTATCATTGTCTTGTACACGTTATCTATCTGTCAGTTAGATGAAGAGTGGACGTGGACATCTCAATCCTCAACAGCATCCTACGTCCTCGGATCAAAAGCAACAGTGTATGAAAATTTTAAGTGCTTTCACACGAAAATAAATAGTCGCGGCGTCTCCGAAATAACATATCGTGAAAGTTAAGTACTCTGTATAATTGGTAAGTCAATCTATCAAACAAAGGTACCTAAATATGATAAAATTTTACTCAATTGTATTAGTCAAATAAACTTAGTCATCTTAATGAAAAAATATCTATAATGTATTGATTGTCTTTTAACGCCATCACAAGTGTAAGACTTTGTCCTGCATTATTATAATAGGCCTTTGACAGCGATGTTACAACCTTTTTCAGCGAAGACACCACATCCTGAGCAGGTCATATGAACAGTCGTTAGTCTGGAGTCTGGGGCTAATCGCATATTGATTCAAAGTCAGTGGAGTGCAAACGGCTATCGGCGGAGCGGCCCCTCAGAGGATCAACCACTAAAACGGTTTTCTTGTATCCGCGGTTACTTCTTTATCTTGTTGTGATGCCTTATTATCGCTGCGACAGGCTGTCGTGGAAAAATACCACACCTTCAAGATGATCTGCTGTTCTATGAAAATAGTGTGGACCGTGGTTCTTTAATAGAGCGAACCAGATATCCTCCTCAGTCCTGAAGCATGATTTCGTTTGTAACACTGAAAAAAATTACTTCGACGTACGTACTAAGGGGTTTATGTAACACTTTTTTGTATCTAGTTCCAATGTATTGCAATAATTTTTATTTAAAAGATCGCCTACAAGGGACCGGAGGGATCGGAAAATGTCCCCAATAAGGGACGCGAGGACCGAGTTGAAGTCGGTTTCTGGAGAGAAACTGACTGAAAAGAAGATGTCTGAAAACAGCAGAAAGTTGTGGTTGAGTTTTTTCGGTTCTCAGTGAAATAGAGAAAGTAAAAAGATTATGACACAAGTTTTTGGAGGAAAGAAAATATTACGTCGTCACATAATAGCAAAAACGTCTGACGAAAAGATTTTATTAATTTTGAATTGAACCTGATTTTAACATAAAGTTTATTTAGTATATAGATGGGAAGAGACACAAGCCGCGAGCAGTGGGGACGATATGGGTTGTTAACGACTTTTAAAATGTCCTATGACCACATGACTTCTTTTAGCTTCTTTGCAATATTGCGATGGTTCCCTTTCTCACTACAACTATACTTTGCCTTTGAACTTTTAATCTCATTACCTATTGTATAATAAGCTGCACTTCATTTAGTCGTATGTATTGTAGCTGACGTGTCACTTGACTAGTACAGAAGACGACTCGTGCGCAGCCACGCGCAAGAATCGCTGCGACCGATGCGACATAGCGATGGTCTCCATCCGACACGACACAAAACGAACGCCACGACCACAATCTTGACAAACAAGTAAATTACTATTGCTTTGATATGGCCGCGATTAATACAGATGGATATCTCTCGTATCAGTCGAACTTTAATATTTCTATATGTTGACTCTCATCCTTTTTAAACCTTATATCAAAAGCGAACATGGTAAGGGAGCGACGGAAGATATTTTTCCATATCTACAAAAGCAGTAAAATACATATATGTATTCTTCATCTTTAAAAGCAGTGCTCTTGTCTGTGGAGAAATCCCCACATAGCAAGTTCTTGTGCGAATTCCTTAAACTCTCGATCTTTCCTTCGAGAAACGTTATATATTTTGTACAATGCACAATGTCAGTAAGAAAAAATCTGGCCATTCTTTTAAGGCTCGTATTTATATTTCTTGACCGGTCTATCTATTTTGTATCGACCCTTTAATTTTTTCGCCAGTTTAAAACAATACTGTTCATTGATTGTGAATTGTTACTCCTCCATGTGCACTTAACACGGATGCGCGCCCGCAGCCGGGTACAGTTACATTTAACACCTTCAACGCCGCGCCGCCTAATTTATTCGCGATTACATTCGCACTTCGCCACCGTTCACCATAAGCGGCCAATGAAACTTGACACCTGTAAGACTCTTTGTGGGCTCAGCTTTGAAATGAGCTTTAAGAGTCACTGATAATTTTGTTTATTTTATTAACCTAACAAAAGTTACAAATTTTATTAAAAACTTATTTCTACTCTGGCTGTGATGAAAATACTGCAAGATGATATTGAGAATATTCAAGATACGAATATTTGAGAATAATATCTTTATACCGCTGGGAAACTGACTTCATCGTAAAACTCAAATATGTACTGCATAACTCAACAAAGAGAAATCTGATAGATCAGTGCATAATGCGTATACGCGATCAGAAAATACTTGTGAGAACCCGCCGACGCCATTATAGCTTAACTCTTCGTGAATTCGCGTTTAACCTTTGATATTTTTTTGTGCAAATCCCGAAAATGAGCAAGGATTTGTGGATAAAGCATTGTGCGATGTATATCGGCTTACTGCGGAGTTGTGTGTCAAAGCGCCGCTGTGTGCGCCCGCGCACCCGCGACTTTAGAGCACAGGTGAACGGGTGAAGCCGGGAGAAGAATTAGCTAATGTTACTTATTGTGCAACAACAATGATTATATTAGCGTTACTTCTTAGAAGCGGGCGATATAGTGTTACAGTTTATCATGAGAAACACGCTCTTGACGATGTTCAGCAAAAAAATAGGTTTGGGCATAAATGATGTAACCAAAGATATAAACTTCATTTTCAACAACATTTTCGCAAGTAAATTCATCTTATTTTTATAGTATTTTAGCGAAACCTTTCTTATTTGTGATGCTCTGGTTCAAATGTGTTTTAAATTTTTACCAAAGACCGCCTATCTTTCCTCATTGCTTACCGACTCAAAAATAAAACAGAACTAATAAACATTTCCTTCGAAACCCGCTGCGTTAATTGCTTGTTCCTTATCTGCTCCACTCGCAAAAAATGATCCATCACTCTCGGAACATGAATTCGTCAACAGCATAATCGAGTTTAGCCGCCATTAATCACAACCGTATCGATTCCCATACACCATAGACTATTTATTTTTTAATAATATGACAGGTAAAATGCTCGGCATTTAGTGTACCGCCTTTTTTCTTTTCTCTAACAAACTTTCCTTTAATGGTCATTTGATGAATATGCAACTTATGGTACACGAAATAAGGGTTAAGATTCAAACGGTTAGGTTTTTTAACTGCAGTATTATGTTTGCTTAGAGATCCCTTTTGTGGCGGCATGACTCAATTAGAGGGGCATCGTGTATCGATGGATCGTTCTCGGCGAGATATCGATTTATTAATTAATCGATATACAAACATCGAGCCGTCATCGTCGCGATGTGGACAGATAATCGCTCTCTGTCGGTGCGCCGGTGGACCGACACCGAGCAGATATAACTGCTATTAGTTCAACAATAACCTTATCTAATTTAGTATCTGGGCCTATTCTGTTTTGATACAGTTAAAAGTAAATGTGTGGTTAATTCAACGCAACGGTAATGCTATCCATATCTCTTAAGTAACCCTTTTAATACTACAGACAATAAGTTATCTCTGCATCGAGTGGGCAGACTTAAAACCTTATTGTTCGACTTTATGCATAGGATTTGGTTTTCATAAAAATCCTATTACCAAAAACATTTACCTTAAACCCATTGAAAATCATTACAGCGAATGAATCCATATTCATTTCACATAATCTGCGCAAAAAATCGCTTGAGCCCATCCGTTTTTTAAATTGACAACAAAGAGTTATTTTTGAAACATAATTTTTAAAAGGCACTCTTCTCTTCCTCCATTTTTAATCCCAAAGAAAGTGTGTATTGTGAGAGATCGTTTTTAATAAAATCTTCTTGGAGTGGTTGTGTTAAATAGTGCGTAAAATATGTAGCTGGCTGGTTCGTTGCGTGCGCACTTCAGATGCGCCGATCAAGGAGATTGCATGTGTCAGAGGTTGCGAGCTTTCGAGTTCGAGTACGATTCATATTGCTAACTTGTGTAGGGTGAGTATAGGATTAATGTTAGGATGTTAGATTGTTAATAAAAACCAGCTAATGGGCGCTAAGTGCGAACACTTCCACGAAATTCTTCAAGGTTTAGGCTAATACCTAAAATTTATAATTTTTAAAACTTGTAAACATAAAGAATTATTGTGTACGGCTTTCCAAATATTGCACACCTGTAGGTACCCTGTAACAAGCATTGATATGTAATTTATATTGATTGATTGATATAAGTACTCCTTATTGTACACACACAAAAAATAATATATGAAGTCGGAACCTATTGTTTTTAACTCCTCTTCTTAAAAAAATAACAATCTTATAATCTTATTAAATTTTCAACCTGAAAGATTGTAAAAAAAAGGAAACGCTGAGCAAACATGGTCACCCCGCCAGCCCTCTCGCTCCGCACGACCGGTCCCAAGCCGTATCTTGTATCGTTATTAAACCTACTTATCTTTACACCTCCTTACGGCCAACCCTTGCAGTCTCAATTCGCGGTTATTATAAGAGCAATAATCCTTAGGATGACTTCACACGTTTTAATGCGAGCTGCGTTTAATCTAGATTTTATTTCCAATATGATTTAATGGTTATATTTTACAATTAAAAGTTCGGTCTGAAACTTTGTTCCAAAATTCTTAAAATATATTATGCCATATAAATGAGTATGTTACAATAATAAATCGCTCTTCACTAACGATTCTATACTTACTCGGGTCGTGGCACGAACGTCATTTGGATACCATCGGATTTTGTACTTTGATACTAGGTGATATTTTACTGATAGTGTAAAATTTATGTTAAATATTGAATATTCAAAATTAAAATGCAAAAAATGAATTTAAGACAAAGAGATACCTTTATTCGACAAAGTGGTGGTTAAAACGCGGCGTTCAAAACCGCTAATGTGAAAAGCCACGGTGCTTCATCGCAGATGTGCGACGCCTTTGTTGCGGACCGCGTTTTCCGGCGCAGTGGCGCGTCGCATCGCCTCGGCACTTGAAGGGTTAACACGAGGGGTATCCGGTTCCCCCGCGGGCGCTAGGCTTGCTTGTCGTCGTATATACTTATAGCTAAGTAAGTACGTATATTCTTGACTCTTGTATATGCTTTTCGCAATGCCTCGTCTGGTGACTTCAGTAGATACGGGACTTCGTAGTGTGACATGAAAGTCAACGTCAATAATATCGATATGTATCGTCCATCATTGTTCAATATCGACTAGTTCAGTTATTTGTTTTCTTCAAATACACTAATGAAAATACAGTTTGTTACTATCGAGTAAAATAATTAAGTAAGCAATGTTATACAATAAAATATGTATTTTTTTAAAGGCAGATTAAGACGAAATTATAATAATGTGAAAATAATACGTAACAAAATCAAAATCAAAAATCAAAAAAATCTAAATCATTTTATTTGCCATTGAATAGGGTAATAAAGATGTACAATAATTAAATAAGCACTCCTATCAGCCATATACTATGACATGCAAATATTCTTAAATGGACATTTACATTAGCGTTGAGGAACACATCTTAGAATTTTTATAGTTATGTTCAAAAAACTCTTTTGTTGAATAGAATACATGTTGATTGAGCCAGCGTTTTAAAGCGTACTTTAATTTACTCAGAGGCAAGTCCTTTAATTGTTGAGGCAGTTTATTATATATAAGAATACACATTGCATATGCATTTTTTAGGAAGCGTGTGCTCTTCGGAGTCGTTTCAAACACTTAGTTTTCCAGGATACCTACTGTTCCTGTTATTCATACTTTTAGCTAGTTTGAAATAGTGAGGATATAATTTGACAAACTTTACGATCTCGAAGATGTATAGGCATGGTAATGGGAGAATGTTCGAACTTTTGAATAAAGGTTTACAAGAGTCTTCAGGTTCAGCTCCAAAAAAGGCTCGTACAAATCGCAAACTATATAGGATTAATTAGAAAATGATACTAATAACAGACTTATATACATTTTACTACACAAACAAACAGAGAAAGTTAATACAAATGTTTGCCCTGGGTGGGGATGAAACCCACGACAAGCGCCGTAGAAGTCAGGAGCCCTAACCACTCCACCATAAGGGTCAGTCATAAAATCATTTTCTTAAGTTCATCAAGCCGTTATATATCCTGCCACCAGCCAAACAAATTAACAGATAAAATTACACCCGAAAACTTTACTTACCTTTGTTTCTGTGGCGGTCGGCTAAAGATAATATAAAATTATGTCACATGTAAAACATACCTGCAGAGTTATCCGTCAACGCCGCCGCTGATCCGGCTCTCCGTCCCATGTTCTCTAAACAACTCAATTAACTAGTTGAAGCAAAAAACCATGACATCCGCATTACGTTTATCTAACAATAAAATTAATATAATACTCAAACTCATAACCTTACAAATACAACATTAAAAATTAACTCTTAATCATGGAACGTTAGGGTTAATTTTCCGACGCTGCATGTGAGTAGGGTAAAGGTACCGACTGGGCCGGTCGCATTAACCCTGTCAACGCTTCCTTGATTTATCGCGGACAATTATTCACACTGAGGTCTAAAAGGCCGAGAAAAACACGTGTCGCAGCGTGTTTTACAAACATTGCTTAGAGGCACGCTCGCCGCCGCGCTATGCTGCGTACAATATAAAAGATTTTGACGAATCATCGCCATTCAGGCTATAGATGGGATTGACAATAAAAAGCTATCGTTTGTTGTCTGTCGATCTGTCTAACCTATGTCGCTTTGAGAATATTGTATGCACAGACAACAATTAAGGATGAGGTTACTCTGTGTTAAAAATATATGTTATTTTTTAAATTATTAATATATTTTTATTACATTTACCTATGTATTTTTTTAGGATAAAAGTTACAATAAAAGTTCTCTCAACCCGCTTAAATTTTCCTTTAAAAAGGATTTGTAAAGGAGTAGGTATAGTAGCCGTTAACTTGCCCCCACTTTAGTTTTAACTTTTGTTTTAAGATGCTGAAATAACACAAAAAATGGAATTGAAAATAGAATGAGTCATGTAGTTGAACAATTCATATGAAGAGTTTAAAATTTTCTTTTCTTCATCAAAGTTGCAAAATAAATGTCATTCCTTAATGAGTTGACTCTCCAGTTAACAGGTCTTACACCTATTTCCTACACCTATCAAAACAGGGTTAATATACTTTGCCTACTCATTAATGTAAGTAACACCAAACATTTTGGTAAGTGTATGAAAGCAAATAAAGAGCTATAAACTATTTTGTTACATACTGTATACTAGGGGGAATCCGGAAAATTTACGTCCATTTTAGACCGCTTAATCGACGTCGCAGCCATTAAAGCAAATAATTTCCTCAATTCAAACTACAGTAATATAATGCCTCATTGAAATCGTTCCTAACAACATTCACACAATTTGTGGCGATACAAAGCCTCAGGTCTAAGGCCGCGTGGGAGGAGAGCCTTCCGATTGAGACATCCGACCCGCCTTCAAACGCGCCGCGCCGCGCCCGCGCTGCACAAATTACCCACTTGCACCTGATCAAATAGTTTTAACCTTTATCGCTCTGATTTTAGAGACCTATCTTAATAATTTGATGGGTTAACAACGGAAAATAAGTTGGGAAAATCCTTATCCATTTAACCCTTACATTCAGTATGGTATTGTTGTTAAAATTTGTCAGATGTGAGGTGTATACGACCTCTTTTGAAGGGCTTTTTTGTTGTTTTTTTTCCCTCCAATCTTGGTACATTAGTCGCTGTTGATATCGGATCGTGGCAGTGAGTGCTAATGTGTGACGTCACACCGTATTGTTGTGCGATAGAGCTTGCATTGTGCGTTTGTGTCTTATCTATGAAGCCGCGTCCGTTTTTTAAGGGGTTTTGGCGGCTTTTCGACTCATTGTGCCATGTGAGAAGTTCAACCTTTTTAGAAGATTATCTCTGATGTTAAGGCATTAATCTTAATTTGTATTGTTTTGTTTAAAAGCACGTAGGTAAATCATCTGAACTGAAAGGAATATTTTTGCTCTCCTGTCTCTACATTACCGTACAAAATTGGTTTGTTAATCTGATTTTGTTTGTTTAGAATAGGACTAACTCAGTGAAACGTCAGCTCGATAACTTATGAGTTTATCGCTTGATTTCGAATGTCTGTCCTCGATATTCAGTACCTCAAAGCCCTTAAGCTCGAGCATCCGTTTTGCCGAAATTCCACTTCGCCAAACAGAACGTCGAACATTCGTTTACTCAACATGGAAGGTCATCATCATCGGCATCCGAAAGACCACTGCTGGGTAAAGGTCTCTCCCAAGGATCTCCACGGTCCTGTGCTGCCCGCATCCAGCATCCAGCTTCCAGCTTCCCGCAACCTCGATATGACATCGAAATCAAACATGAAGATAAGATAGCCAGTTCCCCATTGCGTTGGGGAATCTTGGTAAGCCCGCTTCCATCTTCTGTATCATCTTCACTTACCAGCAGGTGAGATGATGCCAAGGGCTTACCAATTGAAGGTAAAAAAAATACCAGTAACTCCTTTGTTACGCAAAAGCTTGCATTATGTTTCCCAAGTTTCGTCACAGGTTTCAAACAAAGTCAAAAGTTCAAAGTTAGGTGCATTTCGATCAACTCAACTTTACTCACTGGAATGCGCGAAACTCGAGTATTATTTATTTTTAAATATCGATGCAAAAGAGTTTATACTTTTAAAGCCTATGGTGTCTGTGGCTTGGTAGATCTCAAACGGGTGAATTAGGCTTTTTCACTTGGAAGCAGGTTTCTTACCTATATTTGATGAAAATTGTTTCAGTGGTTTTTTAAAATACATATGCTTTTGTTAAATTTGGGATTACAAACATTAGTTCATTTCTTTAAATCATGTTGATGTTTTTATTTAAATTTAATCATTGTTTCACGGGTAAAGACGAGCCCCTTCGACACAAGGGATCCTGGCGTAGGAGCTAGTGTAACTAAAATATTTTGTAAAGTAGGTATGTTTTAATTTGTATTTTTATTTTAAATTATTGAATTAATGTGTAACAATAAATCTAGTCTCGCGTACATACCACATGAAATATGCACAAATATAAACAGTAAACTTTCTAAACCTCTTTTCTTCTCATTTGTCAAGTTTTTCTGACCTTGTAACACATCATATTACAAAAAATCGATACTCAAACAGCTCAAGGGCTAAGTATTTTACCAATGACTAGGTTAACAGACCACCATAATCACAGGGTGCTCCTATATTGGTAAATGTTTGCACGCCTGCGCCCCGCATAGGTTCCCACGACGCCCGCCCACACTGGGAGTGAGATATACATATGTATAGTCACAGAAATTTATAAAATGTATAATATTCTAGTATTTATAAAGCAATAAAAAAATTACACGCGGTTTCATTTGCGAGAAATTGGAATAGAAAGTACCTACTACCTAACTTACTTTTACTTACTACTGCAAATCGATCTTTTTAAAATATTCAAAAAATCAAAATTCAAAGCATTTATTTCTTTACGTAGGTACATTAAGCACTCTTATAAACGTCATATCATTTTGCAGGAGGAATGTTGAGAAAAAAGGCAAATAAATTTAGTTTTACGGTAGTCCTTAGTTCAATTAGGTAATTCAACTACACATTTGGAATATTTGTACAAATACAAATAACTTTATTTGCTAGAAAACAGTAAAAATATAGTTCTTATTGAATATTGTTTAATTTGGGTGTACATGTACAAGTTCCGCATGGATATAAAACGATTTAAGAGAAAGTATGAGATGATGCCAAGGGCTTAACAATTGTGGGTAAAAAAAAGTATGTAATGAAAAAAATGGTTTGAAGTTGTGACAATAGCCAAATTAAACAAACATTGAAGGCCATATAAAACTTACTTTGTTTATTTAAGGGACAAAATGCGCATCGTGACAGTCATTGTTTATAGGATGCCAAAATATATTCGCCTAGCGCGAAGTGGTCAGAGTAGCGCAAATGTATACTTCCAAATAATAATAATATTGGTTTGCTCCCCGCTGATTTGGATCGTGACCTTAGACAGCTGGGACTTCGAGGCAGACCGATAATAGTGGCTATGCAAAAGGCAGTTCACCTCGACAATGCCCGGTCCTCCAGCCGACTGTGCTTCTGCTGGAGTAGCTCCTGCCACTTGACCTAGCGCCAAGTGTGCAGAGTAACCCAATTTTATATTCAAAAATAATAATAATAATATCTGGGACAAATCACACACGGTCATCTGACCCCAAACTAGGATTACCTGTATCTTGGGAACCAGAGACTGATATACATACACATATACATTTAAATACATACATATACAGATATTATACACCCAGACTCAGAGCAAGCATTTCTGCTCATCACAGAAAAGTTTGCACTGTGTCGTCTGTGTCGTCGAACCCACGACTCTCGGATCAGAGGTCAGGATCGCTAACCACTAGCTACCGAGTCAGTGATGGTGCTAATAAAGTCTTGGTAACAAATGACTGGGTTACACATATTATCTATTCTACGTTAGTAAAGTATGTATTAAGTATAGCAGAAAATCAAAAGTGGATACATACTTATTTAAGTAATACTACAATACCTATCGCTAAGGAAAATGAATAGTAGTTTTGAACCACAAAATTATATGCCGCCGTTGCGGTCAGACGGCGTATTTTTTGGAATACCAATTTATTGTGAGAAACATTTGATAAGTATAATTCCATCACAGTTTAAACATAAATAATTTATTTTCATTGGTCCCACAGTCTATTTGCAAAAAAGAAACTGTTCAAGTAAAAATAGAGATAGAAAGAAAATAAGAATAAATAACGCACATCAACGTTAACAACCTATATCGTCCCCACTGCATGGGCATGGGTCTCTTCCCTTACCTCAGAAGGGTTAGGCCATACTCCACACACGGGGGTCAAGTCCGGATTGGTGGAGGTTGTAGGGTTAGTGGCCAGCCCCAGTGTCAGAAGTATTCAAGCCGCCTATAAGGCCTCCGACATGGCTTAACGACTGCCATCTAGTGATAGCAGCCGGCACCAACGGATTAACGTGCCTTGCGAAGCACGGAAATGGTCGAGATAAATGCCTCTAACAGTCAAACCCATCCAGGTTGTGACCGTGTCTATAGTCAGTTAACCTGCGTGATTAACACGACCATGCAAGCCGCACTGAGCCACGATCGCAAATCAACGTAAACTTAATGTTCATTAGACTGTAGGTTTCCTAGCGACTACTCCTTGTTTAAAACCAGAGTTAAGGAAAGTTGGTGCTCAAAAGAATAATTATAACTGCCGAGTGTCACATCACTAGTTTAGCGAGCAATGAACGTGGTGCGCGGACGCAGTAATTAGATTGGGCGCGTGCGCTGCGGGTCGCGACCCCGCGCCGGCGCCGGCCGCCAGCAGGGCAGTAGTGGTGCAGTGATCTCAACTCGGACAAGTGACGTCACTACCTCACACATGTTGTTTTTTTACCCGATTACGGCAAAGCAAAAAGGAGGGTTATTGATTCAGCATCAAGTTCAAATATGTTAATAATGAGTTACTAAATGATGTTCTCTCAACAGTACATATTTCTCACCCTATAATTCTGCTGTTCAAAGCAAATTTTAACTCGAATTTGTTTGCTTTGAACAGGTCCAAAGTAGGTCAGTCAGCTAATAAAGTTATATGAAAAAGTCCTTTTTTGCGTATTGAACCAAGTTGTAGAATGGATAATTGGTCAATTTCATGGGCTGCCCTTTTGTGTAAGGTAATACTTTGAAAAAATCAGCAGAGTTCTCGAAATATTTTATTTTGCCTATGATGGAAGCGTTCTTATCTATAATAGACTCTGCAAGTATATGACTTAGTATCCAATAGTTATTTCTCTTGGTAACCTCAATTTACATTTGTCAAAAGATAAAAGACAGATTACCTAATATGCTCTCTCCTAAGAAACAGTATATGTAATTCGTTATTTTGTTTTTATTCGTAAAGATAAGAGACAAAAATATCAAATTGCAATGTTATACAACACTTATCTACAGAGTTACAAACAAAGCGACTCGTCACCATCTTGATCGCCGGATCAGAGCGATTGAGAGCCAACAGCGTAGGAGTTCAGAGCGTAGCTGATGTTTGTTGAGGCAACATCCCGGCGCGACGCGCAAGTGGCCAGCACCGCACACACAAACACTGAACTCTTTGGTGGATATGCTCTTTGGTTAGTATAGAGATTGTCGCATGTAACACACAACAACATCCCCTCCCCTCCCCTAGCTCAGGACCCCCTCACCCCCGGCCTGCTGTGAGGTGAGGAGGGAACACACGGAACACAATTGTTGACACATTCCTTAATATTCCTAGACCGGGACTCTCAAAGTGTAATCAATTGATTCTAGTAGGTGGTCTGTGTACTGTTGTTTTGTTGATTTTATTTTGTTGATGTACGGCCAGTGTGTTGCGCATTCATACAATTTTACTGTGTTTAATTACCACCAAAAGCTGACACCCTCTTTTTATTGCTTCAAGAATGATGAAGGCTGTTGATCTGTCGAATATAAAGACGGTGTCCGTTTGAGGGCACATCGGATACTGTAACCTGTGGCTAGGGTGAATGTAGGATAACCCTTAACGTTTCACTCTGAAAATGAAAATGAAAATGAAAATGAAAATATTTTATTCGAAGTAGGTAGCAGTGTACACTTTTCGAACGTCATTCTTTTATCTACCTAATACGAGGTTCCTACCACTCGGAACTCGTATACCCACCGTTTCGGGAAGTGTTTGCGGAGTGAGAAGAAACGGCGGGCCCTAAAGAAACTCCCTCCAACACATTTTTTTTTAAGTCTTATATTCTATTACATCTTAATGCTAGATCAATAAATGAATTATACAATGTCATGTCTGTAAATAAAATATACAAAAATAAGAATAAAGAAAGGATTCAAAAGAGATAAAAGTAAAAATTGTTTGTAGCTAATGACTAACAAATTCCAAAAAACCAATGACAAGAGCAGGCCAGTTCACACGGACAGCACCCGATCACGAGTATAACGCGAGAGTCAGCCATCGCTCCCCTCAACCATATTTGAGGGAAGGGAACGACCCGGCTCCCGAGCGAACGAACGACCGGCTACTCTCTTTTGCTCACTGTGGAATCAATCGATAAATTTGTGTATAATTCTGAAAATACCAAGGTACATGACCAGTCCGGCGGCTTAGTCTGTAGAAACAGTTGGTTCTTCCTATACCTCTCGAACTATTGAACGGGGCGCATATTATGACAGTCACTATCAAGATACACAAAATATCAATCAGTGGCACTACGGCTTAGGTACGCTTTCACCTAAATAAAAACATATTTAAATAATTTTATTTGTATCTTAGCGCAAAGTTTGGGCACCGCTCGCTAGAAGAGTCCAAGCCAAGGCGCGCAGGCGCAGCCCAGGAGCCAGCAATTGCCGCAAGTGGCACATCCTCATCAGCCGCCTAATGCCGCGCCGTCTTGCGCGAGCGCACACGGTCGCTTCCTACCAATCTGTTTACATTCATCGCCTATGAAGACTTGATGGAATTGTCCCCTATTTGTAGCTCCTTAATATGGGTACTGGGAATGTGGGGACCAATAACTGTCTGGGAATAGATGTCTCATATTTCTTGAGACTGAATTATACAGGGTTCATAGGGATAATAGGGTCCTGAAATACCTGAAAAAAATAACAACTGCGGAGTAGAATCTTCTTATGACAATGAGGAACTTTCCCAAAGGAAACAATACTCAATTCTTAAAAACGTTTTTAAATCTTCCGCACAAACTTAAGTAAGTTCTTTAGAATAAGTTGTTCTGTTCAATGAGTGGGAAAATTCACGGTTTTTAGGGTTCCGTGGCTAAATGGCAAAAAACGGAACCCTTATGGATTCGTCATGTCTGTCTGTCTGTCCGCCCGTATGTCACATTCACTTTTTTCCGAAACTATAAGAACTATACTGTTGGAACTTGGTAAGTTGATGTATTCTGTGAACTGCATTAAGATTTTCACACAAAAATAGAAAAAAAAACAATAAATTTTGGGGGTTCCCCATACTTCGAACTGAAACTCAAAATTTTTTTTCATCAAACCCATACGTGTGGGGTATTTATGGATAGGTCTTCAAAAAAGATATTGAGCTTTCTAATATATATTTTTTTCTAATCTGAATAGTTAGCGCGAGAGACCTTCCAAAGTGGTAAAATGTGTGTCCCCCCACCCGTAACTTCTAAAATAAGAGTATGATAAAACTAAAAAAAAATATGATGTACATTACCATGCAAACTTCCACCGAAAATTGGTTTGAACGAGATCTAGTGAGTAGATTTTTTAATACGTCATAAATCGTAAACCGCAATTTACCTACAACGAACTTCAAGAACTTTTATATTATCATATCATATCATATCATTTATTCACTTCTTATTTGCAATTATAAATGTTCACAATAGACGTGTATAAATAGATGTTATATTAATTACAAATAACCTTTTCAAGGCATCAGTGAGTTTAAACAAGTAACAAATAGACAATAACATTATAATACTACCATGTCATAATAAAAACAATAAAACACTAATTATTTCAACGTAATAAAATTTAAGGATATTCACATGTCACTTCAAAATAAAAATAATAATACTATGTCAATAAAATAAGATTGATAATTAAATTTAAAATGTCATATTAAAAACATGTTATTTTCACAACTTTATAACTTGTCATCAAAATATTCTTTAATAGTATAATAGTTTTTAGACATTAGCATTTTTTTTAATTCATTTTCAAATTTACTTCCTTGGAGGGCTTTAATTTGAGTTGGTAAATGGTTAAATGTTTTAATAGCCATGTAAAATGGACCGCTTTGGTATAGAGCAAGACGTGTTGCTGGCAATACAAGATTGGAAGTAGTGCGCTTTATTTTGAACAAACCGGCACAGTTCAAAAATGTATACACAAGTAACTGTTAAAATTTTAAATTTAGCAAAGAGCATTCTGCAAGTCTCTCTTCGTTTTGTAAGTGTTATAATTCTAAGGCAACGTTTTTGTAGGACAGATATAGTGTGTATGTCGGTTGAGTTACCCCACAATATGATGCCATATCGGATCCAAGCCGCGGCGTGACTGTGGTACGCTGTGAGTGCACACTTCTCATTTGTACTTTTCCTCAGTTCTCGCAAAGCGTATGAGAACTGACTAAGTCTGCCCGCGACTAACTCAACATGGCTTTTCCACGACAAGGTAGATTCTATGGTAATTCCTAAAAACAGGAACTTATCTACTTCTTCTATCTTCTTGCCTTCTTGAGTTATACATATAGATAATGGTGTTCTTTGATACGGCCGGAACTGCATTAATTTTGTTTTCTCATAATTTAAAGTAAGACCTATTGTTTCTAAGTAATTTTGAACTTTATCTAGGGATTCTGAAATTGAATTTTGCAATTTGTTTATGTCGTTGTTGTCACAAAGAAATAGCATAGTGGCATCATCTGCAAATAATACTATTTTATGTGGCACAACCGAAGGCAGATCATTTATATATGACAAGAATAGCAAACAACCCATTACGCTACCCTGTGGGATGGAACCAGTTAATGTTTCAGTAGTAGAGTTAAACCGTAGCAGTTCTCGGCTCACTTTGTTAAAGTGCGTTATTTGTACAAACTGTTTTCTATTAGATAAGTAAGATGTGAGCCAATCCTTTGCTTTTCCACGTATACCTAATAGTTCAAGCTTCTGCAATAAAATATTATGAGAAACCCGATCATACGCCTTAGACATATCCATAAAAATAGCAATTGCGCATTTATTTTCATTTAATGCATTATATATGTCAAAACAACAATCAAAGACAGCGGTTGTTGTCGAATGGTTTTTCCTGAAACCGTGCTGGTTTGTGGTAAAGACATTAAATTTTTCCAAAAAACTATACATTCTTTGGTACATTATCTTTTCAAATATTTTAGATATAACAGGCAAAAGGGCTATAGGGCGGTAATTAGACTTTCCATGTTTATCTCCCTTTTTAAAAATAGGTTTTACAATAGCTAATTTTAATATTTCCCGAAAAATACCACTTTCATACGATTGGTTTACTAGAAATGTCAGGGGTGATACAAATTCGTCCACACACTCGGCTAGTAGTGTCGACGGGATCTCATCATGACCACACGAATTATTACGTTTGAGATTTAAAATTATTTTTCTTACTTCTATGTCAGTTACGTTATTCAAGAAAATTGTATTTGGTAAAGTTTTTGTGTCAAGGTTTGGAAGAGTATTTTTATTTAAACTTGAACCTATACTAAGATAATATTTATTGAATGTGTTGGCAATTCTAGTTGGAGATTTATTCTGATCAATTAATAGAGGTATTCTGTTCAATTAAAGTTATGTTTTCTTGTTGTTCATTTTTACCAGGCTTAATTTTTTCATTAATTATGCTCCACATTGTTCTATATTTATTGCGAGAACTGTTTATTCTGTTAATGTATGATTTTCTCTTTTCGGAAGCTATTATTTTTCTCAATATTTTGCTATATGATTTTGCATAAGATAGTAAGGTTTCATTTTCGAATTTTGTTAACAGATAACGGAGGGTACGTTTATGATAACAACAATTAGGTAATCCACTTCGTTTTCGTGTTATTGTGTTATATTATGTTACTTGCTGCTACGGAACCCTTCATGGGCGAGTCCGACTCGTACTTGGCCGCTTTTTTTAGGAGTTTTAGAAAGACCTCATTAATGTTTTAGGGTTTGTGGGACAATGATTATAAATGGTATTTGCTTCAAAAAATAAATAATTGTAGTCACAAAAATATAATTCAGTTCAATTCAGCATCATCATCAGCCTGTATTTGTCCACTGTTGGACACAGGCCTCCCCCCGGCAAACCACGAATATCTTCTTCGGTCATGCGCTAGCGGTCACCAGCAACCCTGCGCCAATCATCGCTCCACCTGGCCGCGGGGCCGATCTCCGTGATCAACACATTAATATTTTGAACAACAAACTACGTTAGTTTTATAAAGTCTTATTAATTATATTTGTTTCCCAAACGTCCGAAGGTTCCATCGCAAAAGGAAACCACAGCAAATTCTTGGAAATGAGACTACGTGACTGAGTTTGTTATAAATAAATACCAAATTGACGGAGCCATTTGCTACTAATCACTTAGTGATTAGTGCCACGCGATGGCCATTTTGCGTCTAGTCGGAAGAATCAGGTTTCGGTATCAATAACTATAATATTTTCCAAAAAACAACTACTTACATCATAATTTTGCGTTTGTGTACAGTTGTACTAACTTAAACTTAGTTATTATTCCGCTGCTGTATACCATTGAGGAGTTCCCCACGACAGGCTGGATCAGCTCTAGGGAACCATTTTCACAGAAAATTTCTATGTGCCAAGTTTTAATACATCGATTGACGGGAACTCGTGGGCGGCCAAATGTAATGAATGTAAAATACCGTGTTATTTTCCACCCTTAGAGGTGGAATATTTACTTCAAATTTAAATGGGACAACCTATATTAAAATATAAACGGTTTACAACTTAGATAGGACGGACAGATAGACAGCGTAGGTGTACAACAGGGTCCATTTGGCGTACGAAATTTGTCAAAAATTGAAAAGCAAGATCAAGTTCTAGTAAATCGCTATTCAAGCCACTAAACCTTAGCGGCCGGCTGGAATTCTCTTGAATTAGCTTTTAAATTTTGATTCCTACCACTCGGAACTTACGTAGATACACTTAATATTTCAGAATTAGCGTAGCGAAACTATGAATGTTTAAAAAATCCATTAGGATTCCAGCTCTAAGTGCAGACTGGAACTAAAGGCGCCACGCCGCTGACGTTTCTGATCGACTTACAGAAAATCAATTAGCAACAATGATACCTGTCGCTTAATTAATTACCCATTAGCATCGCGCCATAGCGCGTACGTGACCAGCCGAGCGTCGCCTACGCATCCAAACAAACAATTTGAAACCCATATAGATGACTATTATAATGTAATTAGTGCAAGCAGTGTTAAGTAACAAACTCGGACGAAATGCCACGGTTACGAGCAGAAATCGAACTATCTTAATATGTTCCGACAGGTTATGAATGGATTTCGGAAAACAAAGACAAAGAAAATCGTTGTCAAAAACTCCTACAAGCTGTTAGAAATAATGCACTAACAGCAAAGCAATGGTATGGGCTTCGGAAAATAAAGACAAAGTAACCAAAATCGTTGTCAAAAAACCTTACAAGCTGTCAAAAATAATGCACTAACAGCAAACAGCAATGAAAACAAAAAGCTCACATAACCATAACCAAACCAACCCCCAACCCAACCATAACCAAACGACACATTTACCGACTCTAGTATTAGACACTGAAAATCTTTCTGTAGTTACTAGATGGGGTCCACAGGCAGGTCTCAGATTTATACCACCTAACATATTAACATTTTTATTATTATTTATTAATGAAAAGCTCTAAGAAATCGGAATGTTTTTAGATAAAAAATAAATATTCGAAACAAATACACGGTCTTCTGGCCCTACCCTAGGATTTTGGGGATATTATGCGTAGAGATGTAGCCTCACTCTGCATTCTCTATCGCATGTACAATGGGGAGTGCTCCGAGGAATTGTTCGGATTGATCCCTGCCGCCTCTTTTCGCCATCGTTCTACGCGACAATATATCCATCCCCATCACATAGATGGTTGGCAGTCCATAACTGTGCGTTTCACTAGAAACTTTCTGCGTCGCACAACCAAACTGTGGAATGAATTGTCGCCTGCGGTATTTCCGGACCGATACGACATTCAAACCTTCAAGAAAAGAGCGTACTCCCATATCAAAGGCCGGCAACACACTTGTGACTCCTCTGGTGTTGCGGGTGTCTATGGGCGGCGGTAATCGCTTACCATCAGGTGATCCGTCTGCTCGTTTGCCACCTCTGCCATATAAAAAAAACAGAGCCTATGATATACCTACTTTGTTATTATTTGGAACCAATAGTTTCCTACTGAGCAAAGGCCAGGCTACCACCGTCCATTGATCCTCGAACCTGTCTAACTCATACTGTATACATACTTATAGATGTTTTAAATATATATATACAGGGTGTTAAAAAAAGTGCGTTTGAAATTTTAAGGGGTTACTCAGAATCAAGTACAGAACCCAGGAAAAATATTGAAAAAATCCGCTCTTCAATTATTTTTTTCAGATTCTCATACTAAATCTAAATAGTGAATCGAGAATTTGTATGAAAAACTGCAAAAAAAAATTGAAGAGCGAATACTTGATTCTGAGTAACCCCTTAAAATTTCAAACGCACTTTTTTTAACATTCTCTATACTTACACATTATTCAAATTCATTGATTTGAGAATGTAGGCATAACAGTGACGTAACAAACTGCTCACCAATTTGACAAATATTCATTGTCTTTCTTCTAAAGTATAAATTACTACCATTAAATAAAAAATGACAGCGTCTTTTCAAGTCATATTGTGCATTTTAACCTTTTTTCCAACTAATAATAATAAACAATAATAACCGGGACAAATCACACACGGTCATCTGGCCCCACACTACGATTCCCTGTATTATGGGAACCAGAGACTGATATACATATACATAATACGTTTAAATATAAATACTTTTATTTTAAAAAAATCCTTTAAAGAATTTATATTCATTCTTCATTTTTAGTTAAATTATTTAAAAAATTAAAATAAACTTACTTCGATTAGAAACATGGCATTTTTAGACTATTGACCGATATTAAATTTCCTTATTTTATGTCAAACTAGCTTTTGTAAGCTTGTTTTATTTTTAACTAGCTTCCGCCCGCGACTTCGTCGGCGTAGATTTTAGAATTGGATACGGAGAGAAAGAAAATGTTAAGATGCCATCTAGTGAAGAAGTGGAAATTTTGAGTTTTAAGCATTCCTCCGGGAACCCTTAAGTTTTCTGGGATAAAAAGTATCCTATGTGTTAGCCGAGGTCTTTATCTATCTACCTACCAAATTTCATCTCAATCCATTCAGTAGTTTCGGCGTGAAAGCGGAACAAACAAACAAATAAACAAACAAACATCCATACTTTCGCATTTATAATATTATTAATTTAATTAATTAAATTAAATTAAATTAAAAGTGAGATGAGATACGTTTTTAACATGTAGTAACTAAATTGTAAGTTTTTTGATGTTTTGTCTTATCTATTGGCTCGTTTTTTGAAATTTAACCTTTTTATTTTTGAGGCCAATGAAATATTTCAGAACAAAAAAATTAACAAAACACATGTTATTTTAAGTACTTACAACAAAAATGTAAAATAATTCAATTGTGCCTTGAACCTTTTATCACGCCAAATACTTCAGCAGTGCACATTCTTTCTCACAAATAAGTACTTATCAAATCAACGAATCTATTAATTGCCATTAATTTAATTACGCAAATGTGTAATACCAATATTGTTAACACCTGACTGATTTTTCGTATCGTGTCTAATGTTTAGAAGACGCCACAACATTAAATTGTCGTTAAACCGGTGAATAGTGCCATTTGCGCCGGTCACGTACGCCAAAATAACTAAAACATGATACAGTCCCAACTCATTATGAGGAAATCGATGTCAAAGTACATTTTTATTTATTTTTTAGATTTACATTAATTAGTTTTTACATACATATGAGTACATACATTTTTATTATTTTTTTGTGTGACGTGGATAAAGGATCATCTGATAGAAATTTGCTGCTGCCCCGTTTGTGGGTTATCAATGCCCTGCCGGTTCTAAAGGGTCAAGATTGAAGATCTCTTGCCGGTAGCTAGGCCTCGTTCATAGAGACGCGGCGCGTCAGGCCGCGCGTCGCGCGGTCAAATCAAACATATGGTAGTCTATGAGAGCGTTCATATAGAAGCGTCAACGCGCGCTCATGAACGCTCTCATAGATCACCATAATTATGTTTGATTTGACCGCGCGACGCGCCGCCTGACGCGCCGCGCAACGCGCCGCGTCGCCATGAACGAGGCCTAAAGCTTACAGTACTAAAGTCATATAAGCTGACAATTCTCATAAAAATTGCATCGCTATCTAAAGATACGAAGTGAACTGTACGAAGTTAAAATAAATTGCTGGTTGTTAACTTAATTTAATGTGTACAATTAAAATTTATAGTCTAAAGTCTTGCCGCCAAACGTCAATGTTAGCAGCATTGATGTGTTCCGGCATGAAGATAAGATAGCCAGGTCCCCATTGCGTTGGGGAATCTTGGTAAGCCCGCTTCCATCTTCGGCATCATCGTCACTTACCACCATGTGAGATGATACCAAGGGCTTACCCGTTAAGGGTAAAAAAAACAAATACGCTGTAAAGAAGAGCAGTTGATTTAAAAATATATAGCAAATTTAAATTTAGGTATAGAATCAGTACACATGAAACAATAGAATAGATAATATCTATTATTACCACATCTATAATATTATTATTACCACTGGTCAATAAGACATTGTGTAAATGTCTTTTACTATAAGTAACTGTTGATAGTCATCGATAACAAGGTGAAAAACAACAGGAAAACTGTTGGTAAGTTATTAATTGGAAATTATGATCACATTCAGGTCGATGAGAACTAAATGTCAATGTAACTAAATATACATAATAGCTCACTACACAAACAAAACAAATAAAACAAGCGTCGGCGGCTCCACGGTACTGAGTCTGACCTCCTACCCAGGGGTCTCGGGTTCAAATACTGACCAATGAGCACAAAATACACAGATACAGAAGGTCCGCTCAATACGCTCACTAAAATCCTAAGCATATACATGCTTATAGGCGTAAACGGTCGTTGTAGGCAAGGTCACGATACCGCGTGACCTTGCCTCGAACAACCGTATATTTCTATAAGCATGTATATGCTTACGATTTTAGTGGTTTGTATTGAGCAGACCTTCTGTGTCTATTTTGTGCCAATGAGTTTTCGTAAGTACATTTTCATACCGATAGCTTTAACGTTAAAGGAAAACTCCGGAGGAAACCTGCACATCTGATTACTAGATGTGTATGTAGGTCGCGTTGTGGCTTAGCGGTATTAACTTCGACCTCCTTACCAGAGGTCGTGAGTTCAAATCCTGGCCAGTGTACCAATGAGTTTTTCGAAACTTACGTGCATTTTCATACTGACTGCTTTATCGGTGAAGTAAAACATCTGATTTCTAGATGTGTATGATGGTCGCACACGCCCGTAGGTGTAAATCTAAATGCCCTACACGTGACCGCGGGTGATGCTAAGTGCAACACTAGGCAACCGCCATCTATACCTTGTGGATAGAACGGTTAAAGGCTTTGACACACCAAAAGCAGGTCAGTAGCAGCGCAGTTTAAATGCGGGCCCGCGTATGTTGTAGGTAATACAAGAAATTATATGAAGTACGTCACACCTAATTTGAACGCGGGCCCGCGCTCAAACTGCGCTGCGCCGCGCCGCTCTGCAACTGCCGGACGACAAACCGGGCAGCTTGAGCGCGGGTCAGAAGCAGCGCAGGCGCGGCGCAGTTTAATCGCGGGCCCGCGCTGCTGTATAACTATGGCAACCATGTTAGCATGCCACACCGGGGGCGGGGCGGTCGCAGTGCAGCGCAGCGCGGCAACGCGGTTACACAGCAGTTGTATTTTTTTACAACCGCTTGATGGATTTAAACGAAAAAAATATCGAATTAATGCGTGGGAACAAAAATATATACGATTTTCGAGACAAATATTATAGAAATGTAACATTCAAGTAAAATTCTCTTTTTTGACTTAGAGCCAAAAGCAGCAAGAATCCGTTCGACATCTTGCAGCCAACTAACCTCCACCCGTCAACGTCACACTGAACGCGGTTTTAACGCGGGCCCGCGTTAAAACCGCGTTGGAACTGTTGTCTGCATTCAGTGTGCCGTCTCCCGCGCTGCTACTGACCTGCTCCGCGTCTGACCTGCCTTTGATGTGGCAAAGCCTTAAATGTGCCACACGATAAGAAGAAGATCGCGTTGTACACGTCATTATTAGGTATAAATCTAAAAATGCCCTACACGTAACCGCGCGCGTGTGTTTCTAAGTGTAACATCCAACAACCACCGTCTACCCCTTGTGATAGCATATTTATATGTAGAGTAGACTAAATAATTACCTTCGGAAAGTCTACAATGCTACATACTTCGAATGAACATAATTTGATTTGATTTTGAAGACGTGTAGGGCTATTTAGTTAACTGGGGCTTCGAATCATTATACTTTAACTTCATCATACAACTTGTGTTGTACGAAAAAAAATGAAAAATAAATCTTTGGAAAATTTCAACTCATAATAATTTGTAATTGCGTTTGGTTTTGGATTTTGAAAGAAATAAAAAAAAATAAGACATTGATGTTTGTATATTAAGTTGTCATCTATCATACTAGTCAACATCTAACTTTAGAGTAGAACTAAAAGACAACAAATCGATCATGTTTTGATGTAGGTCCCTGCAATCCGCACTGCTCTATGCGTTGTTGAATCAACTGCATCCCGATAGGCCTCCCTAGGGAGCGATCAGCCCTCTACCATGTAATCTTCTCACTGTGGGAAGAGCAACATACAACATTAAAAGCTTGTGTACATATTTAAACTTAATATTAAAAAATGCATTTTTGGATAACTGACGAAATAGATTAATAGTTAGTAGAAAGATATTTTCATCTCTTTTCGCATCTTTAATGAGTTTGTTTCATACAAAAAGGGTGTTTCAAAAAATACGTTACAGTACCGATATTAATTATATTATACCTATTAGGTATCTTAAAAAAGGAAATATGATCTTGCTATCATATAAAAAACAAGGGTTGTTAAAGAAGACTATGGTAATTGTTTATGGTAATAATCCTGTGAAAGTAGTACCCAAAGAACTTGTATATCTACTATCTACATATAAATTCCTTGGTAGTACCTAAGCAGATAAAGACAGGCATAACATCTCATCAAACGACGTCAAAACGACTGAATATCTCTGCCCTCGGACGGAAGACAGTAGCCGGGTGGTCGTCAGGACAACTCCAGCCACTCAGATTATGAAAGAAGTCTTCATTATATAAAAGGAGACAGTGACAGTTATTGGCAACGCCTGTCCGGAGGCGCCCGAGTGATAAATGGTAGATAGATTGGTGGCTGGGGACGGCAGTAACTGATTGTCACTGGATATGCAAAACCCACCTTGCGAGGAGCCTGAGATTCCCTAGGGCAATCAAAAAAGGGAGACAAGTGTCAGTTTTTTGACAAATCACATACAGTCATCCGGCTGCATACTAGGATTCCCGTCTATGGGAACCAGAGAGTGCTCCATATATTTATATAGGCTTTAATACAACAACATATAGCTATACAGATATTAAACACACAGAGTGTAACGCACACAAACATAGAGCGAACAAATCTGCTTATTACTCAAAAGTTTGCCCTGTCCCCACCTATAGAACCCTTGATCATCTGCAAAAGGTAAGAAGCGCTCTACGCATCTATTATAAATCAGTCAATTCAAACAATATTTTAGTAAGTATAATAACTAAATCAGACATTTAGAAATAATATAGAAATCAAGAAGAAGCAACGCAAAGAAATCATTTCTCATTGACAACAAACGTTTTTTCGATTATCCGAGTTATATTTTAAATCGGTAAGTAAATACTTCCCCTACAAACATACCGACATGTGAAAACGTATGAATAAAATAACCTGTATAAATATATTTTCAGATTATTAGATTATTTCAGATTAACTAATTATGCTCAGAATTCAGTATTTACCCGGTTATCTCTAACGTACAATAAGAAATTCTCCGAAATTGATCCTTTTTCTACCTCTAAAGCAAGTTACAAACATAAGATATCTTTAAAAATCACTTCTACCCATTAATTTTATTTGAGTCGTCACACACATATACACACCCACAGATACACAAACACCCACACACACACACACCCACCCACACATACACACATACACACACTCACACACAATCTTTTCTTCTCTTTCTTATAAGTACTTATCCTTCTGTTTCAATATTGTTCTCTAGTTTATTATACATATATCATTTATTATCACTTTAACTTATTGTAACTTACCTTAGCTCTTTAAACACGTTCTTCATAACTATCCGTGGAAATCTGTAAAGGCTTGACTATCTATTCTATGTGTTATACTTACTTCTGTTATTTATATAAGCTGTTGATTTCCCAAAATGTGAAAAATAAAAATAAAATAAAATAAATAAGATTGAATTCAATTAAGTAACTTATTACAACAGTTATTTAACTACAGTGGCGTAGCAAGGTGTAATCTAGGCGTGGGCGAAATCGCACAGCGAGGCCCCCTATCTTTCAGAAATTTTTACATAGGTATGATAAGATGGTCAGTCATTTCACGGTTTTATTTCCAGTGCTAAAAAACTGAAATGTGTGTCGAATAATTTTATGGGTATCATTTAAACGGTTAGCAAAATATTCGTAATTTTGTAAGCAAAAAAATATATTCGGTCAGACAAAATAACTAGTTTGTCAGCAACTTATGACCAGCAAACATTTCAGATTCGATCAGCAGTTAATGTCATACTGGACTACTCGAAATTTTTTTGGACAACCAATTACATATTTTGGCTGCATTGGGTGAACCACATTTAATCAAATGGTAAGCACTCAGACTGTTAGCAGAAATTCATTAAATAAATAAACTTTACTCGTCAAGCACAAAATGGGCGCCACTATAATTTTTTTTTTTCAGTACGTACTGTTTTATTTAATTAAATCTGTTAGAAAGTTCTGACAATAAACAACAAATCTGGAAGCCATAAAAGTAGGTAACAGCGTAGATATACGAAAGGGCGCTTTTGTCCACGGTTTTAACTTGAAACTGCAAAAAATGCAGAATCGGTCGCTGGCTTCGGACGGAGACGTAAGATATTTAAGAAATATTCAAAAAATCCTTGTGGAATCCGTAAAAAAGTGCTGACCATAAATACAACAACATCTGGATTCTGGGAGCCATTAACAGTATTGACGCAAATGAAATCGACAATGGGCGCTTTTGTAATAAGTTAATAACAAAATAAGAGGCGGGGCTGGCTAAGTTCGCCTTGTGCAGGCAAAAAGGTTTTGAAATTGGTCAGGCACAGGCTTTGTTGATAGTACGTACCGCTCATGTCACGCGTCAGCATTTTGCTCCGCCCACTTTAACGAAAAATCCAGCTTTTTTTTTTCAATACAAACGCAACCTAATTATTCATATAAGTTACCGTTTGTAAAATATGCGTACCTATCAGATAAACTGCCTATATACGATATATTTTTATTTTATGTACAGGTTTTATCTACTGACCAATTATAAAATCTTTCTAACCGAGTAATTATTTAATATCGCGAATGTTTATTGAGCAGACACATAATATTACAAGCTGTCTGCATACTAGTTAAATTGCTGACAATATTAAGATTTTTTGCAGCAAGATTTTTATTTGTTGCAGACAAAATATTTGTTTGCTGTCTCAATGATTAATTAGCAGATTTTTGTTGCTAACCAAATTAAATAACGGCAAACCATTTAATTACTTCTCTAATTTATTACGCAAAAAAATATTTTTTCACTTCGTACCTAATTCATCAAGCCCGATACTGAGTATTACACAAAACAAACTGAATAAAAAACGCACAACAAATTAACTGAGAATAAACAGCAGCTCGGGAAGGAATCTGTGGGAATGCATTGGAAAATATTAATCATTTTACAAAAATAATTGCTCATTCCACAAATTTCTATTCTAATTCTTTCACTATTCGTTCTATCCGACTGTGGAACTCTCTTCCTGAATTTATTCGCCGTTCTCCTTCTCTCAATATCTTCAAGTTGCAAGTGAAAGAGCACTTTTTAACTCTCTAAGTTATTTACGCTGTCACTTATTGTCTTTGGTTGTACATATTTGGTTATTAAGTATCACATTGTAGATTATGTATATGTTAGTATAGTACATGTTATATATAATGTATGTATGTATTTATGTATGTATTTATGTAGTAATAAGTATATATTAGGAGTTTCTTAAGTTCAGTATTTAGTTTTAATTGTTATTTTATGGTTTTTTTTATTGCGCACCACCCCTCAAATATGTTATTATGCAATTTCCTCCACTCAAAGGTTGTGTGGAAGAGATCACTCTTTAGCGATAAGACCGCCTTCATGTATAACTGTCTTATCATGTAATATTTTCCTCTTAATGTTGTGCAATAAAGTGTTTTCATTCATTCATTCAATGGCTTTGTGGTCTTCGTTTTGCTAAAGTCCTGTATTATATCCTTATAGACATGTAGTCGATTTTTGAAGCCAACTCTGCTGCGATTGACAATACAGTAAAAAAAAGATGAGCGGATTTTTTCAATATTTTTCCTGTATTCTATACTTGATTCTGAGTAACCTCTTAAATTTTAAAACACACTTTTGTTAACATCCTGTATTGCTAAAGCAAAGAGATGCTATTCCTCAAATAGTTTTTAATGTTTTTTAATACTCAGGTCAGCACTAAGAGGGGCCTCGCGCGGAGCCAATTTGACTTTAAAAACATTCCCACTTATTTGCTCGCAGTCTAAGAAACAACTGGATTTCCACGGTTTATCGGTAGTTTTGGTTGAATATATTTCATGTTGTTACAGTATTTTTTTAGCTATGCTTATTTAACTATATTTACACTCAAGGGGGCCTCGCGCGTGATCTTATTTAATATAAAAATATTACAACTTAAGGTTAAACGTCTATCACCCTATTTCATACAAAAACTGGCTAAAAACTACACAAATACACACAATTAAAGTTATAGTCAAATTAACGTCATCTAACAGAGCACTGACGTTTAACTTTAAGGTAAGTCAGCAGTCAGCACCCTAGTAGTGGGCCTCGAGCGAGACCCCACTATGATAGCCATCGCGGTTTTATTCATAGAGTATAGGTTATCACAGTTACTTTTTAGCTATACTTAATAGTCACAGGGGCCTCGCGCGACGCTATTTGTAATGTAAAAATATTATTCCTTTATAAATAAAATGGAACAATTGGATTTCAAATGTTTTTATGGTTATAACTTGATTGTATACAGTTTTGCCATTTTTATTTTTAGCCATACCCACATAAAGCACTGAAGGGGGCCTCGCGCGCGGCCTCTTTAATTACAAGATTTTATGAAATAATGTGACCAATGTGTGTGATTTTATGAAACAATGTGATTTTATGAAATAATGTGACGTTAGCATTTTAGGTAGGGGGCCTCGCGCGAGGCCCCCTTGAGCGCGAGGCCGTGGGCGAGGGCCCACTTCGCCCACGCCTTGCTACGCTACTGTTTAACTACCTGTTACACTTCCTCATATTCAAAATAAACATACAAAAACACTGTCAATACTCATTTCAACGTATTTTATATACTATCAACAATTCCAAACAAAGTAGTTATTTCCCTACATTTTTTGCAAACAAAAACCCCATTAACAGTATAAAAATTTACAAACAAACAATAAACAGTGCTTCTTACAATCCCACAATCCGCTGAACAAAGCAGCTCGCAGCTCGCAGGCAGCTCGTCCCGCCGCAGCCCGCCGTGATTGATGCCTCTGGCTCTGCCGTGAATTTTAACACATTGCAAAATGCCATTATATCTACAATGGACACGTCACAGTCCCCAGTTCACGCAGAGCAGTAGTTATTTGTAATGGGTCTTCACTTTGATTGACATTGTAACTTTTGAACAAAAACACAATATCCAATTCGTGGATATTCACACAAAATAATAGGCTCATCAATTTCGTTAGAGCTACGCACTTTCTTTCTATAAAGACAACAGTTGTATGTATCTCGTTCAGTTAAAGCACAAGTAGACAGGTTTTCTAGTTTACAGTAAACAGATGTCAGGATTAATCAACGCTTTTGTGATAATACTCACTTTAGTGAACAGTGGAGTAGGTGTACCAATCAAAATTCTAATAAGATTGAACGCTTGTTAGACATTGAGGCAAATTGTCTATCAACACATACTTTCTCCCTTCTCCCATTTCATTCTTTAATGCTTTAAAAACTTAGAGCATCTCCGTTCCAATCTGTCTTCACAGCATGGATGATGGCGAGAACTAAAGCAATTAATATCTTTGAAATAAAATGAAGAATTTGACACGAAGATGTTTTCGGTTTCAATCCTTTTTCCTTATACTTGTTCCAGTTTAAAGCACACTTCTAATATTGAAGGTTTTCCACCTCAAAGTTACCTAATCCGATTATAACCTCTAAGATTTTATTTGCTGAAGCATCCCAGGATAATTTGTTTTAAATTTGCTACCAGTAAAAAAGCGTTGAATCCTAGCGATGTTACAATTTCCGTAACATGGTTTGATTAGCTCTTCATTTCATTTCTACTCGCTAGAATTTTCATTAGTTTTTAATTTTTTTATTTATAAAATCTCCAAATGAGTATGGAAGTTATTATATCGAATAATAACGTCAAAGTTCACTACTCCTGTTACAAATAACTATATTAGGTTTTTTAAGAAAATTAAAAAAAAAGACTAGCAGTTAACTATCGAATGGCAATGATTTCATTAATACATAGTCTTTCCGTAACTTCCACAAGTGTTTAATTGTCATTGCAAATTAATATCTTCACTTCTTATTCAGCCGTTATACTTAAAAATACTAACCATTTCCGAAAAACAAATTACTGTGTATTTAGAGATTTAGCGGGCAACAAACCCGTTAAGTGAACTTCTGTGTATTCAACTGTTTAGGCCTAACTGTTGTCTGTCGAGTTAATCTTTTAAGCCCTCTTGCAAAGTAGTACAAACATTTGTTCTAAACATTTGCTTTTATTACCTTCTGAATCAAAAGTTTTGATTAGTCTTATGCTTATCTATATCCATTTTGGACACAATCTCCTGTCTGAGGAGACGGGAACAGTTTATTAGATTTTATTAGTGTGTTCTTTTGCAATGATTCATTTAAGACAGTCATAAAAATGGTGACTTTAAAAGTCCTTTCTTTAATGTTGTGACAATGGTAGCTGTGATTTACAAGGGGCTCCGCGACTACGGCGTTCCGGGAAGCCACCGGCACAGGGAAATGAAAGAGAGAAATATGGGGAAACAATGTCTTTATTTTATTCATATTATTATAGTATTTTTTTTATCTTAATCCTTAGGCTAGTCAATAAATATACACTTTGGAATTATTTACATTTCTTTACAATATAATTATACATTAGCAAGTATATCGGAATGCTACTGTGTGTGAGGTACAACAACAACAGTTCTAATATTGCAAACATAGTGCATTCATAAATTAAATCTACAGAGATTATCTCTCGACGTTAACCGTCCACTGGTCCTTTGGGTACGCTAACTACAGCTAAATCACAGATAATCATTTAGTCCCAAGCACTTTGAGTATTAGTTTCAGCCTCTATGAGATTTTTGGACGTATTGAGTCAGTGCCTGGTGAGGACCGTGACTGGTTTGTAGATGTGGGGTGAGAGAGGGTGGTGCGAGGGAGAGGGCAGCTCGGGACTGGAGGTCCCCGAGGTGGGAGGAGAGTGCGCCAGCAGCGGCGGTGACGGCGGCAGGTGTGGAGAAGTTTGCGCCATCATCGCTGAAGTCTGCGCAAGCGACGACGATTGCAACAACGAGGATTGGCTCAGGAACGGAGCCGACGGCAATCGCTCTGCGCCGTACAGCGCAGGCGAGTACGGCAGCGCGCCATAGCTCATTGCATCACCACGGAAGGCGGGGTGTACCGCACTTGGGGCTACAGGCGGAGTCTTCATCTGCATCGGCGCGTACCTCTGGTAGAGCAGCTGCGAGTACAGGCCGACTAACTGTGAGTAGGTGGCCGGCGGGTACGCTCCGGGCAGCGGCGCTCCCGGGAACAACGGCCGCTTGAAGCACGCCAGCCGCGAGCGCCCGTTAAGGGCAGAGCGTCTGCGAAGTTTGCCTGTAGTGCCCCCGATGAACACATCTTCAGCTGAAGCGTCGAGCATCCAGTAGTTACCCTTGCCAGGGTCATCGTAGTGTCGCGGCACTTTAACGAAGCACTTGTTCAGGCTCAGGTTGTGGCGGATGGAGTTTTGCCAGCCCTGCCTGTTCTCCCGATAGTAGGGGAAGTTTGTCATGATGTACTCGTAGATGCCGTTGAGCGTGAGCCGCTTCTCAGGGCTGTTGCGGATGGCCATCATGATGAGGGCGTTGTAGCTGTACGCGGGCTTCTCGTGCTTCTTGTCTTTCTTTTCGTCGTCGTCTTCCTTAGGCTTGGTGCAGTCGACGGGCTCGGTGCCGATGACGTCGAGCTCGGAGTCGCTCAGGTCGGCCTCGGATTGCGCCGCGTCGTTGGAGGACGGCGCGGGCGACGGCGGCGACTTGTTCGCCGCGTGATTCATCAGTATAGAGTTAATACTGAAATCTCCTTCGAACTTCACCATGTTGATCACTTGTAAACACTTTGTAAACTATGGAATTCGTACTCGGGCAGCGCTGCGCGTGCGGAGACACTGCGAGCGACGGACAGACTGGCGGCCGCGGAGGCGGGTGCTCGCTTTTATACGCAGCGGGGGAACTCCGCCTCGTGCGCTTTGCCCTACTGTGGGGAGCCAATGGGAGCGCGAGCTTTCTGTTACATAGCGCCACGCCCGCGTTCCCGTAAGCTCCCCGCTTCCCCAGGCGTCCCCGGCCACTCGGGGCGCTCGCTCGCTCGCCCGGTGCATTCTCTCGGAACTCTCGATGGTTTTATTTCGACGCAGACGCTACGACGAGTTTATTTATTATCTTGTATTTCTTTCACTGGCTCCATCTGCACCGCACTGTAGGCACAATTATAAAGCGATTGTGGTTTGTAATGTGATTAATGGCATTATAAAGCTATTAAAAGTGTTCCGAAAGTTTAAATATTTCACTTTAGTAATTACATTAGGATTATTATAGAGATTGTTTGTGTGACTTCATTGATTGTACTTTCTTTTTTTCATCTTTATGACTTTTGTGTGATTATAATTTGTGTTTTACATCGTCCTTTAATGTTTAGTGCTTTATTATTTTATTTACTCCCCATACCTGTTACATTTATGTGCATAGGTATTCAGTGGTGACGTGATGGCGATTGCGCAAATTTTGAGACTTTGGACTCCATTGCTCATCCATTTGTTTATCAACTTTGATAGTGATACAGCGCAAACAAATACAAGGAGTTTGTGTGTTTAGCTTTATCTACTACCTACTTAAACCTGCGCCATATGTTTTCATTTGTTTAGTGCAGCATAGTTTTATCTTCGGCAAACGTTTAATTAAGCACTTGTGGCCTCGGCTAACCAATAGAATTATTAACGAGTTTTGGGCATAGGCAAATATTATCTGGTTTTTACTTAAGCTTAAGCTTTAGGTAGGTACTTTAGTGATCCAAAAACTAAGCAGGGTCTATGCTCTCTGCACGAAGTAGCACACCTTTTTTTTTAGTACCAGTTACTGTGCGAATATCGTCTGTTTGTCTGTCAAGACCCTTTTTCTCAGGAACGCTTGAAACTTCCAAGTTGGAATCATGTTGTCATTACGTATTATATTATTGCAATTACAGTTGTTATGTTCAAGGCTAAATTAAGCAAAAAAAATACTATTTATAAACTAACAATAAACCTATCGGCTGGCTGAGTAATTTGGATGTGAAATCTTAACAAAAATTGACTTTATTACGATTTCACTAATATGGTTTATTTACTATACCTAATACCTAGTACTTTTTCTTTACTCTTTGGTTTCTTTAGGAAAGTTGTTACTGCATTTTACAAGACTGTATATATATTTTTTGTGTGTTTTTCTCTAATAAACTTGAAAATACATTTTTACAATTTTGCTTTTAGAAGTTTCAAAGAAAATAAGATATGACCGCAGAAAGACAGATAGACATAATGTTATTTTTTATATTTAATGTGAAGAACTGTAAAAATTTCACTTTTCATAGAAATCGATCAGTCCAACTTTTTAAAGGTGTAAATTTTACGTCATCTTATAATTGTGTGATACATATCAAATGAGCCCAAGTCCACCACTGCTATAAGGTTCACTTTTACAGACAACGGTTCACAAAGACTTATTGACTTCTGAAGTGAGCTGGTAAACTTTAATTTTAAAAGTGAACCTTATAGCAGTGGTGTACTTGGGCTCATTTGATATGTAGCGACACAATTTGCCGACTAAATCGATTAAGATCGAAAGGATCTGTCGTATGATTTTTGCTTTTGGCTTCATAAAATTATTGAGAAGTAAAAATGTATTTTCCTAATTTTCCTAATAATCGTTATATTTTACTGCGTCTCTTTTATTTATTATAAACTATGTCTACCTATGTATGTTTGTCAGTTCATTTAACTGTATTATTCTGGTCAACACAAGTTTACCGACTCTCTTAACTTCATTTATTCACGTTAGCTTCAAACCCTATTTAAGTAGGTAATAATATTGGCATATTAAGTAAATTCTCAGAAACGAAATCAACATCAAAATCTTTTTACAATCCGGCGGCCGTAAAGTATTTGTAATGGTTTCTATTGACAGAATATTATTTATATTACCAATCTTAAGACACAGAATCAGGGTATTGTTCCCTTACTCGAACTTAGGATCGAGTTGACTAAATTTAGGCTAAAACGCTTTGATGACTGGTAATGCACGCGTTAAGCTCTAAAGGAATAGAGTCATCACAAGTAAGCTGGTACAAGTGGTATTTTGGTAATGGCAGATTAAGTTTTTCTGGATGAACGACTCGTTAGTTTAGCTAGTGATAGAGCCTTAGAGTAGATAGATAGAAAGATGATCAGTTTATAATATTGCACGGGTTATAATAAAATAAGAGATAAAAAGTAACAGAAGATAAAAACTTAAACTCAAAATGTTATTTTTTTTTTCGTCATTTTTTTTCTAACTAGTACAATGTCCCTACCACGCGGGACTTGTACACTCAACGTTTCGGGAAGTGTTTGCGAAGCGAGAAGAAACGTCGAGCCCAAAAGAAATACGCTTCAACACATTTTTTAAATAAAATCTTAAATTCTATTTTTTTCCTTAAATAGACGAGTTTGTTGTTTTTATTTCTTTATGTTTAAATTACAAATGTCAATAAAAAAAAGATACATAAGAAGTGATAATAACTAATATCACTAGTCTAGTCAAAAATGCCCCCCAGAGCCGTACCAGCAGCAAAGGAGCCCATGACACACTTCGCGTTGCCGCGCTGTATGGCAATGGACAACCTCTGCAGCAGGTACGCCCCGGAGCGAGCGTCACAGCCCCTCTCACGAAGCCGACGGCCAACCTCTTTAATGAAAGCCAAAGCCTCTGTTCCCCAGCAGCCAGTCGTTTCGCACGCCAGTGGCACGAAGCAATAGTTAGCCTTTAAAGCCGAATATTTCTTTAAATTCTATTACATTCAATATTAAGTACAATCAAATAAAAATGAACCTATGGCCTAACCTTCCAAACCTAAGGGAAACAGTGGGGACGATGAGGGTTGTTAACGACGAGCCCTAAACTGCTATATAGGCTGAGGGTCAAATATCTACCAGGCTGAGTGACACCAGACACGGTCATAACCTGGATGGGTTTGACTGTTAGTGGCATTTATCTCGACCGTTTCCGTGCTTCGCAAGGCACGTAAAGCCGTTGGTGCCGGCTGCTATCACTAGATGGCAGTCGTTAAGCCATGTTGGAGGCCTTAAAGGCGGCTTGAATACTTCTGACACTGGGGTTGTCCACTAGACCCACAACCTCCACCAATCCGGACTTGGCCCCCGTGTGAGGAGTATGGCCTAACCTTCCCAATGTATAGAAAGAGACCCGTGCCCTTGCAGTGGGGACGTAATGGGTTGTTAACAAGTGTTAAGGATAGATCACAATTAAGTCGTTATACGAAATTCAGTTGCTGTGACAGTTGGAAAGGAATTATCACCACCAGAGACAAACAACTTATAAGTACATTATGTAGGTATGTTCTTATTTATTTATGAATGAGGCAAATTAGCATATTAGGTAACATCGGCGTCTAATTCGTTTAATCTAATCTAGTAGGTGTTTTACAGGTAAATAGTGACATTGTGTTTAAATATGTTGCCGATTGTTGCCATTATAAATGATCTTGCTTGTCAACGTAATATGGATATACTTAGTATGAAAAAAAGGATGTGGAGCATACCTATGACCAAGAAAGTCCTGGAGATAGAGGACGGAAGCAGTGAACCCGGCACCTAAGTCAAATATAGACAACAATAGGTACATTAAAAGAGTTTTATCTTAAAATGGCTTAAAATTTTAGAATAAAAAAGTTATTGTTTATGTTAAATGGCATGTTTCCATAGACAACGCTATATCATTCCCACATACTCAAAATCATCGTTCTATACAGGAATGGCTTCAAAAATTATTTCATGCCCTATAAGGTAACATTAGAAGAATAGAGAGGTAGAGAAAGGCCGAGAATTAGTTACATAGGTCAAGTGAAGGCCAAAGACAACGCCGTGTCGTAACCAGGAAGTCAAGGAGTTGGCGAAGAGTAGGAAAGTATGACGGTTGCTCCACCGACAAGAGCCTAGAAGATAAACACTCTTACGATAAAGAAGAAGATAAGGTCTTCGCAATCACTTTTATATTCATATTCTTTATTGCAATCACAGGTACATATTTTGGTAATGGCAGGTTAATTGTTTCTGGATGATTGACTCGCTAGTTTAGCAAGTGATAGAGCCTTAGAGTAGATAGATAGATGGATAATCAGTTTATAATATTGCACAGGTTACAATAATAAAAGAAGACATAAAAAGTATACACCAACACAGAAGACAAAAATAAAAATTAACCGATGGGATAACCTTCCTAACCTATGGGAAAAGACCCGTGCCCCTGCAGTACACGATAAGGGATAAATCATTTTTTTTATTGGTTAGGTTATCGGTGCTGGCTTCCAGTGGAATACCCTCCCCTCCTCATTTCGCACTCCGCTAAGCAACAGCGTACGATATTCCAAGGTCGCAGTGAAATTTATTAAAATAGGTACTTAAATACTGTTTGGACAAATGCACGAATTTTTGATAATGTTTGCCCCGCTTGCGCGCGCTGGCAGAACTGGACAAACACTCGCTCACATGATTACTATGCATTAATTTATGTGTTTGCACACTCTTGCATTGTCTTCGAGACAATAATAACCATATTTTGTTTTGCATAATTTATCGGATGATGTCAACATTGCAAATATCTGACAATAAAAAACATTGAAACGAAAATGTATTTTTTACTCTGTTACGAAGCGCACTAAGCAATATATAGGTACGGGGTCTTCGGCATATCATACTAAACAGCTTTTGTCCTACAACTTAGCTAAAAATGTCAATTTTTGAATTCTCAGCATAAAATCTACAATCTTTTATATACTTCTTCCGTATGAAGAGATGTATCCCTAGATTCCCTAGTAAACAGAATCTACACCTATATACCTAGGTATTTAGTTACACCTTTATAAAATATGCATCTATTTGTAAATTCATTAAAAGTTCGATTTTTTTTTACTTTGATTAAATTAATAATTCAGCTTCATACGTGTGTTATAGCCTTACTTTGTTCTCTAGTGAAAAGTCACCCACTTGTATATCATCATAATCAGCCGAAAGACGTCCACTGCTGGACAAAGCCCTCCCCTAAGGATCTCCACACCGACCGGTCCTGTGCGGCTCGCATCCAGCGGCTTCCCGCAACTTGTATATCATTGAGAATCAGTCCCAATTCCATTGTGCACTGATATAAAAAATGGATTCGACAACTATAATTATGATAAGTAAAGATAAATAGCGGTCTAGTTAAATATACTTACTTTACATGACGCATGTACATCTGCCTTGCACCGAATTACTGACGTTGGTCAAATTAAACGTTGACGTCATTGCATTTCATTTATTTTACAATCTTTTTGTATTAATACCTTACCTGTCTCGAAGAGCCCAGTAAGCCGATTCTCGGGGACAACTTTTACTAGTCTTAGGACCTGATTATCAGCGAGGTCCGACTAGGTCAGCATTTACTGCAGATCCATCCATTGGAGTCAGATAGCTAGCGTTACCGATAAAAGAGGGATCCCCTCTTAGCTATCTGGGATTTGGACAATAGTAGCAATGGTTTCACAGTCAACTTTATGCTACCTTACAAAACAAAAAAGCATGGCATAAAATATTAGCCCAAAATGAAGTGCATTAAAAATGAAACGAGTTTCACGAAGCTGTTTCTTCTACATAACATAGAGTTGCCTGAGAAGACGATTAGGTCTATCCACAAAAAAATCTGCGTCGAATTCAGCGCTGAAATAGCGATCAAATTTCAATTTAATTTCAGTGTAAAAAATCGGTGTTTTTGTAATCTGGACTCCGGGCGGCTGTTTTCCTAATAAAATTAACATTATAAGCTGTGGTCATTCATTACACTCATGACATCGACAGCGGGCTGAGATCACGACTCGCTCAATTGTCACTGTTGAGACCCGCACCTTAAGTAAGGTTAATTAATTGAAGCCCCCACTGCACTGTGGAGACGCGGTAGGGACGTGCCGCGCAGACGCAGTTGAAAATAAAGACTTGTTAGCAAACCACAGATAGAACATGCAGGGTGTTACAAAACAGGACCCGTCAATTAGTTCGGGAGTTCTATCGCTGAACTATAATACATTCTTCTACAACTGGCTAAAAAGCAACAAAAAAAAGAATGTATCTGATAGGTTTTTTTTTCAATATGGTGGATAAAAATTACAGGTATCGAGTCCTGCACCTATTTTACTGTGTGTTGTATAGGCGTCTAAACAGTGTTTTAATTTTCAGTCCACCCGGCTGCCTCTATGTTTTGTCTTCAATCATCTGCATACAAACTGCAAATTACTCCATTTTCGCACACCTAACTTCACCAGCGCTGCCCGGCTTTCTATTTGACCCGGTCTCGATGCCACACGTTCATCTATCAACAAGGGATAAGCCCCTGGCATCATCTCTCCTGATGGTAAGTGATGATAAATGATAATGCAGAAAGATGGGAGCGGGTTTACCAAGATTCCCTAATGTAATAAGGAACACAACCGAAACGTTAAATGTAAAAGTTCCGCGTGGTAGGCATCTACTTCAATAAAAATCATTTTGAGTTTGAGTGGAGTTTGAGTTAAAATATCTTTAAGTCTTTATGTATATCTGTATATTCTATGGAATGGAACCCGCAACCTCTTGATGTGATTCGAGTGAATTATCCACGACGTCACGGATACAGAAGTTATTCAGAAAATTTCGTTTAATTTGACAGATTTGCCATCCTTACGTGAACGGTTCTTTCGTACGAATTGTATGAACTTGTGTCGTGTATGGCCGATATGAAATTGAATTACAAGTGGCCGACATACGTGGGCGGGCGGAGCGCTTGCGCACGCTATAATGCGTGCCCCTACTAGTGCAACTCGAACCCGTTTTGTATTGAGAGAGAAGTGAGAAATAAGGTAATAGTGAATTTAAGATAATACAGAAAGACTAAACTTACTGAAGCATTTGTTCAGCGACTGACAAACTTCGAAAAGATGATTGTACCACTGTATCTTACTATTGTACCTTTTGTTGTTTTTTCTGTGTGTACAATAAAGAGTATATCTATCTATCTATCTAATGATAAATATTTAAATGTAAATCTCTATTATGTATAAATAGGTATCTACATAGTTATTATTTAAGTATGTAATTGTGTCAGTTGTTAAAACAGATGTCCCATTTTATTTAATATCGGATAATTAACATTTCACAAAAATATTTGTCAACAATAACCTTCGGCATAAATAAGTTTGTAGCGGTATTTAGCGGCTGCCAGGTAGGGGTAATTAGGGCATTGTTTCACAAATACCCGCCACTTGAGAACAAAAACGAGACTTACAAACCTTGTTCATTTTCTTCTAACTATTATGTTCGCCTTGGTCCTTATCAGTCAAAAGACTATTATACCAGATCGGGTGTAAGCCAAGGTAGCACACTTGGCCCTACCTTGTTCCTCATGATGATTGATGATCTGCCTCAAGTCATCAATAACGCTAAGTGCCTTATGTTTGCAGACGATCTGAAACTTTTTCTTGCCGTAGATTGTAGTGCTGACTGCCAGCAAATGTAAAATTATCTCCTTTACAAGATCCACAGCACCGATAATTTACTCATATAATTTGGGAAACACTATCTTAGAAAAAGTCGATAAGATTCGCGACCTTGGCTTGATTATGGACAGTCAACTCAACTTCCGTGAACACATATCAGCTACATGCAAGCGAGCCAGTAAGACTCTGGGTTTCATTGTTCGGACATCTTCTCAGTTCCAGAATGCCAGCACTGCAATCATGCTCTATCAAGCTTACGTTCGGAGTATGCTCGAGTTTGGTGCTGTGGTTTGGGACCCTAGAGAAGATAAATACAACGTGATGATAGAAAGAGTCCAACGTAAATTCGCCAGGTACATTTATAAAAGAACATACGGGTACTACCCCTTTCTGTATCCTTCTATGTTCGTCTCGGGAATGGTAGGTTTTGAGACTCTTGAGCTAAGACGTAAATTATTGCTGGGTGTCCATTATTTTTTGTTGTTGAACAATAAAGTAGACAATCCAGCTATTCTTAGTAACATAGGATACTTCGTGCCTCAGAAGTACACGCGCACTGGCCGGAGACGGCACCAGCTGTTCGCGTCCCCCGCGACGCTGCGCACGCATCACGCGCACAACGCTCCTACGGCGCGCGCGCTAGCACTCCTCAACTCTTTCGTGGGCGAGGTCCAACATGTCGACTTACACGCCGATTCACTTTGTCATGTGTACAAATTCTTAGGTTTATATTTGTCTCATTTAATATCTAACGTTCGTGTAAAATAATTATGTTTTTAGTATATTATGTTTTAATGTTTTTTAGTATGTTTTAGTATATTTTCTATTTTTGATACTGTAAGTGTAACAAAGTGAACGTTTTGGTTTAGACTGTAAGTTCATTTTTGTAAATTGACCTAAATAAAATAAAATGTCTCTTTTCGACAGTCTTTCCCTTGACCAATAATGTTGGTAGCTCCTGTCTAGTTTCGTGTTCTTTATTGGTTTTACCTTGGAAATAACCTCACTGGTTTGGTTTGGGTGGGGATATTTATAATGTGGGTTTTTTAATGTATTAAAATTGGAAATGATATAATATATTGTGTTATTGAAAAGTTACATTACTTATAAGTACGTGGTTTTCACGGCATATTAAAGTTTTAATGTTTAAAATTTTCGTATTTCAATCAAATTACGAATTTGCTTTTTAGGGTTCCGTAGCCAAATGGCAAAAATGGAACCCTTATGGATTCGTCATGTCTGTCTGTCTGTCCGCTGTATGTCACCGCCACTTTTTCCGAACTATAAGAACTATACTGTTCAAACTTGGTAAGTAGATAAATTCATTAAGATTTTCACATAAAAATAGAAAAAAAAATTTTGGGGGTTCCCCATACTTAGAACTGAAACTCAAATTTTTTTTTCATCAAACCCATACGTGTGGTGTATCTATGGATAGGTATTCAAAAATTATATTGAGGTTTCTAATATCATTTTTTTTCTAAACTAAATAGTTTGCGCGAGAGACACTTTCAAAGTGGTAAAATGTGTAACTTCTAAAACAAGAGAATGATAAAACAAAAAAAATATATATGATGTACATTACTATACAAACTTCCACCGAAAATTGGTTTGAACGAGATCTAGTAAGTAGTTTTTTTTTAATACGTCATAAATCGTAAACCGCAATTTACCTTTCATTCAATCAACTCAAATATTAAAAAAAAAACATTTAATTTTATAAACACAACGAACTACAAGAACTTTTATATTATGCTACTTGGTGCTACGAAACCCTTCATGGGCGAGTCCGACTCGCACTTGGCCGCATTTTTCAGTGCTATCACGATTAGTTATAACATGGCCGTAACATTTACAAAGTAGGGGAGACGACTGCTTGTTTTGAAAATTAAAAAATATAGTTTTGAAATTTAATTTGATTTATATTCTATTTTTTAAAATGTGATAGACGGATCACCTAATGGTTAGCGATTACCGCCGCCCATAGACACCGGCAACACCAGAGGAGTCACAACTGCGTTGCCGACCTTTGAAATATTTCCTATCCTATTTCTAAAAACTATTCAAAATATATTTTGAATAAATATACTTTGAATTGTTTTTGATGAGAATTAGAATAATTTTTACCGTCGCTAAAGGCAGGCATTATTTGGAAATAGAATATAATTTTTTTCATCAACGATTCAAAAACGATATTTTTTAATTTTTAAAAGGAGCAGTCGTCTTACTTTTGTAAAATACATTTATTTACTTATATTTCTTACATACTCCTAAAGTGAAAACATTAAAAACTTATGTTTGTTAATTAATCATGGCCACAGGTGGTGCAGTAAATGCGCATTTGCAAATATGGAATATTATTAATGCTTTTGCACGAAACACTTGAAAAATCCGTTTTTCTATATTTTATTTTGTTAAATTTATTTTTTATTTGTGTAACGTATGCAAAAAAGAGTTAACGAACACTCGACTAGACGAGGTGGCGCCACAAATAAAGCAAGCTGCTACGGCTGACCAAAAAATCTTTGGCGAGGTCGTTAATACCAGCGCATCGAGAAAGTTATAACTTATAATGCAAGTATGCCCATCGTGACAGCGTTATCACATGGCGTCATGACGGATAAAATCTCCCTCCTTTAACGAAAGGGCATGCACGATAACCACTCAACTATACATTGTACAAAAGGCAATATCTGAGCAAACCTAACTTATAACCCTAACCTAACGGAGTTCCGTACATTCTATTTTTCCCACAGTTGATATTAGGCTTATTGCGGGTGGTAGGACCTTGTGCGAGGTCCGTCCGGATCGCTACCACCATCTTACTCGCTAATCCTGCCGCTAAACAGCAGTGCTTGCACTGTTGTGTTCCGGTGTGGAGAGTAAGACAGCCGAGGAAATTACAGGCACAAGAGGCATTTCATCTTAGCCCTCTAGGTTGGCAACGCATCTGCAATCCCCTCCGGGGTTGCAGGTGTCTATGGGCAGTGGTGATCACTTACCATCAGGTGACCCACTTGCTCGTTTGCCTTCCTTATCACATAAAAAAAAAAAAAAAAAAAAAAAAAAAATTTGATCAAAACTTGTCTTATTTTAGCCGAATATAACTTTAATAATAATATGTTCATATCATAAATAAAACACCTTGAATAAAAGGTATTGGCATTCTGACTTGGTTCTTGTTATATTTGAAGTAGGCAGTAATTTTATTCATAGAGATGTCTTGCTCCCGTTGCGCTCACAATACTCTATAACATTATGTAGAATCGATATCACCATTACATGGGATTCATGCTGGTCTAGAAAACAACCTAGCTTAAAGTAGCTCGTTTGTTTATAAACAAACATAACAAACAACATAACATAACATTTTATAAACAAACGATATAAAATGTTTATAGCCTATATTACAAAATTATATATCAATTATAAATTATATATGTCAGGATCTTATGCAAAGCATCAACAACATTCCTTATTTCAACAAATGAACGTTAACTGCACCACCTGTGGCCATGAATATAAACAGAAATAAGTATTTAATGTTCTCACTTTTGCAGAATATAAAAATATTTATGTATTTAGAATAATTTTAACTAAAACAAGCAGTCGTCAAGGTAACTTTGTAACTTTACGGCTGCATAATAGCGAATCCTAAGCATTGCAAAAAGCAACCTACGGTACGTTTTTAAAAGCGATATTAGAGTGGCCTGCAACAGCGATAGGTGATAAAGTGATAACTGTTGCATTATACTGAATGCATCAGTTACAAACTCGTTATTTTAAAACAACGTAAACATTTAGGAGTCATCGTCATTACGTTTATGGCATTACCTAATGAAGTGTGCAAAGGTGTAAAGTCTATAAACCAACATCTGCTTGCCACTAACTAATGCTAAGTGCTAATGCTGAGTGGGGACCTTTTTGGTGTCACTGCGCTGCACCTACATTTGTTTACTTTAGCCTAAGCACAAGTATTGTACATTTAGGTGTTGTGTTTTTGACACTGAATAAATGATTTCTATTTCTATTCGACTACCTATCCTAGAAACTTAACTTACAGTCATGTATCTTAGACAATCTGTCACTAACCTATACTTACATAACATAACGTAATAGGTAGTTTGCTTATGTTTAAAATCCTTATCATACTTATCATCATCATCTGCCCGTAATGTTCCACCGTTGAATAACTGCGCAGGCGTGCACTGCGCATCCAGCTACCGCCAGCAAGCGTGCGCAAATAAAACATGTCAAATTTGAATCGAGGCGCATCTCATACTATGTTGCGTTCTCAGTCACCACTCTAGAAATAGCTTGATTCAGCGTTGTTAGTTTTCACTTATCACAGTCATCAATTCTTATCAAAACAATCAACTGATCTCTAAATCCCTAATTCACGATCATTCGTGACATCCTAACACATCGAGTTATAAGGTAAGGTACACTTACCTCGTATTTTCCTTATCAAATATCATACAGTCAGATACGGAAAACATCGCGCTCCCGTCTATCATTTGACATATCTGTGATACCTTGCATTACCAACATATCTTTGCTGCTGATCAAACAATCTCTCAACTGAATATGGCTTTTATTTCTATAGATTGTGGTCTAAAAGTTTACTAGCTGTTGTTAAGGGACCGTCTATCATAGCGTTGTCGGCAGGTCTCCGGCGATGGACACCGATTGCCCTCTGTCCGATTCGACTATTTGCCGCTATTCGTAGTGTCCATCTCTGCATTGTGTGTTTGTTTATTTTTATACATAGTATGGTCAAACTGATCACGTGGAAGAACTGATCGTGCCGTCGCATTGCTGAGATGTGAGGTTATACCCACTACGACTTTATCTGACAAGGTACATTTTGAAGATTTATTTAAGATAATAGGTACCGATTTTTTACTTACTTACACGCTTCATGTGACTCAGACCCAAATAAAATTCTCATTATGTATAATGATAATAGTTCATGATAATATTTTGATTGTACCTTTAAACTGGAAAATATCTCAACTCCCCTAACATAAATTAATAATCACTTGAAAAATTGTAAAACCAAAGTACCTATTATAGATAGGTGAGTAGCAAGTGCGTTCACAATCTTGAGTTATTCCACAAAGTGGCAGGCGGTTGTCTAGGCTATGAATATTTCACCAGTACCGGGGCCGGGGTGCCGTGGTGCTGGGCAGGCGGGCAGTGTCCAGTGATCGCAGTCGGCCACTGAGCTGCTGAGAACCGCGCACCTGTTTGGGGCTCCACTTATGTGACGCAACCGATCATTTTGTCGTAATTACACCTAATATGCGGCGGTTTATTAAACATCGAATTCGATGGAAATTGAAACTGATTTTATAAAATTTCATAAATCCTGTTTGTAGTCCTACCCAAGAATTTGGGTAGGACTACAAAATTTTATAGGACACAGGCTGACTTTTAGCTGACTTCATAGCGACAAATGGCAGATACTACTCTTGCGACTGTTTTTTTTTTAAGGAATCCAAACAGTCGGAGCAAAGAAGTCGATGTTTGTCTAGGCGACTAACTTTCTACCACACTGCATCGTTTGCAAACAATTTTCCCGTGGATTACCACGAGAACCACTTCAGGAATCGGGATAAAACACAGCCTATATAGGCTATATGTCCTTATCCTCGTCACAGGCTGTGCATGCCAAACTTCATCAAGATTGGTTGAGGCATTAGGGCGGAAGTTCCCTCTCAGGTGCGAACGAACACAGTCAGGCGTCATAAAGAACAAACACATTTTCATATTTTTAAGGATGAGTTAGGTTAGGTTAAGTTTGCAACTAACTCTTGTAAAAGTTCCTCGAAAGCTCCTTGTCGGCGAATAAAAAGTCACTTGTGAGTGGGTAGAGTTTAACGTGATCAATCAATGATACTGCATATTGTGTCAATAATTCTTCACAAAATTCAAAACGACTTTCTTATCTTGCTCTAATGTAATCGACTTCTTCTCCCTAGTGTGACCGGCTTTAGCCAGAGTCCTCTTTCTGACTTACTTCTCCACTTTGCCCAATCTTCAGTAACCTCCTTATAGGTAGTGACATTATTAAATCAATAAAAACTACTACAACTTTGTATTGCACTAGAATTCCAAGAAAACTTTCACATAGAACCCGATACAATTATTGCGGTACTTAAACACTTAATAGGGTGACAAAGTGATGGTGCGAAGAGAAACGAGTGGCAATGCAGGGCAGGCAATCGTCAAGAGTTCCTACACTCGAGAAGACGTGGGGACACCCTACCAAGGGTTTCTCATGTTAATCGCATATATCACGCTGATTGCGCGTATTGTAGCCGAATTGTTACAGTTTTGAAGATCTTGGGAAGAAACTTAGTGCATTCACGTATATTATAAGGAGTTAATGCGCGGGTATAGAGAGCGCTGTCGAAGTGTTAGAATACTTATGTTGTAAAGAGATGGAAAAGCTCTTGTTTAACAGTGGACGTCTTTTGACTGATGATGATGATTATAATGATGATGAAAGAGATGGGGACGCATCTTTAACGAACTTTTCCGGACCGAAATACAAATAGAGTATCGATAGAGGGTGGACAAATCATACAGAATACAATTAATAAATAGGTAAGCACTTACTAAAACATTTATAGCCGACATTCGAAGTAAAAGTAGTCTAAAATTTTGTTGTTGCCCCTGTTCAAATATTCCCCGCTTGACAGCAAACTATGACTTAAACTGTAATTAGTTTAATTAAGGCCGCGTACCGGGCCTGCATAAGTGATGAGGGTATTGAAGCGAACTGTGACCACAACATTAAAACAGCTTTTTTCCATTTGATCGGCGTCGTCACCTGAGCGACTTCTCACGGCTTTTGCCCGCCTGGTAGTGCGCCCTCGGTTGGTGCAAGAAACTTGTCACACGTTCATTGATAACTAACTATGTTTGTTAGTGTCTGAAGACTTGATAGGTGATCGCCAGTAATGTACCTCATACAAATCAAAACCCTCGGCTCCACCCCTACACCACCTTGTTTCCATAATAAAATAATCCACTCGGCAAGCGGGCGATCAAACGGTGGAACCAGGCGGCCATTACCGGCGATCGTTCGGTAATTTGTCGGAGGTACCGCGAAACTGCTATTTAGACTTGTTGGGGACTCTCACTCATGAATACTTGACCATTGTATTGATGTGCGCTATTTCTGTGAAGCCTTTTTGCTTTTCTAGAACAAGACGTAAGTACAGTCGGCATATTTGCTTGACTGTGATGAGTCTGTGCTTAAACTCTGCAATTTGGATGAAAATGGCCGTTAAATGGAAGTATTTTAGCAGACTGAAAGCTCGATATTATCGATACATACTTCAAAAGACTACTATCCTAGTACCTATATCGACTTCATAAATAATTTTGAAATGATGATGAATGATGCTGGCAACCCCAGCGCAAGAAACATCCAAAGCTAGATTCTCGACGATTTTTAATCATTTTTCCCTAAAATAAGTGGTGAATTTACTCACGGATCCTGATAAACTGCAGCCTAAGAAGGTACATAACCTCTCCGTCACCAAAACGTGCAAGTATTGGTCTTATTTCATCAATTTTTTCATCTTTCTGATGGGCGAAGGAAGGATTTTTGGCAGTTGGATTTTGAAAATCACCACTAACACACGTGAAAACACCAATTCATCATCACCGTACAGCTGCACACAATGATACATCAGCTGATTGCGCCTGCGCAACGGAAGTCACTACTGTTGTTTACGTCGAGCAGCTGTCATACTTGTCATACGATCAAGGCGTTCCGTTCTACGCATCAAAATAAGTACCTTTATGCGAGACGCGCTCCCCTAGCGGAAGATTTGCCTCCTTTGGTCTTCGGAACGAAACTTTATAAATAACGGCGAAGGGAAATTCGTTTATCTTTTACTAAGTTTAGTATTTATTCTAGAATCTGACTTTTGTTTGTATAATTATTTCTATTGATTTATTCATTAATTATTGTATTTAGTCTTGTGACTATAATTTAATGACATTGTGTATTTTTTTATATTCTCTTGTCTTTAATTAGTTTTTTCTTTTTTAATACTTAAATTAATTTTGGTTGTTTCGTTGGATACCTACCTACGGTAGGAGACTTAGTTTATTCTTTTAATATATTTTGTAACAATGAGTATCTCACCTGAAACGACATGCCCTCATTGCCCTGGTTCGACGCGCCTTTTCAGTCAACGAGGCCTTAAAATTCATATTGGACACAAACACAAAAACGTGATCACTCCACAGTTGGGCGCAGTTTCTCCACAGCTTGGTGCAATTTTTCCACCCGTTGCACCACCTGTCGTGCCTCGAAATCGTTTAGAGGAAATTTCGGGGTTAAAAAAACGTGTACCCGTTTTGCGCCACATACCCAAAGGGGCTCGCAGCATGGCAGCGGCAAAGTTGAGTGAGGCTATCGATAGGTGCCTCGAAACGAATAGTTCGGAGGACTGGGCCGCGCTACTTTGCTTTGCCTTTTCGGCTCTAAAGGTACCAGATAAGACAGCTCCGGGGAACCTCACTACGAAGGTAAAGAGAAATGTGGATACACTGATCTTTGATGAAGCGGACACAGCATCATCACCTCTTTCAAAAACACCTTCTGTAGTTAAAACTATCGAAGCAAAGGTTCATGAGGGTGACCTGAGAGGTGCAGTTCGCCTCTTAACATCGAGCGACTGCATCGCCCCTTTCTCCCCCGAGACCATGGCTTCTCTCCTATCGAAGCATCCCTCACCGTCCCGGCAACTTCATTTCCCCCCAGCGCCAGATCGCTCCTGCTCCCCACCAACGTTTAAAGCTGAAGACGTAGTCGCAGCTTTAGACTCGTTCTATAATGGGTCCTCCTCGGGTTTGGATGGAATTCGCCCTGGGCATCTTAAAGAACTCACGTCCGAGTCAGCAGGTGATAATGGGTTACGGCTTCTAGATTCTCTGACCCGTTTGTGTAATTTTTTGCTCAGCGGTCAACTGAACCCGGAGGTTTGCCCTTATATTTACGGAGCGTCACTGTGCGCCTTAAGAAAGAAGGATGGGGGAATTCGGCCTATTGCGATAGGTAACACCTACCGTCGTTTGACGGCTAAATTGGGCTGTTCCATCGTGAGAGACGCCATGGCTGATCACTTGCAGCCACACCAATTGGGGTTTGGCACGCGATCGGGGTGCGAAGCGGCTATTCATGCCACTCGCACTTTCGCTTCCGATCAGGCGAACGCGGACTGCATTGTGGTTAAGCTCGACATTCGGAATGCCTTCAATAGCCTTGAGAGGGACTTACTCCTGAGCGAAGTTCAGGATAAAGTCCCATCCCTATATCCTTTTCTACACCAAGCGTACCAATCCCCAAGCAATCTGTATTATGATGATAACCTTATATTATCGCAGGTTGGTGTTCAGCAGGGGGATCCGCTGGGTCCCCTTATTTTTAGTCTTGCCATCCAGAATGCCATCGTTGAGCTTAATTCACCATTAAATATTTGGTACCTCGATGATGGGACCCTGGATGGCAGGCCAGAAGTGGTGAAACAGGATATCCGAACTTTGTTCGCTCGTTTCAAGGATCTGGGCTTGGAGGTAAACACCGAGAAGTGCGAGTTTTTCCCCTGCAGTGATGCTTCTCATTCAAGCTTCGCCAGCATCGAGGCAATCGTGCCTGGCTTGCAGGTGCTAGACAGAGACGCCTTCTATCTTTTGGGTTCACCGATTTTCCCTGGTGCAGTTCCAGAAGCTCTAGAGATTAGAAGGCGCCTTCTCCTTGCCGCCCGAGCACGCCTGCAAGAGCTTTCCGCTCATGTCGCCTTGCTACTGCTCAGAATATGTTTTGCTATGCCAAAAATCACTTACCTGCTACGGACTTCACCCACCTGGCTATACCCAGAGGCCATTTCATCTTTTGACGCCACTTTAATGGGTACGGTGGAGTCCATTTTGAATGTGGAATTAAGTGACACCCAATGGAGTCAGGCATCGTTGCCAATTCGATATGGTGGCTTGGGAGTGAGGCGCGCCCGTGACGTCAGTGTTCCAGCGTTCTTGGCGTCCGTTAATGGGGCCGCGGAACTAGTCGCCAAAATTCTTTCTGTAGACAGCGACAATTTAAACATCCCATATGCGTCTGACGCTAGGGCAATCTGGTCGTCCCTTAATGCGAATGCTGACGCACCGGAAAATCCTAAAAGCCAGCGGTCATGGGACGAACCCGGGTCTAAAAGGACGCTCACCCATCTAATAGATAAGGCGTCTGGCGTAGACTTGGCGAGGCTTAAGGCAGTCTCTAGGCCGGAATCCGGAGCGTGGTTGCAGGCTTTACCATCGCCTCATCTGGGCACCCTTCTGGACAACGACTCAATGCGGGTGGCTGTGGCACTCCGCCTGGGCTGCAATGTGTGCGAACCTCACATATGCATTTGCGGCACCAGAGTGGAAGCTAACGGTCATCATGCGTTGAGTTGTCGGAAATGCTCAGGTAGGTGTCCGCGGCACCACGCTCTTAATGATATCATCCGGAGGTCGCTGATTTCGGCAAACATCCCGTGCCGAAGCGAACCGCCAGGTCTCAGTCGCACCGATGGGAAAAGGCCCGATGGTCTGACCTTAGTACCCTGGCAGAGAGGCAGGTGCCTCTTGTGGGATGCCACGTGCGTCAGTACCTTCGCCCCGAGCCACCTAAAGGGCACGACAAGATCCGCCTGCTCTGCTGCCGAAGGCGCAGCCAAACATAAGCACGAAAAGTATGCCCCCTTGAAGGAGACATATTTTTTCGTGCCGTTTGCTGTGGAGACTACGGGATGCTGGGGAACGGAGGCGATAGACTTCGTTCGGGAAATCGGTCGTCGCATCAGGCAAAGAGGGGGCGATCCCCGCTCCAGGGCTTTCCTGATGCAAAGGTTGTCCATTGCTATTCAGCGCGGAAACGCTGCAAGCATAATGGGCACCTTTGCATCGGGAGCGTCCAGGGGTGGGCTATTCGATTAACGAAGCCTTTTGGTGGATTACATTGACATGTGAAAATTTTATTTTATTTTTAGTTTATTTGTTATTAAAACCCCAATTAAATAAATTTTGAAATTATTCTGCTTCATAATATGTTAAGTACCTAGTACTTACCTGTATCTCATTATACTTTGGCGCAATTGATCATAATAAAACTTGTCACTTAAGGTTTTTTTTTGTGATCTGTGGTGGCATTGCCGAACGAAACATTTAGAGTATTAGGTAACTACGAGTACTTCCGACAATGCTGAATAATTGACTGAAATAATTACCACCTAAATACCGCCTTCCTAGTCCTAGCTTATGTGAGCTATGCCTTATGTTATTCAACATAAAGACCGTGTCATTACCGCAAACTATAGTAAGTTCTCTGATAGACATTCTGACTTGTTCTTTGATCGCTAACGCCCACTGAGCCGGTAGTTACGGTATTGTTCAATATTTATAACAAAATTATCCAAGACAAGGGACTTTGAAACAGCAGGTGTGTGGTTAATCTTCCAGTACAAGATGGTCTCACTTTCTAAGACGGCTTCGGTATAGGTTAGCTCTACTTATACTGGTAGTATCACATGGACATGCGGTTGACCGTACTTACCGGTAGCAATAGCAAGAAATACGTAATACACCCAATAATTTGACGTGAACTTTAATAATACAGTGGCGTCACTGTGGCTCGCCGTCCATTGCCAGCTTCGGAACTTGAAAAGCTGTTTCTTTTAATTTACTATCGAAAACTATTGAATACAACATTAAATCGTTAGCATCAGCTTACCTGAATTCCATAGAAGTTTTGTGAAAACTTAATAAATGCAACTAATATGCTTCTATGCCTTAGAACTGCTAAACTGATGAACCAAAGAAAAAAGGAGTTTGAGATAAAGGAACGGATCATATTATAGCGATCTTACAACCTTTATCTCCTCGCTACAACCTCAGTATAACGCGACATCAAAACAGCTCCCTGGGTGTTTCAGAACTCTTGCCTTTCGTAGCCGACATGACGGCCATCGCACACAATAATAATAATAATAAAAAAACGGCATCGCATAAATTACAACTCAAAAACTGTTACGTCTCAACACGGCGCATTCCGACACGAGCGTCGGTAGCGGAGCGCGCGTGAACTGTCAAAATGATCCGTCAGAGTGACAGCTGACCTCAGCCTCTTCCAATCTTACCACTTTACCAAGACCCTTTAACTACTACAGAACAACAACATTTCAGCTAACATAATACCTAAGTCCTCTTTAAATTCTATCCAATAGTTTAATCTGTTATATAATAATATGTATTATTCATTGAAGACCGTTAAAATAAAATGGAAAAATGTGGAATAGGTTCTTTTCGAAATCGCGTATTTTAAAATTCGCGTAAAAAGTTTGAATTAAACTTACTTTAACTTCATGTTCAGTGCTTCGACAACTCTTGCTCCCCGCACCTAGAACAGCTTTACCAATCTCCTCGGAGGAAGTTTTCGTCTCTTATCTATGGTAAGGTCATCAGATTCTGGCCAGTAACTGTGAGGTGTCAGTATTTTGTTACAATATTTTTATTAGGTTTGTTTGGATGTGGTCGGCGCGGGTTTGCTTTGGTACGCACCGCTGCATCAGTAGGAGGTCGATGTAGGAACCCCATGGTTGTACCTGCCGAGCTCTCAATAAATACAGAAAAATAAACAAACAGCTATACATAGTACGTAAACTATATTAGAGTCCTCCAAAATAACTGATAAGACAAGATAAATATGAAAAAATATTATTTTTAATGGGGACATTTATTATTTTAATTATATTTGGACTAAGAAGGTATGAACAAGTTGAGTTAATATATTGTAATTCACAGTCTCTCCAAGACGTTGCAGCATGGCCACCCCAGGTCAAGTGTCAAAACGAGCCGTGAAACTGACGCTAGATAGATAAGTACGTATCTACACATCGCGCCCGCCGGCGATCCGTACCGTGTGACGTGTGCCTAATTTACGCCCCGAATGTCCGACGTCGGACAACAATGATGTTTGAACTGATAGTGAAATGTGACACTCATTTCGTTATAGTTATGTATGTTTTTTAAAATTAATTCAGCGAATTTCTTTAAAATTTATATGAAACGTCTTTTTAAAAATCGGCTATTATAGGCTTCTGAATCGACCGAATCATCCCCTACTAGTTTCGAAAAATAGTTGACTGCTGGTGAGACATTTTGCAGTTGAATTGCCCCCTATGTTAGAAGATTATCTTGACTTTCAACACATGAAAATCTTGACTCCTGATGAACTTCTTCACGAATATGGTACTGAGTGCTGACTGCTAGTTATCTGAGTACCAGTTAAAAATGACATATTTTTCCAAAATTGACTGAAATAATGAGCATCGACGCCATACCCGAGCACCTATACCTAATAATTTCTATACTACAATAATTACGAAATCTTCTTAAAGAATTTGTATTATTAATGAAAATCCAATCGAACATTTCCTGCCATTGCAATAAAATACAAAGCTATATTTTATAATTAATTTTTGATCCAGTTAACTGTCCAATTATAGCTAAGCAAAATTAAGTGCTTTTTGGAGAAAATATCCTCCTAAATAAATTTTCTGTGACGGTTACTTCTATAATCAATCACCTATCTACCAGACCTTTTCCCTTACACAAATTCACATAATAAGTAATGAATATTTTAATAATAATAACTCAACACAAAACAAGGGACAAACAGCAATATTATGGCAATCGCTTTCATTCAAGGGAGGCCTGTCGCACAATACAAGGGACAGTTTCCTATCGAACGATCTCTATCAACCTAATACTGTATGTATTCTATTTTGAAACTTGCATTTTACAAATAAACCTTTTAAAACGTGAAATATGACACTTTTTGAGGACAGTAGCCGAAGATAACCATCGACAAACATATTATTTTTCACTCAACTAAACAGAGCGTTTCTTTGTGCCTACGGCGAGATAGTATCGCGCCGATTGTGCAACTTATTGGCGTGAGATAGACAAATTGTTCGCATAAACGATTTTTTCATAGTTTATCCTCTATTATTATTGTTAAGTTTTACAAAGCGTATGTCAATAGATGGAGTTCTTCATATTTATTAGAACATATAAGCATTGTACCATCTCCGATAGTTAAAGTCCAAAAACTCAAAAAACCAATTTTCATCAAAAGTAGCTATGAACCACCCAAAAAAATCTACTTTCAAGTAGGTAAATAGAAACTGCATTAAAATCGGTCGACCCATTCAATATCTACGATACTTCAGACAAAAAAACATAGAGGTATCGACTTGATAAGCCCGGTGGTGATAAAATCATATAAAATATTTACGAATAAAACCAACCACTTCCGAATAAGATCATAAAAGTAACCTACAAGAAAATTAAGCAAACTTCTCATTTCACAGAAAACAGCGAAAGAATCTAATGACATCTCTAGAGTAATTTGATATTTGGGTAGCTTCAAAATGTAACGGAAATCTGAGTAAATCGAGAATCCATTGCGTAACCACATAAACAGTCCACAAATCGGATTTAAACCGGACCCGACCTTTGCGGAAGAAGTCGACACGATACAAAATTTCAAATTCAATGTTTCAAAAAAACTGTCATTCGTGTTTCCGAAACTTGTGAATGGGATTAGCTATTATTGCTATTATTCGGGCACCCCGCGCGATAGCATCTCGGCGCAGCGGCGAGAAATATGAGCGTTTTATTATAACGATATCGCCAGTTTTGGCAAGGACTTTATACAGAAGGACGAGTACTCACATAAAATTGTCACTATTTTGTTTGTAGAGAGCCTATACTTTATAAGTAATAAGATGTTAAGAAATTAGGTGTCATTACTTAAACTGGGTCTTCTACTAGTGAAACTGAACAACTTTTCCTAAGGAACCCGTAGTCAATTCGCGATTTTTTTTTGTACTTTTCTAACAAGTCGTCACCTGATCGGCCCACTTAGTATGAGAAGACCAAATTTCTTTTTTGTGAATTCACTACGGGTTCCTTTGGGAAAGTTGTTCAGTTTCATGAGTAGAAGACCCAGTTTAAGTAACGATAGCTAATTTGTTAACACCTTGTATACTGGTTTAATAATTTTAGTTCTACTTTACGATATAAAACTGATTAACCTTTGTTCTACGAGTTATCTGAAATCGCAACATAGGTACCAGATTAGGACTTCCCGTACAAAGTTTCCAAGTGAAAATGCAGAATTGATCGATTTCTATGAGAAATACGAAGAATTTAAAAAGGTTTTTTACTTAACGCCATGAGTATAGCTTGGACGAAAACATCTACGAGGCCATGTCCTCATATAAAAGGTATTTGGTTTCGCCTGAGCCCTCGTCGCGGCGAGATCGTCGATAGCTTTGTGTACAGCCTAATGGGCTCCGATAATATTTCTCGCTACAATAGGTCCCTACTGCAATGAGGTGGTTTGTTTGCGATTAGAAAGATAGCGAATATTGAATGTTAACTGTTGTTTCGTCACAGTTTTGGAACGGCCGCAGCCGTGACGTCAGCACTGGCCTTTCTGGTACTAGTCTCGCGTGGCTCGTGTTCTAATGTAACTCTAATATCGATACAGCTTTTATTAATAAATAATAATAATATTACTGCCGCCCATAGACACCCGCAACACCAGAGGAGTCACAAGTGCGTTGCCGGCTTTTGATATGGGAGTACGCTCTTTTCTTGAAGGTTTGAATGTCGTATCGGTCCGGAAATACCGCAGGTTACTCACAGTCAAGTATAGAATACAGGAAAAATATTGAAAAAATCCTATCCTGTGTAGCCGCTTTTAATCATGGGGGTGGAGGATCGTCATCCTTATGTCAGGCGTTACTCCATATTAATTCCCGGCACAGGGAATCCTAGTGAGAGAGCTAGATTAACACAAAATGTGTAGCTAATCTTAAAGGATCAAAATAAATAATTATTTATATATATTTTTTTATTAATGTACAATATTAACAATGTTTTTTTTTATTTATTTAATAATACAGGGTGTAACAGAAGTGTGTGACAATACTTCAAGGTTGGCTTTTACCCATAAAACTGAACAACTTTTGTTCTACAACTTTATTGAAATCGCAAAAAATTTTTTGGACTTTTCATACAAACTTGGTTCGCCAGCTGATCGATTTGTATGAAAAGTCCAAAAAAAATTTTGCGATTTCAACAAAGTTGTAGAACAAAAGTTGTTCAGTTTGATGGGTAAAAGCGAACCTTGAAGTATTGTCACACACTTCTGTTACACCCTGTATAATACAGAGTAATTCCAGCTCTTATTAACGTGATAATGATGCTCGCGGCCGGCCAAACAATGCGTATCAGGCACCTGTTTCGGCATCACAGCGAATGCCGACCGACGAATGCCGAACGCCGAATGACGCCATTGTTGATGCCGATTTACACATCCATTTTCAAAGGTAACACTGCGTGAGTTAAACGAGTTAAACTGCGAGATTAAAACTGACTGACTCGGTGGCTAAGTGGTTAGCGATCCTGACCTCTGGTCCGAGAGTCGTGGGTTCGATCCCCACACAGGGCAAACTTTTCTGTGATGAGCAGAATTGTTTGCTCCGAGTCTGGGTGTATTATATATAGTATGTATTTAAAAGTATATGTGTATGTATATCAGTTTATGGTTCCCAAGATACAGGGAATCCTAGTTTGGGGCCAGATGACCGTGTGTGATTTGTCCCAGATATTATTATTATTATTATATCATTAAATACTTACAAGTGGCAAGTACATAGGTATAGGCATATGTAGGTATAGTTTAATTCAGATGGCAGTACCACACCTCTCCCCTCTTTAGTATACGTATTCAGAAGCTTATAAAATATGGCGATTAAGGTTTGCACTGATTTGACATCATATTTTGCCAATACATTCGGAAAACTAGGTAGAGCCTATCTCGCGCTGTTTTTTGTGGACGTGTAAATCGGCTTCAGGGGCGGAGACGGTGACAGGCCACTGCTTGGTGCGGTCTCCGCACAAGCCTGTTATTTGCTGCCGACTCTCTGACTATTGTGTTAAGTTTCTTCTAATATATAGGTAGTTAGTGATACTTAATTATTTTAGTTTTGTATTTTAGGAATTATTATATTATAAGACATATGTTGTTTATTGTGTAACATCTCAGCCTTTATAAAGAGCAATACGTCGACATTCAGTATTTTATTTATACATTTATTTCTATGATTATGAAATATTTTAAGCTTAAGCTCTCCGACCTTCCTCTGTAAAGCTTTCTCTGTCATTTTTCAGGGCTGTTATAATTTTTTATTCTATTATGATTCTATTGATTCTATTATGTTATGACAAAAAATAAATCTTCAATGCGCTATTGTTTCGCACCTTCCGGGTTCTGAAAAACTTTTTCTTCAATTTTTTATTTTTAAAACAAATACGTAGTAAGACCAAACCATTTTAAAAAATAACACCACCTTTTAAAAAACTTAACTTTCCCATAGCTATAGTCATCAAGATGTGACCACTAGGCACCTTCATGTAATTACAGGAGTCCGTTACAACACAAATAATATTAAACCTATTACTACCGGCATCAGCGGGTTGCTCCACAATGCGGAGTGACTTGCACATGTCACGGCGACGCCTGCGCAGCGGCGATGGCAGCAGAACAAATATAATTAGAATAATTGTAACGGCGAATGGTCAAACAGAGAAGAATAGAAAGGAACAAAAGCCGTGAAAAGTGTGATTACGGGGCACAATAGCGGTGGCGGGTTAGGGCGGCCGCAGACATGGCGGCGCGACCGAGAGTCACGCGCAGAATCTATAAAACGCTCTCAAATTCTTGTATGTCTTTGACTCAAAACTCGAAGTCAAAATGTTGTTTTATTGATGTAGATGCTTTGCAATTTCTTTTAAATCGTATTTTTTTCTATCTAGTACAATGTCACTACCACGAGGAACTTATACACTCAAATATTTCAAAATTAATAATCTTAATTAATAATCTTTTACTTTTGTGGCCCATTCCTTTACTTTAAAGTAGACCAAATCATTAACATACTTGAGTGCCCTAAATCAGCTTGTAAAAGGAAAATCAGAGCGTGGATCCTAAACCTGGACTACCAACTTTTGGTTCCATCCAAGTAATAGTTTTCACACACACGCAAACTCACACTCTCACACGCGCACACTCACTCACACTCACACACTCACACACACACACTCACACACACACACACACACACACACACACACACACACACACACACACACACACAAATAAGTTACTAATTTTAGATGTAATGCGCCCTACTATGTTTTGGTTATTGTTATAACTTATATTTAAATTATGCTGATGTTTTTGTTTCAATTTACCATTGTTCCACGGGAAGAGACTAGCCCTTCAGACACAGGGGATCCTAGTGGAGGAGCTAGTGTAACAAAAAATATTTTGTAAACTATTTTTAGGTTACTTGAAGTAAACGTTTATTATTATTATTACTTTTTGCAAGTAAGTAATTCAGTAATATTGTAAATTTCTCGTAACCTGAAATTGTCGTTCTATTGCCAGGCAATAAATAATTTATAAATCTACTTAGTTCCTTAACAACCCATAGCAGCTGTCGAAGAGCTATTGTCATACTCAATATTCTACTATGCTACGTTATTAATCTAGAAATTGAAATAAAACGCTCAGTGTTCGTCGCCCCTAAGCTGTATGCAAATAAAGCTTCATTTCCTTCAAGTCCCGCCGGTCACTCGCTATTGTGTTGTTCTGTTCGCCTGTAATCAAGAAAATTATTTTTTATAACACTTATTTATACATACATTATACAGCGCTGTGTGTCGTAATGTAGCCATCGCGCTATATTCATTTGATGTTTCCTTTATACAACAGAGTGGTAGAATTAATTGCGGATATGTATAGGTACTCATAGAGAAACAATAACTTAACTAAATGTTATTATCTATAAAGTTGCTTTGAGTTCAATTGTCCCTTTTATTTTAGGAACTTGAGAAGGAAATTGGAGGTCAACAATTTAAAAAATTAACAACTGAAAAAATATTATATTTTTTTACGTTGCGTGTCCTGATTCAGATATTGTAAATAAAGATTTTTATGACGTTTTTACAAGTACTAAACTTAATAAGTAGTCCATTTTTAGACAGGTTAACATTTAAGCGATGCATCGACGTCTGTTGGTGCGTTTAGCGCCTAGATTGAACTTTATAGTAGCACCGCATCGCACCGGGCTGTATGGCGATACCGGGCCAATAAAAATACCAATCGGACAGCAATATCCGAGCCACAACAGGCGGCGGCAAATTAATACGTTATAATACGTTATACCAGCTACCGACCGTGTTACGAGCTACAGGCTGCTGCCAGTGCGCATTCCTGGGGACAGCTCGAGAATTGTAGAGAATTCTTACTTAGAGTATGAGGCTCGAGAATTGATACTAGGAGTACTTATAGGTGTTTCTTTAGTTGTAGGAAAAGTAACTAACTCATAGAGTACTCGGTCTTCTCAGTATATGTTTAGACTGGACAATCAACAGTCCATGATAGATGAATCACTTCAGTGTCTTGATGACTTAATTGCGTTAAAATTTATAGATATGATCACCTCTTCATATAAAATATGACTTTATTTGCTCGGCAAATATGTTCTCTTCATTTACAGGTAATTAAATGTAAATGTAAGTACAATACCTACCGTAGAAACTACGGTCATAGAGTAATGTTTCAAAAATACTGCATAGCGGATTACACTACAATACTTCACTAACACTTCTGAAAACTTTGCTTGTACAAGTGCTGAGAATGTTAGAAACTAGGTAGAAAAAAAAAAACAATTTAGGCACCCTCTAATCTGTGAGTGTGTACAGCATATTTTCGAATCTAACAGATTTTTTTAAATTTCCAAGTTATATGAATAAAACACGTCAAATTCAAGTGCAATGGACACGCAGCTAACATGCACCGCACCGCGGTCCGCGGCTCAGATTTACATGTAAAGCGTTCAGAGACACTCAGAATAGCGCGTTTTCCATTAAACTCGGCTCAGATTATTTAGGGCCTATTAAGGCCTATCATGGCGATGGAATGAAGCCGTCGCTGATGTTGTTATGGGACGCAGCGCCGCGGGAGTGAAACCTTATGTTATGTCACATCACAACATATGAGACATAACAGTATCTCGCTACTGTATATCTTTAACTTCTCTTGGATGAAGAAGATAAAGGCCTATAGGGCGTAAAAAAAAGGAACAGTAACGTACGTCAAGAAACTTTTGTGCTACTGATATCCAAAACAAATGTTATGCACTTTTCATACGAAATCAATCAGCTGATAAAATTAACTTTTTAGACACACAATGTAATGGAAAATGTTGGATTTTACGCTATTTAATATAAGCTGTTCGTTTTCATGAAAAGAAACCCACAGTTAGAACAAGAAGCTAAACTAACACCGTAGGCTAGGATGCTTTCCTAGCAGAATTGATGTGAAGCTGATTATAATGAAATATAATTTCAAAGTAGGTATGTGCAAAACATCTACTTAAATAAAAAACCTTTTGATTTTGATTTTTAATAAAGTACAATACTAGAACCACAACACACAAGAAATATGGGGAGTGATGAACTTGCAAAATGGCTTATCAAACAAATGTACCTAATTTAAATGCAAATGTTCGCAATCTGTATTAAGCAATAGACGCATTCTTTACACTCATAACACTAATGAATACATTAACACAAATAAAATTTGTAAATAGATATCGCAAAATTAGCAAACCGAACTGTTTGTGAAGAGATAACTAAAAGGTTTTCAATAGAGGACAATAAAATTCATATAAATGGCCATTTGACGTATTTCACGAAAGGCAACTTTTTATTGGCAACTTAGGCATTCTACGAATAGCCACTCCACGAGTAGCTACTCGTAAGATAGTTGAACTAGCACCCTGACCACGTTTATATGTATTGGTTCCTGAATAAATTGTCATCCAAGTTTTAGATTCAAGTATATACTACTAGCTTCCGCCCGCGACTTCGTCGGCGTGGACTTCAGAATTGGGTCCACAGAGAAAGAATATGTTAAGGCGGCACCGTCTTACGATAAAGTGTTTTTTTTTTGTTTTTAAGCATTCCTCCGGGAACCTTTCATTTTTCCGGGATAAAAATACTTTTATCTCGGCTACGTGTTAATGCTCTATCTATCTACATACCAAATTTCATCCACATCCGTTTAGTAGTTTCGGTGTGAAAGTGGAACAAACAAACAAACATCCATACTTTTGCATTTAATAATATTAAGTGAGATTACGTTTTTGTAATTAGGCACAATGGCAAATTTTCATCTCTTCGGGATCAGATCTATAGTATAGTTAGATTCGATGCTATTTAAATAGTTGTCATTCGTGGAATACTTTGATCTCAACACGGCACCGATGCCCCTCAAAATGTTTGACGACACGGCTTGTAACGACCGCCGTAATGCGCGGTTGATGCAAATCAAACGCGTTTGTTGTTCTATATCGGGTGTGATAACGACGCGGGCGCAGCGCGGGCCAAGGCATGAGAGTCGTGGACATTTGCTCAGATAGTGTTTTAGCTAAGTATATAACTCGACTTTTTAAAATATTTAGATTAGCTAATAGCTACGTATATTTCAAGACAAAACACTAGAGTAAGAAAAATCTTAAGTGATCTTGAGGTGGTGAAGTGTGGTTTCGTTTTATACAATGATGTGAGTGACGGAAAACATAATAAAAAAACGTATATTATATTGAACTAAATAAAATTTGTATGGTAAACAAAACAACCGATACTGTTATTGATTGTCTTAGTATATTTTTAAATATAAAAGCTATTTTACACTTTCCTTCTTATATTGAAATAGACAATAGAACGACCTAGCTATATCGCATGAAACGAATTTTGTATAAGACACATATTTAGAATAAAATACCGAAAATACGTTATCCGATTGCAGGTATCAGACCTTTTTAGAATATGTTTTTCGTAATCCTGCCGTCTGTCATGCCTTAACCAGCGCGTTATTAACAAATCAGACTTACCGCAAAGCGTCCCAATCTCTAATAGTGTCGATAAAGATATAGCTGGTGAGGAGTGACGCTCCTGCGCCCGCGCCGGTCAGCGGCAGCGGTCGCCGCCACTCGGTAATGGCTGCCGTAATGACTCGGTAGCCATTAAATACGTAATAAATGTATTAGTGTGATGGGAATTGGTAATATCGCCAGTAGAGATAGCGTCGATATTTATATGTTGTCGTTCAGATATGTAAAAAAAGTTTCTTTTCTCAAAATTTATTTCATTTCTATATCTGTCTGTACATTATTTTTATAAGTTAACGTACTGTGCATGCTTTTGAGATTTATTAACACCGAATCTAATGTTAAATTACAAATAAATTGTTATAATTATTGTTTAATGTTTTAAAAAATCATAAGAACCCTTTTACAAACGAGTGAAGTTCGGTTTTCTTCACTTGGATTGGATGACAAAAATAAAGATTTTTTTGCGTTTTGGAGTAACGTTATTTTTTTTTTGATGAAAGCAAATTTGCCCCCTATTATAAAAGGGACTGAGTCCAAAAAAAATGTTATTATATAAACTTCAAAACCAGTTGCTACATTCTTTTATTTAGGTTATGCGTAGAAATATCGGTGGTATCATAGAGCAGAGATATCTCTGGCTATATTTCATTACTAGTTAATTGTTAAAAAGTACGTTGTCATTGATATTAACAATAATTCAATAAAATACGATACAACATATAACCTATTTGCAGTCCCATTGTTGTTGTGCCACATAAACATTATCTGTGGGAAACGCGTCGCCATTACTCCACTTCCGTTTTAGCTAACCCATATTTCACCAAAACGAAAATTACTCAAAAGACACAATCTCCTAAAATACATTACTGCTTTTGTACTAAAACTGCAACTAACTCTTGCAACCAAACTATCAATCTATTAGAAACTGTACATGAGTTTATCAGGGGAGGTAAAAGGGGCGCGTCTAGGAAACACAGTGATTTATTTAATTCTACATACGCACAGGGTGGCATTGTAGGACAGACAATGCCGCCAAATTGAGATGTCACATTCGCCACGCATTCTGGCGCGGGACCGGCCCGACTGCACTGTGGGAGCGACGACAAAAACCCCAAATAATCGGTAAATAAACTCAAACCTCGCCGCTAGCACAACTTTATGATCACCTGTGAAAAGGTATTCTAAATTTAAAAAGAATAGGAACGATATTTGAAAAATTTCGATCACATGATACCGATATTAATTTTGTAGTGTTGCCATAAATCAATGATGTTTTCCTTATGGGTTGCCGTTTACCTGAACACCGATACGCTTTTTAGTCTTGGGATGCCGATAATTTGTAAATTATTTTTATTGAGGCCGCTTGTCAATATAAATGTTAACAGATCTTTTTTCTTCTAATGATCAAATGTTTCGAAAAGAAAAACATAATATTTTGGGATGAACGAACGCCGAAACCGCTTAACATAAAAACAATAATTCTGCTAAGCCGCTGTAAACGTTAAGCCGAGCTAGCTAAATCAACACACAGAATGGAAATAAGCCATTAACTGCGCGGCCGATTCTCGGGAATCTGTTTTAAAAGCAAAGTCGGAATTAACTTTATCTTAATCGCCTGCTTATGTTTAGAGTCCGAGGTGTTTCCAAGAGTATTTTTAATTAATCTAACCATTGTGGAAACAACAGAACACTTTCGAAACGTTAAAGTTGTGCATGGAATGCTTAATTTTTGCATAATATCTTCACTGTAAACTCAAAATGTTTTAAGAAACAACATGTTAATATATCATTTGAGAATTGTTTGACATAATATACAGATTGTAACAAAATAGGCGTAAGATCCTTGGAGCTAAGCTAAGAGACTCATCGTACTGCAGAATTTTAGTTCTATTACTTTGCTTAAAACGTAAAATAAGTTTTGAACTCCGTACAATATTGGCCAGTTACTCTAAATTTGTATAATAATGCTGTTCTGTATGATAACTAAAAGTTCAAGTTAACTGGTCCTACGCCTATTTTCAACCGACTTCAAAAAAAGGAGGAGGTTCTCAATTCGTCGGAATCTTTTTTTTTATGTATGTTCACCGATTACTCGAAGACGCCTGAACCGATTTCGAAAATTCTTTTTTGTTTAAAAGGGTATACTTCACAGGTGGTCCCATATAAATTTTATCGAAATCGATTCAGCGGTTTTTGAGAAAATCAACAAAAACATAGCAAAATTGGAGTTGTTGCGATTGAAGTCGGTTGTTTTTAACGTATTCAGCGTGGTCAATTATGTTATACGAGTAGTTAACGTATAATACTTCTATTATTCTTTATGTGAAATATGATTTCATTGATCAAAGTTGAAGTGTCATCCATTTTAGAAGTAATGTTGTCAATCTTCTGTACATACACTATAAGACATTGATTAAATAAGACTCGTAAACTATTTCTTTTTATCAATTAATATTTTGAAATTATGTGCAAACTGTTCGTCTGTTTGTTAGCGCTGGTTTTGGTTGGCAGTTAGTCACGCTGGCAATGTTATCCAACATGGCTCCGGTCGACACAATAAAACATATCCCAACCAAAGGGGTCTCGCCCTGCCATAGTTACACTTTTGAATTATTTTCATTTCATTATTAACAATAGATTTCACCCGTTTTGAAATATGATTTGTTGGCCGCCATATTTTTTTGGTCCCCTATATTTTTATGCCGATTTTTTAACACATGAATTTTGTTGTTTTTTTAACAATAACAGCATATCGAAAGCTACAATAGTTCACGCACGGCTAGATCGAGAATTTAATTGTTATTAAAAACAGCCGCGACCGTGGCTAATGAAATGCGCAAGAGTGGTTTTTGAGACGGTAATATTGTGACATTTAGTAATGCGACTGGATTTAGATATACTAAAACTTGTCTGGTTACATTACGATCAGATTCAGAATCAAGTATGCCTAGCTTTCTAGGCTGTCCACCGCTGCCTAAACGTCCTTGACTTATTTTAATCACATGGCGGTAAGTACATTTATACTGTTAGTAATACATTTATATTTATGAATACATATTTAAAATGACTGTTATACGGTATTTAGTAATGTAATTTTTTTGTAGTTTTATTTTCACCAACACATTAACATATTTATTGTAATAATTACAATTTATGGCGTTATGAATGAAATAAAAAAACTGCCATTTCAAACCGCCATTTTATTTCCCCTGCGCATACGCATGTCCCACCCCCCCGCACCGGCACCCCTGCCTGGAGGAACAAAGCTAACAAATATTTGTAAATGTTTTATTTCGACCGCGTGGACCAACGCTCTGCGGCACGGTCTATGTCACAAGTGCAAGCGATTTTTCCGGACTCTTCCGACCCGTGTTCAGGGTTTTTTGAACCTCCAGCCAAAAGTCCTTCAATGTGACAGTCCTTCTTCTGAACCCCAACATTTATGTCTGAGGACACTTCCCCAGTCAGTTCCCGTTATGAGTAAATTCTCGAAATAAATCGTTCAGCTAATTTGCAAGCATTATTCCTTGGTATCCGCGACACAGTCTAAATCGTCTGTTATGGATGCGAAAGGACAATAAGATAACGTTCTACTAAGGAGTTTACTTAATCCTTCGACAAGGGCGTAGCTCTTAAGGTAAAGAAGAAGAATCTGCTCTATGTGATACCGCTGCATGTAGTCACTTGGATGCCCAAATTAGCCCTATTGTTGCATCTCCCCGCGGCCCATTCCCGAATGTAGATCGAATTATGTTTGCACACATGTTTAGGTGCCAAGCGCGGGGCGGGCGCTTTGTGCAGCATTAGCGGGATTCCAGCTTATAACTGTAATTTTTTGACAAGCTCTTACAATATTATGAGCTGTGTTAATTCAACTTTTGTTGGGAGGGAATTTTGTGGAACACATATATATTAATGTAACTGAATTGTTAAAATCTTGAAAATATAACGGATATGTTTTCGTAAACACAAAATTTCGTCTGGACACCGCACAGTCTGGTGGGAATTTAAATAAAATGAAGTTTTCGAATATTTACTGATCTATCAATGAGTTAAAAGTTAATCCATCTCAATAAACATAGAATTACAACCAATAGAAGTTACATCTCATGATGATACTGTAGGATCGATACAAAATTGAGTTAAAAGTTGACACAGGTTTTGAACAAGACAACTAAATCTTTTGAAGTTTTGAGCTGCAAGAAACAAGAATAAAATGTATTAAAATCAGTGATTCATAGCTAAAGAGTCAGCCTTTTATCTCAGTGTGTCAGTCGCGAGGTGACATGCGCAGTGACATGTCACATAACACCCGCCGAACTGAATGCCGCCTAATTTCTTACGGTCGCGCGCTTTTGTCCCACACAATATCCGACCGTACAATAAAAATTCGAACACCCTATGTTTAGCTAACGAAATACAGGGGAATTCATGCTATAAGGAAGATACATTACAGTCCAAACATAAAGCAGATAGTTCCTTTATAGCAATTTGATAAGTAATAAAGGAACTTTAAGGTTGAAATTTAAATGGGAAGTTATTTAAATGAGACATGGCAATAGAGATTTTGACTTCCGCACGGACAATTTTCCCCACACATTAGCGGTGCGCATGAGTTGAGAGATAACTTCATTATGCCTATTTAGACATGATTCACTTGAGAATTAAAAAATATATATCACATCGTTCAATTTTGATAAGGGTCGGACGCTTTGTGCGCATCTATTTTTAAATGTTTATTAAAATATGTGCGCTGGCTTCGTGAATAAATTTAAGTTTAGATATGATAAAAGCGGAATTCATAGCACCAGCATTGAATTAACTTACAAATGTGTGTAAATTAAAAGGATTTTATCAGCGATTCAATTTTGCCTCAGACATTTGGACTGCATTTTATAATCGTGTTTCCATTCGTGTCGTTTTAATAACTGGAACGGCTTAAGCGAGCAAGTTTAATGCAATGCGATTGGTGCAAGTAGAAATATTATTGATAAAACGTATGAACTGCAATTCCATTAATTAACATTACTAGGCAGCGGCGTATCTAACGATAAGAAATGGTAAACGCCACCATACAAATTTATAAGTCAGGAAACTCTTTAGAAAACGCTAAATCTATAAGCAAATGTATGGCGGGACTGGTTCCCAGTACATTAGCGCGCCGTATAATCCGCTCCGCCGGCATAATGTAACACATTTGAACATCTTTATTTCAATCTCGATAAAAGACATAAACAACAGTTTTATAAAAACCGACACCTCCAAATAAAGCGAGACATACACGGGCAGATTTAATTTCCTAAATTAAATTAATTTATATGAATTATCAGGAAGTAAAAAACTGACAATCAATAAGAGTTAAATGTTATTCATACATTGTTGCAAGAAATATTGTATTTTTTTAACTTATTGTAGTTACACTGCAAGTAGAGTTTATTTGGTACTTAAATAAAGTACTTAATAGGTACATAATGTACAGGGTATATACATTTATTTTTTAATATTCTCACTTAACAATCAAAACTTGAGTAAATGATTTATTTACTTTTCTGGAGCAAATACGAACAAATCGACGTAAGTTTTAAAATTGTATAAAGAAAACCACCAACGATTTTTCATTATTCATAAAAAAAAACTGAAATATATTATATTTTCAATATGCACGCTCTGGGAAATTGATTTAATTAAATAGTTTATTCTCGTGTTTGCTTTATATTTACTATTATAATAATTTACTATTTATTGTGCATGCTGTCTTTGTTGCACTTATAGAGGGCTTTTGTCATTAAGCTAAAAAAACTATAAATTATAATTCACCACGCTGAATACGTTAAAAACAACCGACTTCAATCGCAGCAACTCCAATTTTGCCATGTTTTCGTTGATTTTCTCAAAAACCGCTGAATCGATTTCGATAAAATTTGTATGGGACCACCTGTTAAGTATACCCTTTTAAACAAAAAAAGAATTTTCCAAATCGGTTCAGGCGTCTTCGAGTAATCGGTGAACATACATAAAAAAAAAGATTCCGACGAATTCAAAACCTGCTCCTTTTTTTGACGTCGGTTAAAGATGTGTCTATAATTAAATGTATTAATGTATCAACTGCTGGATGAACAAAATAAATTAAAAAATTAGTCGATGAAGGAGCAGCAGGCGTAAAGCACATCTCATTTACGAGTATGTGGCGACATAACTCGCGACGACAGACCAGCGGTCGGCGGTCACTGGTCTGCGCCCGCGCATGTCCTGCTTCGGCGCTTTGATGTGCCGCGCGGCGCAAGGGTCACCATTAGTTCGAACCTGCTAGGATAAATCTGCATTATATGCTGGGTGTCACGAAGTATGTGTAGGGCTAATTAACTGAGATTTCTATTTATAATATGAATAACTTTTGTACTAAACAAAAAAATACGAATTAGTAACTTTACACCTTTTTTTTAAACTTGTATAAATGTATATGATTAGGGAAATAATTTTTAATCTATAAGTTTCTCAATACCGATGAAATTTCAGAGTTGAAGAAGCATAAATTGCATTTTTAATTAAATTGAGATGAAAATAAAGAAAAAATGTCATTATTAAAGTATGTACAAAGCACATGAGACAGAATAAAACAAAATCATGGAAACCCTCGCAGGAACCCACGAGCTTCGAGATGATTAAGATCTCGTGTTATATTATTGGAGATTTAAAAAGTAATAAGGTATTATTGTGCATACAATTATGGTGACATCTCTATAAGTGATATATTATTTTAATTTCTGGACCGAGCGTGTAATCTACTCGTGACACTAATATATAGATTTGATATAATTTATGTGTCATTAGGATAAATTCAGGAATATCTTCAATTCGCCTTCAATAGCAGAAAAAATACTTATTTTAATTATATCCTCACAATAGTGTCCTCCAATACATCCAAGGTGGTCTCATCTCAAGTACTTATTTACAATAACAACCCATTCAGCTATCGAGAAAACTCAATCGCCATAGATAATTGAAACATCGACAATGACGGAACTTCAGCAAAACGAGATCATCCGTGAATGAGGCTCAGATGATTAAAGCGACCCAAAATAAGGTGATTACGGCCCGGTGCGGTGTTTGTCAACGTTGTCCTTTTGCCGGCGAAATAAAATATAAATAAATAAATCCCCGAGGATAATCCGCCATGAATAAATAACTCCCAATATAAGTCGCTTTGTCGTCCCTGACGTATTGTCTATTGTCAGGTTTTTGCGGTGCAAACTTACCTGTGCGTCTCGGAACTGAGAAAATGTCCTTTACGACATTATTAGTTGCATGCATCGACACGCAAGAAAACTTTGTCGAAATTTTGACAGCCCAAGATAAGTTGTTGCAATTTGAATGTAGTCTCATTAGGTTAAAACTTATTTTGGATTGCAGATATTTTGCGTTTGTCAATCCGAACTTTGCAATAATCCGTCGGCGATTAGTTTTGATGTTCGAGAGTTGTTTTTTGTGTGAAACGTTCACTTTCTTCGGGACATCTGTCTTTGCGATAATTAGCCGCGCGCGGGTGGCCTTCCCCTGTGGTCTGGGATGCTTCGACACTCTTGTTTGCACCATATTTCTCTATTATTCTTCATAATAAGCCTCATTGTTGTCATTGTCATCGCTGTTTTCACTTTCACAGCTAATCCTTTGACTCGGCGAGTAAACAGCTTTGTAGAAATCGATAGTTATTTTCGGGATTCGTTCGAAGAACTAAGTTGCACATCTTAATGCAAAAATGTTTCAAATAGGATATTGTATTAGGATAAATAAAGGAGTTTACACTTTACACGAACAGTATCACTTTGCTTGTTTTAGAAGATATCGCTCTTCTTTATATGATAATTGATTATTTTTAAGGATACAAAAATAATCTATGAATATCTTAGTTAGATACAAACACGTCAAATATCTTATATCTTATTAGGACCTAAGGACAAAGAGATACAACAATCACCTCTACCTTATTTATCTCAAAATTTTCTTCCAATTGAAAAATTGGCCAGATAATGAAATGACTGGATGTATCATTCACAAGCTCCGAAAATCCTCGACGCTAGGTTAAGTCAGGTTACTGGATGTTACCGTATAAAGAAACCTCGCGAACTCTGTTTTGTCGGAGTTTCTCTACGATATGGCTAGTCTTTTCATAATCTGGCCACGACATACATACAGGGTGTTTTATTCATTCCATTCCTATAAAAAGTTGGTTAATCAACGTGTTGAATATTTACGAGAAATAAAAAATGAGTGTAAAAAATCCTAGGGTAAAAAAAGTTTCATTTGCTGAATAGAAGCTTAACGGGAAGTTAACGGGACCACAGCTATTACAGTTTCACTCTGCAGTAACATTTATATAGGCTGTTGGTTAATAACTAAACCAACAGAGGCATATCCATCGGCATATCACATCAGACCAATCCCCTTCGCCGCCTTCAATTCCGGCAGCGTTAATTTGCGCGTGATTAGCGCACAAAAGGCAATTGTTTTGCCGCGACCGGCGCGGGCGGCTGCGGCGGTGTGAAGGCGATATGTTTATTAGTGGGCGCCCTGTCCGGGGGAGGGGCGCGGCGCCTTCAAAGTGTGAAGGCTGTATGGCTACAATAGCTTGCCTCCTGGCCCAAACGTATCCGTCATAGATGAACAAATCTGAATCAAAGATGAATGTTCGATTTTGTAAGACATAGAGTAACGCTTTAATAGCCTGGAGAGGATCTTAGCCTGTAATTGAAAGGATAGAATAAATACTGACTGTATGATTGAGAGGTTTATTACAATACTTAAACTTGTTATTATATTGTACATTTGATGCTTGTATATTTATTTATTCTTGGCTGTGTAAGGTTCTAAGCACAGGTCCATTACGCCACTTTCTTACGCCATAGATTCAGAAATCCTTACTTCCTTCTCCAAAATTAGAAACGCCAACCTTTAAAAACATTAAAAACATCGTTTAAAAGTAACAAGAACTTTTGTTTCTAATTATTTCTATCGCATGTCTCATCTGTAATGATTTGATCTATGCGAGATCCGTGGATGCCGTATTGTACCACGTCATGCGCGGTAATAAGCCAGCAGTGGCGCGCGAATGCCGCGAACGACGACTGCGCCCGTGTAATTTGGCCCGGGACGATAAGGCGGATTTACCCACGTATACCTTAAAACTACACTGAACTGTTGAAAACGGCCATAAAAGTGATTCGAAATTCATTTATGTAAACTTAAAAATTTACTGCCCATCTCGCAATTAATACCTGACATTTCGAATAGCTTCTTTGCTAATTAAATGTGTGTTCTAATCTTCTGTTAAGCAATGGTATCAACCCAACCTGCGCAAGAGCCCGTATGATTTGGCATAAGAAGATATTAATTTGGTTCGTACAATTTTGAAGAATGCAATGCGTCTAGCAAGCAATATTCTCTTGTTAAGACACGGGCGGTTAGTGTCATTATTGTCGATGAAAAAATCTAACACTGAGGCTGGCCATTAGGCCCACAATCCCAAAACTTCCACCAATCCGAATGAAGCATTCGTGTGTGGAATATAAACTAATCTTCTCTAGCTATGTAGCTAGCCGTCGGTTGGGACGCTATGATTTGGGGAGTAGGTAAATCTGCTCCTCGGCTCCGTAGCCTGTGTAATTGCAGGGCGCACAGTGCACAGTGGAGCCGCGCCGTGCTCCGATTTCACAACCTCACAATTTTCCTTTCGGCGGCCTTTGTTGAGTCGCTTTGTACCCCACAATGCGTGTAACGTGTATTTATTAGTAGGCATTTATTTTTTGCACCTGTACCTAGCTGCGATGTATGGGGGTAAATAATTTGGAAATATTATAGGTGTGAAGGCTATTGTTCGACTTTTGTAAGGAAATTAGACAGTAAAATATAATTAGATAAATATGTTGCTACTAATTTCGATGACGAGTCAGAAATGCTTGACTAAAATTGTATGCAATCATCTTTATTTAGTTAAAAATGTTAAAATTGGTAGATCTGTACAGAGTGACTGGTGCATATCTAAAAATCTCTTAGATGGATACTTTACTACCTATGAAACTAAAGACGTTTGTTTCAAAACTTACTGAACTTTTTACTACATATAATAACAAATCGAATACTTTGTGAGCCAGTAAGTTATATGATAATATTCCAAAATATATTTCGCTATTTCATCAATGCTGTAGAAATGCTCAGTTTTGGGTGAAGAGTCACCAGTTAAGTTTTGCAGCTATGGTCAAATCACCCTGAGTAATATTAGTGTCTATAGTTCTATACGCTGCTGGTAGGCTCTTCCTTTTTAGATTATAATCAAGAACAGTCACATTATTTATTTCTCTCAAAATATTTATTTGCCGACGAAGGCCACTGCGCCGAAAAAGGATTATGAAGATGGCGCGATACAAATAAAACGTTTAGCGCGACGTGTTAATTAAGGCCGTCCACACGCGCGGATTATGCGCTCGCGCAGCGACCGGCGAGTGGCGTGCAAAATCGCCGGCCGAGCGCCGCCGACGCATGATTTAATTCGATTATTTATTTATCCCATAACTTTATCGAATGCAGCTCTGCCTGGCGATAAATATTATAAGTATTTCTTGGGATCTTAAAAAGTAAGATATTTGTGTGATGTCGCCGACAACAACTGGTGTAAACGACATTTAATTTAAAATGTCTCTTATGCTTAAATTGTGTTTCACGGAGGCCATTTAAAAATATGAATTTTTGTTTGAAAATATGTTTATTTAGTCATGAGAAATATTATAAAAGCTTTTAGTTTGACTTTCGTCAATAGTTTGGCGTGTGGCGTATGCTAGTTCAGGCTGCTTCAGAGCTGAAGGATCAGGGTTTCACTCCATCCAAGGTGTGCTTCGCAAACTGCAAATCACAAGCACGATTCGATGCACATCGCGTAGATGATTCGCCATTATTATATTAGGGAGATGAATTTATAGGTAGTAACCGGTTAGGCGATGTCCGTCAATTTGTACTTGGAATTAAGAAACTTATAAGAAACTTTTCGTTAAATATGAAGAAGTGACGTAAGAGAACTGAGTTTAGCACCACATGGGTTTAGATGTCGAAAGAAGTAATCCTACCTCAAGAAATATTTTGTAATAAGAACATTTCACAGCACCATACGCGCTTGTATCAATCTAAAAAGTAGGAATATTTTATAACACATTCCCGACTCCTGCTACCCTTGAAACTCGATACACCTATATACATGGTGGAAAGTAATAATTGTAGGGCCCAATTTTTGTAGCTTAGATCAAAATTACAATTTCCCGTGAATTCTATAGCGCAATATATTCGCAAAAAATAATCATAAAATCGCTAATAATCGCTAACCAATCGCGCTTACCATCAGGTGATCCGTCTGCTCGTTTGCCACCTCTGCCATAAAAAAAACTCTACAGAGAAAATGTTGCATATAAGCTATAAATAGTAACGTTTTATCAATCAATGCTATGGTTCCCATGGATAGAGTTCTGCAGTAGGATGAAACAGACCTAGTTAGCGGAACCTAGAACAACTTTGTCACACTCTGTTATAATAAATATCATCTTGTGTCGTCTCGTCAAGGCGGCGTCGTTGTGAAGCCGTCGACACGTGGTAAGCATTACCATACACACTCACACACGTAATTAACACCATATTTTAACAAACGAAGGAGATTTGACTGTCATACGAGTAAAAAAAAAGATGGGACGCAAAATATTGTACAAACAAGATCTCAAATCTGTGTACCAGCTTGCTCTTATTATTCAACTTAAAAATTCCTCAATATACATGCTGAAGGAACTAGTTTCTCTTATCAGTTTCTAAAAATAAATCAAGTTCTTACAAAAAGCACCTGAAAGTAATGGTGCGAAATTAGAAAAGACGAAATACATATATATTGCATCCCAATCTATTATATTTCGTATCACATAATAAATACGATAAAATAAGTCATACGCACATTAATTTACTAAAACTTATTATTTTCTCAATATTTGAGATTCAATCACCTTACTAAGCAGATCCACAAAAGCGTCGGTGGCTAAGCGGTATTGACTTCAACCTCCTAACCAGAGGTCGTGGGTTCAAATCCTGGCCAGTGCACCAATGAGTTTTTCGAAACTTACGTGCATTTTCATACCGACTGCTTTAACGGTGAAGGAAAACATCGTGAGGAAACCTGCACATCTGATTTCTAGATGTGTATGATGGTCGCGTTGCACACGTCCGTAGGTGTAAATCTAAATGCCCTACACGTGACCGCGGGTGATGCTAATTGCAACACTAGGCAACCGCCGTCTATACCTTGTGGATAGAACGGTTAAATGTGCCACACGATAAGAAGAAGAAGCAGATCCACTATCGTGGATGCTAATATATTTCATACCTGCTAAGGAAAAGTAAATATACAAATAATATTGATTGTATTCTTCTCTAAAACACGAGTCATCAAAAAAGTGCAATGTAGCGTATTTTCCGCCATTTGCGCTGTTACACCACAACAAGGTGTTATTTGGGTCCTTGTTGTGACCAAAGTGAAATTTTCCTCGTGGACGTTACTGGGGAGTGTCCGTCCCACAAATGTGGGACGCTCAAAGGGACAAAGTCCGTATAAATAACTATATAAAAGCTTACATTATGCATAGAAAAATACACTTAACCTCTATAAAGTTAAAAATCCCTTAATTCGTAAAATCTAGTGAGAATACCTGCACATTTCCCTACTTGATGTGTATAAAAGTCCGTTTACATTAATGTAAATACTCTACACGTGACCGCGAGTGATGCTAAGCGCAACACCAGACAAGAGCGCCTATCATAGCTTAATCAATTTTGCACACGCTAAAATAATCAAAACTCAAACGAAATTGTGGAACCTCTAACTTGCAGGGGTGAGCGTTGCTAATCGGCACTACCTACGCCGGGAACCGAACCCGCCACCCTCGCGGCAGCGGGCCGGCGCAGGCGCAGGCTGTCGCCACCGACGCGGGGCGCTGTCATCGGGCAGTACGATTGAGATGCCAAATTTTCATTTGGTTAGTATCAGTTCTGATTTGGTCTTGCAATTAAACGATTCAATTCAGTTTGCTTATTGGATTTATATGCTATTTATTTACATACTAGCTTCCGCCCGCGACTTTGTCCGCGTGGACTTAAAAATTGTGTCCAGAAAGAAAATGTTAAGGTAGCGCCATCTAGTGACGAAGTGGAAATTTTGAGTTTTTAAGTATTCCTACGGGAACCCTTAAGTTTTCCGGGATAAAAAGTATCCTATGTGTTAGCCGAGAGCTTTATCTATCTACCTACCAAATTCATCCAAATTCCATTGTCCAAACAAACAAACAAACTGACAAACAAACTAACATCCATACTTTCGCATTTAAAATATTAGTGAGATGTTGGAATATATTAATAATTACAGAGCTGCTATAATCCTGGTTAGGCATGGCCATAATAGAAGGTGAACCGTTGTTTCTATTATGTACCTCGTTAACAGCCCATCACATCCCCACTGCAGGGGCACGGATCTCGGATCTCTTCCCTTAACTCGGGAAGGTTTAGGCCATACTCTACATACGGAGGCCAAGTCCGGATTGGGATTATGTACCTATTTTCATTTAAATACTCTTTTACACTACTATACAAGAACACTGGTGTCGATTCGGTGTTTACGACTAAACTTATTTGACGAGACTAAACTTAATTTAAGCATCCTGTCCTTGTCTTTTCGATATAGAAAGAAAAAGTCAGAACACTTAAATTAGGTTTAATAACGCCGGCAACGCACTTGTGACTCCTCTGGTGTTGCGGGTGTCTATGGGCGGCGGTAATCGCTTACCATCAGGTGATCCATCTGCTTGTTTGCCACCTCTGCCATAAAAAAAAAAAATAAGTTTAATAAAACCTTAATAAAAACCGAATCGACACCGATGAGTACTTTCGGATTAAACTAAGTAATAGATAGAAATCACTTTTTTCCAAATCACTCACAGATGCCAGAAGAAAAAAATTACGATAAACTACGACTCGAACGAACTGCGTAGCTCTGTAACCGCTACGCCCTCACCGTCGCTACGCACTGAGCTAGCTTACACAAATACATAGAAAGTTTTGAAACGCAAATTGACATGTATTTGATATACCACCGAACGGAAGTCCCGCGACCGCACAGATAGACTGACAGACACACAGCGCGTCACCAGTGACATCCCAGTGACACCACACGCCTATTATTTAATATTTATTAATCGCAAGCGCGCCAGGAACGCGGCGATCCCGACCCTCCGCCGCACTTCAAAGGCGCCGACAATTCCGATGCGTGTGCGACGTTTTTGCGACAAACCTCCAATATGTAGGCATTTTGCTGGTATTCACTAAATAGTTGTCAGCGGCTAATGAGTTGCGCGACGCTTCAGCGACAGACGGGCATTGATCTGAGAATGCTAGAGTAAAACAGCTTCATTTAACAAGCTTGAGGTCGAATTATTTTTTACGCTTTTGGTGTTTTAAGTATTGTAAGAATAATTATATAAAACAAAAGTTTTTGTTATCTAATTAATATACATACATGTATGCCTATACCGAAAACATAAACCGGTCTTCTACTAATCCAAACAACTTTTCTCGAAGAAAGTAAGAAAACTATTTTCTTTTTTTTAATACAAATTAGTCAGCTTATCGGCCAACTTTTCAATTGATTTTCCAATGTTTTTCTTTTAGAATTTATTATGTGTTCATTGTGATAAGTGGAGTCCCTATAGGTGTTTAAATTTCCCGGGGAGGTTCTTTTCACCTTATATTATATAACATAAATCTAAACACTTATTGCAATTTGACTTGCTGCTGGATATTATAATACGTGCACCTTTAATTTACCCACTAAACATACAAATCCGGCAGTTAAAACAACTAGTCCCTCGAACTTTCCTCACTAAACCCACATCACTGAACCTAGTCAGCAACGTCGCCGACTACAGTACAACTGTCAACTCTGTCATCTCAAAACAACGCGCTGAAAGCTCCTAGAGAGGTCCCAGCTCGCCACGTGTCGCAGCCACTTGTGAAAACAGCGAACAAGCTGTTTATCTGCAAATCTGCCTGATTTATGCCTCCAGCTCTAGCCGAGATGCCACCCACGAGTCGAGCTTGGAGATAACCGCTATCTGCTACATTTTGCTAAGTGAACGCGGCCTTTTGAGGTCTAGTTGACCTTGATGTGATAGATATTTAGAGATCCGTGGGATTTATTAAGGGTCGCTTTTATTTAAGGTCTGTTATATCGTCTTCCATTCCATATAAATTGAAATAACATTTCTTGAAATGAACAAGCCGATTATAATGAAACTTTGTAAAATGGACATAATTATTAGTATCTAACATAGTAATTACTTGCTTATCTGGTTCTACAGCGATTTGCTCAATTACTACTTTAAATTTTATGATTGTTGCCTTACGATCTCACACTACCTATTTAGGATTTCTGTTGCGTCAATTTTGATGGTTCTGCTCTTTACTCCCTAATGTTGTTTGTCAAACAAAGAGGAACGATGCATATTGTCATATACAAATACTATCTTAAATCAATATATTTTGGATGCAAGCTTCTGTGCATTTGTTTCATATTTTCCTTGAGGTATTTTTTATTTTTATTTCAATATTTTCTTTTATTATTGATTGATTTCTGTATACAATTGTTTCTAATTCTTTTTTTTCTGAAAAGTTTGTCATGTTATATTGTTTTATGTTATATTGTTTTATATTTAGTTGTAGAGTTGTTTATTAAAATATGTCGTTTTTTAAAATATCAATTCATAATGAAATTGCGTTTATTTTTCTCAGGAATTACCTCTATATTAATTTTCGGACGACAGAACACTTGCTTGCTTCATCCCCCACTTTTTACCCTAGGTATGCTCATCGCTTGGGTGGCAGTTTTTTAGCGCGCCGGCGCCGAAGAGGCACCCTCCCAACTATAGTGATTTGCTGGTTTAAGATTATCTCGACGACTTAATTGGTGTTTTACCAAAATGAGACAGATCGACCTTTTTTTGTGAAAGGCGCGTTTTGCGTAAGGTGGTAGCTTTAGCTTTTAAGGGGACATAAGTTTGTATATTTTTCAAGTGTCCTTTACCACAGACCACAGAAGAGCTAAAAGTGAGCACTAAGTGTATTTGATTAAGAAATATGTAAGTAAAATTACTTTTAGAATGTAGCAGTACTGTTATAGGATTTTTGTTGTTTGTTACTTTTTAGCAAAAAAAATAGATATTGTATTTGAACGGTATAAGTTATTATAACTGATTTAATAGAGTTAATAATTATTTTACCAGAGGGTAATGTTTTTTGAGTAGATATGTGTACGACTGATTCGATGCCGCCTGTAGTCATAACATCTGGATGGGCTTTGAAGAGCGAGATGACATTAAATTAAGTATTTTTTTTATTTCCATTTGGAGCTAAGATCAATTGGTCAGGCAGGTTACTTATTTTTTCTTCTACGACTTATCGTGTGGAGTACAATTTAACCGTGCTATCACAGGGTATAGAGTGTCTGGTATTGCACTTGCCATCAACCGCATTTTAGTTTACACCTACGTGTAACAATTGAACGTAGTGATTATAGTCGCACAAATACGCGTTTTATACCACAATTCTGTACCAGCGAGCGTAGTGTAGCTATTGCGTTATTTACTGTGCGGTGCTTTTACGCTAACCCAAATTCACAAACGATAATATTACGCTTTATTCATCTGTTATAGGCGTAATCACGCATAAACTGTACAAACATCGTTCAAAAACACCGCAACTACAATTGTGTAACTGCTTTTTATAACTGTTACTTAGCAAATTGTATTTTTAAGCTATTTTTAAGTAACGGCCCACCCCGGCGATAATCGCTGGCTAAACAGCGGATTAGATGCAGTCAAGTTGAGCCAAGCGAGGAGAGCTTTCAAAATATTCGCCGTTTGGCGGCGCGTTTCAAAGACACGAAGCGTTTGAATTAGCCGCTTTTAAAACACAGCTTGTTTATGCACACTCGTTCAGATTTAGCTATATCTTTAATTTCAGGCTTAATTACTAGTTTAATAATCTTAGACCTCATTAGAAGTGTAAGGGGTTCTGCGCTCCGTAATACAAGTTATCTTATTCATGTGTATGTTTTTGGCACGAGACAATGATATTTACTATAATTGACAACCCTAAACACGTATTAAAACCGACTTCAATCGTAACAACTACCATTTTGCAATGATTTTTTAGTTTTTATTGATTCTTTCAAAAAACACTGAATCAATTTTGATAAAATTTATATGGAACCATCTCTGAAGTATTCCTTACTAACATACAAAAAAAAACAACATACAGTCGAATTGAGAACCTCCTCCTTTTTTGAAGTCGGTAAAAATGATTAAATCCTTATATTGACGCCGGTGTGTTACATGATAAAAACAGTAACCTATTAAATCAACCACAGTCAGTCAGTTGGCTCAGCATAAAACCATTAAGTATTGAAAATATTATAACTAAATATATTCCTTGAAAACTTAAAATTGCGGCGTAGTCTTTGATCTTTCCAAATTGTAAAGGATTTCAACCAAAAGGAAGGAAGTTCACGAGTCGTTGATAGTGTAATTAATAGTTCACCAGTTAACGAGTCGGCGGCGCACCGACAGACAGACATTAGATGCGTACGCGCATGGTTAACCCCGCGGACTGCGTGTTGCCACCTACCGCGCTCGTTATTATGAAAAATTGTTTACTGGGAATTTTGATTGTGATAGCTAGTTCTTGAACACCCTTTGAGCTAAATATAGATCCAGGGAGGGAGTAAGAGGTTCAAACAGAAACTTCTGAAGTCAATCAGGTTTTTGCTACCACCAAACAAAAATACTTCCAGAAATGTAGAGACTGATGAGACTGTATGTATAGACTGATTATTAAACCAATAAATATTAACAACCCATATCGTCCCCACTGCAGGGGCACGGGTCTCTTCCCATACTTCGGGAAAGTAAGGTCATTCTCCACACACTTCAGACACAGTTATAACCTGGATGGGTTTGATTGTTAGTGACCCATAAATATCTTAAAACGCAACAAATACTAAACACAAAGGAGCTTACTCAAAATAATATGATTAGGTAAGAAATTCAAAGAGACAAAACATGTAGATTTCTCAGCTAATCGAAATATGTTCCCGTCGCTGAAGAATGAATGTTTCCAAACAACTAAATGCATCCCTGTTAGATACCACATCATCTTGTAAAGTTGTAACTACTGACATCCTCATTAGCACCTAGCAGGAATTATGTCGTTAAGACGCACGGAAGTATATTAATGACGTCACATATTTCCCTAGCTCAGGAAACAAGCGCGGGAGGTCTTGCTTCAAAGCGCGTGCGAGCATCGCCATAGATTGCTTCACACGTGGCCTCAGCTCAGAACTTTTGACAAATTGTTGACTTGCTTGGACACCATATTTTAACAGTTAATGTATTAATATAGCTGGATGACCCTGGCTAGGTGAGTTGAGTAAAGAGTTGAGATGCAGCAGTCGCAAATAGCAGAATAGAATGTTTAATGATGTGACGGGCCCTAGTTATTACACTAGGGCCCGTCACATCACGTCACATCAACAACGCTGAATACGTTAAAAAACCGACTTCAATCGTAACAACTACAAATTTGCTATATATTTTTGTTTTTGTTGACTTTTCAAAAAGCGCCGAATAAATTTCGGTAAAATTTATATGGAACCACCACTGAAGTATTATCTACCAAACAAAAAAAGAATCATTAAAATCGGTGCATAACTGGCGGAGTAATCGAGTAACAAAAAAAGCAACATACAGTTAAATTGAGAACTTCCTCCTTTTTTGAAGTCAGTTAATAAAAAAAAGGTAAAAATAAAGCTCACAACAGGTGTGTGGTGACCACTAGATTAGTAACAAACTTTAAGCTGCATAATATGACAAAATTTCCTTCCGAAGCAAGCATAATCAGCATCAGATTACAAAAAACATTAATACATTATGTAAATGAGCTTAGGAGTTCCGCAAGGTAGCATTCTTGGTCCTCTATGTACATTTTATTTCAGGAAGGCACATATCTTCTTCTTCTCGTTATTATATGGCACAATTAATCCGTCTATCCCCAAATAACAATAACAAATACAGTTAATTTATCTTAATTATTAAAGAAAATTGGTAAACTATTTTAATATAATAATTATAATGTATGAATTGATGACGTATATTGTCAATTCTGCTGTAGGAAATTATTAAATTCAATCACAATATGACGTCAATTGGACCTACAATATTTCTCTTTACAGATGCACAGAGATCCAAAATTTGTAAACAGAGAAGTTTGCTTGTAACAATATTATCTATCTATATTAGCCCCATTGTAGTCTCAACAGGGGTTGTCCTTTTGTTAAGATCGAATTCAAACCGCTGCGAGGACCCAACTCAGACACCCATACTAGCCAAAATAGACTTTACCGTACTGTAATAAAGATTTGGGGATATGAATATAAAAGTTGGTGAATCAAATGATGTAGTTTGATTCGTGTTTGCGATTCACAGGACGGGACACATGTGGGAACACGAGATTCCCAATTTAATAGACATTTTTGGAAACTTCATGAATGAGGAGTCAGATTTCCGATGGTGGTAGATAAATGTGAATGTTGGCTTGTTTTGTGGCTTTATTAGTCTAAAGATTTGGATCTGCTTGGTAACAATACTGAGACTTAGCTGGAACCTTGGACTGAATCAGGAACATTTTATATAGCACCATGATAATAACTAAATATTTATGAAAGTGACAGTATTCATAAACAAACACACAAAGAGCTAGGTAAGACATAAAACAGCACAATAAAGTTTGATTGCAGTCATAAATTAAAAGAGCATTTTGAATAGAAACCTTGCTCTTACAGCCGTCAATGAATAAACAATCAGCTCTAGTGTCAAATATCAGACTGTTCCGTTTACGATGCGCAAGAGCGACAAAGTCACATCCATAAAACACATTACGTAGTCAACAATGAGATGAGACCGAAGTGGAGAAATCAATGTTTCCTTGTTCATACTTGAGTGAGTTTTAAAAACGCTTGTCACCATCACACACGCTGGCCGCACAGTGGGACTAGATGCTCGGATCGCAGACAAAAACCCTACGCTAATGATTCGAGCAAATATCGACAATTTGATACATGCGATTGAACAACATCAATGCGATTTGTACACCCTATGCTCCGCTCGTAACGGCTGCATTCAGGTTCAATAGAAATGCAACTCTATGCGTGATGACTAAAAGTGTGATTTTGAGTGGAGTGAAGATAACAATGTTTGCAAAAATGAAGACATAACAGTCGTGTATCGAGGGCGAATGCCATAAAATATTATCATTTATCACATCGATGTGTTTATTGCAGCGGTGGTTATTGTGGTAAACGTCGGCGTTACCATTATTAATAATGAACGCATGACATCTGCGTGTTACAGTTCTTTATTGTTGCAAGATGCAGCAAATCGACTGGCGAAAATTTTGTATATGCGTGAAATGAGACAATATATCCTTGTAGTAGAGAAATATGTTATTGTTTGTATCTATTCGATACATAAGTGAACATGAACTTGAGCGCAGTAGAATAAATTGCATTACTCCTTCTTAAAATTTAAGAGCAGTGCTCTTGTCTGTGGAGCAATCGCCAACAACATACTTCACTGCTAATATATAACTACGTACATAGTATTTGTTTTGAAACTTAATGTTACTAATATTTACTACAAACTATTTACTCGCCTATACAAAATTGTAATAATTTATCGGTTACACATATTTGCACAGCTTTGCGTTTAAACTTCACATATTTACTATACACAATTTATCATCGTCTACACAACAAATAAGTTTGACAAACACACACCTCTAATCCAAAATGTGGACAATTGACCCGCGTACGAAACGCCGCTAAAATGGCTGTTCTAATGTTGCGAAACATTTATTTAAAATAGGGGACCGGTGTTTATCGTTATTATTAAGTTGTAAGGGATTCGGATTTGACTTCCGCACATTCATCACGGCAGATAAAGCCGATCGCGACCGCTGCAGCGCAGCCGTGGCTCCAAGCGTGCCAAATCTATTCAAGCTTACACATTGCGCTTTTTTGTCCAGCTCTCAGCGGCCACATCCCTCTGTCCATGATGGTTTTATTGCGGGTCCATTTTCAAAATTATTGGACCCTCTTTCTTGGGCGACGAAGTTATATAGCTGCTGTAAAACAATAAATAAGTCGATTGTTTACAATTTTGGTGGTTTGAAACGATTGTAACGACCCCATACGAGGTATTCGTCACGGCGGGCACAATGTGGCGGCTGTAAACCGATGATGTTGAGTTAAAGCCCATTGAAAAGTGGTTTGGATACGATGACGAGTTGCATTCTCTTCTTGAACGGCATTTAGTGGGCGCTTTGAAACAAATGTATGGGGTCGTAAAAGTGTAATTTTATAAAACACAGTGGGGCGCGCCACAGCCGGAGGTGAAGACCAGAAATGCACGGGCTCATTACGAGCGTAGCGGTGCAGCAATCTTTGCGATTTGTTGTGGTTTGTTTTCTATGAGTGACCAAACTGGATTAAACAAAGACTTCCACGTTACAATGCGGTCTCGTTGTTGCAGCTACAGTTATAATTATAATGAATTTATGACGATGCACCATTTTAAGCAAGTTTTAACATTTTGTTAACAGAGTCGTATTCTGTATTCGTCGTCCTTCCACATACCTATTGTCATCGTTATTTATAAGAGAGAGTTCATAAAAAGCTTTTTCATTTAAGAACTATTCCGTTTTTTAAATAAAAATGCATACATACTGTGCTATTATACAATAATTTATTATTAGAGTAATCATTTAATTTCCAAAGATAACATTTTCTTTCACATAGCTAAGTTCAAACGGTGGTATAAAGGGCAAGTTTTAACAGCTATCCCTATAATTATAATCACAAATAAATTATTTTGAATTAGAAATTTTGAGATTTGTGACTGAAAGCTCACCATAACGTCTGTTACACCATTTTTTCCACGCATTATAACAATAGCTTTTCAAAACAACATTTCACTAAAGAATAATTCGACGCTGCCGAAATATTTTTAATTTTCGCCAGTCATGTTTCAACATCGGCATTTGTAGCCTCAAACAAAATTTCCAAACACGCTGACAAATAAGAAGGCTTCCCTTGAGGTTAGAACAATTATTTTGCAACTTAGTCTACTCCCAGCGGACAGGGCAGGATAGAGTTGATTATTACCTTTTTGAACACAAACACTGCTTCTGGGTTTAAGTTTTAGTTTCCACAGAAAAAAGAGGCGGCTCCTTTACTTTTTGGAAATGACAACTATTTTGTAACCTGACAGAAAACCGTTAACATCAGTCGTATTAACAAATTATTCACAATCACAATAGTTGCATTAATTTTATTCTCAAGACATTTTTAAGGACCAATATTTGGTAAAGTTATTAATGCTGCCTTTCCATATAATCTGCTTACGTCCAGTGATTTATTTAAGCTAAATTACAAAATGGTCGGCGGCAAAAGGAGCTTGCACAAAACCACGGATCGGTTACCGACTCTCTAATGCTATTGTCGTCAGCACGCATCCTACAACACGTCAGCAGAATCAGGATCTAAAAAGACTTAAATCACGGCGAGGACACCTAAAGAAAACGACATTAGATACACCACAGTGGGTCAAAACTTAAATCTTGCAGTCAAAAGTCGGTATCCTTTTACCTAAAGGGATAAATAAAGACATCAGTGCCACACGGGACCCCAAAGCGGCCGACGCAAAAAACTCACAATGGCACCAAGTTTTGGACACAAAGCGACATCGGGAAATAAATTATTTCATCTGTTCAGACCTTTCACGATAATATTGGCAAATGTTTCCATTTGGGACGGGCCACGCCCCGACGAGAATCCAACAAGAAAAAACTACTGTGACGCCTATTTTTGTTGCGCACTCTGTGAACTTTGCTGCTTTGGCGTACGATCCTAAATTGCATGCGCAAATAAATTGGCGCGCGAGCGCGGCGTGTCACAAAGTGGACAGAAAGTCACCGTCTCTCTTACAATTTTTTCATCAACACCAACATATATTTTGACTGTGATGTTTTTATTATTTTTGTCCGTGATTCCCTTATGGGTGAATGGCTAACTATCGGCGAAGTTTTTTCTAAAAGTCGGTTGGTGTTTGTTCACGCTGCGCATGCGTCGGTCTCAAACTAGTTCGCAGAATCGCCGACAAAGTATTGGCCAAAGTGAGTAATTATCTAATGGGCACAATGTTGTCTTTTTCAAGTATTTTGGGCTTCCGTTAGCGATGTCCTCCATTAATCAAATGTAAATGGACACTCTAAAGAAGCCGTAGATAAAAGAAAAACATTACTTTCGGCAAGTGATTATTAGTTTGAACTCATTCACATTAGCTGTTACTTCAGTTTTGAAAGCAGAATCAAAACATATGTTAGTCGTATGTCATGTCTCTCATAACATAATGTAATACATATTTAATAGACTTTTTGTTAACAAGTTATAAAAATACAATGCCGGAAACTCAAGTAAAAATTATCATTTTACTTTAAAAAAGGTCCTGTTCACTATTATATATATTGCCACCTTTACTGAAAACAAGACCTTAATGTCACCTTGTTAATATTGAAGTGGATTTACTACCTCAGATTGGGAAGCTTTACAAATTACAGTTATTGATTGTGACAGTTCCACATCTGCCAATAGATAACAGTAACAAACAATTAGCGGCCACATGCCGGCAACTCGGGCACTTGCGCCCGCGCCGCGCCGCTTGCTGTCCGAGAGCAGCCTTCCACGAAAGGCAACAGTAGGCAGCAGCACTGTGATGGACAATGTCCCTCCGGAAACAGAAGCGTGATGTATGATGATGGAACTGAATCGGCGTATTCCTGTTTGCACAACTTAGGCAGATGATTCGAGGTCGATATTTAACTGAACGCAGCAGTATTAGAGAGAATAAACATTTCATATACATTATATAAAAATCAAAATGGTCGGAGTGCACTTAAAAGGCGACCTTTGGGATGTATCATTTTAAATACGTTTAAAAATATAATAGAGTCATCTGACAAGATGAGAAAAAGCATTGAAATGTAACAAAAAATCATAGATCTTCTCATTTCTTTCTTAGGAGTTGTATCCAAAAAATATTAAGTTAAAAATGGTTACGTTTTTGTACTAACTATAAACAGCAGCATTTTTTACTAAAATACTAAAAGCAGTATTACTAAAATTCAAAAAGAAACCAAACAGGAATAAACCAGGCACAAATGCAAGTAAAGATGGTATGTTAACAGGAAAGGTTGCATAATGCGCCGACCCGAACGAGCCCGTTCGGCATTAGCGCCCCGCGGGGGGCGCATAAATCAGCTGACAACGCGTACGCGCATATAATTGGCGCACAGCAAGCTGTGCCGGCGCACTGGACACTGGACATTATTGTTTCGAGTATGGAAAGAACGAAGCAGCGGGGTGTTTAGAGATATGCAAGGACCCTTGAAAATATTGGCATCCAAGTCGCAAATAAGATCTCAATCCTCAATAAATGTATGCAGGTAGGGACTTACTTAACTCTGTGGATAAGAAAGGTGAGAGACGATTAACAATGAGAAATAAATTATGTGTTACATTATGTTATTACATTATAATCAATATGTCGATTGAGTAGTTCTAATCACTATAAAATAGTTTCCTGACTCATTTGTAAGTGATTAAAATATCAACACAATCTAAGTAAATACACATACGTTAAATAATTAAATCATCTCTATCCTAACTTTATTTGATGACACATAATAAGTACATAATTTGATGATATAAAGGCACACATAAATCGCCTAGTAATTTTTAATTAGTAACACATGTTACAACCGTAGATACAAGTATATACGCCATAATTTTACAGAGTTTTATGATCCACCAGTGCCACTGCCACTGCCACCCAGATGTTGAACAAAAGCTAGAAAATCCTACTTTTGTTCCAAAACATAGTTCTTGCATGCATCTCCACGCTCATTAACCATTCACTGCGTCATAATAAAGAAGAAACAGTAGTCGTAAAACTTTCGGGAGCGTGCACAATGGGCCGGAACGCGCAACTCTAGACAAAAATAATGGAAAATAACAAAAAATAATGACAAAAAATGTACGCATTAGACGCATGAAATTAGCACTGAGCGAGCGAAGACACCTCCAGGAGCACATAGTAGCGTCACTAATTTAGGAATGTGTCCAAAAAGTACTCCATTGAATATAGTATCATAATTGAAATTGATTCTCTCTGCACTTCTCGCTTCATGATCGGTCATTACAAGATATTGTCGTTTTATGTTGATAATGTTTTCCGACAAAAAAATTAATTCTAATCGTCTCATTTATACATGAATTTCACAACATTTATCATCACCAACAGCATTATGAAAATTGTATTAAAAATATAAATCACATTTTCCTTGTCATCAAAATACTACGTAAATTTCTATCCATATATCTAACTAGCTTCCGCCTGCGACTTCGTCTGCGTTGACTTCAGAATTGTGTCCAGAAAGAAAGAAAATGTTAAGATAGCGCCTAACCTAAGATTTAGTGACGAAGTGGATATTCTGAGTTTTTAGGCATTCCTACGGGAACCCTTAAGTTTTCCGGGATAAAAAGTATCCTGTGTGTTAACCAAGTGCTTTATCTATCTACCTACAAAATTTCATCCAAATCCGTTCAGTAGTTTTGGCCTGAAATCGGAACAAACAATCAAACTGACAAACAAACATTCATCCATACTTTCGCATTTATAATATTAAGTGAGATGACTCCTCATTACCCTTTTGAAAGAAAGAAAAGTGTTTATTAGTAGCAAACAATATAGCAAAAGGTTCTTGCTTGCCTCTTCTTGACCGCACCTATTCTTTCAGTCCCTCGCCAGTCTCGCCCAGCAAAATCTATAAGGCATTCTTATACTTACCAATTTTTTTAGATTTAGGGCGGAATAGTAGGAATAAGACTTAGTACGTCTATTTCAGTGTTCTTATTCCAGTCTACGTAAATATGTGCATAATCACTGGCGGACAGTTGCAGTGGCGGGCAAGCAATCCATCACGTCACGCAAAGTAACGCTCACATTGAAGACAAAACCCGCACAGTGGGACAAAACGAGCCGTCTACGGTCAAAAAAATATCGACAGCATTAAATCAACGCCATTCGCAACGGAACATAAACTTCAGCGGTTGCTTCTGTAAGACATGAGTTCTTGAATGGAAGGCACATTATTAGATCTACGGGTTTTTGAAAAGCTCGAAAATGAACACAGCGAATGCATACTGTGCCGAATGCTCTTTAGTAATGTCACTATTATTTTTAGTTTTGTGTTATTCGTTTCAGTTCTGTTGCCATTGTTTTGTTAAGTAATAGATGATGTATGCATACATGATGCACACTTGTGTTTAAAAATAAATATGACGTATAAACCTAATTATCTTTAAAACATACCTACTAAAATCGTAAAAAATAACACTTAACCCAAACCGAAGGCCCTCACGAATCCAATTAACTTTTAAACTGTTGTCACTGACGTTCCAAAACATTTAAATCGATTATAAGGCCGGGGCTACACTGACACTGCAATCAGCGGTGGCCGTTCATCATACTTGTAATAAGGGTCGCGGTGGGACTGCCACCTTATTTATCGCCCAACGATTTGTGGCCACGTGACACGAAATCTCGCTGAGTGCGAAACAGCTAACAACTATAATACGTGTAAAATTATAATTTTCGCGCTAATTAATAATAGGAACGAACCTATTTACACTCTAGTTCGCCCTAAAACTCAGAACCGATAAAGTCTAAAAGTGAGTGACATATCACATGAAAATATCGTATTGTAACTAACACGATAAAATAGTAATTCATTAAATATTTAAGTAAATTTTTAGCAATTACCCAAAAACATCGACTGAAAACATAAAGTTTGTATAAAATCATTGTTTACGATTTCAAATAAGATTTTCGCATCCGTGAGTGTTCAATTTTCACTAAAAATGAGGTTATTTTCTATCTATGACTAGAATTTGATACTGTATTACATATCGATACTTCTGGGCTCAACAGAACTTACGCCCTTTGAGCCAGAAGTATCGATATATTCTAAAGTGGCAAGCGGAAGTCATATATCAAAAATGAATCAATATACGAACATAGATGAACATTATTATGTTAGTATTTACAGTAAAATCAACTATAATAAGTACTCTATTATCGGTTTGAGTTATGTCACCAAACTAGACTTCTATAGATGGATATTGGTCACCAAACTATGAATTTTAAGAAAAATTGTCTTTGGAAACAATAGCAATGATGACGGCGACGGCGACGACTCGACTGTCGAATGTCTCTCGTCCACGCCTGCGCAACCGCTAACACCTATTTGAGCAGAAACAAAAACATATTCCTAACCGTATTAAATAGGTATTGACATTCAAATCAGTAGCTGCGCTCATTTATTTTGAATTCCGAACGAGTCATAGACAAAAGACGGACAATATGGCCGTTGGAGCAACAGTAAATCTCCGCAACAGTGGCGCCATGAAAACGCGCGCTCATCTGTCAAAATTAGTCGCCATAATTTGTCAGTACGTAGAAGACAACAGACGGAGAACCGAACACGTCTATTGTTGGACGTGTAAAAAATTAGAGTATTTACACAATAGCTACTTTAACTTACTAATATTTCAAACACAGACAATTTTCTTTTAAACTTGGATACTTTTTTAATTTTTTTTTAACTCACAAACATTTTCTACCTCAATATACAGGATTTCACAAAATACTTAGGTTAAGAAACTAGGTGATCTTACTATAAAATTGAACAACGTCTGCTGTAAGACTGCTATAAATTAAAATAAAAAATAACTTCTTATGCTTATCGATCAGCTCTCGGACAAATTTTGTAGGAAGAGTACGACATTTCTTCAAAAAATGACTATGGATCTTGAGAGAGTTGTTCAGTATAATTAGAACCCCCATTTAACGGGCCTTAAAACTTTTTAATTACACTCTGTATATGTAATATTCAAATATATTCAAGTTACAAAGCGCATGAGCCATTGATTGATTCCGAATTTTTATTTAAAAAACTTTTCATTTGTTGAATACATTGCAAAGATAATGAAACGAAAGTCTAACATATAAACATAGGTATATAGGGTGACTTTAAGTTGGTTCTTGATACGAACGGCTACGCATGTACTCATGATAACAAACAATCCCTAAGGAACCCATAATCAAATCGAAAAAAAAATTGACTCTCCATACAAATCGATCAACTGACCGGCCAGATTAATATGAAGAGTTCACATTTTTTTTGCGATTTGACTACCTATGGGTTCCTTAAGGAAAGTTGTTTATTATCATGAATACAAGCACAACCTTTCGTATCAAGAACTAATTTAAAGTCACCCTAAAATATATGAGGACACGCCAAAACTAAGTTAAAGTGAAAACCCAAGCAACTGTTGCACACGATAAGTCGATCAAAGGAGCAGCGGCGATACGTCAAAATGATAACATCAATATCTAGAGTTATTGTATGATCGATTTAGCACTCAAAAATTACGAAGGGAGCACTCAAAACCAACGAAACTAACATTTTTCTGTTTAAAATTGATCACTGTATTTCTAATCGCAATGATAGTAATCGTATAAATATAGAGAATATAAAAATACTGCGAGCGGAAACTAAAACTCGTGATTGGACCGCTATTTCTGGGAATTACTGAAATAGGCATTAATTCAATTATTTAAAAAAATGTTTTCCATTTTATCGATCAGCCGATAAACGAAATGAGAGAAGGTACAGAATCTATGTCTTGTGTAAAGTTGTTAACTTTCATATAGGCCGTAGAAGGTAGCTACTGATATGTACTATAGGATGACTTTAGTTCTGATAGTTCTCTTGATACCAAAGACTATGCATGTGCTCATAATAACAAGCAACTTTCCCTAAGGAACCCATAGTCAAATCGGAATAAAATAAGACTCCATACAAATCGATCAACTGGCTGGCCTTAGAAAAAAAAGCAAAAAAAAATGCGGTTTGACTCCTTAGCGAAAGTCGTTTGATATCATGAGCCCATGCAAAGCCTTTCGTATCACGAACTAATTTAAACTAACTACTAATTTAAAGTCACAAAAATGTATCCAGTATGAGAACATAAAAAAATGTCAAAGCATATGTTTACCCTGTAATTGTCTTATGAACTGTATTTTTTATATCACCGTTTTACATTAGAGTATGTTTTCCTCTTCGTAACCATATTTTATCCACACCATTTAAATATACAGTAACACAAATAAATTCTGTCAAAAACGAAACGAATAACTTGCAAAGACGTAATTACTCAAAAAAATATGTTTTTGGGTGAAATAATATTAAAATATTGATAAACACGAAGATTAGGAGCCCGGCGGAAAGCAGCCGGTCATCCATCACTGCACGAACAGAAAATATTTAGTTTGGGAACCCTCTAGCATGAAACTACATCGTTTACCTTTCTTGCGTTTTCACTAAGTAGCGCATATCCATATCGTGACTCAAAAGTACATATTACTTTTATTTCTAATACTCTGTGCTTTTACATACACGTATTTAGAATTTATAACAAAGCCCGACTTACTTGAGTAGCAAAAATGAAAAAAATATCGTACTCACCAGTATATATTATGTCTATCAAATCTTTAGTGCTTATTAGATATGTATTATTTATATATTTTCGTATATTAAAATGAAATTTAAGAATAGCAGCAGTCAGGCTATTTTAGTTGTAGAAAAAGAGTATATAGTTTACCATAACAAAAGGAGAGCATTACCTCTTAATACAGGGGCATTCCATGTAGCGGCAAATAATTTATCAAAATTCTATAAAATGCTGTTGTTCTAATAATTATTAACAAGTTTTTTACAATTTAGGCCAGCAGAACACGTGTCGGCGGTGGCGAAAAATACTTGTTAACACTGATTTGATTGTGTTATGTATTTTGAGATGGACTGGTGATTCAATCACAACAATTTCGACTGACTCGGTGGCTAAGTGGTTAGTGATCCTGACCTTTAATCCGAGAGTCGTGGGTTCGATCCCCACACACTTTTCTGTTATGAGCAGAATTGTTTGCTCTAAGTCTGGGTGTATTATATCTATATGTGTATGTATTTAAAAGTATATGTGTATGTATATCAGTCTCTGGTTCCCAAGATACAGGGAATCCTAGTTTGGGGCCAGATGACCATGTGTGATTTGTCCCGGATATTATTATTATTATTTCAGTTACATGAGTGGCATCTACCCCTACCCACCTTTTCCGCTTGTCGTAGAAACGTCACCATATCATCCTGTGTCCAAATCCGATTAAAATATACTTAGACAGAATTTAGAACTAGCCTGATAGTTTATAAACATGAAAATATTTTATTACGATCACTCAGGTAAAATCGAATCAAGAGTTTTAAATTGTTTGTGTAGGTGAAGCTGCTGCTGCGACATTTCCCATACTATAATATTACCGATCAAAATTATTACCAATTAATTAAATATCCATGTAGATTCTCCGATACGTCACCGTTACGGACGACTGAGATTCGATTAACTAATTACTGTTACATGACTGAAGCTCGATTAGCATTAACACTAACTTTACCCATGTCACGTTTTTTCCCGCGTCCGTCCCACTGGGGACCGGCGCTCGCGCAGCCGCGCGTAAACTGACAGACAGGCGACTTTCCGTGTGACAGCCACTTTTTATTGTTATGATATGATGAGCTTTTTGATAACTTATTATTTTTTGTTACGAATTTGGATAGCGAAATAAAAATATTTATGAAGATTGAGTTGTGTTGAAAATATTTGTGACAGTTCTAAGAAGCCGTGTTTTACGTAAGACAGATGACTGAGGTGACGAAAAAACTAAAGTTACTGAGCATATAAATTTGTCCTTAAAATATTTAAAAATGTAATTAGTACTATTTTTGGACCTGGATTCAATGAGCTCCAACGATTGGATCCATTGGTTGGTGGCAGGTTTTTCACTTCATTTATTGCAAGTTTTTTTGTCCATTTTGATACTATTTTGCTTTATAACACCTTTGTATTTTGTAAACACATGGAATGCAATAAAGAATTGAATTGAGTTCAATTGATCCCTTAATCAATGCAAGACTTTTATTAGCAAAAGTCAGGGCTGAGGTAAAGAATACTTCAACCTCCATGTCCGCATGTCAACATCTCAGCGTGCAATCCTGCCTTCATAAGAGAGAAGGCCGCAAAGTATACAGGGTGTAACAAAATTGGTGTAGGACCCATTAACTGGGGATTTACTCATGGTACTGAACAATTTTTGTTCTACAACTTTGCCCTATTCGCAAAAAAAATTTTTGAACTCTCCATACAAAAATGGAAAAACAGATGATCAATTTGTATGGAGAGTCCAAAAATTTTTTTGCGATTTGAGCAAAGACGTAGAACAAAGGTTGTTCAGTACGATGAGAAGAATACCCAGTTAACGGGTCCTACACTAATTTTGTTACACTCTGTATACAGTTTCCGTATACTTTGCGGCCATTTTTCTTATGAGGGCCGCATCAATCACCGCACAGCAACTAGGCCACCATTCCGCGCGATATCGGCGGCGCGCACGCATCAAACGCATATCAAAGCGAGAGCGAGGTAAACACGCGCAAACGCAGCTTCCGGTCGCGCACCTGTAAACACTGAACACCGCTTCCGTAAGAGTGGAGTGTTGGTGGTGGAGAGAGGAGGTTTGAGAGATGTGTGGAATATGCAAAGAAATATGGGAAAGGTTGGGTTAAAATATATTTTTATTTTTATTTCAAATAGCTTAGCATAAGTGGTAAACAGTTACTACAATCGCAAGAATAACATAAAACTTTCCAAAAAACGAAGTAAAGTTTCTGTAAGACCATTTTGGAAAACAGTTGAATACTTTTAAAAGCTGTATTCAGTTATTAAGTATATTACTTTTAAATTCGAACGTAGTGCGCCAAACATGTATACATTCTAAACAAAATAAATTCTGTAAAAAAGTTAATAAAATTAAACATCGATAAAACAACAGGCTGCACAACACATTTGTCGGCATTACCCAGTCAGCAGTCAGTGATACAACGCCAACACCACACGCCGCCCGCCGGTCCAAAACAAATAACGTTATAATAACGTAAACACACGCGAATCTGACGTTACATCAGACGCGCGCCGCGGGCTACAAAGTGTACCACTCCATCCGGTCAAAACTGAGGCGCAAAACGACCGATTAGCGTAATGCCGTGTAGAGACAAAATGTGGCATTCTTGAATTCAGAACATAGAGTTATTCGTATTTATCTTACTTATTGTCAGCGTTAAATAAGTAGATACCCAGTTATAAAAGTCAGAAAAGCTAATCCCCAAGCAATCGCAGTAGTAAAACAAGATTTAGTCATTCATTTCATTACTCTAATCAGACTTTTTTAGCGAATTATTATTTAAAAAACCTAACTCCTAAATTGAGTGTCGGTCTGAACTTCGACAAAAACTACTTCGAAAGGCTCTAGTACGAAGAAACTTAGTGCGACGGCACTTACTGCGACAAGCCTTTAGTTTGACAGCCCTTACTCCGACAAGTACCTAGGGGTCGTCCATTAATCACGTGATGCTCAAAAAGGGGTCGAGGGGGTTCAGAAAAAATCACGAAATATCACAACGGGGGAGGGAGGGTATACTGAGATATCACGTGTGTTTATTTTTTCGTTGAATGCGCGATTTCTAGAGTAATTCCCAAACGTCGGACTATTCTTGTTATGTTGTTTTTAACTCCTCCCAAGGTTCGAAACGGCTTCAAGTAGTCGGAAACAACCTGCAACCTTAATGTCTGTCTAGAAATTTTTATCACGGTCCTTAATTTTCCAGAATTCAATTACATAATACCTGTATTTAAAGATAATATTTTGTACCAAGAAATACACGTGATTTTGGGGGTGGGGTGGGGGGTAGTCTAAAACCTCACCACATATCACCAGGGGGGAGGGGGGGCCAAAAAAGTTGGTAAAAAACATCACGTGATTAATGGACGACCCCCTACCTGATTCACACAATTCAAAAATTGTAGTCTAATGAAATTTTCTAAAGCAAAATATTTATTTTTCAATCTGTTTGCAAATTGCAATAAAAGTTTAATATAAGAAAACATTGTTATAAGACCTGCACATTTTAGTATTCAGATTTCTAATCTTTTTGTTTTCTTGATCCTTGGCCCACTGTGTCAATTCCGATCCTGGACGTCATTTTGCACATCGGACAATTTGCACCTGAACCATTCATCTTTGATCGCTGGACACGGAAGCATCCATCATACGGAAGGAATAACCGCTGTATTGACAGATTTACGACATCTAGCGCGCGGGAGTTCGCACCGGCGCGGTCGGTGCACGCATGTGAACTTTTAGTAAGTTATATAGGTAATGGGCAAGTAAATAAACACTGCGCTGTAGATGGTATCCAGTCATTCTAGTCCAATATTTAAAATAAATAATCAAGGCCTATGGAATCTTTATGAAGAGGAGACCAGTGGGCTGGCACCACGTCGCGACCGCGAAGTCCTAACAGTGGAGCGGCTGGTAAGACCAGAGCCTCCTTTTTTAACCGACTTCAAAAAAGGAGGAGGTTCTCAGATTCTTATTATTCAATTTTTAGTAAAATTCTATCCAGATATTTAAATTTAAACAGAAATGTATGATTGTATCAAAGTCAAGTCAAGATTTTTTTAATTTAAGTAGATGCTGTACGCATTTTTTGAAATCGTCTTTTTTTTCTACCAAGTACAAAGTTCCTACCACTCGGAACTTGTACACTCAAAATTTCGGGAAGTGTTAGCGGAGCGATTAAAAGGTTATTTGGAAAAAATAAAGCTTAAAAAATCTAACTAAGTCGAAGGAATGGACCACAAAAAGACACGCAGATACTTGAACACGTAACTCCTAATTCTGTACAGATATTTTAAATTGAAAAAAAATATATGACTGCATTAAAAGGTTATTTGGAAAACATAAAACTTGAGAAAATCCGACTAAGTCGAAAGAACAGACCATTATGCGCACGTAGACTGCTTCTACGTAACTATGCGCAAGAGGTGCGCATCTCTGGTGCGCCGCGCCGGGTGCGGGCCAGCCCCCACAGCGTCCTGAAGATGTTAGGGTTTGCTGCCCCTACATGCATCACTGGTGAGCTCCATGTCCCTATCACATTATAAGATTGTGAAGGTTATTAAATTCATTTTATGATACTAACATATTTTAATATTTTGAGCTCTGGTCTCTTTAAATAAAAACTTTTATTTTATTATTATTATTATTACTAAAAGACATGAAGATACCCGTACAAACTACTCCTATTATTTCTTTTTCATATCCTACTAATGCCCATAAAAAAGTTATTCGCTACTGAAATTTCAAACCTCAGGATTTCTGGTATTGATCAGAACCCTAATGCGTTTACGGCTTCGCAACGCCTTTGTACGATTAATAGATTATTCATAATAAACTTAGGTTTTATAATATTTGACAATCGCCAAGTCCTTATGAGGGCTTCTTCGTGAAGTCTTATAAATCGGAATTAAAATTTAATACAAGGTAGACAGGTACACGTTAAGCTCGTACAATGAAACCTGAAAAGTCGAAGAAAATCGTCGTATTTCCCGCATTCATCGTGGTCCCGTATAATTTGTATTATAAACGGTTCAGTACCTTTTCAGCCCTGAACTCTCAAACTTACTTTTTTGACATCCTGTATTACTCAGAAAAATTTAGCACTCTATTAGTAAAATATATATTTTTAATTAGTTTATTATTTCGAGAGATTACCTCATACATACATTTTTTATTTTTATTTAAGTAGATGTTTTGCACATACTTTTAAATCTTCAAAATTTCGGTTTCTTCTTATTCCAATGTAGTAATAGATAAATACAGTTAACATCAGTCTCCATTGATAGATATAATAAGTTATCTACAAGTGCTAGTGCTAGACCAACGCACATCCGAAAATAAACAAACACTAGAACAGTGTTAGTATGTAAATAATTCGGAAACTTCAAAGAGAATGTGAGGTTTGCCGACATCTCCGTGGTGGCAGTATGGTCAAGATTACACAGGCACGAAAACCTGCCAGATTTATATAAGTTACTCGTACAGTTCGTTTGTGAATTATAATAAGTAAACTACATGATAAAGTTAAAGCGTTAGATCAAGTCTTGTTAAACTTATCTCCTAACACAGTGGTTATTATGTTAATCTTTTAATGTGCATAAAATAATGTATATTCTTCGACGATGGCTGACTCTCGCGTTATACTCGTGATCGGATGCTGTCCGTGTGAACTGGCCTGCTCTTGTCATTGGTTTTTGGAATTGTTAGTCATTAGCTACAAATAATTTTTACTTTTGTCTCTTTTGAATCCTTTCTTTCTTTATTCTTATTTTTTTATATTTTATTTACAGACATGACATTGTATAATTCATTTATTGATCTAGCATTAAGATGTATTAGAATATAAGACTTTTTTTAAAAATGTGTTGGAGGGAGTTTCTTTAGGGCCCGCCGTTTCTTCTCACTCCGCAAACACTTCCCGGTATACGAGTTCCGAGTGGTAGGAACCTCGTATTAGGTAGATAAAAGAATGACGTTCGAAAAGTGTACACTGCTACCTACTTCGAATAAAATATTTTCATTTTCATTTTCATTGTGTTCCGGCGCGGCAGCTGGGGCCAGATATCCAGCGTAATTACCGGCATAAGAGGCATTGCATCTTAGACCTTATGGATCGGCACGGCACTGATAACTTATGTCTGGCGTTAAAGATGCTCATGGGTAGCTACATAGCTACTTTCCATCTGGTGAGACTTCAGTCTTTTTCCTTTAACCTAACCTAACACCGTGATCCTGACCAGCATTCACACGACGATTTCCTGAAAGAAATCCACAGACAAGAACAAAGACTCGTCTTTCATCTCCGACATCACCAAGTCCGATGAGACTCCAATCTCGATACTCGATTACAAAAGCGCGCTTGATGGATCGTTTGTTTGGGTTCTCTGAAGACTTGCCCGCTTGCCCCGCTGCGCTGTTAGTTCGCGGAACCATCCGATCTGGCCCGATCGTCGTATTGGCACCGACGCGGCACCGGCGGGCGGCGCAAGAGTGCGCTGTTTAACACAAACATTTAATGTCGATCGCGTAAACACAGACCACATCAAAGCCACCGCTGGTGATAAGTTTGAAGATATGAAGCGTCTTGGTCCGTTAGTTTTCAGGTTTAAGATTAAAGACTTTAAATATACAGAAAGAATATTTAAAGTCAAAGTAGTACCTACAATTATCATCAGCAGTTAAACTAATGAATTGCATAATTTCATCATCGTCGCTTTTATGATTTTAAGATTAGATTACATACACAATAGAAGTATTATACTAAATCCCAAACAGGTCCTATAAGTTGTGAAGAATTCTGATTTAGCCTCGTACTTTTATTTACGTCAGAGATGTTTATGATAATATTGTCATATAAAAAGACTGCTCCAAATCAACACTCAACTCATTGGTAAGTTGGTTCAATAAAGATGTATTTATTAGCTAGCACTAGCTAGATCTTTGTAAAGACGATAAGTACTCGAAGTTGGCTATCTGAAAGGTCAAACGCAGTCTCTACTCCAGAACCCGTTTAGTCCAGAGATTATCGTAAGTAGGCAAACGTTTCATTACAAATAAATATATTTCGCTTTATTCAACCGTGAATAACTTACTAGCTCCATTGCTATGAGTCCATGTTTTTTTTAAATTAGTTGGTATTTTAAAAGATATCAAAAAGCAAGTATCAAGACCGCTGGCTCACGCTCCACCGCACGCGGCGGAATTATCAAAACCCTTTGATCTCTCGTATACCGCTTCTCACTTAGATTAAACACTTTTAAAAACATTCAAACATATGAAAATGTAATGCTCCACTCCAATTTCGATCCAGAATCCAGTACGTTAAAATTTAAATTTAATTAAAAAGAATTTACTCTAATTCGTTTCATATTGAACGTTATTTATCAAAATTCAAGACCAAAATGATGAAACTGATCAAAAATAATCAAGAATATTTCAACTTTAATTTGCAGGTAACAGAGTCTGGTTTAGTCAGTGGGCGTTTAACGAGCTGTATAGTGCGTCTGTCGGCGGCCGAAGTGTCAAAATGTGGAGAAGTAGCAGACTCGCGGTGTAAACATTTACACGTCGCGCGGTCGCCGCCGCCGCGCCGCGCCGCCTGCGCACCGGATCTTCAACGTTTAATTACAAGGTTTCCTGCATTGAAATTTTCTTTTTATGTTTTATAATTTTTTTTATCCACAATTGGTGAGCCCTTAGCATTAGCAGAGACAATAATGCCGAAGATGGAAGCGTGCTTACCAAGTTACCTCAACACATTGGGGAACTGGCTATCGAGTGACATTTCCAAAAATTTCTTCTGTAGGAACTGTGTGTGTTTCTTATCTTCGAAGGAAAATAGAGATGTCTCCATCAGGTAAGGTGGTATGCCTGTCGTGACTCAACTAAAGTCGTATACTCGTAAAAGTATTCGCACAATGCAAAGGAAGGAGTGGTCTGTTTTCAACTGTTCTTATTTCACCAATAAGGCAAGGTTTACTAGGATAACAAGTAAGTCTTCGCAGAAAATTCGATAGCATATTTTCGGCTTTCATTTGCAAGCAGGTTCACTTTACACATGTTGTGATTAAGCGTCCTCAGTTAGTACTGCGAAGAAATTTAGTCTTTTGGCTATCGCTATACATCCTAAAGAGTCAGTCGTTTGACTTACAGTGTGGCCGTGGTCGTGCACTAGTCATCACCCGCGATCACTTGTACGATATTGAAGGTTAGAACCTAAATTGAATCCTTTCTTACTTTATTCTTATTTTTTTATATTTTATTACAGACATGACATTGTATAATTCATTTATTGATCTAGCATTAAGATGTAATAGAATATAAGACTTTTAAAAAAAATGTGTTGGAGGAAGTTTATTTAGGGCCCGCCGTTTCTTCTCACTCCGCAAACACTTCCCGAAACGGTGGGTATACGAGTTCCGAGTGGTAGGAACCTCGTATTAGGTAGATAAAAGAATGACGTTCGAAAAGTGTACACTGCTACCTACTTCGAATAAAATATTTTCATTTTCATTTAAATATAGTACATATATACACTCTGATCCATATGACAGATATACCTTACAGATGTGATGTTTTTGTAAAAAGAGTTCCTTGCAGTAAGTTTTTCTTATTTAAACTAATTAATCTTCCTTAATCCCTTACACCCTAAAACACTGAGGTATCAGCAATCTCTAGGGCAATTTCCTCAACAACCGAGTTTTGTATAGACACTACACAATTACCAGTTTTTAGCTTATAATTCGATAGAAACTTACATACTAAAGGTGAACCGATAAAAATACGAATAAAATATTTATTCTCAATGATTCAATATAGAGGTACAAAAAATTTAAATAAAACTTATCGGTCCTAAATAATCTTATTGACTAGACATCACTTTCGAAATCCAATCCAAAAAAGGGCTGGTGGGTGTGTAAAGGAGAGTTCCTTCAGCCAAATCGATGCCGTGTTCATCCATGAGAAAGGAGCAGACGCCAACAATATGGCCGGAATAAAGCAGGGGCCCCCCGGAGTCACCTTCATAGGCCATCTGCCACCTGTTGGAACACTTTCTAGCCAGACACAGCACTGGACGCATTGGTAATGAAAGGATGAACTCAGAACAAGGCATCACAGCTGCTTCACCATACCTCCGCATCTTACGTTCGGAAATGTCGTAAGAAAAATTGGTTCTACCAAAACCAACATACACCACCGGCAAACCAACCAAGGTTCTGTAATCAACAGCAGATAAACGACCGTATAAGTTGAGGTGTACCTTCTGCACCAGCAGCAGCCCAACGTCGTTTCTTTTAAACGTATGTTCTTGGTGATAATTGTTGTGCGGATATGCTTTCAGAATTGTGCTGTACGTGGCCAGCGAGCTGTTCGGTGACACAGTCATGTTCCCGTAACGCATCTTCGTCAGCGGTGGCGGGTCCAACGAAGACAATAAAATACAGTGAGCGGCTGTTAGTACCCACTGCTCGCTTAACAAATTCCCTGTGCAAAATCCTATGAATTCCTGGTAAAACAAATGGCTTAATTTCCTATACCGCTCTGGCATCTGGCCCAGCTCCGCCCCCAAAGCCACCACAAATGGGTATTCGTTCGATTCGTCTTCTATTCCTCCTATTACTCTTAGATTCAATTTGTTGGCAGATCTTGGATTAGTAGAAATATGTTTGTGTTCTTTTGTTGTGACAACATTTTTCTTTGTTGCTCCATATACAAATATCACATCGACGAGAAAAACTGAATAAAATAATATGTTGGTTAATGTATAACGCCACATTGCGGTTTCTTTACAAAAACATAAACCGACTTGTGCTGCAAAGAAATTACTTGAAATTGAGTCGTACTTTAAAGAAATCTGTTAACAATGAGGCAGTAAAGTTTTTATTTGAACTATAAATAATAAATGTTGCAAAACCTTCGAACGTGCTACATAAAAATATGACGTTTGTATACGCCTAAATGTGTGTGTTCGTGGTTTGAGCTAAGCAACCGTCACGTCACACCGAATCTTAACGTGGTCATCTTTAAAGAGGGACATAGGGACTTCAGGGAGTGCACATACTGAAAGTTAGTACTACTTTAACTATATGACTGTGTAGCGTGTGGCAAGATACTAATAGATTAAAACCGTCAGAACTTTTGCTTACATTAGCAGATATCTCAAAGAAGGTCTGTCATTTCTATAAAAGTGAAGCAGAATAATAAATGATGAACATCGTCTACCTATCGCATATGTATTTATCTAATCCATGCAGCGCTTGAATGGGCAGCAGACATGAAACGCAGCATGCGTGGTACCATTTGAAAGTATGTCTGCAGCCAGCGAAGTTAAATTCAAATGAGTCAAGTCGTTTCATAGGTTTTGAGGTGATTTCCTCCTGTTCATCCCATTATACTATTATACTTATATTTACTACATGTAGATTTATATTCTTGAAAATGAGTAGCAGTGTACACTTTTCGAACGTCATTCTTTTGTCTACCTAATACGAGGTTCCTACCACTCGGAATACCCACCGTTTCGGGAAGTGTTTGTGGAGTGAGAATAAACCGCGAGCCCTAAAGAAACTCCCTCCAACACATTTTTTGAAAAACGTCTTATATTCTATTACATCTTAATGCTAGGTCCATACAATGTCATGTCTGTAAATAAAAATAAAAAAGAAATAAAAAAGGATTCAAATTAGAATCTAATAACTAAGAATTACACACAAAAAAAAACAATGACAAGAGCAGGCCAGTTCACGCACACAGCACCCGATCACGAGTATAACGCGACAGTCAGCCATCGCTCCCCTCAACCATATTTGAGGGAAGAGAACGACCCGGCTCCCGGCTCTTCTTTGTCTAATAATTTATTTTATTAATGCTGCTTCCGCGGCCTCTGAGTTCCTTACAACTTCCTCCGCTTTTCTCTGTCCTGCACATCGTCCTCAAAAAACACGCAGCTGTGAAGATCCTTCTTGGGTACGTCCAGCAAATGAAGTTCTTCCTGTTCCACGCCGATCTGCGAATTTAAATTCTAGTGCCATATTTAAACGTTCTCAGGTGGTTTACGTGATAAATCCATCTAAGTCGGCTTTCCTGAAGTTTGTCTGCTACATCATTGATTCCAAGGCTGCTTCGCACCATCTCCTTACGGATTCTATTGTGCCTTGTTACTCCGTACATCTAACGCAGCATCTTCATTTCAGCGACTTAAATATCGTGGACATGACGTTTTGTGGTTGCTTCAATTCCATAGGTAAGCACAGGAAGTAGATTTGTACACCAAAACGTATTAATGAATAAATTAAATAAGAGAACACTGACCAACAATAAGTCGCGCTGCTCTGACAGTCTGGTGATTCTGTCACAAGAGTCCCGCATCGATGCGCACTCATCAAAATTATCACGATGTATAGCGCGTTAGAACCATTTGTCACAATTCTAACAGTTTTGTGGATACACATAATGGTGGTAATCAGTTTAATATTGAATTCAGATGAAAAGTATACGGTATACGAGTTCCGAGTGGTAGGAACTACGACGTATCAGGTAGATTAAAAAAGACCTACGAAAGGTGTACAATGCTATCTACGTACTTCGAATAAAGATATTTTGGCTTTTGAAGCATCATTTTGTTGGTAGACGATCGAAGCTATAAATAATTTTAAGAGACATAGCCGCCTCTGTTTTTTGCAGTGAGTAGGTACTGTTTTAATGCAGTTACATTAGTAATAGTAGATAGTTATCAATAGTAATGCAAAAAAAAATATTTCTTATTTACTGCTAGACTGTTACGTTATTATAGTTGTTATAAATAAGCTCAACATATAGATGCTCTATGAAATATACAGAATATAACAAAATCTGTGTATGACCCGGTACATAGAGATCTCAATAATAATAAGACCTGGCACCTGGGGCTTCTACTCTTCACACTGGACAACTTTTGTTATGATATGAAACTACAACAAATTGTGATGTTTGGCCAATTTAGTATAGTCCAAAAATTTTGTGCTTTCCTTAAAAGTCGAAGAACAAAAGTTATTCTACATCTATTTTGTTACATACTCTATAATATTAATAATAGCTGAATCATTCAAAGTACCCTTTATGTTGTAACAATAATTACAACACAATATTGATACAATATCCCCAAATTCCGGTAAAGTGAAGAATGCGGGATCCGAGATGCGATGGGAGGACACAGCACAGAGGTCACGGAGGTCAATTACTGTAAAAATAAGTACAAATTATTCTATTGAGGAGACGATGTTACGAGTAACCAAGTTTTGTGAGAATACGGGGGCGATGATTTTCTTGGGAAATTTAAGTGAACTTGTTCTTTCATTTCATTGTGTAGCATGCTGTGGGTGAAATTTTATTGATTTCTATAAAACTAAACAACTAACCAAGAAAAAAATAATGGGTTCTCAGAACGAATGAATTCCTTGGCCAAAAGTTGTTCACTTTCATAAGTAGTAGCCACAGTTAACAAATAAATTTTCATTATGTAAGTATACTAAAGAAACAAAACTGAAAACAAGTTACTAACTTAGTCTAGGTTAAAGAATGATGGCGAGATGCCATGTATTTTGGGACCCAGTCTTTTCATCAACGTGCTTTAACGATACATGGTATTTCTGGAATATTGGATTACAAATAACAAAAAAGTAAATTGTGTGTTTATTGCACAAGTTGGGAGAAAAAAAAACAATAGAAAAACTTTTACTCGGATTCTTTCTTTTTGCACCTATTCTTATCATATCATAATACCGAATACCTCTAACCGTTTACCATTTATCCAAAAACATCATTTTGCAAACTCACCCTCATGCTAGTCAATCGACTGGACCTCCCACATCCGCTTCCCTCGTCAATTTATGTGCAATTTGCTTTATTACAATCAAATCAATAAGATTTTCTCAAGGCACAACAACACAAATCCATTGTACTCTTATAGCATGTCCATCGTCCCACATACGGGCGCATTGCGGGTCAATTTTGTCCTCTTGCATCTGCGCAACAAAGGAACTACCAGTCTACGGCTTTGTGACACAATTGAGCAGCATTCGTAATATTATTTGCCTTTTGTGCACTGATTGCGCTAAGGACTGACTGTTTGAAGAAACATTGTACTCTCAACGTGAGTACTAATTTGTTTGAGGTCAAATAAAATGGTCCTGGGAAAATACGTTACGAATCCATACAATATTAAACTGTGTTCTGTGATTTAATGAAGAATGAAATTATTATTTTCCTAATCAAAATTAGCACAAATAAGTTTGGTGGTTAATTCAAAAATATATATCCGTTGAAAAATGTTCAAACATTAAATTATAAAGCCATATATTTCGTGTTAGTCCATAAAAATAAATGAAATTGATTGTTATTAATTGCCTGGAGCGCACAAAAGTCATCATAAATTTCATTTCGTTAAAGCTGCGACTGCGACGGTTGACCCGTGACATTCATTTGAAGGGGTTAATCATCTTTAAAATACCTAAATATATGTGGAGTTCCACAAGGGTATGTTCTAGGGCCAAACTTATTTGTTTACATGCTAGTTCAACAGCATAGAATAGAACAGAATATCTTTAATTGCAAAAAAAAACAAAAATAATAATTTGTTTTTTAGTGTAGTCACATACATATTTGTAATTATATCGAAGGTACCGTTGGTGGGATCTTTTATTAATAGGTATTTAAAAGATCGGGTATTTACATAACGTAGTGACACGTAACATTAAACGCAATTGGACTCATATGGACTTATTTAGTTCAGCAAACATAGAACAATGTAATAACTTAGCTAACAATTCCAACACAGAGTGAAGCTGAATACCTTTTCGTGACTTTCGAAGAGTAGTTGATATGATACATACTTAAAGCACAGGAAATCGGCTGTGACTTAATATATTGTCAAAACAGACATATTCCTTCTAATAGACATTAAGTACTTTGTAAATTTTGTCAAATAAAATAAATAAATACAAACTTACTTTACTTAAATAACCAAATCGCAAAAACATAAATAATACTCTGATCCTGAAAAATCAAACGGAAATTTTCCGTGGGTAGTGGAACTATCCGATTGGTAAGCGTCTGTCATTTTAGCATAGATCTAACACGTATCAAGTTTAAAATAGGGTGTCAACATTACATCCGGATTCACACCACATCACGATAACTGTAGTTCATAAGTTGCGGACACGGCAAACGGACGGCGTGGCGAGTTATTATAATTGCTACATTAGCGGGACATGCGGGCGAGCCAGAGTACACAACTGTTTCCACGATAATGCAGTGTTTCAAAATATAAAATGCAGCGTATTCTTGTGACTGTGGACTCTGTAATAAAAAAGGAAAAAATACAAACTAGTTTTTGTTCTAAGACTTTTACGAATTGTCTTTTTATTTCATACTAGTCGTGACATCAAAAAAATTGTATTTCGTCAAAGTTGTAGTACAAAATTTTCAGTTTCACGAGCAGAAGTACATTGCAGATTATTTCTAAACCTTTTTGTTATAATCTGTAGAATCAAAAATGTTGGAAAGCACATATTTTATTTACATGATACATCAACTACCAATAAGTATTATATTTTAAAAATACAGATTACACAATCTAGTACCATATTTTCTTCATTATTTCATTGTCACTAGATTTTTTAAAGTTTCCTATTTAGAATATGACAGATATTCAAATTTTAGTGACTGTTTAAACTTCAAAAACATTTCCGAGCAGAGTGTTGGCGACCCCTGCTCTTTAGAGGAAGAGGGTGCGAACTAATCGCGGCGAGTGCTGTTTGGAATCATTCAATTATGAATACTGACCGACGCAAAATACCCTCCTCGTTAACCGACTTAAACGAATGGCATTCTGAACGATTTCACCAACATTACCACTTAACAGGGCGACATGAAACGGAAAATGTTCGAATAAGAGTAAAATTTCCTAACTTGGATGAATCTAATTTGTATTTGTGAGATATCAAAACAACTACAGTTCAGTGACATTAACTATTGCCAAATATTCCAAAAGTAAATATTATGCTTTATCACACATCAGTATCAAAATAGAGTTCAAACTTGTAGGTTCATCACTTGACATTAGTTGCGGTGCTGCGAAATGCAATCAAATCTTTAATTATAATGAGGTGCGAAGGTGGTCTTATCGCTATCAACGATTCCTTCCAGACAACCTTTACTAAGTGATCCAATATTTGAAAGAACTATAACAGCTACAATATGAGTTGATTTTGAATTACGTTGAAGAAGGTGACGTATTTTATTAACTTATGGCCGTGAGAAGTCAAAACTTTTTTAATGCTTAGATCTGAAACCACAATCAATACATGGTGGATATCATGATAAAATTCCATTGCGTTCAAAAATTGACAGAAACGAAATTTTACTTCTCTGCTGATGTGAAAAGTTAACAAATAAAAACAAATAGGTAGACCAGCTGTCCAATGGTCGGATGGTATAATTAGGGTCGCTGGTTGCTGTGCACTGTGCAAGTGTGGTGCGACACCCAGACAAATGGCCTACATCCTAAGCATATGCCCAGCCTTGATCTAATGTAATATATATACATACAATACAATTCATCTTGAATCCCATCCCTCAAAAATTTAAAACTCTATTTGTTTGAGTTATATCAAGTTGGTAGTCAGCAGATACATAAATAAACATGTTTTTTAAGCTATCTATGTTAAACTGCAATGTTGTACATTTGTGAATGAGATGAAATAAAAAATATTACTAATACTATTACTATTTCACTAGCCCAAGCACAGTGTAACGTAGAGCTTGCGTTTAAGCGTTTCAGACCGAAAACTAGTGCCGAAGCGAAACACAGGCACATCACATTCCACTTAAATGCAGACACTGGCTATCGCTACTAATAATATAATACCATAGCTCACAATTACCCTAATAGGCTAGAGCACAATCATGTCTCGACCTGGGTGTAACAAACAGCCTTAGAGCACTTGACAGCGCGACCCGCGACCCAGCGGCCCGGAGGATGAGGGCCACTGTGCGCCCAATTACTTGAGTTAACCTTCTCGCAGGGGTCACAATATAATCTAATAACGCGGTGTGCTCTCTGCCCACTCAGTGTTGACTGCTATCTGTGGTGCGTGGGGGCAGTTCGATGACAACCATCTTGTTTCGTCTGAGTCACTTTGTTGGTTGCTATACTAGTGGTTAGCATAGTTGATTACTGCCAACATGCCTGCCTGTTAGATGAGAATATGACAATGAATGAACTAGAAACAGGGTACCTACCTGCCAATTTCAATTTCAATTATTTTTTTTCAATTTCAATTTATTTTTAATAAACATTGTTTACAAGTCAAATGTTAATTCTAATAAAGCGTAATTCTAACTGATATTCTTGTTAAAACTGTAAGTATATAATTCTTATTTTATTTATTTATTTATCCGTTTATTTCAGGCATCCGTTTATAACTATCATTTGTATATTGATTCATCGTTTTTGTTGTTTAAATATTTTTTCTTTTTTTGAACACAGTGCAAGCACAATTGCGAAGATTTCGATCAATTCCTACACGATAAAGTGCTTTAATTTATCTATAAGAGAAAAATACATTTAAATATCGTAAAAATCTGCATTCCTTTGTATCTAGAGTTTTTCTCTAAACTTAAGACCATTACCCGGTCGACTGGCCCTACCCATTGCCATTTGCGAATCCTAAAGCAATTACACAAAATTCCTGCAAACTATCAGATTACGAAGTCTGCTTGGGATCCAAATATTTGAAAAACAGTAGTAACCCGACACCAAAACGTCAAGCGATACCATAATTACGGCAAACAACTCAAACAAGGACATTTATCAGATCTAAGTGATTTCTAGCGTGAACCAATATGCTTTAGTTTGGAGTGACGCAATGGACTGTGTCGTAATCGCATAGAAGTAAGGGACGAAAGCAAAAGCTGCTTTGATTTTACTTGTTCTTTTAAGGGAGCGAAACTTTCTCCGTTTTCGTTTTTGTCGCCCCTTTTAAAAAGGTACTTAGATTTTGTCACGCGGTTCTAAGTTTCCCACAGCACATTACTACTTAAATCTTACTTATTTGATCATCACAAGGTTCTACACTTGGCACAATATTTTAATTATTTTTTTTATCCCCCGACCAAAAAAGAGGGACTTTATAACTTTAAAGCTTATATAAGTCTATCAATGGTATTGTATCTCTCAAACGAGTGGACTGATTTGAATGCAGTTTAATACTGGACGGGATGTTTCGTTGTCATGGTTCTTCGTTTTCATAATCAAGATCGATTCAGTAGTTTTGGTGTAAATATTGTAAGTATTTTCATAACTATCATAAGTATAATATCGATCAGTAACATATAATGTCAAAAATAATGCTGTAGGAAATAAAATTTAAGTCCAAATTAATATGGATTTATTAAATTAGTATGTATGTATCTATTACCAATTGAATGTAAAAAAACAGTTCTGACGTTTTAACTTAAACAATAATTAATTAATTACTCATCTTTATACAGAGCTAATATTTATAACCCTTTAATCAAAATTCGTGTAGTCTTTCGTCTTTGCTATTGTTATACGTAGGTACCTATATCAGTTCGTTTTATTCTGAGTGCTTTCTTAGAAAGCTGAGTTACAAAGCTTTGTATCTTAACCTCGCTTTTGTTTAATGTATACAGATCGACAAGAAACGTTGTAAGTAATAAGGTAAGGTGTTAGGATCAGTACACACACACACTTGTAAGATTTTTTTGTGTAATATCGGAAATGCACATATTATGTCAAAAGTTATTGCAAAGTGTTATCCTTTTTGGTAAATAATGTCACTTATGATTATTAAAATAGAATACAGATGCCATATCAACCATGATAGGTGATAGTGATAGATAACATAGATTAACTACCTCCACCACTAAATAAGTACCTACCTAATAACAAAAATCTTGTCACTTCTTCCAGTTACCTCTCTCCAAACCGGTCCACGCGCCATCTGTAAGGCAATAAACACACAATCAAGATCTATATTAATAGATAACTTAATATTCAATACAAATTATATCGTTACAGCGTCGCCGACCGATAGGCCACCTTTGCCGAGCGGCGTCTTTGATCGGCGACCAAGCGGCTTTGATCTGCGCCGACGCCGCCATGCTGGTTCGTGTTAACCGCGGACTCGTTACGAAAATTACAGTAAACACACCGCTGAAAGCGATTTCCACTAGGTTAGGTAGGATTAGATTACGGATAGCAACTAGGTAAATAAATGTGAAAGTTTTTAAGATGACAATTCATGTGGTTGAAACTAATTACACTAGATAGATAGATAAATCGTTTATTATAAACAACATTTATTATAACAAAGAAAACATAAATATAACAATTGCAAAAAAAAACAGTATCAACGCAGTGGTTTAACATGCCTTACAAGCCCGGAAACGGTAATAAATGCGGAAATAAACGCCACTGATAGTCAAATCCAGGTTATGACCGTGACTGTAGTCAGTTTACAGTGTACTTGCGTTAACGTTAACAATCTCGTTAATTGTAATTTTATTTTGACCTTTTTCCTAATAATCTCCCTCTTCATGGCCATAAGAGCGGAAACAGAAACGACGTCGGTGTTTCATTGAATCTCAACATACATAAACATGGAGCACTATTTTTACCTCACGTTGATTAAACAAATAAACAAACCAATCAAATTGTAGGAAAGATGAAGGGACCGCTAAAATGTTTGGGAACAACATCAGAGGATGGAAGAGTTCATAACGACCATGCAGTGATGTGTGAACTAAACACTCGGCTGCAGTGTTGAACGTAAATACTGAATCATACTGACATCAAGAACAATTTCAGAAGTTTATAAACTGTACATTTCTTGGAAAACGATTTGATGATGGACAAAGTAACGCGGCTTGTGGGAGGGCCGGACATGTCCAGTAATAAGAGATAGACAGACTGTTTCGTCTGCCAGAAGTGGTTACAGGCTGATGATGATGACAATCAAAATTTGCTTACCCTCCACAAGATGGATGACGGCAGTGGACACGCCAAACAATTCTGTTAGGAATTGCTTAAAGTTTAAATTATATAGTTTAATAAATTCTATTGAAATTGAATAATCGCACGTTAGCAAAACATTCCAAAACTACGATTTATTTATAAAAAGAAACTCTATATTTATGAATTGTCCCTTTCCTATGAATACAGAATCATTTCAATGAATGGATCTACGAATACGACAATTGCAATAACAATCATACCTTCTACATTCATATCCCATAATCATACTTAAATCCTATTTTGGGAATACAATTTGGCAAGAAAAACATCCGCTTTGAAAGGGTGAGACTGTCTTTTAACAGCAGTGTGTGCAAATAAACATGAACGAACGTGGATCATCGAAATGTGGACAAACACAGCACAAAGGGCCAGAAAATTGTATGAATTATAAATATTGCCATTGCCATTTGTGCATTTCGGAGCTGGGCGAATAACTATAAAGATGAACCATTTTTTTCCACCGCTGACCAGATTAGCAGACATGTCGGACAATGCGTTGAAAGGATTGAGGGATACAAATTTTCGAATCTCCTTCGATATGGATTTGTCACGATGTTATTAGCGGATGAAATGTTCGAAATTATGAATTGCAAACTGCTATTCATAAAATCTGAATTATAATTATGCCTTCCTATTTATTCTGATGTGCGCAGTCAGAAACGTACAGGTCCCGTCAAACTTTAAGATCGCTGAAGGGTACTGAGTGGGGGAAGTGTGCGTTCACTTAGAATCCTCATGCTCGAATTTCGAAGTAGTTCCTTGGTTCCAGAGATGAGGCTGCTAGCGGAATTTTTCGCTAGCAGCCTCAGTGAAAAACTCGATTTTCTCTGAAACTACGATAGCACATTTTTTTCCTTTGGGCACTATTAGACAATAAATATTGGCATAATCAGAATATCAAAATTCGAGCATGAGGATTCCAAGTGAACGCACACTTCCCCCACTCAGTACCCTTCAGCGATCTTAAAGTTTGGCGCGACCTATATAAGTTATTTCCTGTATAGTTGAATAAAAACTTAAGCAACACCATACAAAAGACCAGAAAAAATCTACAATAAATAATAAAGTTTCAAACGATAAATAACAAATATTTACAAGAACTCTGAAAACCACAAAAACTCTAGCAAATCCATATTTAGAGCTTCATCCCATTTCCCGAAATCCAAGTGCAAGTGTTGCCATATTTAAACCGAGATTAACTTTTAACGTGGTTCGGGAAGTCGTCAGTTTCCGAACAAAATGCGCCACATAAACCCAGACAACGGGTTAATCCAGCACTAATCCTAACATATGTATCTGTCGTTGCGTTTTGACGTAGATTTACAATTATTTTGTCGAATCTCGGAGCACCGCTTGTGTCGCCTCAGAGTAAGCTGGGATTAGAGACGGCTTGTTTATGGTCCTCTCTCCGCCTAATTGTCTCTGGCCGGGTATTCCTGCCAGCAATATTGTGATATTAATTACACCGTTCTGTACAGTAAGGAACGTTGCTTACAAATATTTCGTCAGCGATAACAAAGACAAACTGTATGCTTCCTATTAGTGAGCGTATAATGTCAGTGTTCTTAAAGCTCTACAAATTTAGATCTTTCAATTTTATCAGTTTTTGTCTATCCTTAAAAACATAACACAAACATTTTATACATTTGGTACCAAATGTTTTTAGCTATTTATTTGTATCTTATTAACTATGTCCAAAAATATACGTATTATCAGTTCAAATTAGGTTTTTGTAAGCCTTCATGTCATCACTATAATAAATTGTAACTAGAGATTACTTACTTGTTTCATTCTACATAATAAAGTGTTCAAAATATGACTAACTAAATTTTGTTCTCATGAAAGGTAAAAAGTAAGATGGATATTTCAAGATTTATTGTTTAAAGGTGCGACAGTGCAGCTTTTCACAATATTTCAGCGCAAGATGTTTTGTATCGACTGAGCGATGGCTGGGCTTACCAGATTATGCCGGGCTCAGGTTACTGCGCGCCATGTTTTTGTTGGCACCGTTTACGTTTTGGCGGGAACCATTTAATTTTTGTCATAGACAACACTTGACAGCTCTGCGGTTTACGAACAACAGATGGGGACCGAAGAGTTTGAAGATTATTTACAAAAAAGATGTTACACAAATAACATGCCAGTATCATCTTGTAGGCAATCAATTCATAAAATTAACAAATTTATTTCACATTTCGAGTTTGTTTGGTCATTAGCTAATATAGTATTTTATGACGTTAATGTTACAATGTTTACAGTCTCCGTTCCTAATATTAGGAGATTTTGAATCATTGTAGTGTGTTAAACTTTTTACGACTTTACATAAGCGTAAATTATTAAACCAAACATATAAATTAAATACGAAATAGAGCCATAAAATTTTAAGCTCAGGAATCTAGACGGAGGGATTTCATTTTATGTCACTCAAAATCCACATTATGTTTTAAATTAAGTACTAAGTAGATGTTTTCAATATAGGTACTTAATTTTTTAAACCTAGTACAAAGTTCCTATCACGCGGAACTTGAACTCTACCTTTTTCTGGATACCTATATTATTTTGATTTTAAGGAAATATAACTATTAAATCTAATTTTTTTTAATCTGAAAATAAATTATTTTAATTCGAATTTATAAACAAAATCGACAGGACGCATTAACTGGCACTTCAATTCGTCACTCTGCCTGAACAACTTTGTTGCATAGTTTGCTGAAATCACACAAAAAAAATCGATTCTTCATAAAAAAATGTCACCGAGGGAATCCTTTTTTGTTGCAATTTTAGCAGTCGTAGCACAAAAGTGGCTGAGTATAATAAGTTCAAGATCCCGTTAACAGGCTCTAGGCCCGTTTTATTTTATTACAACCTGCATAGTAAGATAAGCAAATCAAGATTTAGGCCTAACATTAATAAGCTAAATAAGAACGTCAACTATTCTCCATATTACTCTTATCATTCCAATAAGAAATAAAAATGAAACTTCTTCAAATTATTTGTTTCGAGCAAACTTGCTCAAAAACTTTTATTGCGTCGATTTAACTTAGAACATACCTAATACGATAACTTCAATTAAATATCATCTTACGTTAATAATAAATAGTGATACCAAGATTTATAAATACATTTCCGATTATTATACACACTTCCACTCCTATCACAGTCACTTCGTATGGGGGGCAACAGTCTTAGAGTCACTCCAAGATACTATTCAAGCTTAGCCTCCGAGATCCAGCAGTCCATCAACTGTGTTTGAGGAGAGGGGAGTCGGGATCCGGAGGCGGCGGGCTGCCGGCTGGAGCCAGGCCGTGGATCCGCCGGTAGAGCTGGTGGTAAGGGTTCGGAGGTGGTGGGAGCCTCAGCAAGGGGCTTGGCATGGCAAACCGCCCATATACTGACAACAGCGGCGGGTATAGTCCCACTAGCGACGCGTACGGGTTCCCGAACATAGGATGCAGGATAGCACCTCTTTTGAATGCAGCTAATCTTGACCTGGAAGCCGCCGTAGACCGTCTCCTCAGCTTCCCCGTGGTGCCACCAATAAAAACATCGTCCGATGACGGATCTAACATCCAGTAATTCCCCTTGCCAGGATCGTCGTAGTGCCGCGGGACTTTCACGAAGCACTTGTTCAGGCTCAGGTTGTGTCGTATCGAGTTCTGCCAGCCCTGTTTGTTCTCCTTGTAGTAGGGGAAGTTTTTCATGATGTACTCGTAGATGCCGTTGAGCGTGAGCCGCTTCTCCGGGCTGCTGCGTATCGCCATCATGATGAGCGCGTTGTAGCTGTAAGCGGGTTTCTCGGATTTTTTCTTATCGTCGTTCGAGGAGCTCGGTGGAGGAGTTTCCGTGCCGGTGACGTCGAGTTCCGTGTCGGAGGGCGAGGGCGAGCGCGAGGACGCCTCTGGGAGCAAGTCGCGGATGGCGAAGCTGTGCGGCGGACTCATCGTGGTGCGGCATGGCGCGCCGCGGGCTGCCGACTGCGGAGCCGCCGTGCGCGCCGGCCCGCCCCGTCGGGCCCCGCCCCGGCAGGCCCCGCCTGCTGCATACCACATATCGCCCGACCATCGCCAAATTGTACATGCGGTCTGTTTGCAGCTTACCCGCACGACCGATAGAGTAAATTCCAGTGGCGGCGACGACGCATGAAAGTATTGAAAGTTCGACACGGATAGGGTTGGCTAAAGAATTAACTTGATCCGTCATGGCCTGTAAACAGTTTTTTATTGTGATTTTTCACGCGTTGTTTAGGAGTTATATTTAGTGACCGGTTTAATGAATGTTCGCCGCGTTCGGGTCGGTAATTATTAATTGTGTTTTTTAAACATTGCAGCAGATGTGTTGTGTCGCCGCGGCCAGCATTGTTCGTTTGACAAATTGTGCGGCACGTCACCGTGGAAGGATCCATTACGGCGGTGATAATAGGGTTTTTCGATATAATTATACCTAATATTTATTGGAGCAAAAAAGTGGAGGCAGACTGGATCTATTAGTTCAATTTTTACTGCATTGTTGTGTTAATCTTGTATTGTAACTACAATTTGTTATGTATCTCATCTGTAAATATGATTATTGCGAAATATAGTTTATTAAATGTCGAGTAAGATTTTTAAAAAATAGAAAAGAAACGAGAAAACGATTTTATTTCATTCGCATAAGTTAATAATTTTAGTTCTTACTTCAAAAATTCTTATCCAAATGACACGTTACTGTTTCAAAAATTTTATCGAAATCCGATTACTTTTATTTTCCTTCCTAATACATAGTAGATAACGTTAACTTTTCCTTCACCCTCCATAAATGCGGAAAAGCGGGTAGTGACACATTCACGAATGCGCGCCTTTGTCCGCAAACAGAGATCTCGGGAACGTAAATAATTCAGTGCGGGCACCGCCCACGCCGCGGCACGCCCCGCGCCTCGCCTATTGTTTCACATCACAGCAGCTGACGAGGCGTCCTGAAAACTAGAAACCGAATGCAAATAAAAATTGCGGCTAAGCTATGATCTCTTTGGATACCTGCAATTATTTTTTTGCAACAAGATTCGAGTAAAGAGATGATTTTTTTTTGAGATGTCATTTCCTAAGTAAACATTAGTAATTGTCGTATCTATACAAATGAAACTGTAGACCAACTGATAAGGAAGTCAAGTAGATATTTCTACTCTCACTTTCGCAATATGGAATAGGCTTAAAACCAGCCAGCCAATCTTTAGACAAATACATGTATAATAGTTAACCTATAGATAAGTGCAGACGGATATTTGAGAGGTGAAATTCGAAATAAGCATTTATACATTTATAATTTACGATGCTTCACGTTGGTACTTGGTTAGTTATAACATAATCATCGTGAAGGTAATAATTATGAATAGCTACGACACAGCACATAGCGCAGTACTTGACGGCTTCATACGGCCGCGCAGCACGCAGTGTGCTGGCTGCGGCGGCCGCGAACGTGTTAAACCCACGATTGAGCCAATCCACAGTCTGCCTGCCTGTGGGGTGACCAAGTCCAAGTACGTATGATTTGCTATGGAATAGTGGCCTTCTAATAAAAGCAAAAGGAAACTACATAATGAAATAAACAAATTACTTCATTCCACGAGACAGGCCTAGCCTAGTGTGGAGTCAAAGTTAAAACTGTAAACTGTAATGATATATTTTTGTTAAATAAAAATTATTATTAAATTATTATTATTATTATTATTATTAAATAGAGTGAGTACTAAAAAGTTCCTTGAGCATAAGTAAAAACTGAGTTGAATACTTGAGGCTGGACGGGTTGAGACTTTAAGGAGGGTCAGATTCGAAACTAAGCTTAAGTACACACTGATGTATCACAGAACTGTGTTTATTCACATTACACAGGACGATTTACATATTGTTCACTACTTATCGCCTAGGCTAGTCGCAAACAATAATTATAATATTTGAAAACTTGAGTAAGTATCTTAACTACGCAGAAAGCGACTATATAAATTAATGTTGAATGTTGATGTTTTTATTGACTGCAATTTAGAACGTGGGAAACCTGACCGAAAAGGGGTAAGTTTACATCTTGTCTCTGGTTTACGTGTAATTACACCTCATGACAAGTTGTGTTATTTATAGAACCTTAGAAAAACATAGCGAATATGGGATAGAATGACTATACTAGAATTACGAATGACTTATACGAACAAATTGAATATAAAGTTTTTTTATGGCATAGGCAAACGAGCAAGCGGATCACCTGATGGTAAGCGATTACCGCCGCCCATAGACATCCGCAACACCAGAGGAGTCACAAGAGCGTTGCCGGCCTTTGAAGTGGTAGTACGCTATTTTCTTGAAGGGTAACTGTCAGATATTTTTATCATCATCATCAGCCTGTATTAGCGATTTATTTACTTATTATGGAGCGATGATTTGCACAAGGTTTCTGGCAACAGCGGGACGCGCGTAGCCGAAGATAGGTAGCGCGTGCCTTGGGGGAGGCCTATGTCCAACAGTGGACTAATACAGGCCGAGGATTTTTTAATGCATGAATTAAATCATGGTGACCCTACTGCTGGACGAGGCTGCGATCACAGCAGCGACCGTGTTTAGCAGCTCCACGCAAATATTTAACAGCCGGCTGCCTCGGCATGGAGCGTGGAGTTACAGTACCTATTGTAAAGTTTATAATTATTCTTTCACAAATAACAAGAGAACTTCATCGGATAAGGCAATGATAGCAAATAAGAATAAACATAGGTATAAAAACATAAATGTAAAATAATAGATGGGTGGAAATTTTTGACAAGGATTTCGGAATGTAATATTAGTATGGATAAGATAAAGTTTTGATTGTCAAGGGGACATAAACCTAAAAATTTGGGAAGTAAAACTCGGGTAACATTTCGTCAAATTGCCGTTTGGTATCTATAGGCAAAATCCATGCTTTTGTGTTATTTAGAAAAGGAATAAAAATAGATGACAAATATTGCAATGTCTGAGTATTTTAAGTGGATTATTATTCTGCAAGTGTAAAAAAACATATTTAGATCCAACTTAAAGTTTTCTGAAAGACATTGAATATATGAATTTGATGTAAACATAATAATCACTATCACTACAACGTGATAGGTATACTGAGATGAAAATAATAATCAAAAAGGAACGCAAACTATTTTAAGTCACAAGAATGGTATAAATATCTCAATAGAACAGAAGCACAGAACCGACAATCGATCAAATCGAGATCAAAATCCCCATCAAATAAAATAACGACGACATAACAAATAAAATGTGAAGCGCGCAAAAAAATCTAACCTAAAAAAACAAAGCAAAACTTTTCGCGCCAACTCCGCTGCGTTCCGTGCTCGTTACTGTTGCAGTAAATAGTGAGTAAATAAATAAATACGAGTTGAGTTCGTGTTTCCGTTCCGATTTGAGCAATTACCGTCCCTCGGGCGATCCTCGCTGTAGCTACAGTGATACGGCGAAACATTGTTACTGCTTTCAGTGGATTTGTCAAAATCCCTCTAGCTTTATTCTGCTTACGCAATCGAACGTTCAAGTTTATAAAAAACATCAAAAGTAATCTAAATAATTAAAGCAATTATTTAAATAATGATGCTTGTGTTGATGTTTTTTCTATTCCCGTTTTGCCGCAGCAAAAACTGGCAAAAAGTTTCAATAGTTTTATATGTTCGCGTTGATTTCTTTTGTATTAAATTGTTTATAGATTTAATGCAAGATCTTAAAATAGAATAATATAGGTATTAAATTAGCTTGATTTTCCTTTCCAGACTCAGTTGTAATTAATAAAAAGTAAACAAAAAGAAGCCATCTCAAACTCTATCGATTCAATCCAATCACACAGAAGCTCTTCAAATACACAAATAAACATTTAATTTGAACTTTGTTTTTGTTGAACATGGCTTGCCTCTCGTTTCATTGATTAAAATGTATAAGTATTCCAAGATTCTCTATGGTTTTCTAACCTCGAAAATCAATCTGTTTCTTACACAGAATAATCTCTGACAAAATATGGAAATAAAACAACAGAATCGTGGTAAGGAAAATCTATACAAAACGCCTAAACGTCTTCCCAGTGATTAAGATTAATATCAATCAAATATATTAAGATTTTATCCAAGTGGTTAAACACATTATGCTGGATTCTGACAGCGCAACACTGAATTCCGCCAAACTCTCGAGAAATTATTTCAGAAGATTGAACCTGAACAGTAAACTGCTTGGTAATTTGTTTGATCCGTTGTTAACGTGAATCGGAACGCATCAAGTCCCATAGAGCAGGGATATAGAAACTTCTTTTGGTTGAAATAACCCCTGCAGCTAAGGGCGGTAGCACACCGGTGCCCCCTGGTGAAACGACACCCTACCAAACAAGTAATAAAGTGGCGTTGTCGTTGGGCTGCGTGCGCGCACCGCGGGTGTTTTGTTTTGAGATTGTTCGTTATGTTATGGGAACACTTTTGTAATAGTTTTGATATGAGCTGCCGATAGAGGGTTGTTTCGAGGAGTGACGCTTCAGAAATCTGTGTTTTAACGTCAATATTCATTATCTATGCCTAACTAGATCATTGGACTGGCAAGATTATAAAATAAATACCTCTTCTTTTAAATTATTTGCTCTACTCCATAAATATTTACTAGAAGTAGGTTAAATCGCTTTAATATGTCTAAACTTATATATGGATAAATAATTTCCCTCCATCCTCCAGATCCCAGATCCTCCCTAAAAACCAGATCAAGAAACACCCCGAGTAGCTGTATCATCTTGAAAGCTTGAGACACTCCTCAACCCGGGCTAATGTTGTTGAAATATTGATTAATATTGTCGCCATCTTGGATTGGCTCTCGAGCGCGGAAGCCACTCGCTGACAGCGGAAGTGGCGGGAAGTCAGCGCCCTCTGTCGCGTTCCGGTTTGCGAGTTCCTCTTGCCTTTGTTGGCCGAGTGCTCTCAGTCTACTTTTGTATAACGTTTTTATAAATTCTCTTTTCAGAAGAATTTTAAAAAAGAATTTCAAAACAATGAATAATATTTTTTAAACCAACAAAGGGCTCGTGAACGGCCAATTGAGCAGCCGCAGTGGAGTATTTGATTGAATACAGTAATTTAGTGATTTATTTAACCCCTAACACATAGGCGACCGAACCCACAGTGATTGAAGTTCATAATATCACATAGCCAGCTATGTAAAACAAGCAAATAAATAAATCATTGTAACTAGCTTCCGAGAACAAAAAGCAGTTGGGCTGAGTTCTAAGCAGGAATGGTACGTGCTCGTAATTCAATTGCCTTTTAAATACTTACAATGAGTACAGTGAAGAGAAAATGTTTTGTGCACCTGGCAGGCTGCTGTTTTGAAACCAAATGCACATAAAGAGTGTTATAGCATAGTATTGTTTGAGAATGTTGCAACACTTGATGAAGGAACCGTTTTTCTGAGATGATTTTGCTACTCTGACACTTTTGTAAGGCGTGATACAAATAAGTGCCTTGAAACGTATCCTGCTGACTATTTTTGTCTATTGAAATATGTCATCGAAAAACTATTAGTATTGCATTGTTCATTTTAAAGCTTTTGTGCATTATAGGAACATTGACCTACGTTTACATTCGGCGAAAAAATCATTCTAAAATTTATCTATTTATCGACTAATGAAACTGCTTCCCCCTTCCTTATTTAGATCGATCAGCTGATCGACTTATTAGACAAGTCATACCTACACGAGTAATTTTAATGAAGAAGCACCAGTTTAAATGGTTTTAGCCGATTTTCTGAGAACTTTTAGAAGATAAATAGAAACAATTGCCGAACTTAGCCCCACTGCACAGAGCGGGACACTGTTCTTAAAGTTATCAGAACTAATACAGGATCATCCTGCCAGGATGACAGATACCTTTTCGCGAGGTGTAAATTCGCAACCATCTAACATTTTGCTATTTTAGCAAAGTTGCGGAACCAAAGTTGTTCAATTTTATGAGTAAAGTCACCAGCTTCATCCTGTAGATATCACAATTGTATTCAATTTTGTAAGTAAAAATACTGGGATTTTTTAGATAACTTTGCATTGAAAGTTTACATAACGAATGCCCCCAACCCCCCGTCCGTGTGAAAAACAAAAACTGGCAAAACCAAAAGCTGTTGCGTTTGAAACAAAGTTTTAATTGCATTCGTTTGCGCGAAACACGGATTCACTTTTTGACATGACTGTAATACCTACACGGAATTTGTTGCAAATATTTTGTTGTCTGATTTCACATTCTGTTATTATTTAAACAATAAAGCCTCCGCTGACCACCTCCGTAGCCTTGGGCTCGTCTGCTCGCTTCACATCAGGAGGTCGCGAGTTCGATTCCCGGCCGGGTCCAACTTTATAGGACCCGGTTGGGTTGGCGGTAGGGCATTTTCTGAGCCTGCCTGGCTAGCTACCACCATCCTATAAGTCTTGCCGGCAAACATTAATGTTAACAGCAATGATGTGTTGTGTGTGGCATGAAGAAAAGATAGCCAGTTCCCCATTGCGTTGAGGAATCTTGGTAAGATGGAAATCTTCGGCATCATCATCACTTACCATCAGGTGAGATGATGCCAAGGGCTTACCGATTGAGAGTAAAAAAAAAACAATTGTATTCGTTTAGTACAGAGTATAAATTATTAAATACACACACAATGTGTAATGTATGTAATGTTACGGTACTAAAACTGAAGTTTTCTGTTGTTTATATACTGAAGACTATATTCAGATGATTTGCCCTGTGAACCTTACTTAAATATCTTCTCCTATGTCCTGCTATTGCCCGTGATCCAATTAAGTTTGTCAATTGGTAAGCCATGCCTTCAGCTACCGGCTCTCCCATTCTCACATATTGGATTTTCTAAATCGCCTTACCACCCGTAACCCGTTCATCAACGCGCGATTTGTTCCAATTTGCAAAACATTTTGATCCCGTCTCCAATAATGAGATTTCTAATACAAACTTTTTTCAACCGCATCTGTCGCTGGCCGCAAAACTACCAGAGACTCGTGTCCATTTTTTCCTCTCATATTTTTTTCGCTCTCCTTTCGTGTTTTCAAGTCGATCCGATTGTCCCCGGGGGGTCCGCGGTGCTAACGATTGCTTTCCAGTTTTGTCCGACCATTGCACGTTTGTGCGCCCTTTGATTGTCCGAATGTGACGGATTTGCGATTTTAACGCTATTCTGGAGAAGGAAAGGCCATTTGAGCGCTGAAAGCGGATTATAGAAAGTGCAGTTTGACAATAAAAGGAATGATTGTAGATTGTAGTTATTTTTGTTGCACATGTTTTGTGGATGATGACAAGTTTATAAAGAAATCCAAACCACGAATCGAATTACAAATTATTTAAAGAGATAATAACAAAAATTTCTAAACGATTGGAGCAGAGTGGAGCTAGGTACTAACTCTAAGTACATATTCCTACTTACTACGTACATGAAATTTTGAAATTAAAATGCAAACAGAAGATCCTAGAATTTCTCTCGAGGGACCAACACTGTAATAATAACAGATACATAAATCACCTACCCACGTTCACGGAGTTGTATCCGATTTAATTAAGTCTTTACGATCGTTTGCGACACGTGAGGCTGAATAGCGCCGCTCTTTGCATTGTGTGCATCAGTGTCGCATTGTCGGCAAGCAGTGGGAGGCTGCCCCGGTTTCCGAACGCACCTGTCAACCGAACACCTCAATTTAAATTCAAAATTTAAATTTCTGCTGAGAAGGTCTATTTTCAAATGTGACGCGTAGGTGTTTTATAAGGAGCGTGGGTCTTTTATAGAGTAACGAATAAACGAACACGTCTCAATATGGCGCGACGACGTATTAAAGAAAGTATTGTCGGTTTCTGACAATGGCGATAATTGATCGTGTCGAGTCTTCGGCCAGATGCCGTCGCCGGCGCACCCTTTATTCCAGCCCTGTTATGTTATATAGATACAAAATTTATTTCGTTTGTTTAGATGTCTTTATGTAGGTTAGAAGATGGTTAGGAGTAAATCTTTTGACACTTCAAAGGTAGGTTTGATGATCGGTCTGGTTTTGTGCCGTTTCCCATAGGAGCTGTTGGGAACTGGGCCAGTTGTTTGTTTGTCATTGAAACCTTAGTTCCAGAAAGTCAGCTTGAGACTGATGTGAATTCGATCAATAGTATGTATAGTGGCCTTAGACAGAATGCTGAATATTGGAAAATTTATAAATTTGAGTTACATTTGTCGTCACAAATAGGTACATCGATGAGTTCTTTAACATTCGTTCCATGAGAGTTAAAACGACAGACATGTCAGGCGACAGCTTGCGGTAGGTAAGTCCATTCAAGAGAAGTGATAATTACATTCCGGTCACGAAGTACAAGTATTCAACAGATAATCAGTATTTAGAGACATGCTTATGTTTACTGACGAAGCGAGCAACAATTAGTGTATCGCCCGTAAGAATTCCTTAATGCGAAACGAAAAACGGTTTATAAAGCTCAGTGTGACGTGAATTCTGCCTTGTTTAATGAATGGTCCTTCGAGCCTGATTTTGTATCTTGAAATGGGAACTTCACCTATAACCACAAATAAGAAGATTCATATCAAATAAACAGATTTAAATCACAAAGACAGCAATCTCAAAAGTATATTGTGTAATTCTTTGGCGAGTTGAAGTGTTGGTATTGCCTAATTATTTCTTTGTCTGCTACATACAATGTGGCATTCCTTACCGAAATCAAACGAACGTCTCGTCCAGTCCAACACCGAGGAATGTCCAATACACATGTAAATAAGGCTGGTGGTACGAGGAGACCCAAAACAATCCATCAAACGCGTTTGTCCGTGCCTTCGCGTCAGCTTCGCTTCGCTACCGTTATCTTCAGATCGATGGCTTTTTTCTGCATTGTACACGGGTATGTTGAAATTTTTGTATGATTGTTGTTATAAAATGTAATACGTTACATGATAGAGTAGATGACAGGTACTGCAAGTGTGTGATGGAAAGTGCGTATTGTTTGGTTGAAATATAATTACATAAAAGAAACTACTGAACAATACAGATGGATTTTAGTGGAATTCGTGAAGCAGTAATTTACAATGAAATCATCAGTATTTCCATTTTAAACAGAATCTATGTAAAGCGTTAGTCTGATACAACTAAATTAAACTTTTTTGAATCCCAGTATGCAAGGTACTTACTTTATGGGAAAAACCCACTTGAAAATGTTTCGTTAGCCACCGTTGTTTTGTTTATTTGTTTATTCAACCTCTCTTGCTATTTATGAAATAAGCGTTCGCCCCCAAATCCCTAAGTAATACAAATCTCAAAAACAAAAACATTAATCCAGGACTGGCGAGCGCCGGACAATAGCACTCCTCATTATCAAAACATTAGCGCGCGGCTGCCCGCGGGGCGCCAATTATTTTCACTTGCAACCCCATCTCGGTGATTATTTTGCACTGGCAACACTGCTCGTCCATTATGGCGACCAGTCGCGTGTGGCGCGCCACGCGACTTGAACTAACGGGATTTTGTATATTTTAACAACATTCCATTTATTCAAATTGCAAACGAGTCTAAGACAAGATAATTTGTTTGATGATACCGACAGACTTATTGCGATATTTCCTTTTAAAGCCCGTATAGTAAGTTGCGCCGAGTACTCGTTAACTACTCGGTACTCTGCGTACCTATTCGGTACTTTTAACTCGGTTCAAAAGACGAGTACTCGGTTGAAATAAAATAATATGGTTTGAGAGATTATATAATGAAAACAAGCCTGTTTATTAAATAAAGCAATGAGCATGTATTGAATAAAACAAAGGTAACTAATTTATGTAGAGAACAGTATTTTAAAATTGGTTTATTACTATTTAGAATGAGTAAAAAAAACTACGACCATAATACAGACCATAATATAAGATTTGTTCAATTTCAGATACAACATTCTATATAGTATCTATATGTATTGATTCGACAATTAAGAAACAAATATTTGAAATTAGTTAAGTCAAGTTAAAATGCAGGAATACAAGACTCTCTAAACCGTCTGCATTTGTTCTTTTTTACTTTCGAGCGACGCGAAAGAGTCAAACAGTAGTCCGGTGCTCAAGCGCCAATATCAGTGGAGGGATTTGGATGAAATTTGGGTTAGAGCAATATTTAGTTAATCTCTCCAGCTTTTATGTTATTTCTTCATAGACATCATCGGCTTCATGAAACAATCGCACGCATTTAGTAAAAAAGTTATACATTGTATGTCGCACGTTGAAGTATTTTGTATGAGCAGCGAAAAAATTGAATGGTCACTAGAAAAAGACATCAACGAGACCTACATTACTATTTTTTTTTGTTAAATAAAATTATGTTGTTTACTGCGTAATAATAATAGGATAGGCCACCAAACTGCGGTAGTAGTTATTCCAAACGAGAAACTTCGTCCGACATTACTCACTGCTATAGACAAAAAATTCACTTATGTAGAGCGTTTTACCAGAAACATGAACCAATTATCAAAGAGGATATTGAACCGAGTAATTCGGCCGAGTACTCTGTTTAGCAAATTTTAAACCTAGTAATACTCGGTACTCAGGTACTCGGTAAAACTTGTACTCGGCGCATCTTTACCTAATAATACGATAGTAATCAATAATCATCGACTCAACGACTCAAAGCTTAGAACTTCCCTTGGATCAGATAGACAAATTGGTGAAAAATGAAAATAAAATACAATGGTTGGCCTTATCTCTAGGTAGCAATTTCTTCCGGGCAACGTTTGGGTAGGAAAACAACGTGTAGTAAAATAAGATAGAATAGGATATCCCTTCTTTATTCCACATGAATTTTACGAACACTATTAAAGTTCCATCAAAAATGAAAAGCATAAAATAATCGCAGAAGTCACCGATCTAGAATGAATGAAGAAATGTGAAGCAGCCAACGTTTCCGGGCGGCGCGGCGCAGCGTTTCGTTTCTCAGGCTTATTAACAACAAATCTTGAACGCTCGATAGTTCATGAATTTTAATAACAAACTTTTTTCGTGCAATTACGAGTGGGTCGCAGTCAGCGGAGCGGAGGAGCACTCACAAAGGCGACGTGTTTAACACAAATAGCCGTAATCTCGGCTGTCCCCTCGCGACTTGCGCCTGCACACTCGCGACTAAACACCCAATATTTCCCGCCCTTTATCGCGAACCGTTCAGAAATCGCCACTCGACCGCTCGCAGCTTTCAAGAATCGATTTCTTTTCTTAATTGTGGGAAAAGAGCACTCGAATTTTGCAATAAATCCAATAGTCTTTGTGGGAATTTATTCTTTTATCAATACGTGCAACGGTTTTCAAGAACGGCTATTAAATGTTTCTGAATAATTCAGTTCTTTCATGTGTTAATTGTTTTAATGAGCCGTTGCTTCGTAAAACTATTGTTCTATTTTGAAACTCTAATTTAATCCACCTAAATACAGTCATTTGTTATCTATCAACTTTGGCTTCGTTTCAATACGAATATAATTGTTACGCAAATTGATACCTAGTTATTTCACAACTATTAAAGCGCTCTCTAAAGTGTATTCCATTAGCATCACAATTGATTTCGGGTATCTTTTGTTGCAAATATCTGTTATAACAATCGATAAACTAAAATACAATAGAGTTGTTAAAAAATAAACTTAGTTAACTATAACAAATCGCGTACGAAAACACTGCGTATTAAGTAGACGTACCTATCAGTTGTTTTCTTTTCAGTTGCGTATCATATCGCTCACAGTAACAAACGCCGCCCGCAGGCACGTTGCTCGCTGGCTCTCGTTCAAAAACAATTAGTGCTAAAAAAAGTAAAACATAAAGGAGGTCGGCCGGGGCTGGCCCGGGGCGCGGCTGTGGGAACCCGCTTATTGTTTTTAGGGGTCCTAATTCAGATTGCTCATGCGCCTGACTCGTCAGCGGCGGGATCGGTGCGCAGACAAAACGCGTCGTTTGAAAACAAGTCAGACAGAGTTGATGTGGTGTGTGATGAATTGGTCCTTCGCGCAGTACAGATGGCGAAACCACACGGTCGCTGCACCAAGTTTTTGCAGATCGACACACATCAAACAACTGACGTGGTTCATTGTTCTTTCTATTATATTCTATTCAATAAAAATCGATTGGGAAGGCCTTTGTAACAGAAATTTGATTGATTTTAGAGAAATCTCGATTTTAAGAAAAGTTTTAACTTTTCAAAGTGACAAAGGAGAGATCGATCCCACGAAGGATGAGATTTGAAAGCGGTCTCTGGCGGTCGGTCTACATTAATATCTACCACTATCTACTTAGTTATGCTTAGTTAACCCAAAACTTCCATATCAGCTGACACGCAGCGTATTTTACCAGTTAAATCTACCCATTAAAAATCAATCAAACCCTCATTTTATCACCGCATCCGATCAAAATAACGACTCTTCAGATCGAATCGCCAACTATCGATACCGCCCATAGATTTAAAACGTCCCTAGGCACGTGCTAAAGTGAGGCCCATTTGCTTATATCGCAGGTGTTTATCGAGCCTTCAGCCCTCTCTACAGGCCTGTAGTGAGGGGCGCGTGCCGAATCGCGCTTCTGTCACCAAACCATAGACAATGTATCCAGACTTTTTGTTTACGAGAGGCTAATTGACGCACGTGCGATGCGTTTGAGACGACTCAAGAGTGTATTGTTTGAACAAAATAGACAAGACTTTTTTAAAATTTAAAATAGATGTAGTTAGTTGTAGAGTTGAGACTTCCAAACGGCATGAGCTGAGGTAGTAAAACTGGCTGAAGTAGTTATTAGATTTGAAATATTCGCCCTCACGTTGCATTTCATAAACAAAAATTCACGCTTCCGCGATTCAAGAGTAAAAGAGTTCAACGCAGTCAGGTTCGATATTCGATATAAAAAACGGAATTTATCTTTATTCTAATATAATATTACTGATATTAACGATATCACGCTATTTACGTTACCTGATTAGACCGTAGTCAGTTGGATTGTGTAATTAACACAAACGAACAAAATTGTAACATAGAACTTCATCAAGAGGCGTTTTGTAGTTCAATTTGGTTAAGTCAGGTTCAGGCAACCTAACGGTTTTAAAAATATCTAGGGACAAATCAAGCAAAGTCATCCGGTTCCAAACAAAGATATAGAAATCGAACCAGAGACTGATACATATACAACTACTCTTGCTCATCCCAGAAATAATTGCTTTGGATGGTATCGAATCGAACCCACGTCAATTAGATCAGCAGTCAAGAGCTCTAACCACGCAGCCACTGGGTCAGTGTAAAATTCAAATATCGCACGCATTGTATTATTTACATGACGTAATTTCTGTTTTCAAAAACTTTCGACTGAATCAGTTTACCGTAGTAGGATTACGTTTTTAATAGATACTTGAATGAAAATAACTAAAGTGCGTTTGAATATTTTAGGTGGTTACTCAGAATCGAGTATAGATACAGGAAAAATATTGAAAAATACCCGATCTACAATGTTTTTTCAGTTTTCCACACAAATTCTTGATTCACTATTCAGATTTATTACGGGAATTTGAAAAAAGTTGTAGATCGGATTTTTTATTTATTTTTCCTGTATTTTGCTTCTAAGTAACGCCTTAAAATATTAAACGCACTTTTTGAACACCCTGTATGTTTACTAAATGTAACAAATATATGTAGCAATCCTGAAAGGAATACAGGGCTAATAATGCTCATAAAACTGATAAGTACAACTTTTACAACCGAGACAAGATAACTTTAATAATAGTTTTTAAACCAATAAACACACCGCTGAACACGTCCGGGTCGAGTGATACAGTGTTTTTAGATAGGATTATAATATACATAATCGTATATATTAAATTATAATAAATAAGATTCCTTAGTATAAGGTGATAAGTGGAACTTTGGCCGAACCTGGAGGTGTAGTGGTCGATGGAACAGTTGTGTGCGAAGACCAGTGCTGTTGGTATGGGTCCCTTTTTCTAAAATATCGATAAATCATCTGGACTCTAAAAATCTCAGAAGCTACAAATCGATCACCTCAGTTTTGTATGAGAGTCCAAAGTTTTGTACAATTTTAGCCAAGTTTCATTACTTTGGAGGCGTTGATACAACTGTACAGCTTCAGTAGTGAGTAGTGACTATACAGGGTGTAACAGAAAGGTGTGATAATACTTCAAGGTTGGCTTTTACCCATCAAACTGAACAACTTTTGTTCTACAACTTTGTTCAAATCGCAATTTTTTTTTAGGACTTTTCATACAAATCGATCAGCTGGCGAACCAAGTTTGTATGAAAAGTCCGAAAATTTCTTTGCGATTTCAACAAAATTGTAGAACAAAAGTTGTTCAGTTTGATGGTTAAAAGCCAACCTTGAAGTATTATCACACCTTTCTGTTACACCCTGTATAGGTGATAGCCGACCGTCGACCCTCCTTATTCCTTTCTCGACCTGTTTGTGTGGTAACAAGGCGTCCCGTTAGCGACTTCGAATGCCCTCCGCTTCGGTAACAAGCAACTTAACAACGTTCCCAAAAAGAACTTTATAACGATTGAACAAAAATACCTATTTGATTCAATATGTAATCAATTGTATATATAAGTTTTTAGGGACTGGTCAATTGACCAGTCGATTTGCAAACGTTAGTAAGTTTCTTGTGGAGATTGATGCTGTACGTAACTGTTCATAGGTAAGTATATTCTGTAACGGGTGGGAAACGTACAAATCTATTTAAATTTTAATCTTCTGCCCTATTATGGAATTCATTTCAGAGAACGTGCTCAAGAATTGCACTAGCTCATTCCCTCAGCTCCATTTCACCTTCGATCAACTAGACACAGGGAGGGTTTCCATCCCTTAGTTGTTGGCATTTCACCTATTCGCACGAAGCCCTATGCCATATGCTTCCCAATTTATTATGTATAGACTGCGAAGGAGGGGAAATACTTTCCCGCATCTGTGTTTGAACAATTTTCCCTAAGGAATCTCTACAATTAGAGCAAAAAAAAATTAGTTGATACTCACTTTTCATAGCAATTTAGTTTTTCAAGAACTTTTTATTTTATTAATACAGTGTATGTAAATATCTATTATTTTAATATTATTAACTTAAAAATAAATTTATATAATTATATATTTTTTGTCATAGACAGTAATATGCCAGCAAGACTTGAACATTTTGATACTAGTGGCGCCACCTAGTAGGTAGTAGCAAAACTAAAAATCGCGCCATCTAGTAGTCAGTAGCAATAATACTAACAAATGAAAACTTTATATTGTTTTGAAGTAGTTTCGTCACCTATGTAAATGAATGTGTAGGAAGTATAATTTTTATATTTATTTTATTATGAAAATACCAGGGTTCGCATGATATATATCAATTGATATATATCGGATATATATCAATTGATATTTATGCTTAATATATATCAATATTGATATTTATATTTTCCTAGCTTCTAAGAGCTGCTTCTTACGAATGAATGCGCCAAATGCAAAGAATAAAGATATGATTATCACAATAATAAATAAATGAGTTTAGTTTAATTAACTACCTTCAAATTTGCAAAAATAAAATATACATTTTAGATTCAGTTATTTCGAAAAAACATATCAGAGTATAAAATTTGAATGTTATTTTAATAAAAATCTTCAAATTATCAAACATATACCTACATTTTAAATTAAGCTATTTCGAAAATCATGTATTAAAGTAAGAAATTGAAATTAGTATGTAATTTTGATAAATATCAAAAATATCAAAGATATCGAAAATATCGGATATATATCAAAAATATCTGATATTTTGATATTTATTATAAATATCGGATATTTTCGAACCCTGGAAAATACTATCCCCACTGCACTGTGGGGACAGTGTAGTCTGAAATCCCTAAGTAGCCATCCGTAAAATAATAATAAAAAAAAACCTTGAAACGGACGAAATATTTGCGTTATTTTTCGCCAAATATCACCCACAGGTCTGCAAACAAGTAAGACGAGTCCTGCTCGTTGGGAAAATAACGAAATTGGGTCTCAAGTTCTATGAATGTTCCCAGTGTATGTTGACCCTCCTGCACCGCGTCATCCAGGGACTCCATGGATCTAGCTACAATGGGAGGTCGTATGGTCAGGTTACGAATTACGGGCCACTGAGGGACACCAAATATTTGATGTAGTGTAATTGTCACACGAGAAGCAAGTTTCGGTTTACGAAGTCCTCACGAGACGTCGATGGTGCGATAAAAATAATGTAACTTGAATATGGAACCAATGATTCAACGACGACGCAGATATGGAAATATTTGTTGTCTCCAAACGATACGGCCGCTCGATCGGTCTAAAATGAAAATGAAATGAAAATGAAAAAATATTTATTTGGAACCACAAACTTGCAATTTAGATATTTGTGTCCGATAACAGCACTCAGCAGCATAAGCTTTCGCTGTGTCGCTGCAGTTAGCGCCCATCTAAAACACGTCTAAAATATGGATAAAAGCATAGAAAATAAAAGACAACTTGTACTTTAGCCTGAGTGCATGGAGTTTCTATACATCCGTAGGTTTTACCATAATTTTAAACTTTTACAAACAAAAAAAAACATCGATCTTTCAAAACCGACATTCTTGATTTGTTTATCAACAGAATCAAATAAAAATCCTCAAATTTTTTGCTATCATCGCATCGGGAAAGTAAGCTTATTTTATTTTGCTGCTTTTTATATTTACCACTGCAAGACGTAAAGAACAATGAACATTCACAAGCTGTGGGAGTACCGGGAGTATGTGAATGTGAACGGCATGATGCTGACCAGCGAGCTGATCGCGCGCCTCACCAACTCGCTCACCTCGCTGCAGATAGAGAACCACTTCGTGAACATGCAGTACTGGGGCCAGATCTACGCCATCGACCACGACTACCACATCGCGGTCGGCATCGACAAGGACGCCATCACCGACAGAAAATACTACTACTCAACCGACTTCCAGTTCTGGGGGCTGCTCCCCAGAGCCAAGAAAAAGTACAAGCATTTGTCTCTGTTGACGACCTTCCCTTTCAGAGGCGACCCGTCACTGAAAATTAAGGTTTTGGACGAAGCGATTGAGGAGACGAATCCAGAGAGATGCAAGGAAATGAAAGAGGAGAGCCGGCTAGCGGCGACAATCAGCAACATCAGCGATGAAGCCGAGATCTGCGCCAGGGGACAGCTAGTGAAGAAGCCTGATGGTACAGTCGTTATCAGTCCCAACTACTACGGCCTGACGCTCCTCGAAGCGAAGCAGCTGAAGTCGTACCTCCACATACGAGTGCCCCAGCAACGCTGGAACACGAATCTTTTGACTCGACCGGACTATAACTACAGCATGGATTTCCTAGACTCCATAGACCAGGACATCCCTGCGGGCTGCTGGAACCTGTCGCTGGAGCAGGACGGCAGTGTGGCCTACCTGAAAAGCCTCTACTGGCCTGGTATGATGTTCTTCCACAAAATAAGGACAGGTGAAGCGGGCTTCCTATACGTGGGAAACGGTCGCAAGAATTTAAATGTTCCCTTCCTTCTTTAATTGTAGTTGCTTGAGTATATTTTATTCGAATAAAATATGTTTTTTAATTTTTAATTTTTATTTCTTACGATTTAAAATTTCATCTCCTACGGATACAAGGTGATTTTAAGCACTAAGAAAATATATATATTTTTAAATATAGTTATAAGGGGCCACCCATAAATTACCCACGAATTTCATGATTTTTGACCCCCTCCCCCGTCCTTGTCACAGATTGTCACATTTGTGGGACCCTGGTATGATGTGACGTCACATATTTTGCAATTTTTTCGCCCAGAATTGAATAATTAAAACAGAAATTCTGAAATTATATATTTTTTATTATTTATTATGTGACGTCACAACGTTTATAATAATAATAATATAATAATAATAATTTATTTAATTCAGATAACATGATCAATTTATGACTACCTCCTACCCCTTGTCACATAATGTCACACTTCGTTGACCCCCTCCCACCCCCTTAACGTGAAACGTAATTTACGGATGGTCCCTAAAAGGAAACAGAGAAAGAGGTAATTATAAGTTACCATGAATTTTCAGACGGGTTTGATTAAATTAAATTAGAGCAGAGAAAAATACGGTCTATTTACGTCGCATTAAACTTGTAAATCTTGTAATAGTTGACACCTTTGTTTTGTTATTAGTTATATATTTAATATGATAATATTTTCATTTAATTTCAAAGCCTCTACAACAGCCTTCTTATGTTCCTATGTACTTGAGTGGGTTGGGTTGGGTTGGGTGGGAGTTAAGTCGGGTGAGACATCCAACTTATATGTAGTAGTGTTCCAGAACACTATCTTCCCACTTATTGTTTAACATCCCTGGGGGGGAGGGAATCAACTTATTGTTTGTTATCCCTGGGGGGGAGGGAATCAATAAAGACTTTGTTTGAGAGGATCCTAATGTGCTATAGAAATTGGGTGACGTCTGAAAAGTCGTTATCTGATTATACCAGTTTTTTTTAAATAGCAACACCATTTAGAGTTCGTTCCAAAAAGTAACCGTAATAAGGGCGCAAACACATTATGTATTAAGGGTAAAAATACATTGTTAACATGCCACCCCACGTGACGATACCCTACGCGACAATACGCTTATCTAATCCATATCTAATCATACCCGATGACATGTGGCGTGGGGTGGCGTTGGGTGTTGACAGTATGTTTCTAGCCATAGAATTTGTATGGATTAAGCCAATGACTCTTGCGCGTGTTTTTTCGAAACGTTTCACAAAAACATTGAAACATTTGGGCGTGGCTATACATAATTGTGTATTCAAACGCAATGTTTTTGTTTTCCGAGGCCAACGGAAAACATTCCCCGCGCGGGGTCTCTAGGGGAGAGATTTGTTTCATTTTAAATGCGCACATCCTTGAACAGATTCGAAACTTGCTCGCATACAGGTTTTTTGCACATCAAGCAATATGAGTAAAAGCAATTCTTCAAAATAGATTTCTGAGATACGGAAGAAATAGTCAATTCCAAATCTATCTTCTATTTTTAACTGGTGATGACTGAAAATGTTTTGTTTTAAACAGAATCATTTTTCTAAAGCAGTAGACGGTTTGTGTATGGAAACAAATATTTTTCTGTGTAATGTTTCAAAAAAACACGCGCAGGAGTCACGCCTTGAGATATGCGTGTTATCGCGTGGGGTGTCGTCACGTGGGATGGCGTGTTAGCAATGTGTTTCTACCCTAACACACCACCCGACGTGATGACACTCCACGCGACAGCACGCATATCAAATCCATACAAATTAGGCGCTGAGCAGATGAGAATCATTTTTCCGGGGGACAAAAATGACTGCCTCTGTCCGTCAGTTCTCGCGGACAGAGGCAACGTTGTCAGCGGCGGACAATCTGTGAGTGAATTTCTAGTGAGGAGCACGTATCGTGTCGAAATCATAGAAATACAGTGAATTCGAGTTGGTGAGATGAGTGAGACAGCCGCTGTCAGTTCTGTCCGCTAGTGTCCGCCGGCGGTCTTTTTTGTCCGCCAGTCACGTTAACCCTCGTTTGCGTTACTGCATAGATTTCCATACGTTCTATTCTCGCGGACAAATTGTCCGCGCCTCCGTTGTCCCCAGTCTGCTGAGCGCCTTATATGGCTAGAAACATACTACCAACACCCAACGCTACCAAGTCTACACTCGTCACGTCTCGGGTAGCGTGTTAATATGTTTCTGCCCAAAAAGAGACACCCTGCCCTGACACCAGGAGTCCAGGTAGCCTATCCAAAATCTCCTTGGTGTGAAAGGAACAGACTCATGGCAGGTACATAAATCTAACTCGTTTTGGAACGCGAACGGGGCATTTTGTATTCTCTTCTCTTTTCTTTCTTGTCAAGATAAATTCTCTTTGGTTGGTTGGTCGAGACTCCGCGGAAAAGAAAGAAACCGATTTCGGATTCCTTAGCGGGTATTACCGGCTTTTCGTTAATTTTTGTATTTAATAATTCAGTGTAGTGTTCCATCCGCTGAAAATCATCACCGATGGCTGCCAACGGCGTAAATACGTCGGAGGACGCCGAAATGTCGCTGTGCGAAGGCGACTCCGTCGTTACAATGATGGACGTCTTGAAAGAACAACAGGATTTCGAAGATGACGCCAACGCAGTCTTAGGCGCCTCCGATGATAAAAACTGCACCTATTCCAAGGTAATCAAACGTTTATTTCGTCTCACATTGATATTTGAACGATCAACATGGCTGGCGAAGTTGCGAAAGCTACCGTTCAAAATGACGTTTCCCGTTCATAAAATACAAAGTAAAATCAAAAATGGAGTAGGAAGAATAATTTTTTTGGGCTTGTTTTCTTATCCAGTGTTCTGTAACCCTGCATAGCCCATAATAATTAATTCGTGTCTGAAAGTATGTATGTAACCTCGTTAAAATGACGGTTGGCAGCCCCTTGTTCCATCCAACCGAGTCACGGTTTTGTTGTAATAATTATATCTGTCTTATGGATGTGAGAGCTAACTCTAGAGATGAGAGTAAAATAATTAAAATATAATCCTTGTACTTTCTCTTTACAGGGCTATGTGAAGCGTCAAGCTATCTATGCCTGCCTAACATGCTGTCCTGAGGCTAAAGACGACCCATCCAAACGAGCTGGAGTCTGCCTTGCTTGTAGCCTGAACTGTCATGAGAATCATGAGCTTGTGGAGCTGTACACAAAGAGAAACTTCCGCTGTGACTGCGGCAATCCCAAGTTCAGCTCTCACCCCTGCCAATTCACACCCGACAAGAATGACCTCAACTATGAAAACAAGTATAACCAGAACTTCAGTGGCATTTACTGTGTTTGCCACCGCCCCTATCCTGATCCAGAATCCATTGAGGAGGAGGAGATGCTCCAGTGCATTGTCTGTGAAGACTGGCTTCACACCAAGCATTTGGAAGCAACCGTTCCACACAATGATCTTTATGAAGAGATGATTTGCAAAGATTGCATGGAAGAGTATGACTTTTTACATGACTACAGTGACTTTGTTGTCAACGTTGTGGACAAAGAAGTAGTTGTTGATGAATTTGATTTCGACTTTGACCTAAAGAAGTCTTCACGCAAAGGAAAATCTAAGAAAACTGTTGCCAGTGGCAAACTAGATATTAAGTCTGATAAATTAGACGATAAAGCAGAATATTTGTTGACTAATGGTAAGGAAAAGGAAAATGAGGAGACAACTTCTAAAAATGTTGATGAAAAAGTTGATGAAGTAACTTCTGAAAATGTTGAAGACAAAGTTAATGAAGTTAGTTGTGACAATTTAACTAGTCATGAAAACAATGATTCAAAAGTGGACATTACTTCAAGTGAATTAGAAAATAAAGATATTGACAAAACTGATCAATCTGCAGTTAGTGCCGAGACATTAACTAATATTGAGAGCACTGACTCAAACACAGAAAATTCAAATGAAGTAGAAAACAAGGATGACAAATCAGATGCAGAAACGCCTGCAGAGGACTTAAAACCAGAAGAAATTATGAATGGTGAACCACAGTCAGAAGGTAAAAAAGCTGAAAGTATTACTTCTGATGAAAGCAAAACTGACAGTATTGAAACAAAACAAAAAACAGAAGAGAGTGAAAAGGTAGAAGAAAGTGCAGAAAAGTCAGATGTAAAAGGAAATTCCACTGAGCAGAATGAAAAGCCAGTACTTGCTGAAGAGCAAACAAAAATTGAAAGTGAAGACCAAGAAAAAATTGAAGAAGACAGATTATTACGAGATGATGTAGAGGCTGATCCTGTGTCTGAAAAAAAGGCTGAATTGCCCAATACATTAAAGAATGAAGATGAAACTATGAATGAAACAAAGAATGAAGATAAAACTGTGGATCCTGTACCAACCGAAACAGAGAGTAGCAACGCCATGGAGACTGAAAATAATGATACTTCAGAGAAGAAACAAGATGACACGGCAGAAACAAATCCTGGTACAACTAAAACTGATGTAGCTAACGAGGCAGCTCCTGATACACAAGAAAACAGTGATAGCAAGAGAAAACTCAGTGAAGAAACTGCTGATGAATTAGTTGTTAAAAAACCCAAATTAGATGGCAAGCCTTGTATTCGGCCAAGAGGTAAGAAGAGAGTCTACAAAGGAGCTACATTTTGGCCTTCAAATTTACGTCAAAAGCTTTGCACCTGTAATGAATGTATATCAATGTACAAAGATCTTGCTGTGCTCTTCCTAATTGATCCTGAAGACACTGTCAATGCTTATGAAGCTCTCGGAAAGGAGATTAGCGAAGGACCATCTTCACAGTATGAGAAGGGCCTTCAAGCTCTATCTTCTCTAGATAGGGTGCAACAAATCAATGCTCTAACTGAGTACAACAAAATGCGAGACAAGCTTCTAGATTTCCTGAAGGGTTACAAGGACAGGAAAGAGATAGTCAAGGAGGAAGATATAAAATCCTTCTTTGCAGGCATGAAGCCTAAGCGCGAGCCTGACGGTGTATACTTCTGCCGATAAGTTTAGATGTAAGCCTGTATTTTTGTATTCAGTGACTACATTTAAATCCATTCCTTTTAATATTTTAGATTCAGTGTGAATTTCATTGTATGTCAAGTTTTAATTATAAGATTGCTTTATGTTTACATGACTTGTGTAATTTACCAATATAACAAGGATAAGGAATTAGGAGAATTTGTATTTGATAGTACTATAAGGTCTTTTAACCCTTTGACTGCAGTTTCCAATCTCAAATACTAATAATTTGCCAGGCCAAAAAAGGGTCCAAAGAAGAACTCTTTGTTAATCACCTGAGATAGCGATTCTCGATCAACAAATGTTTTTGGCTTTTTTTTATTGCCTGAGGTGGCAAAAGCCATCTATGACTATCGGCAAAGCACACTGATAACCAAATCAAATCAAATACTCTTTATTGTCTGTCATACAAGAAACATACAAACATATAATAACACAATAAAAAGAAACAAATTGACAATCTGGGCGGTCTTATCGCTTATAACCTTAGTCTTATTACCTTATGTAACCCCTTCGCCGATTCTTGAGGGCTAAAATGGAATGTGTTGCCCCACCACTGGAACACCGTAAGCTGCTTGCCGACAGGAATGGAGCAAGCAGTGGTGTCCGGACCATTAATAATAAGGACCTACCACTTTTAAATGCATTCGTAAGTTGTGGTAAGAGAGAGCTATGATTGGGGTTTCTTCACGTGATCGAATACAAAACGAGGGAATCCATAGAACTAAGAGTCCCCGACATAAAAATATAATAAGTAGCAATGGGCAAGTTAATATACGCGCAGAACTAACGAATAGGAAAGAAAGTTGATCAAGTCGAAACACAATACTTATTTGAAGTCTGTCTTTATTTACTGTGCATTTTCCGTTATCGAAGGTTTTTTTTTTTTGTTCCTACCACTTCGACACTTGTATGCCTGTTGGGAAGTATTTACGGAGAGAAGAAACGTGGGATGCAAAATGCATTTTATATAATCTATATAATTATTTTATTTACCTTCATAATCATAAAGCTGTTCATCTTTTAAAATATCCTCACATAATTGTAGGTAAAAAAAAACAACATTAATTTTTATATGGACCTTTTATGGCTTATTTTGCAAAAATAATAATTTATATATATTAGAGTTGATAGCGGAAGGCTTTTGGAATACATATACTTAAATTAAAATGTAGCCGAAAAGGGGGTAATTTACGAATTATGCATTGAATTTCTCATGCCGCGCATCGTCATGCGCCGCTCGCGATTGTCGCCGCGAAGCGTGATGCGCAGGGAATGGGTTAAAAGAGTCGCGACCACAAGACGGGCGCGCCAGGTGGAGACTGATGATCTAGCTAGAAAGCTGGATGCATGTAGCTCACCGATTTTCACTAGTGAACCGCCCGATATAACGATGAAGGAGCCAGTCATCAACCTGTCCTTCCCATCCACTTCCCATCAGCTAAAAGGCCTTCAACATGATAGCTAAGATGCAGAGTAGGCTGTGGTTAAAATAAAACATCTAGTATTACTGTAGGTATGAGCGTCAATTTATTGTAATACATAATGTAAGTTGTCGATTGGCAGGCGGACGGCGGGTCACTTGTAGAGAATGTCGTAGTGGCCGGGCCGGTACAGCAGGTGCACCAGCGGCGCCGTGCCCTCGGGGAAGTCGTGCGCGATCACCTGGCACGGGCATGCAGACTGTTAAATCGGTACAATTTGCTCCAGGTCACAAGCAATTAACTCGACCCAATATTAACGCATTGACCGCCACAGTCGGCTAGGGCCGACAACAATAGCGTCAATTGTCAAGCAATAGCGTAGTGGTCAATGGGTTAAAAAGATTTCATTAAAAAGTCGCAATAGTACAACTGATTTCATAGGAAAGCTTGATGGTTGCAATAAGACAAAAGGTTTCATGCATATTAATATTATAAAAGGCTTGCATGACAATGTAATCAATATCACATAGTCTAAGGCTGGTATCACAGCTATCCGGGAGACCCGTACGTCTCCCGAAACGGAGAAACACGTAAGGCGCTAGTACATCGTTTCACAGCTACCTGGAGCAAGCTACTCCATTCCGGGAGCCAGTACGCGCCTCCCGAATAGCTGTGAAGCCAGCCTTAGAAGTAAGAATGATAAATAAAATTATTATTTATTTTTACTGAAGAAATATCTGCTATCATGAACTAATATTTACTTTCTTATACAACAACCAATAGTTGCTTAATCATTTTATTAATTAGTTCTTACAAATACAACAGAGGTTACATGGAATATTCTTCATTTCTATAATTCAACCATATGTTGTTCATGCAAGCCAGAGCTGAAGTATTGTATATTACTGTTCAATCATTTGTATCTGCTGTGATATACAAATATTTCTGAGTAGGAACAAAAAGAACTAGGAACTACATGTCATCGGTCGAATCACAAAGAGGCATAAGCAAATTTTTACAACTCTACAGATTTTAAGAAAAAGTTTAAAAGTTACTGTGAAGACCTGTTCCAACTTAGTGCCTTAAGCTTTTACATAGTTAATGAGACTATCATTTAGAACAAGAAATAACTCCCTTTAATTGTTAGGTTTATTTTAAGTTTACCTTTAATATGGATAACTCAAGATCAAGAATTTGTTGGATACAACCCTTTGTGATTCGACCAACAATGTAATTATTATATTGAAATGAAACAAAATCAATTATTAATAACTATTTGCTACACAAAATAAAATAAATAAATAAAAATCACACATGGTCATATGGCCCCAAACTAGGATAATAAATATACTAGGTGTCATTGAAAACTTCACAAAATATGGGTGTTATAAGTTTGGACTGATTTGAATGACTGTTTTTTGTCACTTGAAGTAGGTTTCAATGAGCTGGTTCTTAGCTATAGTTGAAGAAGTTGGTTATGTGGCTTTTAATTTTATTTGTTTTTCAAATTATTTGACTTCTACTGTTATAAGTTACCTGACTGCCCTCTCCGCGGTCCATGTACTTGACCCTCACTCCCGCCTTGAGGGCGTTGCTCAGCGCAATGATGTGGATGTGGTCAGACTCCTTGTACATGGGCTCTACTTCCTGCAAATATTCACCATTTTGTTTTACTCTCAATTCGGTGTCAACAGCATTGTTGGCGACTGCAGCTTCCTTTGTGTACATATTTTACTTTTTATATTGATTATGTCATTTTGACTTATTTTGCTATTTGATTTACTAACTTTATTACTGAATAGTAAATGATCTTGAGATTTTAAATTACAGTTATTCGAAAACATTTACTCCTAAGTCCATCAGATGTGTGTGTAACATTGTAAATGGTTGCAAAGAAAATTGGTTTCCAAACTGGTGTGAAGCAAATTTTCCTCTCCAACTATCATCTCAGTATATGAATGTGGAAATTATGAAAATTTACTATACCTGTCTACAGAACTCGGCAACAGTCCTTGGTCCCTCAATGAAGTTTTGGTAGAACTCCTGCTCGGTCTGCAGCTGGCCGGACGTGATGAGGCGCAAGTACACCACTATGTAGTCCGAGTAGCCCTGCTTGTTGAACTTGTCGTGTAGCTCTTCACGGACTGCATCTAGTGTGTCTGGGGAACCAGTAGCCTGCTCGCCGACCCGCTGTACTATTTCAATGAACTGCAATTTTGAAAAGAAATAATTTAGGTATTAGTGTTAGCATTAGCGGTATAGATAGATCAAAATTTTAAAGAAACTAACCATATAAATCAGCTTGGGCTTGATCTTGATTACTATGGCATCTCATTAGTAACCCACAGAAATTGGTGAGGTGTGAAAAAAAAATTTAAAAAATACCACAGTAAACAATGTAGCTCAGTCATGGCCATTCGCAAAAAATAACCTAAAAAAACGCGCACTCACCGTATCATAAAAGTCCTCTACTGTGAACTGAGGGAAGCCTAATGCCACGAGAATTTCCTTAGAGTTTTTGGCTATATCGTAAAACTTTTCGTACTCGGCTTTATTAGTGAGTAGGTGCTCTAAATAAGCGTACGAGAACGCTCGGAAGAAACAGTTGCCGTCCGGACGAGTTCTTCGAATCGCTTTGTACTTAGACGAGAGATCTTTTATTTTTTGCAGATATATCGGGTCCTCATTGTATTCCTTTTCTAGTGACGACAAATCCTCGAGCTCCCCGACCAGCGGTATCGACTCTGAAATCTAAAAAACAAACACAAACACCATGTCATTGTTATGACTGTATGTGTTATAAAAAATAGACTTATGCCGAGGCTAAACGCCAAAATTTAGGTCGCCCACCTCTTTTTCTATCTCACGCTGCTGTTTCATAATCAACTCATCTTGATTTATTGAGTTATCTAATAAATTGCCGGCACAACCGCTACTACTCGATGCATCGTCCGCCATTTTCAAATAAAACTGACAGATGACTGACAGTCGAAAAATGACAATCGACCGGCAAAAGGTTTTTTTTTTAGGACTTTTTGGCGGGAACTCGCGGCAAGAGTTTGTCATTTTTGTTTTATTATCCGAAAAAATAGATATCGTGGTTTTTAATGCATAATATTGATAGTGTATTGTTCAATAAAGTGCCATTTAAGTGTCTAATATGTAGGATAATGAAATAAAAGTGTGTAGACTGTGTTTCGAGTGCTCTCAAGAAGTCCATGAAATCTTCATCAAAAGTGCTATCATTTTGTTGAAGAATAGAGAAAAAGTTAAAGACGACAGAAATTGATAAATGAGAACTCAAATGAAATAGAAAAATATTTAGAGAAGAGCAAACTACGTAAGAATAGGCTGTATGGCCAGAGAAGCCTTTGCCTTTTCCTTGCAAAAGCAGGAAAGAACCAAACAAAAAAAAAAAAAAAAAAAAAGGTTTTTTTTTAAATAAAGGTATCACAGACAGCATGAGATTAAATTGGGTGGGCGTTGGTTTAATCGATTAAATAGAATCGGTCGGATGCGGATCAAATTGCGGTGACCAATCTAATTTACAAAACACGTTGCAACTTAATCCACACGAAAATTTTTATTTTTATTATTTATTTTTACACAACCTAAATGCAAAAAAACTAAAATAAACGTAGGGATATGTTATAATAGTTGTTCATCAAAAACAGAATAGGAGTGTTTTATATCTTCTTAATAATTATAACTTTCATCCACTATAATTAAACAACCATTCGTGGTAATACAGTTTTATTATACAGTTATACCTACTCAGCCATACATATTTTACTTACATTTTAATTTATACAATTTACATTAAAAATATTCAAATCACTCTTTCAGATATCCATCATTACCATATATTACCAAAAGTTATCGTATGTCTAGACAAGCAATATTTTTTAGTCAGCAAACATATCCTCGATTTTCTTCTGGACTTCCTTCTCGGTCTCCGAGTTGAGTTTGTCGGGAAGCATCTTGACAGCTTCCAGGTCGGCAGGCTCTCCATCGTCAGCGGATGCTTCTCCTCGAGCCTGAGAAAACAATGGAAGTCACATGAAAAGCCTAGTATTTTGTCAGATTAGATGGTTGTTGCAAGGTATAGATTAGGAATTTTATCCCACTAGGAAGAGGGACTACTTGTTATAAATACATAATCATCAAATCAAAATAGGTTTATTAGAGGTACAGTGCTACACTGTAGAGTTTTCGAAGTTCTTTTAACAGAAATAAGACGTTGCCATAAGTTTTGTGTCAGCAACCTAATTGGTTAAATTGATACGACATATCTTACTTTTTACTAATATTATAATATAAATGCATGCAAAGTATGGATGTTTGTTTGTTCCACTTTCACGCCGAAACTACTGAACGAATTTGGATGAAATTTGGTAGGTAGATAGATAAAGCACTCAGCTAACTCAGTTGCCAGAGGAATGGCTAAAAACTGAAATTTTTACTTTGTCACTAGATGGCGCTGCCTTAACATTTTATTTTACTCTAGACCCAATTCTGAAGTCTACGCAGGCGAAGTCGCGGGCGGAAGCTAGTTATAATATTATTATCATTATGCGTAACATCAGCCAAAAGTTTTGGACATAATAATAATAATAATAATAATATCTGGGACAAATCACACACGGTCATCTAGCCCCAAACTAGGATTCCCTGTGTCTTGGGAACCAGAGACTGATATACATACACATATACTTTTAAATACATACATATATAGATATAATACACCCAGACTCAGAGCAAACAATTCTGCTCATCACAGAAAAGTTTGCCCTGTGTGGGGATCGAACCCACGACTCTCGGATTAGAGGTCAGGATCGCTAACCGCTTAGCCACCGAGTCAGTCGATTAGGACATCGACATAGGACTCGACTATTAACCTGTACATGCACATTTTGCACTATTTGATTTCTTTGAGTTCCTACATCCTTCATTCACAACATCAAGTCGACCATTTGCATAGAGAGAGCCCTGTACAATATGCATTGGCACAGTGCAGTGCGGCAGCACAGAGGAGGTCTACAGTTTAGGACTCTTTGAGAAATGATTAAAAAGGTTTTTGAAGGTTCAGCAAAGCATTGATAGCACCCCTGTTGTTGCAAATGTCCATAGGCGACTGTAACCACTTTCCAACAGGTGGGCCATCAGCCTTTTCTCATCCTTAACAATGAAATAAAATGAATTGTATGGTCACGCTGTGCACACTTTCTTGCGAATCCATTTTTACCATCTGGCATACACAGGATTGGTATATCTCAACATAAATTAACAATAAATATTAATAATTGGTAGCAAGTTAGATTAACAAAATATTTTTAATTATCTCATTTTTTGGGCTCTATTAGGGCAAGACAATTGATTCCCATCAAAATCTGACTCCGTGGCTAAGTGGTTAGCGGTCCTGACCTCTGATCCGAGAGTCATGGATTCGATCCCCATACAGGGCAAACTTTTCTGTGATGAGCAGAATTGTTTGCTCTGAGTCTGGGTGTATAATATCTATATATATGTATGTATTTAAGATTTCCCAATAGAAAGAGGAGTGCGGCAGGGAGACCCTATGTCACCAAAACTATTTATTGCGGTCCTACAAGTAGTATTCAACAGAGTGAACTGGGAACAAGAAGGGATAAGAATCGAGAACAAAAAGCTAAGCCACTTAAGATTCGCAGATGATGTGGTTCTCTTCTCTAACACTAGCAAAACACTAGAAAAAATGATCAACACTCTTAGTGAAGAAAGCCGCAAGGTTGGGCTATTTATGAATCAAGGAAAAACAAAAATTATGACAAACAACAGGAAAAACAAAATCTGCCTAGAAGGTGTGGAGTTACAATATGTAAATTGCTACGTCTATCTGGGAAAACAGGTATCCTTTAATGCAACAAATACTGAGGAAGAGATTGAAAGAAGAATATCTATAAGTTGGAATAAATTTTGGGCCCAGAAGGAAATACTAAAAGGAACATACCCAACAAACCTAAAACAAATAATACTAGATACAAATATCTTACCTTGCCTTACATATGGCAGCCAAACATGGGTATACACTCAAAAGGTAAAAAATAAGATAAGAACGTGCCAAAGAGCAATGGAAAGGAGTATTCTTAAAATTAGAAAAATAGAAAAAATTAGAAGTGAAGACATCAGAAAAGCAACAAAAGTGAAGGATGCTCTTAAACATGCCCTAGAACTGAAGTGGAAATGGGCAGGGCATATATCCAGATGCAGAGACGAAAGATGGTCAGTAAAGGTGACTGGATGGAAGGGGCCAGAAGGAAAAAGAAAAATAGGAAGACCAAGGAAAAGATGGAATGACGACATAAGAAAAACAGCGGGAAACAATTGGCAACATCTAGCAAAAAATAGAGATGAGTGGAAGAAGTTGGAGGAGGCCTATACCCAAGAAGGGGTCCTTAACCTAGAAAATAAAGAAACAAAAACTAACCAAAGTAACAAGTAACACATTTTTTTTTATTAAACTTTAACTAACAAAACTAACCAAATTCTTTACTTAAATTTCAATGTTTATAAGTTGAGGAAATAAAGAGGCTTAAATAAAATAAATAAATAAAGTATGTATTTAAATGTATATGTGTATGTATATCAGTCTCTGGTTCCCAAGATTCAGGGAATCCTGGTTTGGGGCCAGATGACCGTGTGTGATTCGTCCCGGATATTATTATTATTATTAAAATCTGAAGTTTGATTTTTTTGCCATGACAATACTATAACTTCCCTACTCCTTGGTCGCTGGAAAGTGAAGAGGTCCATACCTTCTGCAGCTGGGTGAGCAGCAGCATGAGCGCGCGCTCCAGGCGGTAGTTGTCGGACACGAGCTGCGCCCAGCGCCGCCGCAGCGCCCGCAGCCGCGCGCCGCTCGCCGTCTGCGCGCGCTTGCGCTCCCAGTTCACGCCCGCTATCTGCTTCCTGGGTAAATCCAGTTAAGGGTCAAAATACAGGTTTGTATGGGGTTTTCAATTTATATTGAGCTTGAACGACATCCATTGCAGTATCTCACTAATCTCAACACAATTCTGAAGCGCAACTTACACAGAGGCGGCCGCGGGACGGTGCGAAAGCGTTCCGGGAGCGGTGTTTTTTGTTATGTTCGTACGCGGCGTCTGCCCGGTTTTGCTGCAAAGAGTTTCATAGTAATCCGAACGTTACAAAAAGACCGCTCCCGGAACGCTTTCGCACCGCCTGACGGCTGCCTCTGTGTATGTTGCGCTTTAAGAGTTTACAATTACGATTAAGTTCCACTATATAAGGTAAACCCTCACCTTAAGTGAGCATGTGTGTTCTGGGACCGCGTGACCAAGGCCTGCAGTGTGTTCAGGTACGACCGCCATGACTCTGAGCCGTAGCTCAGCTGCAGCTCCAAGTTAAGCACGCGGATGGCCTGGTGGGAGAGCTGGGCATGCGAGTTGTCCACAGACTCCGCCCAGGCTGTGGGTTCGCCCAGTCTGCCCGCTGGTGGTGGCGGTAATTCATACCTGAAATTCATTTTATTTATGAAATAATTATCCCAGAAACAGTTATTAGTGCTCCAACAGTGAACAGTTTTAAAAATAGACTTGATAAACATTTAGAAAAAAATAATGTCGTGATAATAAGATAAGAATAAGAATAATGACGCATCAGCTCACAGAGCTACTAGTGTATCAACTTATAATAAAAATCAAAGACAAAAATGTGCCCTATGAATTGTAATTAGTATTACTGGATGGGACGCCTGCGGGGCACAGTCGCCAAGTGGACTCATTACACCCTATTCCCTGTAGTACGCAAGCGTTACTGTGTCCCCGTTGACGTTCCCCCCAGAAACCTTGCACTCCTCCTGCAATACTCTCGATGAATTGTAAACAGGACCTATTTAAACCAAAACTATTTTAATGATGAAGCTTATAACACAAACTATAAGATAGTGCAAACAACATACTAGCATCACACCTCAGTTTAAATTATTTCTAAACCACAAAAGTATGCAGAGTAATAGAAACATGAACATACTTTGATTATTCAAGTTTATATCAGTGTAACCAAGACTGATTGTTACAAAACTTTTACACAATACAAACGTCATTGACGGTCACCAAACTGAACCAAAGAACCACTTTAATTTGAGTATCGCACATTTGTTAAGTTACACTTTATTGCATAAATAGTTAACCCTAACGTTGATCGAATCGCATCGGTGCGTGACGGAATATAATTCATAGACTTAAGTACCTCTTCATGGAAAGCGGTTCCATGGGCAACCTCTGCTGGACTCTTTCCATCTCGCGCTGCAGCGCCGGAGTCTCAAATGCAGTGCTGGGCTCGGGACCTGCGTTCTCCAAGTAGTTCTTGGTCGGCCGGTAGCGCCTGCACTCCTCCTCCACCATGGCCAAAGCCTAAACATAATTCAAACAATTTGAAAACACTCGTTTGTTTACGAAAATATAGGATAGAGGTTATGTTGCGTACTTACCGCTTCTCTGACTCCGGGATCATCATAACCCTGATCAATGTATGGCAGAGCGTCTACAACAACTTCTCCAGCCATTACCGTGATTTTTATCTGCTCACAATACAGTATAATAAAATAAAACAAAAAATTATTGCGGTCAGTGAGAAAATGTCAACACAAAAATATCAAACAAACATGACACAAACTAGTGTGAAAGGGATAGGCTCTTCAGTGATAGTCGTTTCAAATCAATGACGTAGGAGCTCAGACCAAAGAAACTAGAGGACATGAAATATTTGTCTATATGAACAATCAGTTATACAAATATGGGCCATTTTGATAGCGAATTCTAAAATATACTTTTATTTCTTTCTAACTTATGTAATTCTTCTCAGTAAAAAAAGGACAACAATATTTTTGTCCTTTACAAAATGGCAACTTTGTTTTCGTGACGTCAGCAAAATACCTCTTTGCGGCCGATTCGCCATTCTCGTGCCTTCCCCATCTCGGGGTAAATTAAAACAAAAAAAAAAAAATCGCCATTCTCGTTTCTCGGTGTCACTGGTACATAAGCTGTCAAAGTGCCTTCGCTCGCGAGTGTTTTAATTGAAAATTGTTAAATATGGTTAAACAAAGCATCCGAAAATAATAAATTAAGTGAAACAACACAGTAATTAAGATGCCTGATTGTAGTGTAGCTCTGGACACCCCGAGAAGCTCTTTGATATTATGACTAGTGACAAAAAATCAAAATGGAAATGTATTTCTTGTAAAACTTCAAAGAGATTGCCTGTAAAGACGTGCGTTAAAAAAACAAAGAAACTGAAACCTACCACAAAAGCTAAGAACCCTGCACCACCTCTCGTCTCCACCTTCAAGATGCAAAAAAATGAGACTTCTTGTGACTCTATTCAACAATCAAACGAAGAGGTCGAAACTTTAGTGCAGAAATCGGAATGTCAGGATTTTACGTCGAATATCCCAGACACTCTATCCACGTCTCAGGAATCAAACAAAAGTCAATCTGAAATTATTATTAATGTTCCAACTAGCAATTCATACGAATCTCTGCTGGTTGAAGACAATGATATGACAAATACTGCACCATGCTCTTATAAGAAATGTCAAAGTATATTAATGGAGCCTATTGCCTCCCGAGATGAAAATGAACAACCTGAAACTCCTAATTTCGTTTCTCATAGTAAAAAAAGACAATACATGCCAACTCGCTCACTTAATGAGAGTCAAATAAATGAAAAAATAGCACATCAGAGTTTACCAGATGTGACAGTAAATAGTGATGAAATCTATGAGCTCAAGGAAAAAATACAATCATTACAAATGAAATTATTATCGGCAGAGGAGGCAATTGAAGAGTTGTGTCTTGAAAATAATTCACTGAAAAAGAAAATACAACAAAATGAGCTCACAATAAAGATGTTCAAGTCACTGGGAATTGAGGGATCATCTCCAAGAACTTTTGTCTCTCCGAAGTACAGAAATGCGAAATCCTGTTTGGCTACATCTAAATCTATTTCAAATTCTCCACTCACAACCGGCAAGCGGAGTAAACACAAAAATATGCATCATTCTAGTATAAATGTTTTGGAAACTAGCTTCGATAATAATCAGCAGAATATGGCAGCTTCATCACCTAAGTTTCAACAAGATTCTGCTAATCATAAGTCTGAAGTGTTACATTCTAGACACAATAAACAACAAACAAAACAACAGATATCGCAATCGAAACAAAATCGTAAACAAAACCAGAGCGAAGCTAATAAAAATAAAAGCCTCGAGCATCGTGTCATGATTTATGCGGACGAAAATGGCAGAGTCCTAAGGAAAATACTTCAGCGGTTACTTGGAGACCGCTTCAGAGTAACTGCTATGCTAAAACCTTATGCAAGTATAGAAAATGTCCTAGAAACGTGTGGCAACGACTGCAGTGACTTTACTGATAGAGACTATATAATTATACTATGTAGTAAGAATAATCATAACCCTGAACTATCGGTTTTTGCAAATCTCTTAAAAAATACAAATGTTTTCATAAGTGACAATTTGATTTGTAGTGGTTCTTCAAATTGGGACAGCTTTGAAGTGTTTTTTTATCTCAATATGTATAACATTCATAAGCTTGACACTTGTAGATCAATTTGGAGAGCCATTATGCATAAACAAAGTGATATAGAACGTAAAACATTTTTTCGTGAATAAAAATTCAGAATCATTATTGCCTAATGTAATCACATCTAACGAATCTCATAATCATGTGTTAAGAGTATCGAGCTCCTCTGACACTTACAGTGGAAATAGGTTGAGCATATTGCATTTAAATGTACAGAGTATAAAATCAAAGCTAGAACAGTTAGAAATTTTTACTAATGAACACAAGATTGATGTGTGTTGTTTCAGCGAAACATTTTTAAAAGAGGAACATGTAGATATACTGCAAATTCAGGGATATAAAAAATCTGTGCACTATTGTAGAAAAGTGAAAAACCGAGGCGGTGTTGCAATCTACGTCAAAGACTCTATAGAATGCCGACCGCTGCCGTGGATATCGGATATGTCAATAGAAAGCCATTTTGAATGTTGTGGCATCGAAATAAGCAATTTGAAATGTGTGATAGTAACAATGTATAGAACACCAAATAGTAATTTAGATACATTTTTAGTAAACTTCGAATGTGTACTTCGCAAACTAGTTACAAGACATAGAAATAATTTCAAAAAAATAATTATTGCAGGTGATTTTAATGTTGACATACTAGAAAAGACAAGTAAAAGTGAATTATTTTTAAATATGTGCAGATCGTTTAAAATATATCCAACAGTAATGGTGCCTACTAGAATTACATCACATTCTCAAACGTGCATAGATAACATACTGACAAATATTAAACAATATAAAATTGAAGTACTAGACATTGGCTTATCCGATCACACATGTCAAATTATATCTCTTCCATGTAGCCTGAGCTACACTGAACAATACTGGTATACTTTTAAGAGATACTCCGATCAAAATGTTGAAATATTTTTAAATTATCTAACACAAATAAATTTTGCAGATGTGTACAAAGAAATTGATGCAAATAAGGCATACAATATATTTATAGAAATATTTAGCTTGATCTATAACCTGTGTGTACCAATAAAAAAGATTAAGATAACCTATAAAAAAAACTTAAAATGGAAAACGAAAGGTATAGCTGTAGCAAGTAAAAACAAAAGACAACTGTATTTACAAACACGAAACAGTAACTGTGCTTCTGCTGAAAAAAGATATAAATGCTATTGTAAAATTATGAAAACAGTAACCAAACAATCTAAAAGGTTGACTAATATTAAATATATAAACCAGAGTTCTAACAAAAGTAAGGCAACTTGGAGTGTCATAAAAGAAAATACTTCAAAAACTAATACCATCAAGGAAACAATAGAACATATAAAAAAATATGATCTCGATATAGTGGAACCGTTAGAGATAGCAAATACACTAAATGACTATTTCATTAATTCTAACAACCATTTACGCAGTAAGAGCCACAATACATATAGACCCGTTACACAAGCCAACATGAACAGCATGTTTATTACCCCAGTTACGGTTTCCGAATTAAAAAGAGTTGTCAAAGGGTTAAAAAATAAAAAAAGCACAGGACATGATGATTTACCGATGAATATAATAAAACAAAGCATAAATTACATAGCAGAACCTCTAACCCATATAATAAATTTGACTCTCGAAACTGGCGTTTTCCCGGATGATTTAAAAATTGGATTAATTAAGCCAATCTTTAAAAAAGGATCAAAAAGTGACATAAATAATTATAGACCCATAGCATTACTGTCAAACTTCTCAAAAATATTTGAAAAAATTATATACAATAGGATGATAACATTCCTTAACATGAACAATATTTTAAACTCTAACCAATTTGGATTTCAGAAAAACAAAAACACTACTTCAGCTATCTTCAAAGTTTTAAAATCGATTTGGTCCGAAATAGAAAATAAAAGAACTTGTATTGGATTATTTTTGGATTTATCCAAAGCTTTTGACTGTGTATTACACAAGACATTGCTAAATCAATTAGAAAATATTGGCATCCGTGGAAACGCATTAAAACTTTTTGAAACTTATCTCACTGGTAGAGTTCAAGCAACAGTTATCGACAAATACAACAAAACGACAAAAACTATTGAAAAAATTTACTCTAATTATCAAAGAATTATCCTTGGCGTCCCTCAGGGTAGTATCCTGGGGCCATTGTTGTTCCTCATTTACGTTAATGAGTTGCCCTTAATTATCAACCACTTGTGCGTAATGTTCGCTGACGATGCCACTATATTTATTCCTAAAAATGATCTTAACAATTCTGAATTTATTACTGAAATCTATACCACAATTAATACTGTAATGAAATGGTTGGCATCCATAAACTTAAATGTAAATCTAGAAAAGACAAAGATTGTAGAATTTCGAAATTATAAACGTTTACCGCTACAACTTAAAATTGTAATTGACGATAAAACAGTGGAAGTTGCTAAAGAAATTAAATTTTTAGGTATAACATTAGACAGTTATTTTAATTGGAAAGGACATATAGAAATAATTAATAAAAGATTATCAAGCTACTGCTATATGCTGTCAATTTTAAGTAATGTGGCTTCTGTAGACGCTGCCAAAAGTGCATATTATGGTTATGTCTATTCCTTGTTGACATACGGAATAATATTTTGGGGAAACTCTGTGAATGTCCAGTCTACTTTTGTGCTACAAAAAAGATGTCTTCGAATTATATTTAACATGCATAATACAGAAACACTAAGAATGATATTTGTAGAGCAGAAATTTCTAACATTGACGTGTATTTATATACTAGAAATTTGTTTATTTATGAGAAATAATAGTGAGTACTTCAATAAAAAGGATGAAAGGAACAAACACCTACGGTCTCAATATAAATATAATTTGTGTTCTGTGGTAGCGAATACTGATATATATAAAAAGAGTTGTTTTGTAAACGGAATTAGAATATATAATAAATTACCTAATTTTATTAAATCACTTCATGGTGTACAATTTAAAAATCAACTTAAAGAGTGGCTTATAAAGAAATGTTTTTACAATTTAAATGAATATTTTGGTAATTTATAAATGTTATTTGAATGTTGTACGTCCGAAATGGGCAATCTGTTGAAACTGAATATTCTATGTAACATCTTCTGTACACAGTTTTACAATAAAGATTATCTTATCTTATCTTATCTTATCTAGTGTTACAGGATGTGGCATCAAAATGAGCCGAAATCGGCCGAACATTACACTGCACCGGTACGTATTGTTATCTTGTTGAAATATACCTTATTTTCACAAACTAAATTACGTATTTGTCTTAATGCAGAAGATAAGCGATATAAATAACCGAAAGTAGCTTTTCAATATAATTTCAGTCTGTCTTTTAACTTTATTTTATTAAAATATTTTTCAGCTCTAACGTGGCTAGTGTTGTTCTTCGGGACTCTTTTAGACATCGATATTTATGTAGGATGATGATGAATTTTAGAAAAAGTTACTTACATATATTTTTTTTAGGCTTCCCCGAAGTGAATATAAAAAGAAAAAGTGGTTGGCAGCAATTGGCATAGAAAACATCATCAAAAGCCATCAACATCTGTTCGCTTCATTTCCATGAATCATGTTTACCGCACATTGGACAAAACAACATTGCATGATGAAGCTGTACCATTAAGATTTTTAATGGTAAGTATACCTACCCACGTTAGTACTTAATGCTTAAGAGTGTTGTCAGTGGTGAATTTTATTCACAAATTTACAGTCAGTCATATAATCCCTCAGTTATTTCTGTTTACATTTTTTTTATGGCAGAGGTGGCAAACGAGCAGATGGATCACCTGATGGTAAACGATTACCGTCGCCCATAGACACCCCTACATGAGGCTATATCTCTACGCAGCGCCAAGGAGTCAAGCCGATCTGAAATATCCTAGTAGCCGACGATTCGAAATGCTCTTCGTTGTTCTGTTTACATAATATGGAAAAAAGTGGATAAGCGCGATACATATACATAGCGCGACTTAATAATGTTGATCAATTTCGTCAGGCACGGCATTCTTCCTAAATATAATGTTAAATTCTGATTACAGAAAAATCTGAAAGGCATTAAGCATGATGTTTTAAGAGGAAAACATTGTATTATTGTACGTCCTGGAACAGCTAAAGGATTCGTACCCAGTGGCACCAAGGAAAGCAGTGACAGCAGCTCAAATTCTGAAGATGACAATGTTGATGCCATATCAGGTGTAAATCATCAAGTTATTTATTTCGACCAGAATGTTTATGTGAATAAAACTAAATAAATTTTCTTTAAATGTCCTAGGCTTGTTTATTTTCCCATTCATATAGTTATAGGGATGCAGAAAACAAACTATTGAATACAATGATGAAAAGTAATTTCATTTTATATTAAAAACCTGCAAGTATTAAATTCATTTAGATTGTAGTATTAAATGTTGGAATGTAAGCGATAGTGGCGCCATTATCATCATCAGCCGAAAGAAGTCAACTGCTGGACAAAGGCCTCCCCAAAGGATTTCCACATCGACCGGTCCTGTGCTGCTCGCATCCAACAGCGCTATTATTAATTTTTTTTCAACTCTTTACGGCCAAGCTGTAAATTAAAATACAGTTCCGAATATTTATCTTTATTTTGAATACCTACACCTATAGCGCTGCAAGACAAGAGCCATCTACACTCATTTCACATCTTCTGTCTCCTACTTTTTGCCTTTTATTGTTTAAGTGTAAAAGACACAGTAGATAGTAATTATATTGGTGATTACAGACCATTTACATACTAATTAACTGATAAAACCAATATAATTAATTTCTTGTTTCATTTCGTTAATCTGTTATTGCCCATCTCTAGTTTAGTCAATTTTGACCATTATCGTCAAATAATAATAAAATAATCGAAAGTTCGCCATCAGTTGCGATTTATGTACGAGTAGAGTACAAAAAAAATAGACGCTCATTCTCTGCATGCCGGTGATATCGATAAAACCATATCTCATATAATGGGTATGCACTATGCCGAACGACCATTTTCGTTTCTCAGCAAGTTTAGGTATGCACGCTTTTTCTGTAGGTATGCCATGTCCATTATCTCCTACGCAATGACGTAGGAGACGTATTTTGACGTTTTTTTTTTGTACTCTACTCGTACATAAATCGCAACTGATGAACTTTCGATTATTTTATTATTATTTGACGATAATGGTCAAAATTGACATATCCTCCTAAACTAGAGATGGGCAATAACAGATTAACGAAATGAAACAAGAAATTAATTATATTATATTGGTTTTATCAGTTAATTAGTATGTAAATGGTCTGTAATCACCAATATAGTTACTGTCTACTGTGTCTTTTACACTTAAACAATAAAAGGCAAAAAGTAGGAGACAGAAGATGTGAAATGAGTGTAGATGGCTCGTGTCTTGCAGCGCTATAGGTGTTGGTATTCAAAATAAAGACAAATATTCGGAACTGTATTTTAATTTACAGCTTGGCCGTAAAGAGTTGAAAAGAAATTAATGATAGCGCTGTTGGATGCGAGCAGCACAGGACCGGTCGGTGTGGAAATCCTTTGGGGAGGCCTTTGTCCAGCAGTTGACTTCTTTCGGCTGATGATGATAATGGCGCCACTATCGCTTACATTCCAACATTTAATACTACAATCTAAATGAATTTAATACTTGCAGGTTTTTAATATAAAATGAAATTACTTTTCATCATTGTATTCAATAGTTTGTTTTCTGCATCCCTATAACTATATGAATGGGAAAATAAACAAGCCTAGGACATTTAAAGAAAATTTATTTAGTTTTATTCACATAAACATTCTGGTCGAAATAAATAACTTGATGATTTACACCTGATATGGCATCAACATTGTCATCTTCAGAATTTGAGCTGCTGTCACTGCTTTCCTTGGTGCCACTGGGTACGAATCCTTTAGCTATTCCAGGACGTACAATAATACAATGTTTTCCTCTTAAAACATCATGCTTAATGCCTTTCAGATTTTTCTGTAATCAGAATTTAACATTATATTTAGGAAGAATGCCGTGCCTGACGAAATTGATCAACATTATTAAGTCGCGCTATGTATATGTATCGCGCTTATCCACTTTTTTCCATATTATGTAAACAGAACAACGAAGAGCATTTCGAATCGTCGGCTACCAGGATATTTCAGATCGGCTTGACTCCTTGGCGCTGCGTAGAGATGTAGCCTCATGTAGGGGTGTCTATGGGCGACGGTAATCGTTTACCATCAGGTGATCCATCTGCTCGTTTGCCACCTCTGCCATAAAAAAAATGTAAACAGAAATAACTGAGGGATTATATGAGTGACTGTAAATTTGTGAATAAAATTCACCACTGACAACACTCTTAATCATTAAGTACTAACGTGGGTAGGTATACTTACCATTAAAAATCTTAATGGTACAGCTTCATCATGCAATGTTGTTTTGTCCAATGTGCGGTAAACATGATTCATGGAAATGTCGCGAACAGATGTTGATGGCTTTTGTTGATGTTTTCTATGCCAATTGCTGCCAACCACTTTTTCTTTTTATATTCACTTCGGGGAAGCCTAAAAAAAATATATGTAAGTAACTTTTTCTAAAATTCATCATCATCGTACATAAATATCGATGTCTAAAAGAGCCCCGAAGAACAACACTAGCCACGTTAGAGCCGTAAAATATTTTAATAAAATAAAGTTAAAAGACAGACTGAAATTATATTGAAAAGCTACTTTCGGTTATTTATATCGCTTATCTTCTGCATTAAGACAAATACGTAATTTAGTTTGTGAAAATAAGGTATATTTCAACAAGATAACAATACGTACCGGTGCAGTGTAATGTTCGGCCGATTTCGGCTCATTTTGATGCCACATCCTGTAACACTACAATTAGGCATCTTAATTACTGTGTTGTTTCACTTAATTTATTATTTTCGGATGCTTTGTTTAACCATATTTAACAATTTTCAATTAAAACACTCGCGAGCGAAGGCACTTTGACAGCTTATGTACCAGTGACACCGAGAAACGAGAATGGCGAATCGGCCGCAAAGAGGTATTTTGCTGACGTCACGAAAACAAAGTTGCCATTTTGTAAAGGACAAAAATATTGTTGTCCTTTTTTTACTGAGAAGAATTACATAAGTTAGAAAGAAATAAAAGTATATTTTAGAATTCGCTATCAAAATGGCACATATTTGTATAACTGATTGTTCATATAGACAAATATTTCATGTCCTCTAGTTTCTTTGGTCTGACTTTCAAATATAGAGTGACTTTAAATTAGTTCTTGATACGAAAGGCTATGCATGTGTTCATGATATGATAACGAACAACTTTCCCTAAGGAACCCATAGTCAAATCGCAAAAAAAATGTTGGACTCTTCATACTAATTTGGCCGGTCAGTTGCTGGATTGGTATGGAGGGTCCAAAATTAGGAAAAGTTGTTCGTTATCATGAACACATGCATAGCCTTTCGTATCAAGAACTAATTTAAAGTCACCTATATGTTTCCGCCTTTGTTGAGGCACAGAGTAGTCGAGGTCTCCAGCCAGCCAGTATAATCTAAGGTTGCGTTCCAATACCAAAGATTTCACTCGAGGTGATGCGAATAGGCAGTTTTCAGATGACGTATGTCACATCGTTCATAAGTGTCTCAATAGATGGCGTTTCTAAACTTTAGCAATATATTTTTCAAAACAGCTTAGAATTTACGGTAGCAAAATAGATTTAGTATTGTTAAAATATATAAAAAGCCACCTGAACATAGATTCTTATTAATTGAATTAACAGAAACGATAAAAACCATCTCCTTTCCAACTTGGTCAAGTATGGATAACGGGTGCATTCTGGTTTCTCTGTTAAAATATGTAATTTCTTCCTCCGAACTAAAAAGAAATTGATTTTAATACATTCTTATGATTAAAATGCAATTTATAACTCAGTATCATGTTAGAATTCTTTCAAGAAATACAAAAACAATACTGATAAGCTTTGTGCATCAAAAATTATGAAAAGTATTTTTTGGATCAAAATGCAAAAAAATATACAATGAAAAGTAATCTTCGAAAGCTATTAGGATATTAGTCGGTTATATCAGTCAGTTTTGACGATTTTAAAGAGATTTTCTTTTTTCCAATGTTGATCAGCGCCATCTAGTTGAGTTTAGAGAAACCCGTGGAAAATTCCCTATTTTACCCTAAATCGTTCCAAAACCGAGCCGAGTGAAACCGAGGGTAACCGAATGATCGCCTGACAGTTCTCCGTCGGGATTTTGGAACGCCTTCGTGAATGCGATTTTCACTCTGACAAGTGCGATTATTAACGCTGTTTGATTACCGTTAAAATTCGCCTGACAGTTTATTCGGCGGGAAGTTCGTAGTCAATGTCAAACAGACTAAGACAAACAAACATTTTATCTTCGGAATTGTTTTGAAATACGATTGCTTGTATCTGCTAAGGTGTTAAAGCCATAAATAAGACAGAAGACTATCTAAAAAAGCTAGAAACCTTTCTGAATTATTTTCGATGACGTTTGTTACCCTGTCACTCTGGAATCACTCGCAAGCGTTCCAAAATCATATTTTTTTCTCTTTCTCAAAATAGCTCTACGTCTCTTTCATTTCTCCGAGTTAAATTCTACCTCACCCTACCTTGGTTTTGGAACGACTTCTAAACCTCTAAACGTAACGTCTTTGGAACAGACCCAACTGTCATCAAAAGATAAAACAATGACAACTGTTGAAGCTCGCTTACACGAAAAGCATTATTTTTTAATTTAAAATCCCTGATTTTTATTATAAATGTGTTCATTAAATATCCTTTAGCTCTAAAACTTATGCTGCCACAGCAGCTCGCCAAGTAGTGTAAAATTAAGTGAATTGTACATATACTTAGTGATAGAAATAGACTAGGATGACTCTTGCGGAGTTTTTTAGCTGTTCCCTGTTGGCGTTCGGGCCGCCGCTGGTGATGTTCGCGCTGACCATCGCCAACGACCCGGTGCGCATCATCATCATGATCGCGGCGGCTTTCGGGTGGCTGCTGTCGTTCCTGCTCTCCTCGCTAGTGTGGTTCGCAGTGGTGCCTTTGCGCTCGTATCTGGCGTTTGGAATGGTGTTTGCTATCATCTTTCAGGTGAGATCACTAAATTAGTAATAGATACCTCATCATTCGTGTTAATTACGGAATCCAAACATCCCATAAGGATACTTTTACCTTTAGTGAGCATATTGTAACAAAATGTACTTTCAACACTATTGTAATGACTCATAAATATTCTCTGAAGCTACTGCACGACTAAGGATACCCTCTGACCAATCTGCATTCTAAAATAGAAAACCATATAATTCAGTACAATATATGTTGACAATGCAAAAAAGTTACATCTCCTTGAAATGATTAATTAATTATTTTCTAATATTATCATTATTTCATTACAGGAGTTATTTAGGTATGGCATGTACATACTCCTAAGGAAAACAGAGGCAGGCCTGAAAGAGATTTCGGAGAACCATGAAATAGGCAGCAATAAACTGGAGATGGCGTACGTTTCGGGCCTCGGCTTTGGCACCATGAGTGGAGCGTTCGCACTTGTCAATGTGCTGGCTGATTCTGTAAGTTTTTGAATGACTACTTTATCTGGAATTACGTCTCATATCTGTACCTGCAGTGAGTTTTTCCAAAACTATTATAATGTACTTTTGACAAAAATTACTGGACCCATGCTAACAGTATTCTGTCATATTTAAAAACATAGTCTTTGATTATTATTATTATATTATTTAGTAACAGGCGAGCAGCTAATAGCTGATATGGCTATATCTGTGTTGGTGTTATATGATAGTCCATTCAAGTTCACTTTGAGGATACACTAAATTGGATTGTCTTTGCACCATTTGTCCAGTCTGTTTTTAAAACTATTTAAGGATATTAAAAAAATTTTTATAAGTTAATGGGTGTTTTTTTTAATTTTATATTCGTAGGTATATTTTGTCTGAAATAAATAAGTAGCTGTAGGAATTTTTTAGCATTTTACACAAAAAAATTAGTTTGATTAATTATACAATTTATTTTATTTTGAGAAATAGTTTGGAATTTGACATATTTGGTCTTTTATTGAAGGAAATTGAGATTGATATTATATTGCATTTAGCATTGATGTGTTTTCCTTAGAAATGAATCATTTTAAAATTTCATATTTCTTTTCTTCCAGATTGGACCAGGAACCCTGGGACTCCAAAGTGGCACAGAATATTTTTTTGTAACAAGTGCAGCCATGACCCTCTGCATGATCCTCCTGAATACATTCTGGAGTGTCATCTTCTTCAGTGGCCTCGATGAGAAGGACTACCTCAAGGTCACATGGGTCATTGGATCACATTTCTTTGTGTCAGCTCTTAGTTTGTTAAATAAGAAAGAGTTGTATATCGGCACTATTTTGCCTTCTTACATTGTATTAATTGTAACAGCAATAATAGCCTTTAAAGCTGCCGGTGGCACTAGAAAAAGTATTATGCAAAGTTTTACATCCAGGACTTAGTGTTTAAAAAATAGATTATAGCTTAAAGTCTGAGATTGTTGACATGCAGTAGTTTAAGGTCATGACATTGCTTGTAATCTAGTATTAGTGTTTTTAATAATTGATTACCGAATCCCTAGACTGTTTGTAGGTCGTTTTAGAATGAGAAAAGTTATGTACAGTAAATGCTAACAAAATTTATTTGGCTCCAATTTGAGGTACAATAATTGATAATCATAGATTTAATTGAATTTATTTATTTTTGATTAATATAATCCTAAAGTAATTTACAACAACATTCCTATAATTATTACAGCTAACGTAATGCTATTGGACCGCCGTTTTCTCGTGGACCCACTATTTTGTCCCACTGGTGGTTCCACGAGGGAGACTTGTTTCTCGTGGTCGCTGTTTTCTCGTGGACCCACTATTTTGTCCCACTGGTGGTTCCACGAGGGATACTTGTTTCTCGTGGTCCCACTACTCCGTTCGGTGCAAAAAATAACAATTTGTTATGTGACATTAAAGGACAAATCATAACGGATTTTATTTTTAATATAACTGTATTTTGAATATTAAAACAATATTGAATTACAACTAAAACTTAACTAATGATCGTTTAACGCACTACATTCTCCTACTGGTAGGAGCACAAGGACATGCATGTCCTATCGTGTTCTAAAGTACCAGGAGAGCATGACCGAACAGAAGGTAGACAGTGCCGGATTACTAGTTGATGCCCTAATCAATTACATGCCCTCTATTAGAAAACCTAGTACCTAGGTGGCATTATATTTTTATATGATGAAACTTATAGTAGGGGACTGATATTCTGTGACATTGCTGAAATCCCTCCAAACCCGACCTCCTTCGTGGCCTAGTAGAAGGGGTCCATAGGCGCGCATTGCTTAGGGGGTCAAATAGTAATGTGGCACTACTTTCTGTTCGGTCGTGCTCTCCTGGTACTTTAGAACACGAAGTATCAAATATAACCAGGCTGCTGCACCGAAACTTTCAAGTTTACCTGTAATATCAATTAATGAACTGCTTGTAAAGTAAAAGTGAGGGATTTTTTCCCGACTACGGCGGAGCAAAAAGAAGGGTTATGACTTTAACCCTTATGACGTATGCATGTATGTTCATTTGTTCCCGCATAACTTCTAAACTACTTATCAGAATAAAATATACAAATACGCAAAAAAAAATTACAGCAACGCTGTGCACACTTTCACGAATACACTTTAAATCAGAAATCAGCCATAAACATTCATAATTATTAGCAAGTGATAGAATGAACTGTTCCACTTTTTCCTTCTCTTTGAAGTTAGTGCGGTTACGATGCGCGTACTAAGAGGTTTGTATGCTTTTGAAAGCCGGTATCTTTCCTTTGTTCCCAATAGGTCAGTTGTACAAGTTCAGTTAACTGAACAGGTGGGTAGTTTTATCTCATAAAAAAAAAAAACAATGCTACTGTCATTTATTAATTTATCTATTATGTGTCACGACGACACAGAATACCTAGTTAGAAAACTCATACTATCAGTACAAAGAGATTATGATGAGGGAAATTTATTCACCATGCTTTGTCCAATTAAGATATACTTAGTTCACAATATACAATGTAGTGGGACCACGAGAAACAAGTCTCCCTCGTGGAACCACCAGTGGGACAAAATAGTGGGTCCACGAGAAAACGGCGCTCGTGGTCCCACTACATTGTATATTGTGAACTAAGTATATCTTAATTGGACAAAGCATGGTGAATAAATTTCCCTCATCATAATCTCTTTGTACTGATAGTATGAGTTTTCTAACTAGGTATTCTGTGTCGTCGTGACACATAATAGATAAATTAATAAATGACAGTAGCATTGTTTTTTTTTTTATGAGATAAAACTACCCACCTGTTCAGTTAACTGAACTTGTACAACTGACCTATTGGGAACAAAGGAAAGATACCGGCTTTCAAAAGCATACAAACCTCTTAGTACGCGCATTGTAACCGCACTAACTTCAAAGAGAAGGAAAAAGTGGAACAGTTCATTCTATCACTTGCTAATAATTATGAATGTTTATGGCTGATTTCTGATTTAAAGTGTATTCGTGAAAGTGTGCACAGCGTTGCTGTAATTTTTTTTTGTGTATTTGTATATTTTATTCTGATAAGTAGTTTAGAAGTTATGCGGGAACAAATGAACATACATGCATACGTCATAAGGGTTAAAGTCATAACCCTTCTTTTTGCTCCGCCGTAGTCGGGAAAAAATCCCTCACTTTTACTTTACAAGCAGTTCATTAATTGATATTACAGGTAAACTTGAAAGTTTCGGTGCAGCAGCCTGGTTATATTTGATACTTCGTGTTCTAAAGTACCAGGAGAGCACGACCGAACAGAAAGTAGTGCCACATTACTATTTGACCCCCTAAGCAATGCGCGCCTATGGACCCCTTCTACTAGGCCACGAAGGAGGTCGGGTTTGGAGGGATTTCAGCAATGTCACAGAATATCAGTCCCCTACTATAAGTTTCATCATATAAAAATATAATGCCACCTAGGTACTAGGTTTTCTAATAGAGGGCATGTAATTGATTAGGGCATCAACTAGTAATCCGGCACTGTCTACCTTCTGTTCGGTCATGCTCTCCTGGTACTTTAGAACACGATAGGACATGCATGTCCTTGTGCTCCTACCAGTAGGAGAATGTAGTGCGTTAAACGATCATTAGTTAAGTTTTAGTTGTAATTCAATATTGTTTTAATATTCAAAATACAGTTATATTAAAAATAAAATCCGTTATGATTTGTCCTTTAATGTCACATAACAAATTGTTATTTTTTGCACCGAACGGAGTAGTGGGACCACGAGAAACAAGTATCCCTCGTGGAACCACCAGTGGGACAAAATAGTGGGTCCACGAGAAAACAGCGTATTGGACGGTTGATTATGATAAATTAATCTACTTACTAAGAAAAATATTCTCACACACTAATAATGAATTGTAAAAAGTTTTTTATTATTATTATTATATTAAAATAAATGCAGAGAAATAATTATACCGTTCTTCATTATTATGCCAAGGAAAATGTTAATCTTTGATATTCTCTTAAAATTCTACCTGCCCACAACTACAACGTTTCTCCCACTTCTGTCTCCTCCTCAGCCAGTTGTGTGAGCAAGGAGTCCACAGTCCACACGGTGTCTGCTGTGTCGGCTTCTACCACGGGCACATAGCTCTTCAAGACTTCAAGAGCCGCATCAATGCCATCAACAGAGGCTAGGTGCCCGCCGCCCACCTCAGCCAGGGCATTGGCGGTTTCTGTGTCCTTCCTATCGGAGCTGGAAGGACAGATAAATATGTATGAAATTAAATAATTAATAAAAAATAAAATACATATATCATAGACAACAAAATGTTATCAATAACGAATATTATTACAACCCAAAAAAACAAGTCGATAAAAAAAAACTACTAGAATTTGTAAAGTTTCACAGAATTAGTCTGTTCATTATCAAGCAATTTCTTTTTTATTATTATCATTTTTTTTAAATATTTTATATTTGGAGACATTTTCTTATTTTGCTTTCATGTTATTTAATACAAGTAGTTCTACTGGAATCATAGTCCATCTCCCTTGCCCTAGTTAACCATTAAAAAAATCCTGCATTTGTGATAAGACAGCTTATAAATATGAGGGGAACCCTAGAATTGACACAATCAATATTATTGCTACTGTCTTAAACTGTGGGAGAGCCATGCTTCAGCACGAATGCGCCGGTTCGACCGGAGTGAAACCACGGCCTCACAAAAAACCGGCGTGAAGCAACGCTTGCGTTGTGTTTCGCCGAGTGAGTAAGTGAGCGGTAATCGCTTACCATCAGGTGATCCGCCTGCCTCTTTGCCACCTATCACATAAAAAAAATATCTACACCGTGACATAAAATAGATAACAGAAGGTCCGCTCAATACAAACCAATGAAATCCTAAGCATATACATGCTTATAGAAGTATACGGTCGTATCGTGACCTTGCTTAGAACAACCATATACGTCTATAAGCATGTATATGCTTAGGATTTTAGTGAGTGTATTGAGCGCACCTTCTGTTATATCTATTTTGTGACGGTGATGTAAGACACTTACAGTGAAGGCACAGATATCTCTTTCTCCAATATGTCTTGCAAGTCGTCCAAGTCTGGAATGGTGGGAATATCATCACTAGTGTCCGGGGACTTCTTGGGTATTATGAATTCCCTGTAATAAGAGGTTTTATAAGAAAAAAATGCCAAATCTCTTTAATAGATGGCGTTGATGGAAAGTGTGGTGTCAAATTAAACAGCTGGCAACCCGCACTCAGATTAAATTTGCATGTGAAATGTTTGTATGGAGTACAACAATTTTTTTTTTGCAAAGTTGTGGGACAAAAGTTTTTCAGTTTGATGAATATTATAGAATCGCTGAATCGCCCCACAAAATGTACCTAGTTCTAATTTTCCTGATACTCTGTATATGGTTGCCATTTTGCTGGTATTTAAAAACCGGCCAAGTGCGAGTCGGAGTCGCGCAACGAGGGTTCCGTATAAATTCATATTCACACGTCTTGAACTCTTATATCAAATAATCAGGCCTGCAATCCCTTGAAGCTGTGAAAAAAATCAAACTTCTGTGCCAATGCAATCAAGAGATACGGCCGCATATAGGGTACTTCCTACACATAAAAATTTTTGGTTTTCGCACTTTTCCCTTTACTTGTGCTATAAGACATTGCTTCCTGCCTTTCATGATTCTAGGTACAGGAAGTACCCTAAAGGTTTTGATTCCCATGCGAGTTTCCAAATATTTATTTATTTTATTTAGGAAACAAACAGTCTTTTAAATATGCAACATAAACGGCCGTTTCTCTTGATTGCGTTAGCACAGAAGTTTGATTTTTTCACAGCTTCAAGGAATTGCAGGCCTGAGTATTTGATAAAAATTTCAACTTAATATGTCTACGCGATTTCGAGAAAAAGGGTCTTGACAAACAGACAGACAGATGGACGGACAACTAAGTGATCCTATAAGGGTTCCTTTTTTCCTTTTGAGGTACGGAACCCAAAAAATTAGCAGCCTTATGTGCGTCCATTCCCGTTGTCCACCACTTTTTTGCTCATGTATCCTCCAGTTGTTAACAACCCATTGCGTCTCCACTGCAGGAGCACCCACGGGTCCCCACGGGTCTCTTCCCATAACTCGGGGGGGTTAGGCCATACTCCACACACGGGGGCCAAGTCTGGATTGGTGGAGGTTGTGGGGCTAGTGGCCAACCCCAGTGTCAGAAGTTTTCAAGCCGCCTATAAGTGCATCGGGAAAACCCACAACCTGTATTTTTAGACGTTATAAATCTATGCAAACTTACTTCGCTTCAATATGAGCACCCTCAGCCCACACGCCAACTCTCTTGGGTTCGGGAATACTACTACTGAAGGCTTCGTTCATGATTATAGTCTTCTATTCTATTTGATAAAAAACTTTGTTAACAACCACAATAGTTGTTTTGTTTACTATTCTATTTTTGTTGTCATGGCAACATCCGTTTGACATGTCGTCGCTGTCACCAGGGCTGCGTTCAGAATCTGCAGCAACCGTTTTGTACTCTCTCACACTTACGCGATTTATACACCTCGATCCAGTACAATAATTTATGAGGCAGTACAATGAATCTAATATATAAGAAAGCGCAAGCAGGATGGTCGTGGTCATCATGTCGTAGAAGAACCTATGGCCCTTTTTAATCTTTTACGTTTTATGTCATTTTAAAGCAGGAGGTTAATTATTTATTAAATATTCGGGAATGGATATTATATAAGGTTTGGCATTTTGACGTGCACGATTTTGGGGGGGGGGAGGGTCATGACCCCTACGACCCTCCTCCTCGGACCGCGCCTGACTCGCCGAACAATAAAAATTAAGACTGTTTAGCTCTTTAGCAAAAAAAAGCCTTTTGTTGAAGCATACGCCCAGTTACGAGTATTCCCTGATTACGTTGCAGCGCGTGGGACTTCCCAGCCGGACCACCACCGCTTTGGAAGTTGTAAGTATGCTTAAAAAATTGTACTCTTTTTGTACTATTTAGTACTTCAAGGAAATTAATTGTACCCAGGCGCGGATCCAGGGGGGGGCAATGGGTGCAATTGCCCCCCCCCCCCTGAAGCCTGACCGAAGTACTAAAACTTCTATAAAATGCAAATAAATAGAGGCATTTCTTAACTATTCAAAAAATTTCGCGCTCGCTGCCTTGCGACTTACCTATTATATAAATGGTCTAATAACATCGACCGCTTCATAAATACGGGTACACTAAAAACTTGCCCCCCTCCCCCCCTGAACGCAATCCTGGATCCGCGCCTGATTGTACCTAAGCATTATAAAAGTTATAGCCCTTTTAAGGTGGTCCGGCTGGGAAGTATACTTCCCAGCCCGACCACCACCATATCTCGCAAATGTAAAAGTTTCTTTGAATACGAAGTATGTCAAAAAATTTTACCTTTAATGTACTTGTGGGATACGTGCGTCCCAACTAGAAGGTCCAGTGGAGGAGTGAATTGAAAGAGTAGTTGCTGGTTGAGCTCTCAGTTGCGAGTGTCTTTATTGTTGAACTGTCACCTATATTTATACTTAAAGCTAACCTATATACTATAACTATATCTACGTATTTATCTTACTCTACCTTATATCTAAATATTAATCCTAAACTACCCTAAACTATTATTTACAAAGTTACCCTACATACCTCCCCCCCAAGCGAAGCGATACAAACAAAAAATAAAAAATATATACAAGTTAATACACAGTTTCAAAAGAACAACAAAAATATTTAACAAAAACCATTTAAACTTTATAATAATATCAGTCGCTTAAAAAAATCTATTTACTAAATAACAGTTAAATTAAAATTTTAAATTACAAAAAACAAACTACAAAAATACAATGAAGCAATTTACATAATACACGTTTATAATACAAAACAAAGTTAAAAATCGCGACCTGCATCATTTCATTCTGATAACTATTCCTCGCATGCGTAAAGCTTCTATTGCGATGCTAGTTAAATGATGAGGTGATAACGCATAGTCGTGGTTGTTCAGTGCATCTTGCGTCTGCGCAACCAGTCCCACTGTGCAGTGCGTATGCGCCATGTATGCGCGGAAGGGGCGGTGTCGTGGCCGGCCGGTGCATAAAAACGTCGCTGCCGGCGCCGCGCGCTCAGTACACCGGCTGCACTCGTCGGTGGTACAACTCCTCTCTGCAACGGACGCTCATGCACGCACGCTGCATGACGTCACCCGCTCGCTGCTACTTGCTCGCCGAGTCATCGATGCACGCACGTTGCATGACGTCATCTACTTGCTGCTGCTTGCTTGCCGCTTATCGATCGCAACGGGATCGAAAACAAAACGTTCTTTTCAGAACGACTTCTTTAGTTTCTAACGATGATAAATGTACCAATGTGGTATGAAGAAATGACTGATATTTTTAACCAACTTAGGGTAAATTGTTTTTTTATGTATGTTTAGGTGGGGAAGTGAACAACTTTTAACCGTTAAAAGGTTAAGAGGGTAGGTTATAGCGTACCGTTCGTTTAGATACTCGTCCGGATTTTGTGATGTAGGGGTTTGGTTCATCGCTTACATTTTCATTTAGTATGTAAGCAGGTTTGAGTCTGTCGAGTGATATGACAGTGGATCGCTGGGGTAGTTGTATCTTGAAGTATTTCTCGTGTCGTTCAAGTACTTCATAGGGACCAGCATACGGCGGAGTTAGCGGTGGACTTACTGCATCGTTGCGTACGAATACATGTGTACATGTTGCTAAGTCGTTATGTACAAATGTTTTTTGCGAAGTTTGCTTTCTTTCAGAGGGTGCCAAGTTGGCCATGGTACTCAGTAAGTCACGAACAAAATCTGCGTCTTCATTTTTCGACTTTGCAGGTACGAGAAAGTCTGACGGGATTCGTAGTTGTGTGCCGTAGGTTAACAGGGACGGACTCAGGTTGTTGTCCGTTCTGAGTGCGTTGCGTAATCCAAGTAGAACAGTAGGTAATTCTTCGGTCCAACTAGTACCGGTACCTCTTGCCATTAATGCTGATTTCAGTGATCGATGAAATCGTTCCACCTGTCCGTTAGCTTGAGGGTGATAAGGAGTTGTTCGAATTCTTTGAATTCCGAATTTCTTTGTTAGGCAATTGAAAAGATTGGATTCGAACTGACGACCTTGGTCTGTAGTAAGTCGCAGTGGACAACCGAAACGTGTTATCCAGTTGTTGTACAGTGTTTTTGCTACAATCTCTGCTGTTGTCTCTCGTACAGGTACGGCTTCAGGCCACTTTGTGAATCGGTCAATCATTGTTATGATATAACGGTATTCATTTGAGATAGGCAGTGGTCCAACTATATCTATATGTACATGTTCGAAGCGCTGTGAAGGTGGGAAACTACTTAAAGTTGTTACGGTGTATCTGTGAACTTTGGACTTTTGACATGAAATACAGTTTTTTGTCCATAAACCGATATCTTTGTTCATTCCAGGCCAGAAAAACTTATCAGCGACTTGTTTTCTAGTTGTGCGAATACCTGAGTGGCATAAACCGTGCTGAGCTTTGAATGCATCAAACCGGTAAGCCTGTGGTAGGTATGGTCTGGGTTTGTTTGTTGACATTTCGCATGTGATTGATTTATTTAACCCAGGTAAAGTTAAGTTCTCAAACTTTAAATTAATTTTGTTTTTCAATTGTTTCAGTTCTTCGTCTTCGAGCTGATCGTTGGCCATTTGTTGAAAATCAATTACTGTTGGACATTCAATTTCTTCAATTCGAGATAGCCAGTCGGCTACAGCGTTTTCTTTGCCTTTTGTGTACATTATTCCGTTACAGAATTGACTGATAAAACTAAGTTGTCTCTCACGACGCGGTGTATCGTTATTGCTCGGTGGTTTCGTTAAGGCGTATGTCAATGGCTTGTGATCGGTGTGAACTATGACGTCATTGCCTTCAATTAAACGACGAAAATGTTTAACTGCAGTGTATATGGCTAATAATTCGCGGTCATATACACTGTATCGTTGCTGTGTTACACTCATTGTTTTTGAGAAGAAAGCTAACGGTTTCCATTCGCTACCAACTTTCTGTTGTAGTACTGCGCCGAGCGCGTAATCAGATGCGTCGGACATGATACGGAGCGGTGCTCCATGAACTGGATGAGACAGTGTGGTCGCTTTCAAAATGCTTTGTCGGCAATTTTCAAAAGCTTGCTCTGAGCTTTGTGTCCATTCAATCGGTGTTTTATCGTTTTTCTTCGAATTATGTAAATACTTATTCAGTTCATGTTGTAACTGAGCTTGCTGTGGCAAACAGTCTCTGAAAAAGTTTATCATTCCCAGGAAACGACGTAATTCTTGTATGTTACTGGGTTTCTTGTAATTCGATATGGCTTCTATTCGGTCTTCGGGTGGAGAGATGCCTTCTGAAGTGACTTTGTAGCCCAAGAAAGTTATTTCACTTTTACTAAATTCACATTTCTCGATATTCAGTGCCACGCCGTATTTGTTGAGGCGTTCAAGTACTTGATGAAGGAGGTTTCTGTGTGACTCTTCGTCTTCTGAGAATAGTAGTATATCATCTACGTATGGGAAACATCCTTCTATTCCTCTCAAAACTTCATGCATAAAGCGTTGGAACGTTTGACTAGCGTTACGAAGTCCAAAAGGCATACAACGAAATTCAAATAACCCAAAAGGTGTGATTATTGCTGTTTTCTCCGGGTTTGCCATAGGTATCCAATAGTAAGCGCTCTTTAAATCAAGTTTTGAGAAAATTTTCTTTCCATGCAATTGGTATGTGAAATCTTGAATACGTGGTATTGGATAACGGTCGGGTAGCGTGACAGCGTTAAGACGACGATAATCTCCACATACTCGTAGACTGCCGTCCTTCTTTTTAACGACATGCAGTGGACTTGCCCAAGGGCTCTTGGATGGTTGGCATATGCCCATCTCCATCATTTTGTTGAATTCATCTTTTGCAGCTTTATATTTGTCCGGAGGCAACGGACGAGCTCGGGCAAACAAAGGTGGACCTTTGGTCTCTATGTGATGCAAAACATCATGCTTAGCAGGCTCTTTCAGCGATAAAGGTCGAAGTACGTTTGGGTATTGCTTCAGTATGTCATTATATGTTTGATTACTGTCTAGTACGTGAATCGATTCTTGGTTTGACGTAATCTTTATAGCATTCACATGCAAATCTGTGACTCCATCCACTAGTCTTCTATTGTGAATGTCAACCAGTAACTTGTAGTGATTAAGGAAATCTGCACCAAGTATGGATGTCTTAACGTCAGCGATTACAAATGTCCATCTGAAATTACGTCGCAATCCCAAATTCAGTAAAATAGATTTTTCTCCATAAGTTTGAATCGGTGTGTTGTTTGCTGCATAAAGTTTGTAAGTGTTGGTTGGCTTTTTCTTGCCTTTCGCTGCTAAAACTGAGATTTCAGCGCCTGTATCAATGAGGAAACGCTCTCTGGTGTCGCGATCAAAGATACATAAGCGGTGACTTGAAGTAACCACACCGATGCCCGCTACAATCGGTGCTGACTCTAGTTTTCCGATTGCTTGGTTTTTCTGCAACACGGTGACATGCAGCGGTTTGCTCTGTTACCAAACTTATGGTGATAGTAACATTCCCAGTCAGCGTCGCCAGGTTTGTGAACGTTCTTGCCATTTGTTGATGGACGTGTGCCTCTTGATAACGATCGTGGACGCGATCTAGATTGTGATTTATACCGATTAAAGAATCGTTGCTTAGTTCTTCCTCTTTTCAGTTCTGCCACCTCGAGGGTAAGATCTTTAATGTTCTTTGCCAAAGCATCCAGTTGTGTACAAGTCGAAGACTGTGCGCTTACTGCTGCAATACTTGAGTTAGGTGTAAACTCTATCATTTTGTCAGCCATAGTTGCTAAAGTGTCCAGCGATACCTCTGAATTGACAGCTAAAACTGATCGAATGTGATTAGGCATCTGTTTCAGCCATTCAATCTTCAAACCTTCTTCAGTTATCATATTGCCACCTAATTCTTTCATTCTTCGTAGAAGTTGCGAAGGTTTTTGGTCGCCAAGCTCTAAACCACTGACCAGCTTCTGGAAGTTCTGTACCCCTGAATCCTCATACACTGAAATAAGTCTATGCTTCAATGCGTCGTACTTATTCGTTTCAGGAGGATTTCTTAATATATCTGTTACGTGTCGTAAATCTTCTGTTTTCAGCTGTTGTAACAGATATCTATACTTTTGTTCGTCAGATGTTTTGAGTGGATCTATTACGGACTCAAACTGGATAAACCAAACGGACGGTAGCTCGCGCCAGAAAGGTATAAGACGAGACTGTATTGAAATTCCAGCTACGGCTGCGTCGCTGTTAGAGTTAACAGCGGAAGCAAGTTTGGACATAGTGTCGGTGTCTGTCGACATGACGAAGATAGGTAGACGTAGGGCAAGGTTAACGTGCGTAACCCGTGCGTTCTTCGGAGCAATGTGGATGCTCAGTTATGTGGTAGCCGGACGTGCGGCTTCGTCGGTAGAGCTTGCGTCGAGGAACCAATGTGGTTACCTCGTTCAGTAACGTGGTCTTCGTAAGAAAAACTTGCGTCGGGGTCACCAGTGCGGTATACCCCGATAAGTTACGAAGTCTTCGTCGGCAAAACTCGCGTCGGGGTCACCAATGTGGGATACGTGCGTCCCAACTAGAAGGTCCAGTGGAGGAGTGAATTGAAAGAGTAGTTGCTGGTTGAGCTCTCAGTTGCGAGTGTCTTTATTGTTGAACTGTCACCTATATTTATACTTAAAGCTAACCTATATACTATAACTATATCTACGTATTTATCTTACTCTACCTTATATCTAAATATTAATCCTAAACTACCCTAAACTATTATTTACAAAGTTACCCTACATACTCACCTTAGCATATATATTTTTTTTTGTAATCCAATTTTTCACTATTATAACGGGTATTCATTTTTTGTTGTACGCAACGCCTGCTTATTATTCAATAGCAATAAAAAACTTCGTGATAATTTCTGTAGTGTCTGCGACTGAGGTTTCTGCTGATAAAACTGAAAACATTTCCGTGTAACGTATATTCCATCCAGGTAAGACCACAGGCTTTACAAGCAAATAATTAATGAAGTTTGTATTGCTATTGAATATTAAGCAGGCGTTACGCATAACAAAAAATGAATACCCGTTATAATGGTGAAAAATTGGATTACAAAACAAAATATATAGGTACAATTAATTTCCTTGAAGTACTAAATAGTACAAAAAAAGTACAATTTTTGAGGCATACTTACAACTTCCAAAGCGGTGATGGTCCGGCTGGGAAGTCCCACGTTGCAGCTTACACCGTTAAAAGTGCGAAGTCAATTTGCTCTTGAGACGACACACCCTCACGCGTTTCGGTTTTAAAACATTCGCATTGAACAAAGGTTCTCCCTTGTCTTGATTTTTAGGGTTCCGTAGCCAAATGGCAAAAAACGGAACCCTTATAGATTCGTCATGTCTGTCTGTCTGTCTGTCTGTCTGTCCGTATGTCACAGCCACTTTTATTCCGAAACTATAAGAACTATACTGTTGAAACTTGGTAAGTAGATGTATTTTGTAAACCGCATTAAGATTTTCACACAAAAATAGAAAAAAAACAATAAATTTTGGGGGCTCCCCATACTTAGAACTGAAACTCAAAAAATTTTTTTTCATTAAACCCATACGTGTGGGGTATCTTTGGATAGGTCTTCAAAAATGATATTGAGGTTTCTAATATCATTTTCTTCTAAACTATATAGTTTGCGCGAGAGACACTTCCATACGTCATAAATCGTAAACCGCAATTTACCTTTCATTCAAGTTACAACGAACTACAAAAACTTTTATATTATGTTACTTGCTGCTACGGAACCCTTCATGGGCGAGTCCGACTCGCACTTGGCCGCTTTTTTTATTCTTAAATAGAAAGGTAAGAAGAAAGGTAGGTCATTCGACAATATCCATATATTGTCGAATAACCTACCTTCTTACCTACGATTTATTTCTAAACAAAACGCTCGTCGTCGCTGTAACCGGTCAATTTTGTGTGAAATTCTGTCGTTAAAAGCGGTCGGTCGTTGTAAGCGCAGTCGTAATAAACGGATGTACTTTCATAGTGGCTCATATTAAAACCAAACATATGCCTATACTCATAGCTGGGCATTAACTCGTTAATCCGTTAATTAACGAAGTTACATTTTGATTAACGGATTAACTTTTAAAAATGTTAACGGACACGTTAACTTCCGTTAATATGCACAAGTCCGTTAATCGTTAATGCGTGTTGATAAAGAAGAGTGCAGTGTAATTTAATTAGGTAGAAAAAATGTACCGTGCAGTGTAGTAATTACAACCATATCATGGAAGACATGGAATCAGATTCCAGCGGTAATGAGAATCCATGGCCACATTTGACTGAGTATGTGGAATTTGTATCCAGATCGGGCCAGCAAATACTTTTTGCGTGTAAGCGATGCTTGCCGAATGACACCAAAATAAAAGTTCATGTATCAAGCTTGAATAATTTGAAACAACATGTAAGAAGGGTACATGAGTCACAATACGTACACACAATACAATACTGCTATACCCTCAAGCGCTGCAGTTGAACGTCTGTTTTCCACGGGTAAAGACATTTTAACACCAAAACGAGCCTCGCTTTCAGACGAGAACTTCAACATGTTAATGTTCATGAAGGGGAATATGCACCTTTTGCCCGACGATTAAATTACACATTTGAATTATACAAGTATTTTGTTTTGTTCCTAACCTGTTAACTTCCAGAACCTAAACCAACAGGTTTTATAAGTTCACTAACGCAACGATATAAAAAATCAATTTTACACATATTAACGGATTAACGATTAATTCTTTCGAAATGCAACGCTTTAACGTTTAACGAAGCTAACTTTTTTGGTAGCGGATTAACGATTAACGACGTTAACTATTTGATTAACGGTGCCCAGCTATGCTTATACTTACGTCGCTAAAAACGTTATATGCGAAGTCGTAGTAAACGGACTACACTGTACATATGTGTTTCTTTTACAAATATAATTGACCACGCTTACGTTAAAAACAACAGACTTCAACCGCAACAACTCCAATTTTGCTGTTTTTGTTGATTTTCTCAAAAACCGCTGTATCGATTTCGATAAAATTTATATGGGACCACCTGTGAAGAATACCCTTTTAAACAAAAAAAGAATTTTCCAAATCGGTTCAGGCGTCTTCGAGTAATCGGTGAACATACATAAAAAAAATACGAATTGAGAACCTCCTCCTTTTTTTGAAGTCGGTTAAAAATACAAATAACGATATGTTTATTTTCCACATCTGACCTGGATGTATAATACAAAAGAATTATGATATTTTTAGGATCAGAAGTTGAATTTTATTAAAAAAAAACAATTACAACATAGCCTAAACGTTTATTCTAACCAAAAATTAATCTTACACAGAACAAAATACCAGCCTTCAATTAAATAATTACACAGCACATGAAATAAATGAAAATTAAAGAAATACGTCACGCGAGTCCACAAATCACGCCGAACACGATGTTTCTACTCGAGCGTCGATCCAGCAAATAGGGGCGCTCCGCCGCTGTCATCCTCTTTTATAGAAGAGCGCAGGTAGCGGGAGGGGTGCCTCAGTTATCCCCCAACAATATGTAATTATAAAAAGTAAAATTCTGTAAAAAAAAAATTTGGTCGGTTTTTTACTTTAAACTGGTTTAAACTGTAACAAAAATAATAAGTTCATACATATTATTTAATTAATCATATAATATCTGAAAATCTCAATTTAATACAACTTTAATAATTTCGACTCCAATTGAAATCAGAAAAATCATTTTAAAACAGTAAAGATAGAATCGATATGTAGGTACTTCGGTCGGTCTATCGTAGCTATTTCTCGCAAAGGTTATACCTACATGTAATTAAACGAAAAAAAAATCTAGACCTAGTACTTAGTTAAGGTTATTGAAAGCAAATTAAAGGGTTTGTTTAAACTTAATATCAGTCACTTCAGTTTTTATCTCAATCAAGCATTCATCATGAGCCGAAACACGTCCACTACTAGACAAAGGCCTCCCCCAAGGATTTACACACCGACCGGTCCCACGCTGCCTACATCTGCATCAACCTTCACCAGGTCATCGGTCCACCGAGTGGGAGGACTGCCTACACAGCCTGCCTGTATATTATTGGGTCACCCGGAAAGTTCGTGCCGCGTTCGGAGCCTCTCGGATGTTGTCGTATTCCTTCAAGTAGCAATCGCAAAGGCAACATGTACAAACATGTTAGTGTGCTGCAGATAGTGTTACTTGTAATACGTATCAGACATCTTTGAATGAACGGTGTTCAAATATTATTATTTTTTGTAAATAACGATGAGCCATCATAAAGAACATCTACGACACATTATGCTTTACGAGTTTAAAAAAGGTATTAATGCAGCTGAGGCCACGAAAAATATTTGTAGTGTTTATGGAGACGACGCACTATCTGAAAGAACTCGTAGAAAGTGGTTTGCTAGATTTCGAGAGGGAAATTTTTCTCTGGAAGACGAGCCTCGCTCAGGTCGACCTGTGTGCATTGACGATGAACTTCTCATAGAAGAAATAAAGCGAAACCCGCGGCAAAGTGTTGAAGAATGAGCAGTAACTCTTGCCTATTCAAAATCCACAGTTTTCGACCACTTAAAGAAAATCGGGATGGTAAGCAAGTATGATGTATGGGTACCACACGCATTGACTGAAAAGAATTTACTGGACAGGGTGACCGCGTGCGTTTCATTACTTGCACGGCAGAAAAAAGAACCATTTCTTCACCGACTGGTAACAGGAGACGAGAAATGGATTTTATACAGTAATGAGAAAAGAAAGCGACATTGGTCAGAGTCCGGTACTTCAGCGTATACTGTGCCGAAGCAAAAAATACACGATAAAAAAGTATTGTTGTGCGTGTGGTGGGATCACTTAGGGATTATATATTATGAATTGTTAAAGCCTAATGAGACTATTACTGCTGAGAAGTACTGTCAACAATTAGAAAAATTAAAGGCTGCAATCGAACAAAAACGACCTGCTTTAGCCAACAGATACGGAGTTGTTTTTCATCACGATAACGCCAGACCCCATGTCGCGATCATGACACAAAGAAAAATACACCAGTTCGGCTGGGATACTATCATGCATTCACCTTATTCACCTGACCTTGCCCCAACAGATTTTCACCTTTTTAGGTCGCTTCAAAACTTTTTATCAGGAAAAACCATCGAAATATTAGAAGATATTGAAAACCAGCTTCAAATTTTTTTTGATTCTCAGAGCAAAGAATTTTATGAAAGTGGAATTTATAAGTTAGTAGGAAGATGGGAGCAAGTGATAGAACAAAACGGTGAACATACAGGGTGACTGGTAAATCAACGGACGCATTTAAGGAGGTGAATAAGAAGCTGATACACATTCCAAATATGTAAAAAAAACATGACCTTAATTTTCATCATTTAAAAAATAATTTTAAAGTTCACCTCTACATTTTACTAAATACTAAGTCACGTGTACGCGGCCTCGGGCAACGACCCCGAGTAGCGGCGGCGCGGACTCGCCACCATTTACTTCGATTATTACCCATGTGAAAGTACGCGGAATGCAGGAAGGCATTTCCAGGTATCCCAGTGGTTGGGGTAAAGTATCCTACATGAAGACGAACTCCATCCTTTCATTATCAGTGTGTTATCAGCCTGTCCAAGAGATTGGCCTTAGCGACCACGAGCAGCTCGGTGCACGCTGTGGGAAAGTGGTAAGTACCTAGGCATAGAGTTAGAAAACACAAGAATAGTAGTTACGTTTTATAAAAAAATATGTAACTTGTGTTTTTTGAGTGTATGATTTTTTTGTTTTATATGGTTGAAAAGTATGTAAATTATCCTATCATCTCCTTAAATACGTCCGTCGTTCAACCAGTCACCCTGTATAATTAATTAATATAAATTAGATTTGAAAAAAATTTTGTTGTTTTATTTACATCAGTAACGGCACGAACTTTCCGGATGACCCAATATTTTACCCGCAATTGGTAAGCCCTTGGCATCATCTCACCTGATGGTAAGTGATGATGATGCCGAAGCTGGAAGCGGGCTTACTAAGATTCCACAACGCAATGGCCGACGACCTTAAGGATGATGACGATGTGGAGAGGGAGCGCAGGGCGTTGGCGGTTCGCGGGAACATGTTGGCTCGCAGATTTTCCCGTTGTACCGATCAGGTCAAAATAATACTTTTTAAGCCAGCCAGTGCTGAGGCATCTTATACGGATTCATTATCCGCAGGAGACGCCTCATAAGTACATGACGCACTAATATTTGTACAATTCCTACACTATATTTTTACTAAGGATATTGCACGCTAAAGCAACGCGGCATCGTAGCGCGGCACAAGTACACTATACTTAGCTATACACAGTGGCGGCTCTAGCCTACGTAGCGCCCGTGTGCAAGCCATACCCTGGCGCCCCTAGGCCTAGGGGGCACGCGGTCAAAATTGAATAATTGGAATATGGAAACAGTATATCAATCAGATTCTCAGAGACGCAGTGTAGGCAGGCCTCCCACTCGGTGGACCGACGACCTGGTGAAGGTTGCGAGAAGCCTCTGGATGCGGGCAGCACAGGACCGGTCGGTGTGGAAATCCTTGGCAGGGAGGCCTTTATCCAGCAGTGGACTTCTTTCGCCTGATAATGATATCAATATCAGTCAGAGTATTAATCAACTACTCTCTGGTTATATTTTCACCACTAATGAAGGGAAAATATGTACTTGTAATACTTAATAATCAATGATATTTTAATATTTTCTTATAATTTATAATAAATATCCGCGACAAATCCCTCGCGCTCTAGTCTCAAACTTTCCAGGATTCCCTGTAAGATGGTATCAAGACTTATTATTACATCATTCTAATTATAAATATCTTGAGTAGGTGTCGAACCGACGACTCTCGGCGTGCTGTCAGAAGCATTGACCACTACGCCAACGGGAGATTGTGCCAAGCCAATTATCATTCAGGATTTGTAAGTAAAAACTAAAAAAAAAAACTGAAAGTAATGATTTATTTTTTCTTTTACAAATAAAATACAAATAATGGTCTAATTATTTTACACATCTCACATGCATGTTCAATCCAAAAGAATTATGATAATTAATTATAAAAATTAAAATTCTGTAAATAATAGCTTTTTTTCTTGTATTTGGTACATAGGTGTTTTACTTTAAACTGCAACAAAACCAACAGGTTCATGCATATCAATTAATGACATAATTTCTGACAATCTCAATTTAATACAGTTAAAATAACAAAAAGCATTTCATAACCAATAAGGACAGAATTTATGTGTATGTCGGTCGGTCTATCGTAGCAATTTTTCGTAGAGATATTTTTAATTAAACATTTTTTTTTCGATAAAACATTTCTAGACCTAGTAGAAAGGTTATTGAAAGAATATCACGTTTATTCAGATTTAAAATCAGTTACTTCAGTTTTTATATGAATAAACCTAAAATTGTTACCTTTTAAACTATTCTTTTAAATTTATTTCAAAGCTATTGTAAATAGACTTAAATATATATGTTTTATAAATCATACAAATAAAATTTGAGATCTTGAAGATAAAACATTTGTTATGCACCATTTTGGGATATAATTTAATCTCTCTAAGCAGAAAAAAGGTAACAAAAAAGAGAAAGTGAAGTTCAGTTTCAAAATAAATTTCACTTCTTTCTTTCTACATTTAACAATACAAAATGAGAACGTTAATATAAATATTTTTTACAAATCACACATGAAACAACAGACAGTAGTGCATTTTATAGATATGCTTTTACAATAACCGTTTCCTCTGAGAAAGAACAGCCTACTGTAAGTCTTGTAAATGTGATACAGACCGGTTGCTATCAAAGAGTAGCCATGGAACACAGCAGAATATTTAAAAAAATACATAGAGATACTAGCATTCTGATTCTAACATTAGTTAACATAAACTCTAAAATTACACATGATTCAAATTCATAGCTTACTTCATTATTTTTACATACTAACAAGTTTAAAATACAAAAGTTCGTCTCCCAAAGTTATCTTGCAAATGATTAAGTAATGTCTTGTTGTATCACATTATTTTTTGCCACTTCCACTTTAAAAAGTACTATCAATTCCATCGGTAGTTTTAATAAACGTCATCAGAGTTTATTTAACACAATTTCCACAATACAACATTCACTCAATACTTGGGAGGTGTTGAGATGACACTTTAGCAGAGTTCACAATTTACACTTTACAAGTTCACTAATTTAATTTGAGAGAAATTAACGACTGCTATAGCACCTTAGGGAATATCTAAATGGTATCACTGTAACTCAAGAAGTCCATTCAAACTGCTGTTATGTTTAGAGTCTCACGGCACAGTTCGTAACTGGCAATCCACCACCGTAAACTTTCCAACGTGGAGTGTCAAGAAGGTCGGTTGCAGTAGCACTGCAGTCTCCATAACGAGTAATCCACCGGAGTCTACCTCCCGACGTGGAGTAGCCGGGAGGCTACTGCAGCTCGGTGCCATCCGCCGGAGTGAACCCCCGACGCGGAGTGAGCTCCCCGGCTACTGCAGCTCGGCGGAGTAGGGCAGCAGCTCGGCGGTGGAGGCGGTGGAGGCGGTGGAGAGGCGCGTGAGGCTGTCGCTGAGGTCGGGCGCGCGCACGGCGCCCAGCAGCGCGGCCAGCTCGCCCGAGTTGAGCTGCACCGGCTGCAGCGGCTCGCCCGGCATGGCCAGCAGACTGCTCAGCGACAAAGACCCGCTGCTCGTGTCCATCGCCTGCGGAGAGGTTATGTTACATGTTACATAGATAGATAAAATAGTTGTACTAGGTAGAAAAAAAAGACGATTTAAAAGTATTTGCAAAACATCTACTTAAATAAAAAAACATTTTGATTTTGAGTATGGTCATTTTGGCATCTTAAAATTAGTCGTAAGGGCGCTTTTATTGTCATGCGGATTTGTGCCCGCACGTTATTGTATAATAAAAGCGCCCTAAGTCCCCGAAAGTTAATTTAACATATAACATACTATTACGAGCTGCTTTTCACCGGCAATTTTTAAAACAATCTCGCGAACATTTCAAAAATGTCCATTAAGACAAACAGCCTTTCATCTGTCGATAACAGTAAAATAAGTGACTAGGCTAGTGCCCAAGTTTTGTTCGCCAAACATGTGACAAGTATCTAGGCCGGTCCAAATTCTGGGAAGGTCACATGTAGGTCACATTATGAACTTGTTAAGAATAGAATACATTAATGTAGCAAAACTTGTAAAGAAAAAACCTCTTTAAAAAAAAAAAAAAAATAGGTAAACTCCATTTAATTTATGAAGTTTTCATAAAAATCAAAATCAAAATCAAAATCAAAAATCAAAATCAAAATGTTTTTTATTTAAGTAGATGTTTTGCACATACTTTTAAATCGTCTTTTTTTCTACCTAGTACAAAGTTCCCACCACGCGGAACTTGTACACTCAACGTTTCGGGAAGTGTTTCCGAAGCGAGAAGAAACGTCGAGCCCAAAAGAAACTCGCTTCAACACATTTTTTAAAATAATACTTAATTACTAATACAATGTTTGTTATCAATAATACAGTTATCAGGAAGAGCAATACATTTCCAAATGTCTTTGTCATTCACATAATCTATTATCTTATAATAACCTTTTGAGCACAGACATTTTTTTACATGCGTTTTGAATTTGTTTTCAGGCAGATTTGTTACATGTTCTGGTATTTTATTATAGAATCGTACAGATTGCCCCACAAACGACTTTTTAACTTTGCTCAGTCTCGAATAGGCAATATCAATGTTATTTATATTCCTTAAGTTTAAATCATGCCTGTCACTGTTTTTACGAAACAAATGTAGATTCTTGCGGACGTACATAATGCTCTCATATATGAATTGACTAGCAACCGTTAAAATATTAATTTCCTTAAACTTATCCCTCAACGACTCGCGGGATCGCATCTGATAGATTGCGCGGATTGCCCTTTTTTGTAAAACGAAAATAGTTTCAATATCAGCTGCATGTCCCCAAAGTAAAATTCCGTAAGACATAATACTGTGGAAATAACTAAAATATACTAGCCGTGCAGTGTCTACATCTGTTAACTGCCTAATTTTTTTGACGGCATAAGCAGCTGAACTAAGCTTTCCCGCTAAAGTTTCTATATGTGGACCCCATTGCAATGTAGCATCTAAAGTTATACCGAGGAAAACCGTACTATTGACAAATTCCAATTCATTACTATCTATGATTACACTAGCGTCAATATTTCTAACGTTTGGTAATGCGAATTTTATACATTTGGTTTTTTTAGCATTTAAAAGTAGATTGTTTACAGTGAACCAGTTGAGTATCTTTGAAAGAGTGTTGTTTACTTCATCAGTTTTGTTTAATTTTCTATCAACTTTAAAAATAAGAGAAGTATCATCTGCGAACAACACTATATTTGCGAAATTTTGAACCATAAACGGCAAATCATTAATATACGCAAGAAAAAGGAAAGGACCTAATATTGATCCCTGGGGTACCCCCATTATCACTTTAGAGCCGGAAGAATTGATGCCATTTATTTGAACTTTTTGTGTTCGGTTGCTAAGGTATGAGTTTAGAAGACTGAGAGCCCCGTCTTCTACACCGTAATGCCTTAATTTCATTAGTAGTGTTTGATGTTCAACACAATCAAATGCTTTAGATAAATCACAAAATACTCCTATTGCATTCTGTGAATCCTCAAAAGCATCATAGATATTGCGAATAAGTGCTACTCCTGCATCAGTTGTACACCGACCTTTTGTGAAACCAAATTGTTGGTTATGCAGGAGGTTATTATCGTTAAAATGTTGTATCAATTGATTTAGCATTACTTTTTCAAAAATTTTACTAAGAACGGGTAACACAGAAACTGGTCTGTAGTTTCCCGGGTCAGTTTTGTTGCCAGACTTATAAAGGGGTATGACCTTACTAAATTTCATGAGGTCTGGAAAAACGCCATTATCAATGCTAATATTAAAAAGACAAGCTAAATATGGAGCTAAAGTACCAATAACATTTCCGATTAAATTTACTGAAAGTCCCCAAAGGTCCTCGGTTTTTATAGTTCATATAGTCCTCGGTTCATATAGTCCAGTAAATAAAAGATTTGAGGTCGCATTAAAGACACCTGACTAAAATGGTTTGGAAATAAAAGAATTGGTGTTTTACTAAGCATTCGTGGTAATTTTGTGATTGTAAGGGCGTTCAACCCTTAGAAATACCTAAAGACGCCTTTTAACTTGTATACGCCAAACAATAAATGCACTTTTGGGGAAAACTGAGATTTATAACTATAGTTACCTTATAAATATGGTACTTAAGTTGTCTCTAGTTTAAAGCAATAAATTCTTAATATTACGATATTTTTTATATTATTGCGTGAAAAATAATACTTACAAAATGGAGCCTTCGGAGATTTTTATGTTTTTTAAGTCTAATTGTAAGGCTTGAACATGTGTTAAGTTTTCACCTAGGTGACTATTTCAGAACCCAGTTAAAAACGATTTTTTAAAGATTTCTGTAGTACACATTAAAGACACTACAAATATTTTCTTGGCTGTACCGTAACACTAATATTATCTATTGGAAATCATCATCGTCCCTTGTACAAACAAAGAAGTTTCTTCTTAAAACGCATTTTAACTAAAATGTATTAGACATTATAATTATATTTCAAACGCCGAGAAAGTGCGGCAGCTGCCACGTACGCATAGCCAGTGTGCGACAGAGACGGAGCTATTGGGTGCGAAAAAGACAAGTGCGCGGATAGCTAGATGGAAAGTGCGAAACGCAAATGTGATAAAATGCACAATATGATAGGTAGGTAGTAGTTATTTAATAATAATTGTGTCATACTCATTGGATTGTGGGCATCCAAACGTGATCATAGTACTACCGTCCTACTGATTTACCACATAGATATACCTACTGTAAATTCAATTCAAAAGAAGAAATTTTGTCCTATCGATTCGCCGAACATTTAACTCCAAAAATTATACATAATTATTAAATTGTCATGACATGAGTGTCATCGCCATTTTTCCATGACTTTCCATGAGCCTGCCAAAGCAACCCCACTTCCAATGCCAGTGGGCCTGTTCTTGTGAAGTAAAAGTAGGTAGGTATTTACGCTAAATTTCTACTAGATGCGACATATCGTCGTTGCGATTTACCGTAATTTTGGATCAAGAATCAAGACCTCAAACTTGGCATAGTTGTTCCTTAGGTGGTCTTAAGTGAAATAAGCCCGGGAGGCATCGGGAGGCATCACGGTGGCGGCGTTATTATACCGCAATAGCTGTCCACTTTGCTTTCGCTTGCCCTCTTGAAGCTCTCAGTAACTGACACGTTTCGTAACCCAGCATACGAGTCACAAGACCACACCAACGTAATTTTCTTCGCTTAAGGTACGCCTCAATTCCGTTTACGTTTGCACGGTGTAGAACCTTTGTATATCTTATATGGTTGGACCAGTCGATGTTCATGATATCACAGAGGCACTGCATGTGAAATCTATCGAGGCAGCGTATTTCTTTCCTATTAGACTGGTGGCGAAAATAATAAAAGTGCTCTATTTACCGAGTTTGTTTCTCTGGCTCCTATATAGCTACAACAATTATCAATATTTTCGTCTTGATTCGTAGATCATCAAATAGCCAGTCATAAGAAAGGGGGAGGGGGGCCGATATAGCTATGACGAAACAAACGACAGGCTATTTCGTAATATCTGTACCAAAATGAATCCATCGATCTATACCTGTCATAGCTCTATATAAACACTATGTCTCTCACGAATTGAGGAGGTTTGGAATTACTTTGGACATATACACCAAGATCTTAGTAGCTAATATCATGCGACCGGAAGAATGTAGGTCTACGTTTGCCAAAAACTGCTAAAGCTGAACCAATCCCAATGATCTCAGGGTCGAGGTCACATTTGAATGTTATTGCACTTCCCAAATACTTAAACTTCTCCACATGCTTCATGACATGCTAACCAAGATACATTTGGAGTTAGATTGTTCAGTTGTCTCCCAACATACATAACATCGATCTTACTTACACTGTCAGTACGAATTTTTTTTTAATGACTCGTCAAAACTGGTCATCAGTTTTTGCAGAGATATTAGGGGATTCCGCTGTAAAACATAAGTCGTCCACGTACCTTATTGCTGTAACTAAATGGCATAAAACTTAGTTACATGCCTTCATTCGGTCTAGGTTGAAAAATTTACCGTCAATTGTTAGTACGGACTACGGAAGTGTATAAAGATGCCTTTTGGGATGTTATGTGTGTGGCTCATAAAGTATGTTAACAACCCATTACGTCCCCACTGCAGAGGCACGGATCTCTTCCCATAACTCGGGAAGGTTAGGCCATACTCCACACACGGGGGCCAAGTCTGGATTGGTGGAGGTTGTGGGGCTAGTGGCCAACCCCAGTGTCAGAAAATTTCAAGCCGCCTATAAGGACTCCAACGTGGCTTAACGACTGCCATCTAGCGATAGCAGCCAGCACCAACGACTTAACGTGCCTTGCGAAGCATGGAAACGGTCGAGATAAATGCCACTAACAGTCATACCCATCCAGGTTATGACCGTGTCTGTAGTCAGTTAACCTTCGTGATCGACGCGACCACGCAAGCCGCACTGAGCCACGACCGCTTCTCATATAAAGTATATTTACTAAAATTAACATAAATTTGCTTAAATATGTATATTATTGAACATAGCTTTTGGTCATACCCAATCATGGCAATTTAGTAGATCCTATCCATTGCTTTTATTAAACAAGTCATTTATGGATCAGATTTGTATTCCAAAGTACCGACGGATTATTTGTTTTCGATGTAAATAATATTTTCCTTCACGATTATAAATAATTTAAGCATTTATATTGCATTTCTTAAGTTAAGTGAATTTGTAATTCTTTTTGAGAAATAAATATCTCAAACCGTGTATGGATCGTACAGCTCATAATTTTATTGTTGACATGATTTTTAATAGAAATTAAGTGTAAAAAAAATATTGTACTAGATAAATAACCCTTTTTTTTTAAATATGTTGGCCACGTTATTCGGATTTTATGAATTTGTTATCTTTTTTTTAGTGAAAGAACTTGAAAGAAGCATTTATTTAATCAGAAATTAATTAGTCTTCCTTGAATTATCCGAAAATGATATTATCACACTTGACCTAGTACATAAAGTTATGGACGTATTAGCTCGAAAGAGGAGCGCGACCGAATCAAACTTTCCTTGCCTCTCCTCGCCACTTTTGTGATGCCTCTCGATGCCAATAGTATAAGGAAGACTGTTTTATATGGGGGGATTAGTTAAAAATGTGTCCAACTGTAAGCAGTAAATAATAGTTCAAGAATCCATCAGAGTGGCGCTAATGTAGACAAGGATTATGAAAATAATATAGGAAAAAAAAATTTCTTATTTTATGTTTTTTTTAAAGTGCGTTATAACAAAGCGGATTCTTTCCTTGTTTTCTTCTCTGTTTCTAATAACTTTTCTCGCTTTCTTTAAAATTTACCCTTTTTAGGGTTCCGTAGTCAACGAGGAACCCTTATAGTTTCGCCATGTCCGTCTGTCTGTCCGCGGCTTAGCTCAGAGACTATTAGTACTCCAGAGCTGTAATTTGGTACGGATATGCATATTAATCCTTATTTACTTCCAGCCTCCCGAACAAGCCGGTTTCCGAAAAGGCTTCAGTACCATAGACCACATACATACGCTTCGGCAGATTATACAGAAGACCGAAGAGTATAATCCACCACTAAGCTTGGCGTTTATGGACTATGAGAAAGCCTTTGATTCGATCGAGACCTGGGCTGTATTGCAATCTCTCCTAACGGTGCCAGATCGATTATCGATACATCGAAGTTTTGAAGTTTTTGTATGAAAATGCCAGCATATTGGTCCACTTCCAGGATCAGAATTCGAAACCTATCCGGCTGCAGCGTGGGGTGAGACAGGGAGACGTTATATCTCCGAAACTGTTCACCGCTGCACTGGAAGATGTTTTCAAGCTTCTCGGCATTAACATCAATGGCGAGTACATCACTCACCTTCGATTTGCTGACGATATCGTGATCATGGCTGAGACCTTGGAGGATCTAGGCGCAATGCTCAAAGGACTAAGTAGATTCTCCCAACAAGTGGGTCTTAAAATGATACAAAGATAAGACGAAAATCATGTCAAACATCCGTGTTACACCCACTCCTCTGAAGGTTGGAGACTCTACGCTCGAAGTTGTTGACGAATATACAGGGTGTAACAGAAGTGTGTGACAATACTTCAAGGTTAACTTTTACCCATCAAACTGAACAACTTTTGTTCTACAACTTTGTTGAAATCGCAAAAATGTTTTTGGACTTTTCATACAAACTTGGTTCGCCAGCTGATCGATTTGTAAGTTGAAAGTTGTTCAGTTTGATGGGTAAAAGCCAACCTTGAAGTATTGTCACACACTTCTGTTACACCCTGTATATACCTGGGACAAACAGTCCAGTTAGATAGGTCCAGCTTTGAGAAAGAGATCAGCCGTCGAATCCAACTTGGCTGGGCAGCGTTCGAGAAACTTCGCAATACCTTCACGTCCAAAATACTGCAGTGTCTCAAGACTAAAGTCCATGACCAGTGTGTGTGTTGCCAGTGATGACATATGGATCCGAGACATGGTCGCTTACTATGGACCTTATAAGAAGGCTTACGTTAACAACCCATTACGTCCCCACTGCAGGGGCACGGGTCTCTTCCCATAACTCGGGAAGGATTAGGCCATACTCCACACACGGGGGCCAAGTCCGGATTGGTGGAGGTTGTGGGGCTAGTGGCCAACCCCAGTGTCAGAAGTTTTCAAGCCGCCTATAAGACCTCTGACATGGCTTAACGACTGCTAGCGATAGCAGCCGGCACCAACGGCTTAACGTGGCTTGCGAAGCACGGAAACGGTCGAGATAAATGCCACTAACAGTCAGACCCATCCAGGTTATGACCGTGTCTGTAGTCAGTTAACCTGCGTGATCGATGCGACCACGCAAGCCGCACTGAGCCACGACCGCTTCGTCTTGAAGGCTTAAAGTCACTCAAAGGGCGATGGAACGTGCTACGCTTGGTGTTTCCCTACGTGATTGAATCAGATATGAGGAGATACGTAGGAGAACTAAAGTTACTAGCTCTTTTTGAATTTTTTTTCTCTCGAATATCCCAGGGTGTGGGGTATCGTTGAATAGGTCTTTCAAAAATATTGTGGGTTTGCGAATTTTTCGAGTCATGGATTCGTTTTCGAAATATGAAGCTGTAAAGTGCAATTTTTTGTTAAAGTTATGTGATACAGCTAAATGGTTATTTCTAGAAATGTGAAAAAATTCACGGCAGTAGTATATTTAACGAAGTTAAAAGGAAAACTATCACAGCTAAGTAGGCTTTACAAGTTAACGAGTAGTAGTCAGTTTTGTAAGACGGGAGGTTTTCCCCTTGAAGCAGTGTTTGTCGAAGTACTAAGAAACCCTACACTGCGCGTGGTCCGACACACACTTGACCGCTTTTTATACAATAACACCACCCTTACTTAACGCGTTTTGACGGACACTTTTGTACACAGAGACAGATCTCCTTACATGTACCCTCCATAGCCAATTTTTTTTCTAGCGATGGAAGCAATTATTTGTTCCAAATGAATTGGTATTCCTTTAATTGTCCGATAATTATCACACTTGCCCCAGTACATATAGTTATAGAGATATAAGCTCGAAAGAAGAGCGCGGCCGAATCAAACTTTCCCCGTTTTCCCTCGCCACCTTTGTGATGCCTCCCGATGCCTCCTGGGCTAACACTCAAGACCACCTAAAGAACAACGATATACCAAGTTTAAATCACAAAACCCAATAGGTAGACACGTGACCGCGGATGATGCTAAGTGGAACATCAGGCAACTGCCATCTATATCTTGTGAATAGTAAAAAAACGTGCCACACGAAAAGAAAAGAAAGAGAGAGAGAAATATTGATCCAAAATTAAAAACAGTTCTCATACAAGATGTTGCATGAAATCCCCAGCTATAGCTTAGCTGAATAAAGAACTCGCGGGGTAGCGCGGGCGCCGCGCATGCCGCATTCCCCCGCCCGCGCCCCCCGCTCAGCCCGCTCGTGAATTATAATTGTTATTAGATTATTACAGAAACTGTGCAACAGATTGACCGGGGATTTTTCTTAGTCTTAGTTTAAAAAAAATATTACTATTAGATTTCATGAAAATATTCGTGGTGTCTTTAATGTGCAAGGGTTAAAATCGAATAAAACTTAATAAAAAAATAAATAACGAAGTCACCTTGGAGATAATTCTCATGGTTATTGACAGTGGTTATGTACCCCCTAAGACAAAATATCACTCACCTTGCAGTATTTCTTTTCAAGTTATAAATTTTTAAATATATTATATTCAATATCTACTCAATGTTTTGATCTCGATCGGGGACGATTATAAATATAAATAAAACGTCTTATAAGAAGCCCTCATGTAAAAAATCACCAGTTTTCTATTTTTTGTTCACATTTAAATTTAATTTTGTTTCTTTAGGAGCTAATTACCGAAAAATTATCAAATACTCATAAGAGATTTTCATGAATTTTCATTTTGCAATTATTTAAGTAACATATTCTAAATTTTCACCCAAAGTGCATTAAATGTAACCTACTCCATACAAAAATTCGTAGATTGACTGGACTAATAGCCAATTACAGTCATTTAAGGTCACTAAAGACTACCACAAAAAGACCCCTTCATTGAACTATTACAAATTTGCAAAACAAACACAAAATATGTCGTTGGAAAAGATTCGTTTTCCTGGTAAATCTGACAAAAAAAGGAAAAAAAACCGTATTTTAATATTTACCTGCGCTTGGGCCTGAGCCATTCCTTGCTGAGCCATAGCGTCCATGTTAGGAGACACATGCCCCATTTGGGCGGCCCCGCACCTATCCCCGGGCACTTCCATCTGCCCCACGTGAGGTGACATCACCTGCCGCTGCGGTGACATCATTTGTCCTTGCGGTGACATAACTTGGTGCTGCGGTGACATAACTTGGTGCTGCGGTGACATAACTTGGTGCTGCGGTGACATAACTTGGTGTTGCGGTGACATAACTTGGTGCTGCGGTGACATCATTTGTCCTTGAGGTGACATGACTTGGTGCTGCGGTGACATGACCTGTGCGTGCGGTGACACGACCCGCCCGTGGGGGGATATCACCTGTCGCTGCGGGGACATCACCTGGCCCTGCATGTTGGTGACTTGCATGTTGGGTGATAGGTTCGGCACCTGGTCAATGAGAAAGAGCGTAATCTTTTTAAACTGTTTAGTGAGTTGCATAATGAGGCGATAGTGCAGTAGATATAAATCTTGTTCGCCGATTTAGGAACGGTCTGTTTGTTTTGCATTGTCTGTCCTTAAGTGGATGCCACCTGTCCCCTAGAACTTTAGGTTTATTTTTTTTCTACCCGTAGACCGCCTCGGGTTATAGCTGAAAACCTGTGCTTTGCTCTCACACAGGGCAAAGTTAATTATACTGAGCTATGACCTATTTGCATTGCAACACACTCATCAATTGTTTTGTCTTTATTTTAGTTTAAGTTCAAATTCTTTTAATTTTGTTTTCTTGTTCTATGTTTTATTTTTGTTGTTTTTCTATTTCCTTTTTCTTTTATTTTGTTTTTATTATAACTTTATTTTAAACCAATTTTTTTGTTTATGCTTATATTTTACTATCGTCCTTTGTAATTTGAGTGTGTTTTCTTGCAAATACACGTTTACTTACTTACTTACAACAGAACGGCCTATTGTAAATCTCATTAGTGTGAAAGGGGAAGGTTGCTAGAAGGTAGCCATGGATGCACTACTGGTCTATTTACCCAAGCTTGCGAGCTGACAGGATTAAGGGATACATACCTGCATGCCCTGGACAGGCGCAGCGAATGCTTGTCCCTGCCACGACACGTCCTGGTTGTAATAGCTGGCGCCGCCGGCGGCCATGCCGACTCCCGCCATCTCTTGCGGCCATTGCTGTTAATAAAAAGTGTTTTTTTATTTTTTTATAATTTTTATATAAAAAAATATATATATTGGTAAGCTAGGAAACCACTACCGCCGAAATAATCTCAAAATTTAAATTTTACCCCCCTCCGATAGTAAAAGATGAATAACTCGAAAAGAGCTGAACAGATTTTCATGAAACATGGTTAAGAACCACCGCGATGAAACCAGCTGTCAAGTGGAAGAAATGCATTCAAGTGTTTTTTTTTTATCCTCAATTGGTAAGTCCTTGGCATCATCTCACCTGGTGGCAAATGATGATGATGCCGAAGATGGAAGCAGGCTTACCAAGATTCCCCAACGCAATGGGGAACTGGCTATCTTCATGCCGGAACACATCAATGCTGTTAACATTGATGTTTGGCGGCAAGACTTAGATAAGGTCCAACCGTTTAAGAGCTACGGCGCCAGACGCACACATAAGCTTCAAACACCTCTTTTGGATCGCAAGTTACAATATTAAACTTGATAGTGTTACCTGGTAAGGGTGGTCGCCCGCTGACTCGAGCGGCGTGTAGCGCGCTGGTGAGGTTCCTACGAACGGGGTCAACGTCAAATTTTTGTAAGGCGGGCTCATTCGGCGAATAGGGTATTTCATCATTTTTTGAAAAGTATCTCAAATTGATTATTAGGTGGGGAAAAGTCACAATTTTTTTTTTTTTTTTTTGAAACCTATAAGTATCCCAAAAACACATTTTAAATTACCATTCCCAATTAGCGCGCGAAAACGCTAGCCGCTTTGATGTTAAGGTCGTGACGTCATTTCAGGAGTAAACGAAACAGCTCTGTACAAAAATTTTGACACATATTACGAACAAAATGTCATTGTTTACCACTATTGTAACGTCACAGGACAACCAGTATGGCGACTGTCGTTTCAGATATTTGAATAACAGATTAAAAAACTAGATTTTTGTAAATCAAAAATAAAATTATTTTTCTCATTTTATATAGAAATCATATTAATTCGATAACTTATTTTTAGATTTAGATTTTTTCTTGTATAGAGTAAAATACCCTGTTTATCTTGGAGATATGATCATGATTTATTGTATTTATTGTTTGTATTGTATTTATTTAATTCAAGTATTTTATTATGAAAATAGATAAAATACAGGATGTAACAAAATTGGTGTAGGACCCGTTAACTGGGGATTCTAGTCATCTAGAATCTAGTTCTACGACTTTGCTCAAATCATAAAAAAGATTTTTGGACATATTTTAAACATACAAATTGATCATCTGTTTTGTCATTTTTCTATGAAGTCCAACTTTTTTTTTGTGATTTGAGCAAAGTCGTAGAACAAAAGTTGTTGTTGTTCAGTAGAATCCCCAGTTAACGGGTCCTATACCAATTTTGTTACACCCTGTATAGTCCTCGTTGAAATAGGTAGACATTATTTTGATAAAATATTCTCTGATCTGGCGTAAGATTTAAAATAAAAAATGCTTACCAGCCGGTTCAGTTTTAATTCTCTGTTCTTGGTTCCATAGCGCACCTGGAAATTAACATTAGATTAATTATCGATACCAGTGTAAAAAATAATATTTGAAAAATCACACTTTTTGCCAATAAAAAACTACGTAAAAATACTCATCACAAGCTCAGAAATATACGCAATAAATCTTTTCTTTTCATATACAGGTTGACTTTATTCCACAAAGAGTGGCAAATGCAACTCGGAAACACTGAACAATATGCTCCGTGGTATTTATTAGAACACAATTGGTCGTAGTTATGCCATAACGATCCAACTGACTTTAAAGTAAGTAAGGGATAATGTACTTTATATCACTGACATAAAGTACCGTACAGCATAAAGTATCCCTTAGTTACTTCAAAGTCAGTTGGATCGTTATGGCATAACTACGGCCAATTATCAAATGATTTGTAAAGGAGACGTTTCACGGGACTATGGAGCTTGGACCTGGTCTGTGTACTATACATCATAAATAAGTCATTAGAAACATAGTCTTTTCTAATTGTACATTTCCTTCGATTTACCTTCATTGCGAGGTTCATCTAGTTTCTCAGATTTAGCAATCGCAACACATAAATCACCCAACATGGCGAAGCGAGCGCAATTTTGAGCATTTTACGTTCAGAAACTAGATTTTGTACATACCATTGAAATTAATAATTTAGTTGTCCGACAAGTAACTCGAAAACCAGCTGTTATGCCTGTAAAAGAGGCAAGGCATATCCGCAGATTTTAAAAATCGTACACCAATGTCAGAAGTCAGAACAGAAGGGTGTTCAGTCAATCAAAGTCAGAGAAAGCATCTGAGGAATATGTGGATGAAGCCGTAATTTCTGAACGTGACCTACTATTGCAAGCTTCAGTGTTACCATTTATATTGTAAAAAGTGCTAATAAAACATTATGCTTGAACCACGCAACCCTGCTTCTAATATTTTTTTCATTATTTTTCCTAGAAAGCCTATATTTTTCTATATTTTTCGTACTACGTACATGTCCAGGCACAAAATGAAACGTGTCCTTTGTTTTAAAATCACTTGTTTGCTCTGGCCATAGTATAGAAAGTATTCCAGTGTCATGCTAATTTCTTGAGGAGCGTTTGCATTTGCTGCTTTTTGTCGAAAAAACATCTCTCTGTATAAGTAGGTACACACATCGGTTTGTTAGTTAGTTACCACGTAAAAAGAACCCAAAAACATGCAATTACGAAACATAATTATAATTAACAATGAACACTTGATGAAAAATATTTATAATATAATTATGAATAGATGAAGTAAATTATTACTGAAATTATTAATTTGTGAATTAAGTTTGGTTAAATTCGGTCTCTTTGATACAGGCTTGCCTAGGTAACATGGAATCATCTTTGGATTTTTTTAAATTCTGACAAAACAGTAATGTTTGTTTAATTTTTCATCAAGCGTAAAACATAAACAGAACACTACATCTAAATCTACAATGAAACAAGTGTTTTTGAATCATGCATTCGTTACATGTCGCCAATCAACTCGTTCTATTCTAATATGCATATGTGTGAAAATAAATATTTGGAAAATAAACAAAAAGAAAGAGAAACAAGCTTAAAAACGTATTAACAAAAAAGTTTCTGTCAAAAAAAAAAGTAATAGAAGAAATTAAAACATTTAAATAACACAATCATGCCAAAAAAACTTTTTCGTACCTTTTTGTTCATTTTTTGGGGAAAGTTGGCATTATTTACATTTGCAAAATGATAATACATTTTCGTTTTAATTTTATTACAGCAATAGTAGTAGATTTTCGCATCACTCAAGCTTTTACCAAGTTATAAATCTGTATAAAAGTGTAAAAATTTATCCTTAATTTGTAATTTAAGTATGTACAACATCCTGTTTTGTAAACATCTCACAACTGTCGCTGAAGCACGTACAGACAGCCACAAAGGTATCTGAACCTCTCCGTAATACACCATGTATCGCGAATAGCTTTAGTAGGGGTTCACATCTGTGTGGGCCAGTGTACAAGTATGCCACTGATAAATTGTCTTAATCTAAAATAAAGTGTTATAAATACATTTTTGTAGATATGTCTCATTTTTGCACTTGAATGATAAGTATATAATAATGAATATTATTTAAAATATACAATACAAATTACCTACTTAATAATTAATAAATACATTATAAGGTTATTAAATAAATAGTAAATAAACAGTAATATACCTAAATAAAACATTGCAGAGACCGTAAACTTTTCAATCAGCAAAACTATGTTGAAAAGGATCTCTACTTCAATGTTTCTCATTGTTATAGGTACTTACTCTAAATATTTATTTAAATAATAAAGTTATCCACCGAAGCGCCTCCTTAAATTGTTAAATCTAAACAAGCATTTCTTTAAATTACAAAATATTTCTGTAAAAATAATTTTAGAGAGCTTGGTTCTCTTTTACGATACATAGTATTCGTTAACAACACACATATCCACATTAGATCTAGCTAAATAAATAAATTAAAAGTTAATATAAATAAATATATTTTTTGTACCAATAACTGAACATAAGAACAGCGCTATGAAACCATAGCGTCTCTCTTAGCCAATCTACAAAAATGTAAATAAATAAATTGTAAATAAAATATAAATAAATTGTAAATAAACAGACAACAATGAATAGTTTTAATAAACGTCACGATAAGCAAAAGTAACAATAACATTTTATTTTTCTAGAAACACGTTAGTAACTGCGCCGTCACCAAATACATTTCTAATAGCTAAGTTTAAATTAAGTGTTTGTATAAATTCTATTAAGGGTCTTAAAAATACCAATGATTGGCGAATTAAAATTTACTATAAAATACAGGAAACACTGATAAGAAATATAAAAAACTGAACAATTACTTTCTACATCTTTGCTCAAATAGCAAAAAATAATTTCATACAAATATGGGGAATCAGCTGATCGTTTTTTATGAATTCAGCGAACTGGTTGCAAAAATATCGTCCAGTTTTTGATACAAGACCTCAATCAATAAATTGACCGCCTTTTTGTATAAAAAAGTAAATTACTAATAAACACTGGTATTCTTTAAAACCTTATCGAAATAGGTACCCTAAAACCTTAACAGCCTACACATGATTATTGCTTAGCGATTATTTTGATGACAACCACCACCCCGGACCTAGGACCTAGAACACAAAATGGAGTAAAAAATAATGTAGCAATCTCGAATAGCGAACAGAACTTACTTTCTCGTTCGATCTGTTCCATAATGCTCAGGGGCAATGCGGTCTTGCGTCGCTTTTTGTCCAAATAATCCGCTAGAACACAACAAGTGACCATTAATATGATAAAACGAACTAAATATAAATTGTCCCATATAATACAGATTATTTTATTTGGTGTAAAATACAAATAGTCATGTAAAGTAAGTGCAGACGTTATTTTATAACTCTTTGCGTACGGGCAACGGGGGTTCTGTAACGTTTTTCGTATGTACGTTTCTTTGGTAAAATTATGTTAAAAATACTAGGAAAATTTGGCTCAAAAGGGCGGACTAGATAATTTAAAAGTCTTGTTAATTGTAACTCAAGTGGGACTAGAAATTCCGAGTTCTTAGACTAGAATTAGACGATAATATCGATTATTTATTCATCTTCGTTTCTACTCAAATTCTGAAGAGACTGGCCAAGACTCCTGTTTTAAAAACTTTAGGACGCCAGCTGAGACGTCGTCAGGCATTAAGGCTTATGCGCCGTGACGCAACATCCAAGGCACACCCGGACATTCCATACAAATTGTCCAAGTTATTAACCTACAACGACCTCCTTTTCTAACACGTAGGAGTGAGCGAGATACAAATAAATGAGTGACGACTGTATGAACCATCGCCAGATAGGAACCGCATGGGGTGGGCGGGGTTTAATTATGTTTAATAGAATGTGCCCCAGGCGAAGTTACAGTTCAAGAACCGGCCTACAAAGACAATTAAGAATTTCATCTAAATTCAAAACGCTCAATCTAAAAGCTTCCAAAACGATCTAAGTTCGAAATACTTAGGCAATTAATGTTGATTCTGAAACTTGTTGCCATCTACCGGCGCGTAGTAGCAACTGGTTTCGTCGAACTCTGAGACCGTGGCGTGCGGCGCCACCGCCATGTACAGGGCGTAGTGTTCGGCCTCTGTTAGATCTAGATCGTCCTGTAGCTTTTTAAACTGCGACGCGTCTAAAGCCAGCACGCTCTCGGCGACCAGGATGGTGCCCTCCTCCGTGGGCGGCACGGGGCCGGCGCTCACAGGCCGCCGCAAAGACATCTGAGAGGAGGACTTCTCGTTTTCGTCCGCGTGGAGGGAGATGTGCGTTATACTGTCGGCGTAACTGAGGCCGGCGGTGGAGGCATTGTCTTTGAGAGACGTGTGGGAAACCGCGGATTTGAACTTGGACGGGCGCATGCCGGAGACCGAACTGACGGACCGGCCGACCGGTTTGCTCTTCTTGCTATCTTTCTTGCCCTCGGACTTGATGCTAGGCGCCGGGGACTTTTCCCTTCGCCTGAATAAGCGCGAGAAGAAAGATCGCTTCTTAACCGGGGGCAGAGCCGGCTCGCTGCGAGCTACGGAGAGCTCGCTTCTATCGCGATTTATCACTTCGGGGTTCCGAGTCACGGGCAACTGGCGGCCGGGTTTCAAGATACTGTCGACGGAAGTCTGGCTAGTTTTGAAGGGCTCCACGGAGGGAGTCTTGCGGACTCTCTTGGGGGGCAAGGGGGGCGCTCTCTCGTCGTCCGTGTCGCGTTTGAGGGGCGAGAACTCTATTATGGGGCCGCGGAAAGTCTGCACTTGGACGTCCTCGTAGGAAAGGTCCGGCTCGGCGATCGGCACGGGGTTCTTGAAAGCTAACTGTAGACTAGTATAAGTGCCGGCGTCATTAAAATCATCGCCATCACCCTCGGTACTGTGATCTAGAATGGTAACATTCTCCAATCGCGTGCGGTTCTCTGAATAAATCTCATCGAGCTCCGCGACTTGCTCCAGCAAATCGTTGAGACTCTTCTCATTGGAGGCGACCACATCCATCGAGTCGGACGTGTCGTCTATAACCTCGATATTGCCGTTGACATCTGCTATAACCGCCGACCCACTCTCTTCAGAGGCGCTGGGACAGTCGCTAGTGGAGCTGACGGTCTTGTCGCCGTCCCTGTCTGGCGCGCTAGCGCTGTCGCTGCTGTTGTTGTTGTTGGAGTCGGCCAGAAGGCGCGCCAGGCGCGACAGGTCCGGCGGCGGCTTGCGCGCGGTACCTTGGTACGAGGGGATGTACTGGTAGGGCACGCTGTTGCTTCGGGCGTTGTCCGACGGCCGCTTCAGCTGGATGAACACCTGCAACAATGTTACAGTATAGAAGACTAGTAGTACCGCACCCCGGACACTCATACTTTCGCGCCATTGTTTACTACATAGACATTCATGTTTGTACACATGCAAATGTGTGCGTGATGAATTAGGGTTGAATCGAGGTTCAGTTAGCCCTCATTGTTCTTTATTGTTAGCTAGACATTAACAAATAAAGTGAAGGCTGTATACACCAGACAAGGCTGTATAGCCTTAGAAGCCTTTAGCTCTTTCCTTAAAAAAATAAAATTGCCCTTGGGTTATAAACCGTGCTTTGGTTTGCCAACCCCTTGCCAAATGTTCACAGTAAGCGGTAGCCTTCAGAAAGCGGCAGGAAGTGTCCATACTGTAATAATGTTCTTATACTGTGATTCGACGCAATCATGTTTAGTTGATGTTCGTTTGCTCGTATAATATTGTGCCCTCCATATTGAGCATTAAAGCTGTTAATGCAATAAGGTGCAGCATATTTTATCGTACGGTAAGTAACGCGCTCGACTGTGAACCGCTTGTTGGTCGCCTTATCTTGTCACGCTAATACTAATTACTAACTACTTCGCGCTGAACGCATGCTGCTAAATCTTAGCTTTCTTTTATGTTATATCGCAGTTTTAAAAAGTCAACAAATAGCGCATTTTAGAAATTATACTACACTGGTGGACTAAAAAATCGACTCAAGATTTGTTGCTCGACTTTTGAAAAAATAACTCAGTCTACAAAACTGCTAAACACTAAAAGCAAAAAACTAGAAAACCAACAATCTAAAACCATAAACAGTAAACACACAGTTTTTGAACTTTTGGTTTAGTTTTATTTTGCTAGATTGAGTTAATTTTTCAAAAGTCGTGCATGAAACTTTTAGTAGATTTTTTTGTCCATGTGTATATAATACACTCGATTAAAACTTTCACGTCGACATGCGCTTGTCCACGCTAGGGTTGTGGTAGGGCGGCATGGTGAACGCTATTTCCACCCCACTTTGTCCATTCCTAATTCACTGAAGGTCTCGAGATGACTTGAATGACTACTATTTGGATTACACTTATACCTATGTTCGAGAGAAAGTCAATAGCGCGTTCTAGAAATTATAGTAAGTATTTAATAACGAATTCGATGACTCACGTCGACATGCTTGTCCACGCTAGGGTTGTGGTAGGGCTGCATGGTGAACGCGATCACACCCCACTTTGTCCATTCCTAATTCACTGAAGGTCTCGAAATGACTGACTACTATTTGGATTACACTTATACCTATGTCCGAGAGAAAGTCAATGGCGCGTTCTAGAAATTATAGTAAGTATTTAATAACAAATTCGATGACTCACGTCGACATGATTATCCACGCTAGGGTTGTGGTAGGGCGGCATGGTGAACGCGATCACCACCCCACTTTGTCCATTCCTAATTCACTGAAGGTCTCGAGATGACTGACTACTTTTTTTTTTTTTTTTTTTTTTTTTTTTTCGATAGGACATGTTTGTTGTTGGCCGTTGGGCCTTTACAACTTCACCGGACAGGGAAGGCGAGTACGTAGGGTACTCAGCCTAAGCAAAAAGATGCAACTGCCTAAGGGCGCCCAGGAGGGCACGGACCTCGGCTTAGGACGTTGCTTGGACGGGGAGGATCGGAGAGAATCGGCCCGGTATGTGCCGATAGCGCTGGTAGGCGCGAGAAGCGGGGGGACGCCGCCCTCGCCGGCGAGGGCAGTATGTCGGTGTGAAGACTGACTACTATTTGGATTACACTTATACCTATGTCCGAGAGAAAGTCAATAGCGCGTTCTAGAAATTATAGTAAGTACATATAACAAATTCGACCACTCACGTCGACATGCTTGTCCACGCTAGGGTTGTGGTAGGGCGGCATGGTGAACGCGATGGCCACCTGCTTGTGAATGATGATCACGTTCGCGTTCATCTCCTTCTGCTCCTGCCCCTCCTCGTAGACCACCACGGCTATGTCTTCGCGGTTCACCTGGGAGGAGGAAAAGAGTAACTAACAAATCATAACTCCCACACTAGGATTCCGTGTTGTAGTATAAACTCTAATATTATCAATAAGCATGCAGAAAGAAATTAAAATGAAGAAAATAATGTGTACGTGCGTGTAAATGCCTATGTGTGTTAACGATGGGTACAGCGGCCGGAACCTAATCCGCGGACCTGTATCCTTCGTGGAACTGATGGATGTAACTCCGACTACAAGTCGGATCAGGTTACTTCGGTACCTGAATCCTTCAAAAAACTCTGACCCATCTCTAGCGTGCGTTAGGTGCGTGTGCATGCGTAAATGTGTGTGTGTGTGTGTGTGTGTACCTTCTCGCAGAGCAGGATGACCTCGGTGCCGCCGCGCACGGGGCCGGAGGGCTGGCTGATGCGCAGGATCTGCAGGTCGGACATGGCCTTCTTGTCGTAGATGACGTCCGAAACCACCGCCGGCAGCGGGTGCCGGAACTTGCCGGACTCGTCGTCCAGGAACACTTGGAAGCACAGCCGGACGGCGTTCAGGTCTATGCTTTGCGGCTGGTTCATGTGGGCGAAGCCGGCTGTGGGATACGTTTGTTTTGGTTTGAGTAGGCCGATATTCTAGATCGGTTTTAGTAACAATACCTCCTCATACGAAAGTATAACAATTTTCTTTTCGATCTAACAAAATCAGCTAGAACTATTGAAACTGGAGGTTGTAGTCATGTAACTAAACACTTTTTCCAAGGAACCTAGCTGAATATGTTGCTGAATTTTGTCGTGTGTTTTCCTTCACTCTTTCTATCGTAAATGTGAGATCTAATGGATCAGACCTCGTATTTTGATTATTGTGATCTCTTTTATTATTTATTTATTCAATGAACACTACGTGGGTGGCGAAAGAAGCAGTATAAAACAAATTAATCTATACATATTTCTCGTAGCATTCATCTCAAATTCATCTTTATTTTGTAAGCTTAGCAAGGCACCTATCCACCTGGGGCAAGAGATGCGATTCTAAACCTTATATAAAGAGTTAACAAATTAGTTAGCATTACTTAAACTTATAAGGTGTTAATATATAAGTTAACATTATTTAAGCTGGGGCTTCTATTTGTGAAACTGAACGACTTTTACCAAGGAACCCATAGTCACTTCGCAAAAAAACAATTTCACACAAAATGGGCCGATCAGGTGACCGACTTGTTAGAAAATATTATTTTTTTATTGCGAATTAGCTATGGGTTCCTTGGTTGTTCAGTTTCACTAGTAGAAGCCCCAGTTTAAGCAATGTTAACTAATTATATTAACACCTTATATAGTCTAGTTTTATCGATATCAAAATATGTTGGCTCGCCGCAGGCCGGCGGCGGCGGCGGCGCCGCTGCTCGCACGCATCACGCACAGCCCAAAATAGCGAGCGGCACGGAAATAGCCGTATTGTTCCGCGAGCCGAACGCTCGTTGCTACAGATATCTACCAAGCCGCTGACGTGAGAATATAGTCTAATTACTTCATTTTCTGAAGTAATTTACCTTTTCTTGCATAAATTAACGGGTTAACATATCGAAAAGACGTGACGCTAGCTAGAAAAGAGACCATGCGTAGAATAAGTATAGTTTTTTGGCAAGAAAGCTGGGAAAGATTTTAAAAATTTCCCAATTTCTGACAACCTTGTAAATAAGTACGAATAGTCAATTATTATAATAATAAGTCATTCGATAGAATTTTGAAAAGTTTCACAAATGTTTAGTCACTTATTAACTTACTTGTCGGCACTATCGCAAGATGTTATAGAACATTGCAATTCGGCCGGGTGAAGTTTGCCAAGACCCGCCGTTAAACAGCCGATTGCAAAGCAATTTGTAATAAAATGCGAATACAGTATACACTGTTCCACTCCACAGTATAATGTAGATGCGTAGGAGCGTAGGTGTACCGCGCAGTACACTCATAAACCAGAAATTTGTTTAGGAAGGCTGGCAACGCACTTGTGACTCCTCTGGTGTTGCGGGTGTCTATGGGCGGCGGTAATCGCTTACCATCAGGTGATCCGTCTGCTTGTTTGCCACCTTTGCCATTAAAAAAAAGGAAATCAGCTCGTAAAACCTTAGGAATCGGCAAAATTCAACTTTATAATTTCTAAAAGCAACAGCTTTAAATGAAAATACTCTTCTTTGCCAAACAAACAAACAATTAGACGTGTACTTGGACCATTATCCAAACTTTCATATGAAATATCCACCTATGGGAAAACTATATGACGTAAACTGTTTATATTTAAATATTGCTACAGTTTAAACACTCAGTGACATAAGGATAGTATACTTTCAGCTTCATAAAAAAATTCATACATAAACTCGGTAAACCAAAGCAAACTCCGTCTGCGACTCCTTGGCAGCAACCATCCCAGTACTAACGATTTCGATTATACAACCAGAAGCAAAATCGTAAATTCCTACAACTCGACAACACATCTGTGAAACACTATACAACTTCAAAGCGCTTTGGTGCGGCTATAACATTACCAAACAAACTTCGGCATCAAATTGAAAGATTTTTAACCAGTGTTTCTACCCTCCTCGATATTTCTATTTCACAGTTTCGTGATTTTATTTTTCTATATTGGCAGTACCTTGGTGGTAAGTATTTCAGCGGTCTGATGGTAAAATGGAGAAGTCTTATAATGCTGGTGTATCGTTTTTTTTTATCCACAATTGGTAAGTCCTTGGCATCATATCACCTGGTGGTAAGCGATGATGATGCCGAAGATGGAAACGGGCTTACCAAGATTCCCTAACGGCAACGGGGAACTGGCTATCCTATCTCCATGCCAAAACACATCAATGCTATTAACTTTCATGTTTGGCGGCAAGACAGATAAGATGGTGGTAGCTAGCCAGCCGGACTAAGAAATATCCTACCACCAACCAAACCGAGTCCTACAAAGTTGGACCCCGCTGGAAATCGAACCCGCGACCTTCTGATGTGAATCGAGCGGACTATTAGCCACTGGACCACGGACGCGGTTTTTTTGTTGGTGGTAAAGCATTTTCTGATCCCGCCTGGCTAGCTACCACCACCTTATGTAAGTCTTACCGCCAAACAACAATGTTAATAGGATTGATGTGTTCCGGCATGGAGATAAGACAGCCAGTTCCCCATTGCGTTGGGGAATCTTGGTGAGCTCGCTTCCATCTTTCGGCATCATCCTCACTTGCCATCAGGTGAAATAACAGCCATAAGCCAAGGGTTACCAGTTCGGGGTAAAAAAACAGCTATCGGGTCGCGCTTTGTAAGTAAATTTCGCTGTTCGTCTAGTTATTGCTCTCTGTCAAACCAATGTGAAAACAGTCCTGCTTCGTAAGGCAAAATCAATCGTGATATTCTAAGAGTACATTCAGGAGATTTGGTTCTATCACGACACGGACTGTAACATTAGAGAGACAGTAAAAATCAAAACTATAGAGAAAACAAACTATTCTTACAACAGCAGCTCTGTTTCTCGTCTCCCTGAATTATAGTTAGGTCGGGCCGTAAATATTCATCGGCCGATTCATGCGGTTAGGTCGATATTTGTGACGCAACTCAAGGAATCCAGATGCTTGCCAATTGATCACACATTCTACAATACATGTTTGAGAGATGCGCAATACACAGGTTCCTGAATCACTTTTCCTGAAAGGGTAAGTTTTGGACCCGTCTCTTTCCAATTTTTACAGGTGCCGCGACATTTTGAATGTGGATTGCGGAAGCGGTTCAAATTCATTGGGAATCCAATTTTGCTGTCTGTTGTCTGTCCAGCGGTCAGACACGTTACTGTTTAATAGGCAAAATATGACTATCCCGGATAAGCGTCGCCGGAACGAATAATTTGGAGAAACTAGCAAGAAGCACATACATACAGGATCGAAATGATCATTTCGGATCAGGTAGGCTTGTGCAATATTCGTAATAAATATCAGAATTCTTGTGACCCTTATGAAGATGACCTTTAAAAAAAAGTGTCGGAGAGTTTAATTAGACCCGACGATTCTTCTCATACATTTCCCGAGATGGCGAGTACAACGGCTCCAAATGTTAGGCAGGTACCTCTTAAAAGGTACACCTAAAATACTTTCAAATAATGAACACTGCTAACTACTTCGAAAAAAAAAAACATTAATTTCCAACAGATGTCCCTAGTTTATGAAGTAGTAAGAAAGACTTACTCTTGAAGGGATCGACGCGCAGTTTCTCTCTTGTCCTGAGCGCTTCGACGATGTCGCGCCGCTTGACGCACTGGATGCCGAGGTTGCTGAAGGTGACCTGCGCGCCTTCGCGGAGGTCCGCCTTCACCGTGCACACGCCCGAGCGGCAGTGCTCGCGCCCCACCAGGTTGTGCGGGTGCGGCCTGAACACCAAACACCATATTATTTTTTTCATCCTCAGCCGATAGACGTCCACTGCTGGACAAAGGCCTCCCCCAAGGACTTCCACATCGACCGGTCCTATGCTGCTCGCATCCAGCCGCTTCCCGCAACCTTCACCAGGTCGTCGGTCCACCGAGTCGGAGGTAGGTCCAACTTCGAGAAAGAGATCAATCGTCGAATCCAACTCGGCTGGGCAGCGTTCGGGAAGCTCCGCAATATCTTCACGTCCAAAATACCGCAGTGTGTCAAGTTTTCTTTTTTTTACTGACAAATAAATGAATTTTATTTCTTTCTTTATGATATAGGCTCCGTTCACACGTACCACAACCACACCACAACGACAACTACGTGGACGGGCGCTAATTTATATGAAAATGCATAGTTTATTTACACGGACCACATTTTGCCATCAAAATCAACCGCGTGGACGATACCGACCACACGAACAACTACTAGAACCTGCAGCGAAACTATTCACACGCGTAACCACATTTTGTCGCTGCGATGTGGTGTGATTGTGGTACTGTGGTACTGTGTGTGAGTGAACAGAGCCATAAAGATTCTTTTTAGTCTGAGCAAACAACAGACTTGGATGCAAACACTTCCGGAAATGTCGGGTCAAACAAGTGCCAAGTACGAACTTTGTGGTAAACAAAAAAAAATGTTTAAGACTCTTAAACTAGGCGTTAGTATAAGCCAGGATCCATTTTCTAGGTGGAAGATTGGTAAAAACTGCGTTTGAATGTCTAAAACGCCAGGATTCAGGAGCCATTTCCCAATGGTAACTTTCAAGATCGAGGATATCAAGCCTTCATCAGGAGTGTTTGAGTATTACAAAGGAGTTTTGAGTAAGATTTATGATTGGAGAAGTAGATAGATCTTTTTTATCATCTTCATCACCAGTTAAAAGACGTCCACTGCTGTACAAAGGCCTCTCCTGAGGATTTCCACGTCGACCGTTCCTGTGCTGTCCGGATCCAGTGGCATCCCGTAACCTTCACTAATCACTAGGTCATCATCGATCCACAGAGTGGTAGGCATGCGTACGCTACTTCTTTTGGTGTGCGGCCGCCACTCGAGAATCTTTTTACACAGAAATATGTATAAAACCGTGGGAGAGCCATGCTTCGGCACGAATGGGCCGGCTCGACCGGAGTGATACCACGGCCTCACAGAAAACCGGCGTGAAGCAACGCTTGCGTTGTGTTTCGCCGAGTGCGTGAGGGTACCGGAGGCCCAACCCCCCCTCCCCCACCCCAACCTCATCCCCTATCCCATTTCAAAGGCCGGCAACGCACTTGTGACTCCTCTGGTTTTGCGGGTGTCTATGGGCGGCGGTAATCGCTCACCATCAGGTCTGTTCGTTTGACACCTATCACATAAAAAAAAACCTCAAGTAACAAACTGATCATTGGGGAAGTAGTTACAATACATCGCTTTACGCAGAAACGAAAATATTAATTTGCTCAGCGGGTGACTAATTCATGCAAAAAGTCATAAGTACACCAATTACTAGTTAACACATAAAAGACAATTCGCTGCCAGGGAAATGACACATTTAAGGCTAGACAGACTGCAGACCACTATGTAATGACTTGCGAATATAGTGTGGCATATTATGTCTATTATCGTCGGTTACGTCCATCTGTCGGCAATATTCACCAGATACTACGGTATAGAAGTTGTAATTAAATAGCTGTAGGATTTGTAAACTCGGACTTCCACTCATCACACTGTAAACTCGGTCTTTCCGACTTTTTCGAAAAAGTTTTTGGACTAAACTCATCAATTGTTCGGGCCGTCTTTGTAGACGACAGTCACACTACTACTACTACTACATCTTGTTGACTTGTTCGGAAGGATGTAAGAGTGACATTATATCACCCCCTCACAGCCAGCACCTCGCACTAGCCGCTTGGAGGCCATGACTACAATAGGCTTATTATAGAGTCATGGCCTGTACCATCTGCACAGTGTAGACTTGTAAACTCACTTGTATGGCTCCTCCCGCGTAACGCAGGACACCACGACGATCGCCTTGCCGGTGTAGCCGCATATCTCGATGGTGGGGTACGTCCGCCTGTCGCCGTTGGAGTTGACGCCGGGTATCGAACCCGCGGATCGGCCCTCGCACTCGTATCTGAATCTGCGGACCAAAGGGGAATCATACGTTAAAAAAAAGGGGTCTTACAATAAGCTACTTTTGTTATCAATGGGTTTTTGGTTTCCAAATCAAAGCAAAATATGTACTACCACACGATACTAAATGCCCTGCAAGAGACCGGGAGTAAGTGTAAACGCCTTCTATTCCTTGGAAAAGTATTCATATTCATATTCATATTCTTTATTTGCATGTCACATGGTAAATAAAAGATGTTACAAAGGTATAAGTACATGACATATGACACCCCGTTGGGGCACCGCAAACGAGAGAGCACTACTTATTAAACTTAAACTAAGTACAAAACTTAAGATATATGTAGAAAACTATATTCAAAATTAAACTCTTTAACTAACATGATAACATATTATAGGACTTTAAGTACTTTTTATGTATTATACGATAATTAATAATTATATAACACAAAGAGGCATTTATACTAAAATTATATAATACTTACTACATGGCACTCAGTCAGACTTATCGTTAAATAATTCTTCTAGATTATAAAAAGCTTTATTTAATAAATACTTTTTTAGGTGGCTGTTAAGTACACGAAACGATTTAGTTATTTTGCTAGTCTTTATTGCAAATAAGTAATTTATTACTAAAGTCAATAACTTTCCCAAGAAAGAGTTTGGAATCACAAGTGCCGCTGCCGCTGTTCAAAATATCGTGTAGGTACATAGTAATAAAGATTGTCAAAATAGCAGACTATCCGCGCCTGATGATAGATGTACGATCAACGGTCAATGGTTCACCAGTACAAATTGGACTCGCTTTGTTTGATGTTTTTTCACAGCAGAGTTCAGCTTAAATTAGTAGCGTTGCCAGTGACGTGCGGTTGACTGTCCGTGGTAGCCGCATCGCTCATTTTATCCCGTAAAACAGTACAATGACGTCACGAGGTAAGTCTGCAACTGTCTGGCGAGCCGCCAAAACGAACGGGATCTTCGTGGCTCGTATGTACACCGTTCCGTCTAGGCTGAATGAAGTGTCTGCCTGTGTATCTTAACCTAAGGCCCGTTTTATAAAACTAAAAGTAAAACTTGATAAACACTGCGAAGGAAGATTAATGAGTACTAACAAGTCACAAAAACGCTCGCTCTTGAACTGACCTATCTTAAGCACCATCTCAATTCTTAATTCACACATTGTCAGATTATCAAATAGTGTAAACATATCTCAAAAGCCAGAATACACATAAAAACTAGTACTCATTCCTCACCACGCCTTTATCTGAATGCCTCTATCAATAGTGAAAAATAGTGTTATTGTCTAAAAATCATCTACCGCTGTCACGTTCGATCATGCATGATACATAAAATACTATTTATTTATCTTCAAAAATATTATACAGGATATTAAAAAGTGCGTTTGAAATTTTAAGCGGTTACTCAAAATCAAGTATAGAATACAGGAAAAATATTGAAAAAATCCGCTCTTCAATTTTTTTTCAGATTTCCGTACTAAATCTGAACCTTTGTTCCCACTAGTTCAGTTGACTGAACAGGTGGGTTTTATTCAATAGTGAATCCTGATCGGATTTTTTCAATATTTTTGATGTATACTATACTTGATTCTGAGTAACCCTTTAAAATCTCAAACGCACTTTTTTAACATGAATAAACGAGTTAGTAAAGCAGTTATAAAATGTACAAACGTTTCTCGTTATGAAACCAGTTTTTAATTGCCACACACAAGTGCATACTGACATGCAGCCGCAATGCATTGGCAGCTCGGACGGAAGCCAGTTCTGTTTCTCACACTTTACATTACACGACTGATTGTATTAAACCGTCATTATTGGCGCATGCGTTGTTGATTAGACCAGACAGACATCACTTTACTTCCTACTCTTCTATAACATTTGTTTCAAACTTAAACAGGGATTTCTAATCATCATAGTACTGAATAATTTTCCCTAAAGAACCATACTGAATTTTCATAAAAAAACACTTTCCATATAAAGTTATATAAGTTATATGTATATTTGCATCTTGTTTTACTAATTGAAATTGAGATCTATATGGTGCTGCAATCTGTTGTAGGTTTTATGTAAACAATCATACAGGCTGATAAAAAATTTCTGGTAATATTTTAACAGTGGCTTCTACTAATCAAACTGACCAACTTTTCCCAAGAAACTTATACTCAAAAAGAAAAAAAAAACACCATACAAAGTTCGTCAACTAGCTGACGGATTTGTATGAAGAAAATTTTTTTTTTACTTTTTGAGTATGAGTTTCCTGGGAAAAGTTGTTCAGTTCGATTAGTAGAAGCCACTGTTAAAAGATTACCAGACATTTTTTTATCATTCGTATAGCGCTCGACAATCAATACACAATAACAACTAATGTAGTAATACACGACAATAATAACTAATGTAGCGTATTACGTCAATATTTTTCGCAGAATTTCTGACTGATCTCTTGTTTGGCTTGTTTTGTTTGGGTTTGTATTGTAGCAAAGTTGTTGTTTTGTCTCTGTCACTTAGCAGATATCTTTCTCACTCTTTCATGGGGCGCTTAGGAAATAATTGCTAATTTGAATAAAATGTATTAAGTACCGGTATAGTTAAATTAGAATATGTATTTAAATGTCTGTTTGGTATTTAGTCTACATTTGGGTTAAGTTGCGTCACGAAATAACTACGGGTTTTAAATAAAGCGATTTAAAAAAAGGTGCTTATGTTTTTGTTCACGATTTTTGGATGGACTGGAATGATTTTAATATAAAAGGTATAAAAACGTGAAGTAAGAATCTTAGACAGGTTAAGTCTATGGTTTTTAAAGTTTATTTCCTAGTTTTGAATATTTTTATCAAAGCATTACTGTAGAAAATAACATACAGTAATGCAGTATAAGCACTCGTTTACGTCTTTCATAATGGCTGAGACATTTCAATTAATCTCAAATGCGACAGTATCGTCACTTGAAATAAAAATTGCTGTAAGGAACAATTGTCAGTTGCTGTAAGGGATTTGCTGTAATATGTAAGAATTGCTGTAAGGCACTAATGTCAGTTGCTGTAAGAGATCTGCTGTTTTATGTAAGAATTGTTGTAAGGGACCAATGTCAGTTGCTGTAAGGGATTTGCTGTAATATGTAAGCATTGCTCTAAGGGACAAATGTCAGTTGCTGTAAGGGACAATTGTCAGTTGCTGTAAGATTTGCTGTAATATGTAAGAATTGCTGTAAGGGACAAATGTCAGTTGCTGTAAGGGACAATTGTCAGTTGCTGTAACATTTGCTGTAATATGTAAGAGTTGCTGTAAGGGACAAATGTCAGTTTCTGAAAAGGATTTGCTGTAATATGTATGAGTTGCTGTAAGGGACAAATGTCAGTTTCTGAAAAGGATTTGCTGTAATATGTAAGAATTGCTGTAAGGGACAAATGTCAGTTGCTGTAAGGGACAATTGTCAGTTGCTGTAACATTTGCTGTAATATGTAAGAGTTGCTGTAAGGGACAAATGTCAGTTTCTGAAAAGGATTTGCTGTAATATGTAAGAGTTGCTGTAAGGGACAAATGTCAGTTTCTGAAAAGGATTTGCTGTAATATGTAATAATTGCTGTAAGGGACCAATGTCAGTTGCTGAAAGGATTTGCTGGAACCTGGACGAGACTGAAATTTGTACCTCACAGCAATTGTTATTTCAAGCGACGGTATGTTTACCTCATCTGTCGTTTGTGATGGCATGGTTAGTGCCATACGTTGAGAGAGAAAAAAATATATTTCACCAAAACCTTAATGTAAAATATAAACAATTAAATTAAAATATAAAAGCGACTTCCGGAAGGCTCAGGAAGCGCTGGCTTGACGTTGTGAGAACGGACATGAGAGCAAATGACCTCACTGAGGAGGATGTTGAAGATCGGGCAAAGTGGAGTAGATTGAGTTGGAAAGCGGACCCTGGCTCCAGCCGGGATAACGCTAAGTAGAAGAAGAAGAAAAGCAACTTCCGGAAGTCGCAGCAGCAACATAACGTTGACTAGGCTATCAGGGCCGCGAATTTTTTTTAAAGTAGTTTTATAATGTTTATTTATTTGATGCCTTTCTTTTATTATATCGCTCAAAACTCAGGTGAAACATACACACCAATAGGTGTAAATATAACTGTGTCTTCACGGGTGATTCACATGTATTAATTTGCATTTAGAATCTTAATTTGCATTTAGAAAAAGGGAATAAATTCAGTAACTAGGTAGCTATTCGATATGGCATTACATCACCACGAACTTAACAAAATGATTAGTAATTGTAATATTTACACCACTTTGAAGAGACCATGAATCCGAATGGAAAGTTCTTCCTCCATACAGCAGGTAACGTAGGGGAAAAACATGTCTAAACGGACATAAAGGTCGAAAACATCTCGCAGACCTGCTCTCAAGGTCAGACCACGTGGGTTGGGCAGTCGTTGCTGCGACCGTCGCTTTTATTGCCAAGTGCATAGAATTGTTTTCCGTGTTTAAATAACGTAGTTCGATGACCTAGACGATATTTTAAGGAAAAAGCTATGATAAACAAAAAGAGCTTAATAATAATATCAAATCGTTACTGTAATTAGTTGGTTGATTCACCTATCGACTCAATTAATAAACTATTTTTTTTTCGGAAGTTAACCTGTAAACCAATGGCTTTTATCCACGGTTGATTAATAATGAGTGAGTAATAGTCTCATCACTCATAAATTCATAATGGTATGTGTAGCGGATTATGATGCTGTAATTTAAAACAGGTTTACCAAGGACCCTGACGCAATGGATACCAAGGACCCTGACGCAATGGGGATTCTACTATTTAATTTCCATATCGAGCACATGCATCAATTCCATTTAACACAGATATTTTGTCATTTCCGTACAAGTAAATTCGGTCTGAGCCCATATTAGACCTACCGGGGAATCGAACTCGGGAGTAGACAAGCCACTGTGTCTGCGAGTAGGCAAGCCAATGAGGCATAGAAACGATACAGTTGGTTGCTTAATAGAGTCATTCAATTCAAAGTGAACAGCTGGAATGCAAGATTAGAGAGCGACTAACGTGACGAAATTCGGTTGTGATTCTCGACTTAGTGATGTGTTTATTTATACGTATGTTACATACATACAGCTCCGTTAAAGCGGTGCAGTGGTGAAGAAACTAATGGAAATGTTCAGACTTCTGAGGTAAGTTTTTTTTATGGCAGAGGTGGCAAACGAGCAGACGGATCACCTGATGGTAAGCGATTACCGCCGCCCATAGACACCCGCAACACCAGAGGAGTCACAAGTGCGTTGCCGGCCTTTGATATGGGAGTACGCCCTTTTCTTGGTAGTCTACAGCAACAGAAGCTCCGATAAATGGATTCGAAGAAGAGGTAACTGTTTACATGGTAGGAGAAAGCGCTTAATGCAGGCCGTGATCGAATAACGATCTGATTACGAAAAACCGACATCTGTCAATATGGAGCCTGTCATTTTATCTTGTTAAACTTTATTGTTACCTCATGAAGTCTATTAAGACTATTACGTTCACTAAATAGGCAACTATAATATATTATAAGCAATTAATATAGCTCTGCCATTGTCAAGTAAAAAGACTTTATACAATATTTTTCTACTATTATTTTTGTTTATTATATTTTTTTTTTATTTTTTTTTCTAGTTTATGGTGAAAAGTCCCAAAACCGTCCGTCAGCATTCAAAAAGTAGTGCCACGGACAACACACGAAAATAAATAAATAAAAATAACATGTATTATTGTTGACACCATTGCACTGGTGTCGATTCGGTGTTTACGATTAAACTTATTTGACAGGACTAAACTTAATTTAAGCATCCTGTCCTTGTCATTTCGATATAGAAAGAAAAAGATAGAACACTTAAGTTTAATCCTGTCAAATAAGTTTAATCGTGAAAACAGAATCGACACCGTTATCTTATAATGCGCTGAGCGCCCGATGAAGCGATGTTAGATATAGATACATTTTGATCTCGATGTAACATCGATGACGTATGAATAACATAGTTACACCATATTTTAATTGTGCTCTATTTCTAGGAACTTTGAACAATGTGTAGGCTGGGACTTGGGAGCTAATAATAACGAGTTTTTAATAATGAAAGACCGTAACTCTACAATAGCAATATCTTGTACTGGCACTCAGAAAATAGGTAGAATTTAATAAAGTGACACTAATATATCCCATCTTATAGATTAGGCAAGCAACTACAACAATATTTGAGAATCCATTACTTGGACTGACAATCATGATGGATTCAAGTGGACGAAAAAGACCATCCAATGTATTCTAGTGGTCGGAGGGATCGTTACTGTATCGCAGGTCCACAGACAACACATAATAAATAATAATACTAATAATAAATAATAATGCAAGGTGTTAAAAAAGTAAGTTTGAAATTTTAAGAGGTTACTCAAAATCAAGTCCGGATTGGTGGAGGTTGTGGCGCTAGTAGCCAACCCCAGTGTCGGAAGTTTTGGAACGAACTTGGCCCCCGTGTGTGGAGTATGGCGTAACCTTCCCGATGTATGGGAAGAGACCCGTGCCCCTGCAGTGGGGACGTAATGGGTTGTTAACAACTCAAAATCAAGTATAGAATACAGGAAAATTATTTAAAAAATCCAATCTACAATTATTTTTTCAGTTTACCATACAAATTCTTGATTCACTATTGAGATTTAGTATGGGAAAATGGAAAATAAAATTATAGATCGGATTTTTCCAATGTTTTTCCTGTATTCTATACCTGATTTTGAGTAACCCCTTATCAGCGCACTTTTTTAACACCCTGTATAGTTACACTATGATTGTATTACAAAAACTCAAAAAGCCTCAAGCGTACAAAGTGAAATCAAAGGAATGGAGATGCAACACAGAGAACAGAAGGAAAATTATTTAGAGAAAAGACATAGAATACAAATTAATTTATGTGACAGAATATGTTGACGCTACCTGTGTTAAATTTATAAGCAAGAACTACAAGTGTAAGGAAGTAAATGTAATGGATTGGTTGAGCCATACATAACTTATTCAGCCAAACACAAGAAATACTGATGTTAACCTTTGTTTAGATTAAGGTACGGAACTTTTTGAAAATAGTTCATGAACAATAATGAGCACGCTGAATACGTTAAAAACAACCGACTTAAATCGCAACAACTCCAATTTTGCTATGTTTTGTTGATTTTCTCAAAAACCGCTGAATCGATTTCGATAAAATTTATATGGGACCACCTGTGAAGTATACCCTTTCAAACAAAAAAAGAATTTTCGAAATCGGTTCAGGCGTCTTCGAGTAATCGGTGAACATACATAAAAAAAAAAAAAGATTCCGACGAATTGAGAACCGCCTCCTTTTTTTGAAGTCGGTTGAAAATGTCTCAAGAGTTCTGACATTTTAATCAAATAAATGTATGTTTAGATTTGACGAACATAACGTGTAAAGCATATACTCGTCAACTGGTATTTGTTTGGCCAACGTCGTCGTGACAAGTAGCGGCAAGAATTTTGGCGCCATGAGTACATGAGTAGCTTGAAATTCCTAAGCTACATGTTAACAAACACCTCTGGTCCGTACCAGTCACACTCGTAAACATATTAAGCTAATGATTCTTCATTTGAGTACTAAATACTAAACGTACTGTAATGGTTTGGTTGACAAGCAAAAAAAAACACAAGTCTATTGATTAAAAATATGTCTTGAAATATTTTGGCTCGTGTCGAATAAAACCCATTAATGTCTGTTAAACCGGGGGTATAGGTTCAATCTCACTGCCATAGTACAGGGAATCCTAGTTTTGAGTCTATTTTAACATCATGTTATCGGAATTATTTCCAAAGTAATATATAATAGGGTGAATTTAAATTACTTCTTGATACCAAAGGGTGTGCATGTGCTCATGATAACAAAACAATAAACTTTCCCTAAGGAACCCATAGTCAATTCGCAAAAAAAATGTTGGACTCTTCATACTAATTTGGCCGATCCGTTGACCAATTTTTATGGAGGGTCCAAATTTTTTTTGAGATTTGTCTATGGGTTCCTCAGGGTAAGTTGTTTGTTATCAAGAACTAATTTTAAGTCACCCTATATAATATAATAGGCCAATCACATTCACAAATAACAGCAATTTCTATTTTCAAAGATTCCTATTTTGTTTGCAAGAAGCGAAAGGATCGAACCACGTCGAACAAGCAATGAGTATTTATGTTGAGCCGGTAACACGTTGACAAATAATCGCCATGAAATATTTTGGCGCCAGGAGTTTGCATTCCTTCACAAATACCACTAAAATTTGGGTATTAGTTCAACAATAACATGGCCAGATCAATAAGCCATGTCGAAGGCAGCAGCATACTTGGCAACCTCGTGGGCACTTCTGTTTGCATAGCTCTACGAGTGTTACTGGACGCTCGATTTAGAGCTCGCCATTAAATTCAATTATTTGGAATTTGGAACTTCTGGTGCAATAGAAATGTAAGTAGCAAGGTTAATACATATTTGAATACTTCACACGACAACAAGCGTTACAGTCACACGGGAGAAAATAAGCGAGAAAGAATAACGTAAAGACAAAATTATAGGTTTGAAACCAAGCTATGTGTAACGGTAGGTAGAGCCCTGGTTCAGCTTAAGAAGTTAATTAGACAAAAAAAACGTTTTATTTATTTATGTAATAGGTGGCAAACGAGCAGACGGATCACCTGATGGTAAGCGATTACCGCTGCCCATAGATACCCGCAACACCAGAGGAGTCTTATGTGCATTGCCGGCCTTTGAAATGGGATGGGGGGATGGGGGAATGGGGGGGGAGTAAAAGCAACATTTATTTTAATCGGAAACAAAAACCACAGCATCAAAAGTAATAAATAGTCAAAGTGAAGTTTTTAATTAGCTAACAATAGCATGACTATATGGAAGTTTAACAGAGAGCCCGGTGTCTTCACCATTGTCTGTGGCAGCGTTGTTGTTTGTTTTCATTCGGTTTAGTCCGTCCGTCTACATGACATACTGACACCTAGCTCCGTGTTAGCTACTAGGGGTGTACCTAACGGAGGTGGTTTTACCGGAGTTTTTAAATTTATCGGAACCGAAACCGGAATCGGAACTGAAATCAGAACCGGATTCGTAGTCAGAGGTGGAGCTCGAGGCTTGAAGAGTTGATGTGTTTTAAGGACAATCTTCGTACCTACGCCTGGCAGCGGCCGGCCGCCGGGCCGCCCCATCCCGCACCGCGCCGCCGCCCGTGAGCTTTGACCTCCGGCTCCAATTTTAGCCTCCAATTTAAAACTGTCGGAACCGGAGTGAAATCGGAAGTCAAATTTCGGTCGGACGTTCCGACTTATCGGAATCGGAATCGAATCTCCGTAACATCCCTATTAGCTACCACTGCTAGCTAACGTTGATAAGACATTTCGCATTTTGAGATTTCAAGGTTCACATTGTTTAATAATTACATACACTAAAGGAACCTATAGGTATGCAATAAAACAATGAATTAGAACTCCTATATTAACCGATCTGATCGTTTAGTTAGAAAAGGCCCAATTCTTTTTCGTGATATCGATTAAGTACTGGATTAATCGGAACCGGAAGAAGACATGTTGCGCCGACCTCAAATAATTGGAAACAAGGCAGGAAGATGATGATGATGATTTTGGAGATTACCTCACATTGTCAAATTGCAGTTTCAAAAAGCCCAGTTTTAACACCGAACACTGCTTGAAAGCGTACAAAGCAAAACTACTTACTTATTATAGCAAAGACAAGGCATTTGAACTTGTCATGTTTACCTTGCGGTCAATAGCTGGTTTTGCGCATAAAGCATCGGCCACTAGTTAAAATTATAGCTTCAAAATGGTTAAACTGCACTTTAAAAAAATATAGGTTTGTTTGTTTACAATATGTGCTGTTGAATGTATAAGTATCAATCTGATTCAATCGTAAAAAAACAATATCTTTATCATTATACCTATTTGTCTGCAGGGTGTTAAAAAAGTGCCTTTGAAATAAGGGGTTACTCGGAATCAAGTATAGAAAATACACAGAAAAAATAAAAATAAAATCCGATCTACAATTTTTTTCCAGTTTCCCATACTATATCTGAATCTGAATAGTGAATTAAAAATTTGTGTGGGAAACTGAGAAAGAAATTGTGGATTGGTTTTTCCTGTATTGTACATTTAAATTCAAACGCACTTTTTTTGAACACTATAATTTTGTTGTATTACAAGTGTAACATTGATATTTTGTATTGATATTATCGAGGGTTCACGGGCGACTCGTATTAAGCGACATTTTTGGAAACACGGGTAACCTCTACTTTAAAAATTTATTTCTTACAAAATACCTCACAAAAAATAACTTCTGAATAATATTTAAAATATTAAGAATATCGAGAATCTATATAATACTAAGAAGTTAAGTTTTAATGATTATTATTCTAAGAAATATTTTTTTAAATCAGTCTCCTGAACATTTCTAAAAATGTCGCTTAATACAAGTCGCCCGTGAACCCTCGTTATGTAAGTACCACCAATTATCTTTAATCGGTATCCCTTCCTCATACTGGCTTGTTTTTAATATTATGAGTATGGTGTCCCTTTTATGTTTTGCAATAAAACGTGACATGTTCTGACGTCTTTTATTATTGTGTTTGTTAATTAAATAATTATAATCGAAGTCAATATTTACTAGAGACATTGAAAAACACCCATGCTCCAGCAGTGAAGACTATATGGTTGGTTTGTATTTAATTGTTTTGTCATTTAATTTTAGACTTTCATATTTTATTTTATTGTATTTAACTGTTTTATCATTTAATTTTAAACTTGGGTTTTTCCGAAAATGTTTCACTTCACGGGATCGAGATCTATTCACATAAGTGAAATTACTAAACACACAAACTATACACATAATTCATTCCAATCAAAAAAAAAGCAGAAGGTAAACAAGCTTACTATGGAACTGACGCATGTCAACGTCAGATGCATACTATCTTTGTTTACCTTTTGTTTTATTTTGATTGGAATGAACTATACGCATCCTTTTAAAGAGCTTTATAATTTTCAATACCCTACTTCTGAATCATGTACATTACGAGACTGAGATCAGTGTCAACAAACACAGTAAAACAGCGTTCACCTCGCTAGTTAGCGTTTAGTTTACACGTTCGTAGTAGCAAAAATTCTTGCAAATCATGCATAATCAAATATTTCCGATGAAAACCGCGTCGCCGCCGACACCGTTACGCGCTTGGTCGGCCACTCGGCTAGTCTCGGCTCTGATGTCTACTTAGTGGTTGAGAAACTTGTGAAGTGAATCACCCGTCACCCGGCGTGCGTGTACATTGGCTGTCTAATGAATGGTTATGGACATGAGATGATTCTCGTCAAATAATTATATTATTTTCTAGAGAATACGTTTCTTTATCGTGTGGCACTATTAACCGTCCTATAATAAGGTGAACTGGTGAACTTAGGTCACGTATAGGGAAATTTACATGAAGAAAGTGCAACAACAAAACGTATGCTTTGAGATATAGCGGCCTAAAAACCAGCGCAGAGATAACCAGAGAAGTTTGTTCATAGTATGGAATAAAGAAGGGAAAAATCGTCAACGGCAAGTAACCAAGATAAATTGAGCCTAGGCATATTAAGATATTTCTATCAAGATTTCGTCGGATTTCTACTGTCTGCGTCGAACAGGGAAGACGAATGACTCGAATGAAAAAGTTATACTTTTAAATACAAAAAGAAACCAGACAACACCATCATAATTATCGTAAAAAGAGGTCGTCATTCATCTCCCCTTAAAACAGACCTTCAAACGGCGACAGAGTATTCATCACGTTCAGGAAAATAAAAATCACCGAAACGTCTTAGTTTTTTCTTAGAGAGCGATTTGGCGATGGTTCAAGTCCATACACTACAGCGAAAAGTGTATAAATTATATGCATTAGTCATAGACATAAATGTCATTACACTTCAATATAATTATGTAGTTTTATGTACTGAAAGAAAAATGACATTTTGACCAGAGTTAGACTGTATCCGAGAGTCTCTATTAAGTTGTCAAGACCTCACAAGTATTGCACCATTTTGGGTTGCATCAGGAACACTTGTAACGGGACATTTTTTGCGCTCCTCGTAGCAGTTAGTCATTTTGTTCAATGATGATGAGATTCAAACCGCTCAGCGGTTCCATCACCACCTTGAGCCGCTGGGGTCCACAGGATATAACGCACTATTAGAATTTTCTCGGAGAAAGCAATAAGCATAGTCCCCACATACGGCAATCTCTGTGTTTATAATAAGTGGCCTGCGCAGACTCACCTGAGCGCCTTGCTGGCGGGCTGCTCGACGATGCGCACGTAGGGCGCGTGCGCGGGCGAGCGCGCCATGGCCGTCGCCGCCGTCGCGAACGCCGGGTCCGCTATCGATATTGCCTCAACTGGAACAAAATCACGCTTTTAGATAAAAGTAATAACAACAGCCATCAATGAGATTTAACTATCTTATACAGTATTCATACAAATTTGCGCAACTGAGTGGTTACAACTTAGAGTATACATAAGCAAGCTATAGAGCGCGCGTATCACTCAATCGATTCGATTCCATAAGTAAGCTCCTAATGCTGAAAACCCAATTCGAACATTTTTATTTTATTGCCCAAAATCAATCTCGCTCGTAATCACAGACGCAACTGGCACAAACGATAACCTATGACTGATAAAAGATGATTTTCAAACCCTATATAGCGCACTTTTTAACTTGCTTATATTGACACTTAGACATTCCAATTCCATTCACAATTTATTCCGAAGCAGGACGCAAAGGACACGTTTCATTTTGTGCCTGGACATGTACGTAGTACGAAAAATATAGGCTTTCTAGGAAAAATGAAATAAATATTAGAAGCAGGGTTACGTGGTTCAAGCATAATGTTTTGTCAGCACTTTTTACAATATAAATGGTAACACTGAAGTTTGTAGGTCACGTTCAGAAATTTACGGCTTCGTCCACATATTCCTCAGATGCTTTCTCTGACTCTGACTGACTGAACACCCTTCTGTTCTGACTTCTGACATTGGTGTACGATTTTTAAAATCTGCGGATATGCCTTGCCTCTTTTACAGGCATAACAGCTGGTTTTCGAGTTTCTTGTCGGACAACTAAATTATTAATTTCAATGGTATGTACATAATCTAGTTTCTGAACGTAAAATGCTCAAAATTGTGCTCGCTTCGCCATGTTGGGTGATTTATGTGTTGCGATTGTTAAATCTGAGAAACTAGATGAACCTCGCAACGAAGGTAAATCGAAGAAAATGTACAATTAGAAAAGACTATGTTTCTAATGACTTATTTATGATATTTAGTACACAGACCAGGTCCAAGCTCCATAGTCCCGTGAAACGTAATGAACGTAAAATGCTCAAAATTGTGCTCGCTTCGCCATGTTGGGTGATTTATGTGTTGCGATTGTTAAATCTGAGAAACTAGATGAACCTCGCAACGAAGGTAAATCGAAGAAAATGTACAATTAGAAAAGACTATGTTTCTAATGACTTATTTATGATATTTAGTACACAGACCAGGTCCAAGCTCCATAGTCCCGTGAAACGTCTCCTTTCTTTTTATCACTTAAATATAACAATTTGTTTTGCTTTTTTATCTCTATATAAATACAATATGTACCTATTACATAAGAAAAATTATGGAACTAGGTCTATAAGTACTGAATAGTTTTAGCAACATATGTAAAAGACTGTTTGTTTCCTAAATAAAATAAAATAAAATTCCATTCGTAATAACTTTGTCCAATGTAGATTTGGTCAAAGAAATTGGAAGACTTCATCAAATGTATAGTATCTTCTGTCATAGGAGAAGAAATGCTTTTGCATAGCACAGCAATTTGACATCGAAATTAGACAAATATAGGTATTTACAGTAGAATTCCGCCGTGACGGAACTGACGTAGCAGCCGGCCTAAGGGCTTATCCCAGCCGGCGTAACCGTCCTAGACAGGGAACATATTGTGTTACGTGTACTTACTAACATCACTAATGTTCAGGTCGGCGCGCTGCTCGCCGTCATTCTGCGCCAGCAGCTGCGTCAGCAGGTCCTCTGCGAACACCGGCACGTTAATCAACACAACAGCACACACACACACACACACACACTATCAGTTACAGCGGGTTAGGTCATCGCGCAAACGACAGCAAGATATAGTAATTATTGACTTTATAAAGCTGATATTTTTTCAATTAGAACAAAAATATTTTATGATAAGAATAGGGTTGCCAACTATACTGTTAAAAACAGTATTATACTGTTTTTTACTACGTTATACTTTTTACTGTTGAACAAAAATAAAGTATACAAAATACTGTTTTCAGCATCATAAGTTACAGTAATGGAGCGCAGCTACAAATAAATCACAGTAATGGAGTTTAAGAACGAATCTGTCAATGTCAAATATTCAAGACCATCAGGTGATCCGTCTGCTCGTTTGCCAACTATCACATAAAAAAAAAAAACATCGCGACTGTCACTCACTGACACAGACATGCGAGTGTGTGCGTTCTCAGAACATAACCTTTTTTTCTTGCATTTAGTGAAAGAGTTTATTCAGTGTAGAATGATATAGAAGAACCACACATTAATGTACTTAGTTATTTTATTAATTAATTATAATATAAAATAAGCAACACAATAAAATAAAGGTAACACGCGAGTTAGCCGATCTGTCAATGTCAGAATGACATTCGGCGACCGCGGGTACGGTCGCGGGTACAGGTGCGTTCCTGACATCCCCCTTCTTAGCGGTATCGCTTGGGTAGGACTACAGCCCGACCTCTTCGGGTTGTCGTCACTGTAGACCTCGGCGTAGGCGCATCCTCAGGCGCTGGTACAGGCAGCGGTGGTACCTCGACAGGTGCTTTCGCGGTCAGCAATGGCGCCTCGCTATGCGCTGGTGCGGGGTGCAACGGCGTTTCTCTAGTCACTGGTGCGGGCCTCTCCAGCGCCTCCCCAGGCGCAGAAAAGGGTCGCGATGGCGTCTCTCTAGGCGCTGGTACCGGCTGCTGTGCAGCAGTCAGCTGCAATGGAAGCTTGGGAGAATCTGTGGAAGATTTGTTAGAGTGCTCGTCTGTTTTGACGTTCCTTGGTTTGATGAACCAAGTATTCCTTCTATATGTAGCTCCATCATGCGTCTTCACAATATAGGATCTTGGTCCTTCCAAAGCCTTGTTCATAATCTTGGCCGGTATCCATTTATGTTTTTCTTTTCTTAAGAATATTGTTTCTCCAGGTTCATAGTTCTTGCTTTCTTTCTTACCCTTATCTGCTTCTTCCTTTTCTTTTTCTTTTATTCTTTTTAATGTTTTTGTAACATTTTTTAATATTTTTGGTGATAAAAGTTTGTTGTTTGTGGGAAGTAGTGTTTTTGTTCTTTTATTCATTAATCGTTGTACCGGAGAGCCCAGGTCCAGCCTTGGTGTGTTTCTATGATGCAGGAGCGCTAGATGCATATCTGTTTTATCTTCAAGACATTTTTTCATTAACGTTTTGGCTTCTTGCACATAACGTTCAGCCAGGCCATTTGATCTAGGGAAATGTGGGCTTGATATTCTGTGTTCGAAGTTCCATTCTTTGGAGAAATGCTTAAACTCGGTAGAATCATATTGTTTTCCTCCATCACTTTGCAATATATCTGGAATCCCAAATGTAGAGAACCAGATTTTGAGCGCTTTGATGGCCACGGAGCTTGTCAAAGTTGCCATTTCTTGGAAGTCAAAGTATCCAGAATAACTATCTGCTATTAGTATATAGTTCTTGTTGTTTAAGTGGAATATGTCACTGGCCACTACACTCCATGGTCGATCTGGAACATTTTGCATGATTAACGTTTCCATTGTGTTATCTTTTTGAATTTTGCAGCAGGCTTTGCAGTTCCGTACATATTCTGTTATATCCTTTGTCATATCAAGCCAGAAAACATGGTCTCTTGCCAGTTTTAATGTACCTTGAATACCCTTGTGGCTGAGATGGCAATGTTTAATTACTAGTGGTACCATAGATGTAGGCACTAGTACTCTATCATTTTTGAATATTATGTCTGAATGTACGCTCAATGTTTCTCTGAATGTAAAATATTTTTTTAAATGGTCTTCTTGTAATTGCTCAATTTTTTCAGGCCATCCTTCCAATATTCTTTTTTTCAAATCCTTCAGTTCTAGATTTTTCTCTGTCTCCTCCTTGAGTTCTTTTATTCTAGGTTTAGTAAATGGAATTATAACACAAATTTCTAGACCCTCAGTATCAGTGTCTTCACCGGGTTGCAAGTTTATGCAGTCTCTGCTTAAGGTGTCTGCTACAAACATTTCTGTTCCTTTTTTGTAAACGATTTTAGGGTTGTATGGCAAAATTTGGTATAACATTCTCTGTAATCTGGGTGGTGCATCTGTAAGTGGCTTTTTACAGATGGATTCAAGAGGTTTGTGGTCTGACTCAATAGTCAGATCTTTGCAGCCCCAAATGTATGTATGAAATTTTTTACATGCTACTAGAATAGCGTTAGCTTCTTTCTCAAGCTGACTATAACCCTGTTCTGTTTTAGTAAAGGCTTTTGCGCAATATGCTATAGGTTTCCCATTCTGAATCATGACACCTCCACACGCATAGCTGCTGGCATCAACTGACAACAAGATCGGAGCCTTCGGATCATAATACCCAAGCGTAGGTGGGTTTTTTAATAACTTCTTTAGTTTTAAGAAGGCTTGTTCTTGGTCAATGTCCCAACACCATTCCACTTCCTTTTGTAATAATTGTCTCAGTGGATGAGTGATATCTGCAAGGTTCTTTATGAATTTTGAAAGATATGTTATTAGTCCCAAAAATCTCTGAAGTTCTTTGACATTTTCTGGTCTTTTTATTTTATTGATGGTCTCTAACTTTTCTGGATGCTGGGCAAGCTCGAAGGCCATGTGTGGTATCGCATCTTCCACAAAGGAATGAATCTTCTTTTTCTATTTTCTTATTTTTTTCTTTATTCTTTATGTATTTTTTGTTATAAGAGACTGCTTCTACTGTTGGCTCATTTTGCTGTTTCATTACGCTTACTTGTAATTTGACTTGCTCCGCTGAGTGGCATATATTTATAGTCTTCTGTAGTGTAAGTTTTTCTTCTGAAAGCAACTTTTCTCGAGTAGCATCACTTTGTATGCCTACTACTATGCGATCTCGTATAATTTCCTCTTCTAGTGATCCATATCCACAGCTCTTTACCTTACTCTTCAGGCCCGTAATAAACTCATCAAACGGTTGACCTTCCTTTTGAACAATTTGATTGAACATGTAGCGCTCATATGTCTCATTGGTCTTTGGCGTAAAATAAGCCGTAAATTTAGATTTGATGAGTGAAAGCCGTTTTCTTTCCTCGTTCGTTAAGTTGAATGTGTTGTAGACGACAGCAGCATCGGGTCCAATGGTTGTCATGAACACTGCCACTTGTATTTCTGCTGCCTTTTTGTCGAGATTTGTAGCTGTGGCATACCATTCGAATTGTTGTAGCCACAATCTCCACGCTGTGGCTACATCTTCCGAATCACTTGTCGTGAAGTACTTAGGCGGTCTGACGCTGTTCACTGACTCCTCCCTGCTCGGGGCATTTTCGTCACTGTTTTTAGACATTATACTTAGTGGTTCACTGTTTCGGCACCATGTAGAATGATATAGAAGAACCACACATTAATGTACTTAGTTATTTTATTAATTAATTATAATATAAAATAAGCAACACAATAAAATAAAGGTAACACGCGAGTTTGCCGATCTGTCAATGTCAGAATGACATTCGGCGACCGCGGGTACGGTCGCGGGTACAGGTGCGTTCCTGACATTCAGTAATGAATGCAAAGTGGCAGGAGGATAGAAATAGAGCAAGTATTAATTTAATAAAAAATGAGCTCCTCATTTATTTTAAATTTAATTAATAATTGTGGTGAGACGTTTGAACTTTTTTAAAAAGACTGTAAATTAATAAGTTGTGCGAGAAGCTCTAAAAAATATGTATTAAAAACATCAAATAAATAAAATACTGTTCGTTTTTCTAAAATACTCTTTAATATTCTTCTTAGACCTAAATATACTTTATTTCTTGTAAAAAAAGTTGGCAACCCTAGATAAGAACCTGCCTAGTGACTGAGGAAAATGAATGTGTTTAGAAGTTTTTTTTTAAATTAATTGATTAACAATTTATGTACGGAAGTTTTGTCTATAGAAATAACAATTAAAATTATTAGCTGAGAGTAAATAGTATATTATTTACTCGAAGTTATTAGCTTTCTAAACTCAAAAGCTGTCTTTTCTCTTTAAAGGCAGTTAACACGATTTGAATTGTTACAAAATTATATGCACATATGTATTAACATATGAATAATTAAAATGATTCATAACCTAAAACCGCAAAACAACCACTGAACCACTTTTATTGATTTTATTTTATGTGGGCACATACTTTTCAATGAATTATTATATTCACGACGCCACCCGAAAACCGCCATGATGCCCCGAACGCGGTTTGTGCTCAAATGTATGAGATGACACCAATACTGCTGACAACTTCCCCCAGCCAGCCAGATAAGAGAGACTATTGGGAACAAATCAGCGAATCAGATAATTGATGATTGATTTGATAACAGTACCTATTCGCGACTTTATTCCGAAATACAGATGGGAACTTTGAACTTTTGAAAGATTTTCCTCAATGGGAAGTTTGGAAGTCTGTTGAGAGAGGAATATAAATGCTAATTCCTACATATTGTAAGGTTTAACAAAATCAGCTTAAGTGCTATTTATTCATGAAACTTAAAAATAGCGAATGTGCGAGCACTCTACATAGCATAAGTGAGGAGTAGCTAGGAACATACCTACACACACATGTGTAATCTACATACATGAAAACTATCCGAAAAGTTATTGTAATCTTTTCCTATGGCAATACAGGGTGTATGTATTCCCTAGGTGTATGTATTCCCTGTGTATACTATCCCCTTATGTATTATCCCCTCATATCCTATTATGATTATCGTTGGACACAACAAGTTGGAAACATAAACAACTGCTGGATAGTTGGAAGCTTAGCAAAGGCCATTTATATCGATCGATAGCAGATCGATAGCAGTTATAAAGAACTCCAATAACTGTAGGTGGTTACCCTAAGTAAGTATACTTCATTCCAATCAAAAAAAAAGCAAAAGGTAAACAAACATAGTATGCAGATGACATTGACATGTGTCAGATCCATAGTAAGTTTGTTTACGTTTTGCTTTTTTTTTATTGGAATGAACCATACTTATGTATATTCAATATTACTAATAAATAATTAAACATTCACAGGCAAAGTGGCCCAAGAGTACGCGTGATACTCATTATCCTTAGAAATTAAAAAAAAGGCCTAGCTCTGTAACTGCACTACTTGCTAAAATTCTGCTTTCCCAAGAAAAAGGACCGTTAGTGAATAGTACATTCGATGCATGTTTTCCTTAAGACAGAAAAATTGCCCAAGAACCAATTACTTGTGGACTGTTTACACAATTTAGCGCCATGTGGACTGTGGCAAATAAATGATTGTAAGCATACAACATAATATATGTAACAGCCAGGTGTTTTAGTCTGACCACTTTTTGAGTAAATAAATTATAATACTGTGTGTTATTTTAATAAATGCATAATATTTTATTTATTATCCATTTATTTTCAGATTACAAGATCCATAAATTGTTAGTAATTATACAAGTGTTATAATATATGTATAAACACTTAAAAGCATTCATAAGTAGGTATAAATTATACTTCAATTACATTATCATTAAGTGGTCATTAACTTTATCATCACGGACAGAAGTTCACACGCTTCATACAGTTATTATGAAGCAACAATGTCTCTTTGTCAAGAAGTGGAAAAAGGTTAAACTAGTTAGTTAAACTACAATATTTTACTGGTTCAGTAAATAAATAAGCTAATAGTAATATGTAATTGTAATAGGTTTTTTCTCATTTACTTTGAGTGACCAAGCTCAGCCAGGAGAGCAAAATGTATTGTTTGTTGTCTTAAAAAAAACAATGTAAGTGATTTACCCTAATATATAAAATATGTGTTCATCATTTGTCTCTGTCATCATCATCACATTTTTCTATTCGTTAATTAAACCAATGATAATATGATTGAGAAAAAATCTAAATTATAAGTGTTATGGTAATTAATTACTGAAGATTCTGAGTAGCTTCTGACTGGGATGTCAAATAAGAGTAGATACCTACCATATAACTAAAAAAGGTAAAATGCAAAAATCTCATAAAATATTTTGATGAAACTTTGCATAAAATTTAAAATTTATAATTCTAATAATTAAAATTTATAAAATTTTATAAATACAGGCCCCATACAAAGACAGTTTTTGTTTACAATTTCCATATGTACAGTTCATTCCAATCAAAAAAAGCAAAACATAAACAAACTTACTATGGAACTGACACATGTCAATGTCATCTGCATACTACGTTTGTTTGCCTTTTGCTTTTTTTAGATTGGAATGAGCTATAATATATTTAGGCCTTTGTACAAAAAAAGACTAGTTTTATATACCTATAAATAATAAAGTTAGTGCAAGAGATGTGCAGGTATTGAGAAATTATTAATTATACCTTTACCATTGTGTTGATAACAATTGTATGAGGAAAACAGCTACTACTGCAAGTAGTTGTTTACTTTAAAATCTGTTTTGATGTTTAAGTTAGCAATTCATGAGTACCACAATATGTAAACATAGGTGGGTAATGCAAGCATAAATAGAAAATGGTCCAACATCAATGAAGTTATTTCATTACTGAACTCACTTTTTTATAGTGTGGCATTATTCCAATAGATCCAATCGAATAATAATAGTAATAGTGTGAAAAATGTGAAATTGTGAATTAAACAGTAAGAAGCACTGCTTACTATTAGAAACATGAAATAGTTATACAGGGTGTTAAAAAAAGTGTGTCTGAGATTTTAAAGGGTTACTCAGATCAAGCATAGAATATGGGAAAAAAATATTTAAAAAAAATGATCTATAACTTTTTTTCCAGTTTCCCATACTAGTGAATCAAGAATTTGTACGGGAAACTGAAAAAAAAGTTGTAGATTGGATTTTTTTTATAGTTTTCCTGTATTCTATACCTACTTGATTCTGAGTAACCGCTTAAAATCTCAAACGCACTGTTTTAACCTGTATATATACTATAAAATTTAATGATGCTTGTATGAATTTTTCAATGCAAAATGACCTACATACTGAAATACTTATGACCAAAATAAATAAAGCGCTGCAACTACACCCACCAATCACCGACATACAGCACATTCATGCTAACTTTCCGCCTTCTAAATATAGTTGCAACATACTACTGGCTGGTATAACAACATAAATAAATAAGGAAAAGTTCTTATTAGATTTTCAATCTTTTTGGAACAGACTTTAAAAAAATAAATCATAGCAGACATTCTCCATGGACACATAGTGGCCAGGTGTATTTATAGAAATAGTCTCAACCGATCACTGACTATATTGCTGTAAGCTGGGTTCTAAGCAGCTGGCCGGGAGTGCTGCTACAACAGTGCGAGGCGGACGACGGCTCGCCGCGAAGTGCTGTGCGACCAAACACTCGTGCAACAGGTGTCTCCCAGGGCCTGAGAGTGGCATGCATTCAGTAACATTGTTTACCTCCACCGTTGTCCATAGCAATTTTTTTATACGCGTCACGTTGCACGACGCCTTGGAGAGCTGCTTCCGCGAGCGGAACGACAATATCACAGTTTTAACTTCGTCATTGCACTCCCATCACACGCCGCGGTTTAGAGTCTGTTTGGAATTATCGCGCACAAGTCTCAAGTTTTATTTATTTCCGAAACTAAATGCACACACGACAGACACCACAAATTGTAAACTAAAAACGTACCTCCATGGGCATGATCCTAAATAACTGTCTCCTCGCTCGTCCAACAAGTTATTTATCAAGGTCTCGGCTCGCTCGCAGCACACTTCAACGATCTGGACGGAGACAGGTTATCGCGTAATGACACTGTTATCTTCTAAAAACACTGATCACAATGATTTTTATTGCAATATCTGGCAGTTACTAAAATTAATAGTAAAACAACGAAGTTGAACACTTGTCGAAGAGTGAACGTCAAAAATTTTTGATAAAAACGTTTCGGTGTGCGTATCAACCGAATAGCACACGATGAAAGACTGACGGTGATTGGCCCGATTATGTCACATGGCCGCCGGTGTGACGTAGCCAGACATGGCGCATGCGCACGACGAATTTATAACTTTTAGCGCAAGTGCGAGGGAGAAAAACGTGTAGTGCTATCGCAAGTTGTGTTTCCCGCGCTTTTGCAAAATGAAAATGTTATCGAGCTATATACCGACACCGCTCGCTCGCTCCACAGGAAAACGCGTTCAATGGGAGCCGCCGATTTTGAGCGACTGCCGGAGACAGCGCGCGGCACGCACACGCCTGAGTGCGAGGTAGTCGGGAAAGCCGATACCCGGTAACTTTTATAATCGTCTAGATCAGGGCTTCGTTCACAGGCATAGAGCACAAAATACATATATACAGAAGGTCCGCTCAATACGCTCACTAAAATCCTAAGCATATACATGCTTATAGACGTACACGGTCGTTGTAGGCAAGATCACGTACTGTGCGATCGTGACCTTGCCTCGAACCAGTGCCGTAAATAGCCTTTTTTGCGCCCTGTGCGAGCTTCTATAACTGCGCCCTTGTTTTTTTTTAGATATTATAGGTACCCTAGAGCAGTGTTTTTCAACCTGTGGGTCGCGGTGGTCGCGAATCCAAAATCAACCCTGTATGTTTATGGCCCTAGGAGGGTCGCAAGAATTTTTCTCTTGTAAAGGGGTCGGGTATTAAAAAAGGTTGAAAAACACTGCCCTAGAGCAATGCTATGTATAGGCCTACTGTATTTCATTAAGGGTGATAAAATAAAACTAGGCGTTGGTGGACCAATTATGTAATATTTTGCGCTGCCAAAAAAATTAATAGACGTTTCTGAAGATACTGGCATGTAGGTACGTATGTGTTGGAATCGAGCACTAGGGGCGCAGTGGAAACTTATCAGGAGCAAACCGAAAAACTAATAGCCCTGCCTGGTCTGGCCATTCTTGCGCCTCCCAGAGTCTACGCCCTGTGCCTGGGCACCGGTGGCACCGCCCTATTTACGGCACTGCCTCGAACGATCGTATATTTCTATAAGCATGTATATGCTTACGATTTTAGTGGTTTGTATTGAGCGGACCTTCTGTGTCTATTTTGTGCTTAGAACGCGGTTGTTAGGTTGTTTCTAGGGTTCCGTAGCCAAATGGCAAAAAACGGGACCCTTATGGATTCGTCATGTCTGTCTGTCTGTCTGTCCGTCCGTATGTCACAGCCATTTTTTCCCGAAACTATAAGAACTCTACTGTTGAAACTTGGTAAGTAGATGTATTCTGTAAACCGCATTAAGATTTTCACACCAAAATAGAAAAAAAACAAAAAAAAATCCTTCGATCTCAGTAGATCCATTAAGTAGATCCATAATGGATCTATCGAGTTATTTATTTCTCGTTAGATCTGTTTATACATTTGACTTTAATGTTTTAGATTCCGGGGGTTCCCCATACTTAGAACTGAAACTCAAAAATTTTTTTTATCAAACCCATAAGTGTGGGGTATCTAGGGATAGGTCTTCAAAAATGATATTGAGGTTTCTGATATTTTTTTTTCTAAACTGAATAGTTTGCGCGAGAGACACTTCCAAAGTGGTAAAATATGTGTCCCCCCCCCGTAACTTCTAAAATAAGAGAATGATAAAACTAAAAAATATATATGATGTGCATTATCATGCAAACTTCCACCGAAAATTGGTTTGAACGAGATCTAGTAAGTAGTTTTTTTTTAATACGTCATAAATCGTAAACCGCAATTTACCTTTCATTCAATCAACTCAAATATAAAAATAAAACATTTAACATTTAATTTCATAAACACAACGAACTACAAGAACTTTTATATTACGTTACTTGCTGCTACGGAACCCTTCATAGGCGAGTCCGACTCGCACTTGGCCATTTTTTTAACTTGCTCTTAGGTTCGGAACGGCAGGGCGGTTGTTTTATGTCAATTGATTTTGACAACTTTCCTAAAACTTCATATCTGACATTGTTCTATACATTTTGACAAATGCAAATGTCAGATAACTGTCAGTCAGAGCGTTTTCCAACCATCGATGGTTGGAAGGTTGCAACCGACGTAGGTTCGGAACGCGTCAGGGGACGTCTTACCCACGTAGTGTTATATTCTCTTTGTCTTACCCGAAAGTTCGGAACGACGTTAGAGTGAAAAGTTGCGCTCGGAGTGTAGGTTCTGAACGCGGCCCAGCGGTTCCCAAAGGTGTTCCGCGGTTCCCAAAGGTGTTCCGCGGTTCCCAAAGGTGTTCCGCGGAACCCTAGGGTTCCGTAGGAGGGTCACAGGGGTTCCGAGAGTAAGCCTTATTGACGTAGCTACCTACATAAGAAACACCAGTTCGGTATATTTCGGAACCGATCTCTGCAACACATAGTATTCTTACTGTTTCGCGCATATCGCACATTGTAGAAACGTGGCCGGTAGAAACATAGAGCGCACAAAAATTCCAATCATTACATTCAAATTTCATGCTTAAATGAGTTTTGGATGGGATTTAAATATAAATATTTCCTTTGGCGAGGTAGAGTTCCGGCAAAAAATGGTGGTTCAATTAGGGTTCTACAGCAAGAAAAAAATGGGAACCGCTGGTCTAGATGGTTGCTTACCTACTAATCGAAAAAAAAAAACGACTAGTAGGTATACTTACCTGCTTAGTTTGTTTTTTTTTATTAGGAAATTATAAAGTCAGTCTTCGTTAATAACTCTTTTTACATGTTTTTAACATGCAGCAGATACCTACTTTACTAAATATAAAAGATAAAATTATGCTTTTTTCAAGAAAACACAATTATAGTTTACCTATCATCCCTAAAAGTAGAACTCGAAAACTACTGAACCAATTAAAAAAACAACTTGTGTTGGAAACCGTAAGTGCAACATAAAAATATCTATTTTAGCTATTGGACACATCTCTAACAACTTCCGTTTCCTAAGCTTTGAGACTTTTCGTTCTCACTCTAATCTCTACCAACATAACTGCGCTAGCCAGCCTGCTAGAATATTAATTACTAATATTATTAAAATTGTTAAAATTACATAAAATATTACCAAATACAGCCCACTATATTTAACTACTTGTGCAGTATATTATTTCTATAAGAACCCAGCGCGTGCTGCACACTTAGATCTACCGCGATGAAACCTATTAAAAAAAAAAAACTCATTTAAATCCGTACATTCCTTTGAGAGCTACGGTGTCTGCTAGAGACTAAAAAATCTTCCTTCACATTATAAAAAACCGGCCAAGTGCGAGTCGGACTCGCGCACCAAGGGTTCTGTTGATATAAACTTGGGATTGAGAGATAACTTTGCCGTTGGATAAATGCTGTCCAGTCCCCACAGGTACATCGACATAGTTCGCGGTCAATTTTCCAACTAAAGATTTTTTTTATGTAACTATTAATTTACGGTTTTCGGATTTTTCCAGGGGCACCGACTTAATAAAAATATTGGGGGGGCTAGGGCGGAAAAAAAAATTATTTTCGCTTTTGTGATTATCGTTGAGGGGCCGCAATTTGCGAGCCCCAAGCCACACCAGTATTTTAATATTAAAAAATGGGGGGGGGGGGGCTCAGAACAATCGGAACCTCTTTCCAAGATGCGTAACACTATGTATAGGGTCCTTTGGAAATATATTTGAATAAATCTGAAAGTGGTCAACTGAGTCCGCGGGTAAGTAGGTATACCCGAAGGCCTTCTACTTATAAAATTGATAATTTTGTATGAGAATTCAACATTTTTTTTCAAGTTCTTTGGGGAAAGTTATTAGTTTCACGAATAGAAGCGACATCAAAAATTTTCCAGATATAAAACCAGGCATTTGTTCCTCTTCTGGCTGGATGATGATGATATGACGATATCAGAATAACAAAGTATACAAATACAAACTAAATTATTATTTTGAACAAAATGACTCATCTCAGAGTACGCAGGACATACGAAAATACGCAGAGCCTTGCTGAATGAATGAGTCACGCTCACGCATAGTGGGAGAGGGGGCACGGGTGGCAGGGGCGGAGGGTTTCAGGGGCACGGAGGCTCAGAATATTTTCAGAGTTTCGGTTGTGAGTCACCTGATAGATACGCATTAATTTTATAACGTATTTACCGACTGCCACAAAAAGGATATTTATTTCTTTAGCTAAACCTAAATTACCTTGACAAATTCCGAGTGTGAATTGCCATAAGATAATAAAGATGACAATATAATTTTGAATACCTACCTATCATTAATATATCAATCACATCGTGTCTAAACTTTTAACTGTTGTTACTCGTTAAAATAACAGCGCCAATAGTTCGCATTTTAAAATCGAATGTTTTATTTACATTTAAAAATAATAGATCTTTAAAAGAACGCATTCAAATCGGTCCACCCATTGATAGCCACGACACCACATCACATTTCATGAGTCGCGAAGCGAGCATCTAACGAATAAAAAGAAATCTAAAAACAAATGGTTTTCGACTTTTGGTCATCGTGACAATTTCGTCATTCTCATCAATGTATGCAGTCACCCGATTGTCACTATTGATCAGCTATTGATAGTCGCTACGTCGCGTCGTAGTCGTCGTCGCATTTGGACGAAATGGGAGTAACGAAACTGTCACGGAGACAGAAATCGCTTGTTTACGAGTCTAGGTAGGTACTATAAAAGTTAGTTAGCGGGTTTAACTCTACATTTGGAAATCGTACACTATGCTTTAGTTACAAAACCACAAATACCTAAATGTCTATGAATTTGGTCACACTTCTCCATACCTTTTAAGCTCAAATATTTGGTCCTTCGATCCGGAAAATCCAGCGTCTTCCGTGTCTAAACTCCAGCTTATTTCAACGTAGTGACACCTGCTCCAGCCAAATGTAGCTCTATGTAACTACTACGTTCAGCACTAAGCAGTGTGGAGACGTAATGGGCCGTTAACAATGCAGAAGATATTGATCCCATGGACCAATGGGAACCTGGTACGTTTATCATGACCATGGCCTTGAGACTCTCAAGTTGAGAGTACTTGTGTATTTTAATTGACCATTAATGTATCGCCTGAAGCAGGAAAATATTTTATGTAAATAAGTACCTACTTCCACACCGACCGGTCCTGTGCGGCTCGCATCCAGCGGCTTCCTGCAACCTTTACCAGGTCGTCGGTCCACCGAGTCGGGGGCCTGCCCACACTGCGCCACCGGTCGGTGTGGAAATCCTTGGGGGAGGCCTTTGTCCAGCAGTGGACGTCTTTCGGCTGATAGATAGATAGATAAGTACCTACTTAGTTACAAATAACAGAGCCCATATTTTGGTATTTGTAGATGTTATAAAATAAAACAATTTGTTAAAAGGCAACGGAGACTGTATTGCTAAGACGACATCTTGACATAGACAAAACACCATAGATAATGTAAACCTAGATAGGATGTAGTACAGGCAAAGCTAGCGGGTAAAGCATAGGTAGATACACAACATCTCCCTTCCAAAATGAACATTACAAATGTTAAAACATCTCTATCTAAGTATTAATTAACACAAGTATAATTAAACACATAAAATAAGAAAACATACACAAAGAAAACAATTTTAGAGATACAGCCTTTTAGGAGGCTTTACTACTCTTCCACATCTAGTTTTAGACAAATCTGAACGCCTAGATACAGGTAGTGCTGAAGGTGGCCTGTGCCTTATTTTAGGTGCCATTGACTGCACAGGAAATGAAGTTGAGGTTAATGAAGGCGGTGACTCAATAATACTACACAATACATCTTCATCATAAGTCCTATCATTAGCATTATAATTAGTACCAGATCTTTTAATTTGTGAAGTATTTCGCCTTAAGGGCTTCTCATTACTGTCTCTTTTAATCCAAAAAGATCTTGGTTCAGGACATTCTTTCAAAATTTCAGCTTTTTGCCATACATTATTATTATCTTTATACACAATCTTATCTCCCTTCTTGTATTTTTCAATTCTTTTCCTAGCTCTACTATCATGAAATTGTTTTACTATAGATTGCTTAAGGCACAATTGTTTGTAAACATTTTGAATTTTAGGTTTTAAAACTTCAAGTGTACAAGGTGTTGTTCTCATTAAACGACTATTCAGTATCTGTGAAGGTGAAATATTCAACCAAGACAATGGAGTGTTATTATAGTGCATTATCCCCTCTCTATAGTCAGTAGAATCATCTTTACATTTTTTAAGAATCATTTTGCAGATATGAACCGCTTTTTCTGCCATTCCGTTACTTCTAGGATATCTAGGTGTAGATGTGGTCAGTTTGATATCCTTGGATTTAAAATAGTTTTTACATTCATATGAGTTAAACGGAACATTGTCAGCACATAACTCCATAGGATAACCAAACCGAACAAACACATCTTGTAGGACATCAATAACACAAAAAGCAGACTTATTTTTTAGAGGAAGTAACTCAATCCAGTGAGAAAAGTAGTCTACAACCACTAAGTAACTTTTGCCAGTGAAATCCAGAATATCACTACCAACTTTTAGGAATCTTTCTTTAGGAATTTTGTGTGGCAGTAAAGGTTCTTTGTAATTATCTGGACTGAATTTCTCACATGTCCTACACTGCATTACATAATTATAAATATCTGTTCTCATGTTAGGCCAATAAAACAGTTTCTTAGCTCGACTTATACATTTACTTATTCCATTATGTCCCTTATGTACTATACCAAGAACATAGGATTTTAACGATTTCGGTACTATTATTCTATCACCAGTAAAAAGCAATCCCTCCTGTGAGTAAATAATATCCTTAAATTTCTCAAATGGTTTACAATCTTTGGATAACTTCGATGATACCGGCCAACCATGGTAATAAGAATAACAGATTTTGCTCAACACCTGGTCATTACTAGTTTCAGTTCTAAACTTAGATTTTATTTCTGGTGACATGGGTAAGTATTTAGATACAGTATGAACCATATGCAACATCTCGTCATCATGCTCAGTAACATCCAAGCTAGCCCTCGAAAGCATATCAGCAAAATGTACTAATTTTCCAGGCACATAATATACATTTAAGTCATATGCTAACAATTTTATTCTTAATCTCTTTAATCTGGTAGAACCTAGTTTATTAATGTGTTTTGACATTATGGGAATAATTGGCTTGTGATCTGTTTGCACATCCACTTTTAAACCATAAATATATTTATGAAATTTCTTAGTACCAAAATGAATCGCAAGCAATTCTTTTTCGGTTTGTCCGTAATTTAATTCTGCATCATTCATTGTACGTGAAGCACAAGCAACTAATTTCAACATGCCCCTATCATCTTGTTGAAACAAACAACATCCTAAGCCATTTTTTGAAGCATCACACTGAAGGACAATTTTTTTATTAGAATCAAAAGGGCATAACGCAGGAGTTTTACATATTATTTCTTTTAAGGTTTTAAATGCTTCATCATGTATAGGCAACCATGTAAACTCAACACTTTTTCGCAATAACTTGCACAGTGGTGCCATAATTTCAGCCATATCAGGAATGTACCTACGAATATAATTAAATGAACCTATGACACGCATCAGTTCCTCTCTGTTAGTAGGGGTTTGAAGTTTCAGTAAGGATTCTACCCTATCCTTATCAATCGACATACCATTCTCATCAAATATTTGACCAACATATTTTACTTGTCTTTGTTTATATTGTAATTTATCTTTATTAAATACTATGCCTAACTCTTTTGCTTTTCTCATCACATTTGAGAGAGCCTCATCATGTTCAGATTCATTGGAACCCATGACAAGAATATCATCAGCCCATATAATGACATTTGACAGCTTCCCGAAGTGAGATTCTAGTACATCTTGGAAGAGCTCCGGGGCATTCATCAAACCATAAGGTAACACTTTATATCTATAAACACCAAACGGTGTTGCAAAGCAGCACTTCCATGATGACTCCTCGGTGAGCCTCAGATGATGAAAACCTTCAGAAAGGTCCAAGACACTAAAATACTTTTTATCCTTTAATTTGCATGCCAAATCTTCAAGAGTTGGCAACAATTTGGGCTTTTTGACAATATATTTATTCAGATCAGAGGGATCTAGACACAGCCTAATTTTCTTATTCGGCTTCTCTACTAACACTAACCTATTAACACAAGCTTTTTCATTTATACTTTCAACTTTTACAATTGCATCTCTATTTGTTAGTCTTTCAAGTTCCGTTTTTAACGGGTCAAGTAATACATTAGGTATTTTATTAGATGGATAGCATATCTTATCCTCTATGGCTGTGGTAGGTATCTCAAAGCTTCCTGGGATTCTGCCAGTGCCCTCAAACACTTCTTTATTTCCATTTATAAATTTATCTTTCAGCTCTGACTTTTCAGTTGTAGAAGCAACATGTACTCTTTTAATTAAATTTAGTGATATGCATCCAGGCAGACCCAGTAACATTGAGTTACACTCCACTACAACAAAATTTTCATAACATTTATTCCCGTTATACTCACATAATAGATTTACCATCCCTACAGGATCCACTTTATTACCTTGAAACGACTCTAATTTTATATTTGTTTGCAATAATTTTAAATTTAAATTTTTATTTATTTTTTCAAATACTTTTTTGGGCATAATACTTATCTCAGCACCAGTGTCTAGCTTACATTTTACCACATTGTTCTCAATATTTATGTTTTCGTGCCACTCAACATTAGAACCACACACTTTTTTCACAGAACCACAATACATGTCATCAGAATCATTGGATTCAGAATTTTCTTGCACAACACTTATCTTCTTCTGTGTACGCACTCTACAACTCACTGCATAATGATTGAGAAGTCCACATTTGCTACATGCCTTGCCATAAGCCGGACATTCACGCAAACCATGTTCCGTCTGACATCGATTACATCTGAATATCTTCTTCTCTTTTGTTTTAAACTTCTTCTTACTATTTCTCTTCTTTCTAGCCTCACACACAGATTCTGTATTTGGCATAGTCATTTCAGTTACTTGTTTAGCAGCTTGTTCTTTTGATTGGCAAAATTTTATCACTTGTTCCAATGTAATACTTTCTGACCTGAGTAGCGCTTCTTGAGACGATTTATCATATATCTTCTGTATGATGTGGTCTCGTAACATTTCATTTTCAGAATTTTTGTAATTGCAAGATTTTATCAATTGTCTACAGTCAGTGAGAAAAACGTCAAAAGGTTCGTCAGCTCCTTGACGTCTTTCATTAAATTTGAAGCGTTCAAAAATTTCGTTGACCCTTGGGCTCACAAAGTTTGAAATAGCCTTTATTACACAGTCATATTTTAATACTTCTGCTTCGGATAAGGGAAGGGTGGACACAATCCTGGCGGCTTCCGTCCCCATCATATTCCTGAGCAAGCTTAGTTTTATCTCATCTTTCGCCTCATTCTTGTTGGTTAGCAACATATAGTCCTCAAAACACGCCAGCCAAAATTTCCACTCCGTGGCGGCATTCATTGATCGGAGATCCACATTGGGTGGTAATTTTACAAATTCAGCCATATTGATAGCCACAATGCCGATATGTAAAACTAAAAACTTTACCTTAAAGTACTTGCTCTGCCTACACTCCCGAGGCTCGAGGTCACCTATTTTGGTTACGCAATTAAATTTTTGCGTTTTACTTCTTAATTAGCGTGATTTTTTTTTGATTTGATAAACAATTTGTTAAAAGGCAACGGAGACTGTATTGCTAAGACGACATCTTGACATAGACAAAACACCATAGATAATGTAAACCTAGATAGGATGTAGTACAGGCAAAGCTAGCGGGTAAAGCATAGGTAGATACACAACAGTAGATAGGTAATGTTTGTTTGAGACTTGAGTATGGTTAGTAAACAACACATTACTCAACAAAGTCAACAGGAAGGGTTTTCGTATCAGTCCCTTAGGCAGGTTAATTTTAACGCCTTCGAGTAGGCTCTACTAAAGCCCATTTATTAATAGAGTTTTTCTTTCTTGACGAAGAATAGCATAGTGATAACTAGGCTAGAAGAAGTCAAGACATTCGACATGGTGGATGCTGAAAGCACGTTCTTTTACGTAATCGGGTTTCAGTTTAGCATTTCCTTTCGCTTGTTCCTTCTCAGTTACATAACTATTGTCCATTCAGAAAGCCGGGTGATTCATAGGCTGGCGCGGCGGCGCGGCGGGGAGGCGCCCGGCCGTCGGCGTCGTCGTCGCCGCGTGGCGGTCGCGTGAGGCGCCACGCGTGCGAGCCATGCCCTACCTAAACGTAGCCTACGTGGCAGCTATCGTTTTTGTGGGTAACTGAAAGAGGCTAATGACAAACGAAGGGTTAGTTTTCGCTCATGATAGGGCTTCACTTATGAACTCTGTCAAAACAACTTTTTGCAAGTGAAAGTATTTGATTTTTGAAATACAATATTTTTTATAGCATTTACGTATTTATTAACTAAGATTTTTGTAGAGAAAAGCAATGTACGTTAATGATTTCGCCAAATACTCGCAGTAAGTTGCCTTTGATTACACGAGGCACCCAATTTCTGGGCTTTTCAGTCAAAAATCAGTAACAACGCGAGTACAAAATAACAAGTGAAGGACTTACACTCACCCTACACAGGACCAGGTCCTTGACACGATGCGTCACACGCCGCACCGGCCGCCTCCGAGTCGCGACGGCTCGAAGGACCAGCGGCGACACCGAACCTGGCGCCCAACCAGGGACTGACGCCGACGCCACACGCAACTCTACCTTCCCATACCTGCTCATTACAGGGCTTGAAGTGCTAAGTGAGGGAGATATTAAAGGGGTAGTATAGTATCTAGGTTGCACAGGGGTTGATGTTGTGCAATATTAATTGTAAATACCATGCACTACCGACCGAGTCAGATTGATCAGTATCTAGTTCCGTAAAGGCAGGGGAATAAGAATTTTGAGTCGAATGTTTTTTCTACAGACTGAGTAAATAGATAGGTACTTTTCTGCTGTTGACAATTTTTATGCAAAAACTTCGAAGATTAATTGTGTTGGTAACGTTAAGAAGTTTTATGCGGAATACAAGCAATAAGTCGAACGGTCAACAAATGAAGTAATCTTGCTGTAAAACTTTTTACTTAGAAATAAAAACTATTTTCAACGTCGCTAAACCTCGAGATCTCCATAAACTTCAAAGTCAAAATTTCAAAACAAATTCGAAACGAAGTCCAACCAAGTCAAACAAATTGCGAACTGTCAACAAGCAGCCGTGTTTTGTGGTGGAATATTGGGATTTTGTCTGTCTTACCGGGAATTAGATCAAAATGCCGGAAAATCTGCCGAAATTGCCGCAGCCAGCGTCGCCCGTGGCCAGGTTCGGAGCCGGCGACATATCCGAGAGGGAACTGTCGAGGGAGAGGCATACACTGCAGACGACTCCTCCTGCGTGAGTATCTTACTCGTCATCATCGTTGCAATAGGAAGACTTTACCACATAGGCCATCATCATCCCCGATATTAGCAATACCTAATGATTAAATACTACGGAGAAATGGTACGTATAATTTGCTAATACATACCTCATAACATAATACGTTGGTAATTTAATTTTATTTATTTATTTGCATGTAATTTTACAGTATCACACCAAAAAATGGTAATGATATTTCTGTTTATGCCGTGGTTCCCATTCCAGATATTCTTATTAAAAATTCAATCTTCTTAATTACTCAAAATAAGTTTATCAGTAAGTTTATTTTTAGGGTTCCGTACCTCAAAAGGAAAAAGGAACCCTTATAGGATCACTTCGTTGTCCGTGCGTCTGTCCGTCTCTCCGTTTGTCAAGACCCTGTTTCTCAAGAACGCGTAGACGTATCAAGATGAAATTTACTTATACCTATATATATATACTTCCCGTATACCTAGATATAGCACAAGTAAAGGGAAAAGTCCGAAAACCAACAATTTTTAGTTACGTCGTCGTATCGTTATCGTTTCGACTGACTTGGTGGCTAAGTGGTTAGCGATCCTGACCTCTGATCCGAGAGTCGTGGGTTCGATCCCCACACAGGGCAAACTTTTCTGTGATGAGCAGAATTGTTTGCTCTGAGTCTGGGTGTATTATATCTATATATGTATGTATTTAAAAGTATATGTGTATGTATATCAGTCTCTGGTTCCCAAGATACAGGGAATCCTAGTTTGGGCCCAGATGACCGTGTGTGATTTGTCCCAGATATTATTATTATCGTTATGTCGTAGGGCAGCCCACCCTCATTACTTTACGACATATATTAAAATTGCGGTAATCTGTGATTCCCAAGTTTGATACTCTCCTTGTAAGCTCCTTGTAAGTGTACAAGTCCCGCGTGGTAGGGACTTTGTACTAGGTAGAAAAAAATATTGACGATTTAAAAGCATGTGTAAAGCATCTACTTAAATAAAAAACATTTTGAGTTTGAGTTTGAATTTGAGTTTGAGCTTACTTTGTTCGGAGTTCAGGTTTGCCTACATTCCGTTAAGGCCATGCAAATCTCGTCTTTAAAAACGAGTTTGTTTAAAAACACATATCATACTGATTGCAGCAGCCCGTGCATCGTGGCCAAATAATATACCTAAACATCAAATATGCAAATTTTCCATCGGTTATTCCCCTTGGTTTCACGTCACACGCACGTTCACCGATGACCACCGTGCATCGGGGCATTAGATCATTAGTGGTTGTAAATAAATTTAAAAAAAGTATTTCAGTCAAATAAGTTGATGCAATAAAGTATATTGAATTGAATTGAATAAGTTGGGTGGAAAGTATTGACAGGTTTGCAGTGCTAGCTAACTACCGCGTCTCGGTGTGCTGTGCAGTGACCTTTACTGACGCAAAATTGCCTATGACGAGTTTGACGTCGTTAGGTTATTTACTCTACGTGATTTAAATAACCCATATTGAAGATTCCGAACTCACGAAGACATATAAAACATGAATTATTCATATACATAAATTGATATAAAACAGCTCGTTTAACCAAGATCCAAATGATCCGTCTATGGGTTTTTTTAGGGAAAGTTCAATTCAATTCAATGTAGAACTTGAAATTGTACATTATTATAAGGAGAAGCCCTAATATACGTGTCCTAACCTATGTAGACACCCTGAAGAACTAAGTACGTATACTCGAAAACATTAACCCTCGCTAAGGCAGTCGGTTAAAAACTATTTTTAATTATAATACTTGTTAATCGCCATTATGTAAGTGCATTGCCTTAGCTAAGCAGAGATACTACAACTGTGCATCCTTGCGCCGAAATACAAAGTAATTAAACGTCTATTATTACTAAATCCTCAGACCAAGGAAACGAACTAAATCACACTTGACATTCAAAAGGTAAAGCGATATTTAATGGAAAACACGCGCGCCGGTGAGTCACGTCATGACGCTCGGATGGAGATGAAAATAATTATATTTAGCATAGGCACAAATTTCCTAATATTTCCTTGAGACAACATAATTTTGCAACACGGTAAGGATAAAACCGCTTCGCTTATTATGTAAATTTTATCGGGTTTTCCGAGTTGAGAGTTCGTTGTCATAAGGTTAATACTCGTACTCGATCACTAGTGGATTATTATTTATTATTAAAATTAGGTACTCCCGAACGTCCTCGTACTCTACTATTTTGAATACAAAATAAAACGATAAGAGTAAAGTAGGTTCGGTAGTAATACTTACAATATACGGAATAGTATTATTAAGCGATCTGGTTTTTCCATGTTGTCCTTTTCTTATCGAATTTTAACCGTGCTTTCACAATAGATAGACGGCGTTTCACTAGAGCATTTAAGACTACCTACAGACGTGTGTAACGTGACCTTAGTTACACACCTACTGATAATCAGGTTTCCTCCACCGCAAATCAAACGGTATAAAACTGTAACCTCAAAAACTCATTAATTCATCGGCCAGGATTTGAACCCGAGGACTGGTTAGGAGGCCCGAGATTTATTGATTTCTTATAGGATACTTACGCCTTTGTTTCCAGCCGGGTCCAGCCAGCTCACCCCAAAAAGCAGCTGTTCTCAGTCCCCGTGAACAAGTTCACCGCCACCAATGGCTCGCCCAGCCCCAACCTGGCCAGGATCCGCAGCTGTCTCGCCGACTATGAGAGCCGAGTCACGCCGTCCAGGCCCGCCAAGATCGGGCCTAAAGCGCAATCCATGGAAGACCTCACGCCAACGAAGAGAATCAGAAGGGAAAGGTACAGCATTTAGCCATTTATTATACCAACTTTTGCAGTTGTTTTAAGTTGATTGATCTATCGACATGTTTTCCGAGATCCACGTTATACAATACTTCCTCCATTTCTAAAAAGACTGAGTCAAACAATTGGAGGACCTCAGGAAACATCTTTAACAAATCTACCTGTCTGACTGCGAAAGCTTAGTCATCACGCCCTTAATCACTTTCTTACGCTATTGATTTCTTACTTAGGTATAAACTTATAGGATTAAAAAAACATGTCGAGTTCGGACAGACAAACACAAATTCACAGAAAGTTACTCCAAAACTTACCCTTGAGTGCGTCAATGCACTTAATCAGCTAGGAAGGCACAACAAAGTCACCTTATGTTGGGTGCCTGGGCACAGTGGCATCAAGGGGAACGAAATAGCAGATGAGCTAGTTAGGAACGGAGCGGAGGCACCAGCTATTGGACCCGAACCAATAGTGGGAGTGCCTCGTTGCATCGGAAGAAGAATGCTGCAGGAATGGGCTAAGGAACAGAGTAGAACACTCTGGGCTAGTGCCCCAGGCCAAAAGCATTCGAAAGCGCTCATATCTGGTTTTTCGCGGGAACACACGTCTAGAGCACTACGACTTATTAGGCCTGGACTTAGGATTCTAGTCAGAACTCTAACTGGCCACTGCAAGCTTAACAAACATCTCTATCAAATGAAGCTTGCAGATACGGACGAGTGCCGATTCTGCCTCGAGGAAGAGGAAACTCCTCTTCATATACTCTGCGAGTGTGAGGCACTGGTCCAAGCCAGAAGCCGATCTCTAGGTGGACCGATGGTAACTCCAGAGGTCATTAGGGAACTCGATCCCAAGTGCATCCTACAGTTCATTAGAACTATTGGCCTTGAGGATATAATTTAACAGGGGCAGTGATCACAATAGATCTACCCAGGTCGCAGTGATCCAATAGGGCCCTCCTTTGGTCCTATACCCCTTTACCCCCAAATATTATTAAATAATAATACTCCAAAAGGTATTATTTGTAAGTTTACTCCCCCGAATCGGAATGCGTATATGCGTACCCGCGCATGCGCAATTGCGCGCATATATGCGCGCGAGCGTAAGGGCGGTAACAGCCCTACTGCAGTGGACAGATGTTTTCCCACACGTCGGGTAGATTGGGTCTGTATCACCAGTGTAAGAGCGGTGTACCTAGGGTGAGTCTGGGTGACGTACTGAAACTTCGGTTAGGTTAACCAACTAATATTATATTTGTAGAATTAAATTCGCGTGTAGATCGAGTGCCGGACACGATCGGACTGTCTGGCAAACAAAGGATATGGCATCACACACAAGCCGTTACAGGTCATACTCTACACACGGGGACAACCAAGTCCGGATTGGTGAAGGTTGCGGGGGCCAACCCCAATTTGAGAAGTTCGCCTCCGAGATGGTTTAACGACTTCCATTTAATTACAGCAGCACCAACGGCTTAACGTTCGTTGCGAAGCACGGAAATGGCCAAGATGCCACTAACAGTAAAACACATCCAGGTTATGACCCTGTCTGTACTGTACCCAGTCAGCCGCACTGAGCCACGACCACTTCAGTATTTGTTAGCGTTTTATCGCAATTTGGCGTTGTCATTGGCTCTTAGGTCGGAGCTGCCGGTGGTGCGGTCGCCCGGGCTGGCCTCGGCGGCGGAGGAGCAGGCGGCGGCCAGGATCTGCCGCTTCATGCTGGTGTGCGCGTGGCGGCGCCGGCGCGAGGACGTGCGCTGCCTCAGGAGGACGCTGGAAGCGCAGGTTGGTGGGAGTGTCGTTGACAACCCATAGCGTCCGTACTGCTAGGATATGGGCTACTTTTACTGAGTCTCGTGTCGGTCAGTCAGACTATATTCTACCGTAGATAAGCAAAAATTGTACATGCACAGGCGTGAAGTTAGAAATGGTGGCTTTACTTTTAATATACTACTTTCCTAAACGCCATCTACGTTATAAGAACTAACCCCAAAACTAGTGCCTACCTTCAAATGGAGGTAGATAGATGTCTTTAACATCACTGAGCCACCACAAAAAAAAAGTATTTGTATAACATTGCTGTAGCGATGAAGAATTCAAACAAAGTCAAAATCAAAAATTCTTCATACAAAAATCATCATCTTATTATTATCACATGGTTGTACGATTATTCACCTCCAGGTGAGCTGCTCCGAGCGGCTGCGCATGCAGGTGTCGGCGCTGAAGTCGCTGCTGGACTCCGACAACGCGAAGGTGCGGCTGGCCATGCGCGAGCTGGAGCGGCTCAAGCAGCTGCTGCGGGACAAGGAGCTCGAGAAGGCCGTGCTCGAGAAGGTAAATAAATAAATATCCGGGATAAATCACACACGGTCATCACGCCCCAAACTAGGATTCTCTATATTATAGGCACCAGAGACTGATCCCTATATTATGGGATACTCGTACATAGACATGATACACCCAGACATAGAGCAAACAAATCTGCGCATCACAGAAATGTTTGACCTGGGTGGGAATCGAACCCACGACTCTAGGATCAGTAGTTAGGTGCGCTAACTACTAAGCCACCGTGTCAGTTAAGTGCCTGAATTTAATAATAATGTTTACAAAAATTCTCAGTATAAAACCAATAAAAGATCAGACGAAATTAAAATACTGGTATTAATACCTACAGTACTCAATCCGTCGATCTTCTCTGTCTCTGTGACTACTTAGCAGAAACTCTGCAACATTCTTCGATTTTTTTTTATTTAAAAAGTTCTCAAGTTCTACAGTGAAGACTGATTGCAGTGGAGCGATGATTAGTGCAGGGTTGCTGATGACTGGTGGTCGAAAATAGGTATAAGTGGCATGCTTTGGGGGAGGCCTATGTCCAACACTGGACTAATACAGGCTAATGAAGATGTATTTAAAAACATGAAAACCTCCAACATGAGCGAGCATACTCTTGAAAATAAAACGTATTAGTAAAGGAAGATATTAATTTCTCGGTTTGCTTAAACAATGCTAATCTTACTTTTTACAGGAAAAGCTTGCTTTAGAAAACGATGTATGTGCAGCTGAAGATAGAGCATCGGAAATGAGTATCGGTGAGAAAAGATTCCCAATATAATGTACGATTTGACAGTTAAGGAAATACAATTTGTACTTAGGTGCTGGTATTCTACATTTCAAGTATCGGCAGGGCGTTTCGACACAATAGCAAAAGTTATAACAAAACCATCGACCTTTGCGCTGCGTGGCGTGGTATGATAGAAGTGTGTTGTCGACGATTTTTTTTTCCACAATTGGTAAACTCTCAGCGTTATCTCAGCTGGTGGTAAGTGAAGATCATCCCGAATATGGAAGCGGGCTTACCCAGATACCGCAACGCAATTGGGAACTGGCTAACTTATCTCCATGACGCTATTTACATTAACCCATTGACCGCCACGCTACTCTTTAACAAATCGTGCCCCCACCGCCAACGTCGGCTCCAGCCGACAAAATAGTATGAAAATCTCAAACCGTCGGTCGAGGAGGGCCGTCAAGTCGTCGGCCCTCGCCGACTGTGGCGCTCATATAGATCTCAAGAATATGGCGCTCAAAGGGCGGGCAAAATGTTTGGCGGACTATCATTTATATGATTTTTTTTTTCCATTTCCACAAGACCAGCAACTGCCTGTACACAATAAGCTATATGTTGCGTGTCAGGGTGGCGCAACTGCCGCAACGAGCTGGAGGGCGCGCGCGCCGCCGCCGCCGCGGGCGAGCACGCGCTGTCGCTGGAGCGCGCGGCCGCGGCCGAGGCGCGCTGCCAGCGGGACCACGCCTACAGGAGGGTATGTGGCTACTGTTGGCACCACCTTGTTGCTTGTATGGAGCGGGCAGTCATAGCCCGAGGAACGAACCACCACTGCTGTTATGTAACTACGGCTATTGAGTAATCTAATAATATTATGTGATAGAATCAGAAATGAGGAGATACGTAGATCTAAGGTAGCTCGATATATCGAGAATCCCAGAATCGCTAAAGAATAGCTTTGGCAGTGGGCTGGGCACATAGCTCGTAGTGCAGATGGCCGTTGGGGCAGTAAAGTTTTCGAGTGGTGACCGCGCAGCGGAAGACATAGCGTAGGCAGGCCGGAAGGCTGATTCGGTGGACCGATGACCTGGTGAAGGTCGCGCGAAGCCGCTGGATGCGGGCAGTGTAAAACCGATTTGGGGAGGTCTTTGTTCAGTAGTGGACGTCTTTTAATAATTATGTAATCTCTAACTGCGGTCTGAAACTAGGTGGCAGGTTACATACGCTGCAAGTTCAGTAATCAGTAGCAATTTTGAAAAACCTATTAGGTCTAATTAATGGCACAACAGGACTGGACGCCGTACGTTAAAGCAATGCATTTGTCCAGCTGGCGCTGAAAGAGGAAGAGTTAGCACAGCGTAAGGAGTGGAGCAACGCCACTCGTGACTACAAAGTTCATACAATATGTTAGAGCAATACTTCTGTCCAGCTGGTTCTGAAAGAGGAGGAGTTAGTTTAGCACGAGGAGCGGAGTAACGCCACTTGTAACTAAAAAGTTCATATCGAGGGTTCACGGGCGACTTGTATTAAGCGACATATTTGGAAATACAGGTAACCTCTACTTTAAAAATTAATTTCTTACAAAATACCTCACAAAAAATTACTTCTGAATAATATTTAAAATATTAAGAATATCGAGAATCTATATAATACTAAGAAGTTAAGTTTTAATGATTATTTTTCTATGAAATATTTTTTTAAATCAGTCTCCTGAACATTTCTAAAAATGTCGCTTAATACAAGTCGCCCGTGAACCCTCGATATGTTACCGGTGTGAAGTTAGCAGCCAAAGTTAGCAGCCGTTATAACCCGACCAAATAAAAGTGTCATCGTAACGACAGAGTAAAAAGCATTGAAAATCGTAAATTAACAGTCATAATAAATCAATAGATCTAGACTTAAAGACTTTCTGGACACCTATGCACAAAAAAATTTTTTTTTTAAAGAAAAATATTCAATGCCAAATTTTGAACTGTTCCAAGGACTGTAGGTCCAAACGACCTACAGCACACGTTAGGTAATATCTTTAGGTATCTACAACATTATTCAGATCTAGACTTTTCGATTTTCTAGATACCTAGGTATAAGGCTGAAATTTTGTTAAAAAAATAATTCATGATCAAATCTCGAATTGTTCCAAGGAGCGTAAGTCCATGGGACCTGTTGTGTTTGTTAGGCAATATCACTAGCCAACTAGAACATTCATTAAATCTAGACTTTTCGATTTTCTTGACACCTAGACGGAAGCTTAAAATTTCATCGGCAAAAAGTGACAAGTCCACATTTAACAAACGAAATGTCCTTGTTCCTGGTGGTGTAGGTCAACCATAACCCATACAAAATCTAGGTAATGGACCAGGCTAGCATATTCAGCTAACTCAGGTAGGCTGTGATTCCTAGATTAGCTCTCAAAAGTTTTCTGCCATTTTCACTGAAACTAGGGTTTCGAAAATGAGGGTCAGAATTTCGACCACTTCCAGGGAGCGTAAGTCAAATTCGCGTTTCAAGTGATTAGATATGGTCTATATGTATCCTAGGCTACCATCAAATCTAGACTTTTCGATTTTCTAGACACCTAGGTATAAGGTTGAAATTTTGTTGAAAAAAATAATTCATGATCAAATCTCGAATTGTTCCAAGGAGCGTAAGTCAATGAGACCTATTGTGTTTGTTAGACAATATCACTAGCCAACTAGAACATTCATTAAATGTAGACTTTTCGATTTTCTAGACACCTAGACGGAAGCTTAAAATTTCATCGGTAAAAAGTGACATGTCCACATTTAACAAACGAAATATCCTTGTTCCTGGTGGTGTAGGTCGACCATAACCCATACAAAGTCTAGGTAATAGACCAGGCTAGCATATTCAGCTAACGCAGGTAGGCTGTGATTCCTAGATTAGCTCTCAAAAGTTTTCTGCCATTTTCATTGAAACTAGGATTTCGAAAATGAGGGTCAGAATTTCGACCACTTCCAGGGAGCGTAAGTCGAATTCACGTTTGGCGTGATTAGATATGGTGTATATGTATCCTAGGCTACCTTCAAATCTAGACTTTTCGATTTTCTAGACGCCTAGGTATAAGGTTGAAATTTTGTTGAAAAAAAATATTCATGTTAAAATCTCAAATTGTTCCAAGGAGCGTAAGTCCATGGGACCTGTTGTGTTTGTTAGGCAATATCACTAGCCAACTAGAACATTCATTAAATCTAGACTTTTCGATTTTCTAGACAACTAGACGGAAGCTTAAAATTTCATCGGCAAAAAGTGACATGTCCATATTTAACAAACGAAATGTCCTTGTTCCTGGTGGTGAGGTCAACCATAACCCATACAAAATCTAGGTAATAGACCAGGCTAGCATATTCAGCTAACTCAGGTAGGCTGTGATTCCTAGATTAGCTCTCAAAAGTTTTCTGCCATTTTCACTCAAACTAGGGTTTCGAAAATGAGGGTCAGAATTTCGACCACTTCCAGGCAGCGTAAGTCAACTTCGCGTTTGGTGTGATTAGATATGGTCTATATGTGTCCCAGGCTACCGTCAAATCTAGACTTTTCGATTTTCTAGACACCTAGGTATAAGGTTGAAATTTTGTTGAAAAAAATAATTCATGATCAAATCTCGAATTGTTCCAAGGAGCGTAAGTCAATGAGACCTATTGTGTTTGTTAGACAATATCACTAGCCAACTAGAACATTCATTAAATGTAGACTTTTCGATTTTCTAGACACCTAGACGGAAGCATAAAATGTCATCGGTAATAAGTGACATGTCCACATTTAACAAACGAAATATTCTTGTTCCTGGTGGTGTAGGTCGACCATAACCCATACAAAGTCTAGGTAATAGACCAGGCTAGCATATTCAGCTAACGCAGGTAGGCTGTGATTCCTAGATTAGCTCTCAAAAGTTTTCTGCCATTTTCATTGAAACTAGGATTTCGAAAATGAGGGTCAGAATTTCGACCACTTCCAGGAAGCGTAAGTCGAATTCACGTTTGGCGTGATTAGATATGGTGTATATGTATCCTAGGCTACCTTCAAATCTAGACTTTTCGATTTTCTAGACGCCTAGGTATAAGGTTGAAATTTTGTTGAAAAAAAATATTCATGTTAAAATCTCAAATTGTTCCAAGGAGCGTAAGTCAATGAGACCTATTCTGTTGGTTAGACAATATCACTAGCCAACTAGAGCATTCATTAAATGTAGACTTTTCGATTTTCTAGATACCTAGACGGAAGCTTAAAATTTCATCGGTAAAAAGTGACATGTCCGTACATGTGTCAGAATTTCGACCACTTCCAGGCAGCGTAAGTCAACTTCGCGTTTGGTGTGATTAGATATGGTCTATATGTATCCTAGGCTACCGTCAAATCTAGAGTTTTCGATTTTCTAGACACCTAGGTATAAGGTTGAAATTTTGTTGAAAAAAATAATTCATGATCAAATCTCGAATTGTTCCAAGGAGCGTAAGTCAATGAGACCTATTGTGTTTGTTAGACAATATCACTAGCCAACTAGAACATTCATTAAATGTAGACTTTTCGATTTTCTAGACACCTAGACGGAAGCATAAAATGTCATCGGTAAAAAGTGACATGTCCACATTTAACAAACGAAATATCCTTGTTCCTGGTGGTGTAGGTCGACCATAACCCATACAAAGTCTAGGTAATAGACCAGGCTAGCATATTCAGCTAACGCAGGTAGGCTGTGATTCCTAGATTAGCTCTCAAAAGTTTTCTGCCATTTTCATTGAAACCAAGATTTCGAAAATAAGGGTCAGAATTTCGACCACTTCCAGGAAGCGTAAGTCAAATTCACGTTTGGCGTGATTAGATATGGTGTATATGTATCCTAGGCTACCTTCAAATCTAGACTTTTCGATTTTCTAGACGCCTAGGTATAAGGTTGAAATTTTGTTGAAAAAAAATATTCATGTTAAAATCTCAAATTGTTCCAAGGAGCGTAAGTCCATGGGACCTGTTGTGTTTGTTAGGCAATATCACTAGCCAACTAGAACATTCATTAAATCTAGACTTTTCGATTTTCTAGACACCTAGACGGAAGCTTAAAATTTCATCGGCAAAAAATGACATGTCCACATTTAACAAACGAAATATCCTGTTTCCTGGTGATGTAGGTCGACCATAACCCATACAAAGTCTAGGTAATAGACCAGGCTAGCATATTCAGCTAACGCAGGTAGGCTGTGATTCCTAGATTAGCTCTCAAAAGTTTTCTGCCATTTTCACTCAAACTAGGATTTCGAAAATGAGGGTCAGAATTTCGACCACTTCCAGGGAGCGTAAGTCGAATTCGCGTTTGGTATGAACAGGTATGGTCTATATAAATCCTAGTCTACCATCAAATCTAGACTTTTCGATTTTCTAGACACCTAGGAATAAGGTTGAAATTTTGATGAAAAAAATAATTCATGATCAAATCTCGAATTGTTCCAAGGAGCGTAAGTCAATGAGACCTATTGTATTTGTTAGAAAATATCACTAGCCAACTAGAACATTCATTGCATGTAGACTTTTCGATTTTCTAGACACCTAGACGGAAGCTTAAATTGTCATCGGTAAAAAGTGACATGTCCACATTTAACAAACGAAATATCCTGTTTCCTGGTGGTGTAGGTTGACCATAACCCATACAAAGTCTAGGTAATAGACCAGGCTAGCATATTCAGCTAACGCAGGTAGGCTGTGATTCCTAGATAAGCTCTCAAAAGTTTTCTGCCATTTTCACTGAAACTAGAAGTTCGAAAATGAGGGTAAGAATTTCGACCACTTCCAGGGAGCGTAAGTCGAATTCGCGTTTGGTATGAATAGGTATGGTCTATATGTATCCTAGGCTACCGTCAAATCAGGACTTTTCGATTTTCTAGACACCTAGGTATAAGATTGAAATTTTATTTAAAAAAAATTTTTATGTTACAATCTCAAATTGTTCCAAGGAGAATAAGTCCATGGGACTTATTGTGTTTGTTAGACAATATCACTAGCCAACTAGAACATTCATTAAATCTAGACTTTTCGATTTTCTAGACACCTAGACGGAAGCTTAAAATTTCATCGGCAAAAAATGACATGTCCACATTTAACAAACGAAATGTCCTTGTTCCTGGTGGTATAGGTCGACCAAAACCCATACAAAATCTAGGTATTGGACCATGCTAGCATACACAGCTAACTAAGGTAGGCTGTGATTCCTAGATTAGCTCTCAAAAGTTTTCTGCCATTTTCACTGAAACTTTGATTTCGAAAATGAGGGTCAGAATTTCGACCACTTCCAGGGAGCGTAAGTCGAATTCGCGTTTGGTATGAACAGGTATGGTCTATATGTATCCTAGTCTACCATCAAATCTAGACTTTTCGATTTTCTAGACACCTAGGTATAAGGTTGAAATTGTGTTAAAAAAAAATATTCATGTTAAAATCTCAAATTGTTCCAAGGAGCGTAAGTCAATTGGACCTATTGTGTTTGTTAGAAAATATCACTAGCCAATTAGAACATTCATTAAATCTAGACTTTTCGATTTTCTAGACACCTAGACGAAAGCTTAAATTTTCATCGGCAAAAAGTGACATGTCCACATTTAACAAACGAAATATCCTGTTTCCTGGTGGTGTAGGTTGACCATAACCCATACAAAGTCTAGGTAATAGACCAGGCTAGCATATTCAGCTAACGCAGGTAGGCTGTGATTCCTAGATAAGCTCTCAAAAGTTTTCTGCCATTTTCACTGAAACTAGAAGTTCGAAAATGAGGGTAAGAATTTCGACCACTTCCAGGGAGCGTAAGTCGAATTCGCGTTTGGTATAAATAGGTATGGTCTATATGTATCCTAGGCTACCGTCAAATCAGGACTTTTCGATTTTCTAGACACATAGGTATAAGATTGAAATTTTATTTAAAAAAAAATTTTATGTTAAAATCTCAAATTGTTCCAAGGAGAATAAGTCCATGGGACTTATTGTGTTTGTTAGACAATATCACTAGCCAACTAGAACATTCATTAAATCTAGACTTTTCGATTTTCTAGACACCTAGACGGAAGCTTAAAATTTCATCGGCAAAAAATGACATGTCCACATTTAACAAACGAAATGTCCTTGTTCCTGGTGGTATAGGTTGACCAAAACCCATACAAAATCTAGGTATTGGACCATGCTAGCAAACACAGCTAATTAAGGTAGGCTGTGATTCCTAGATAAGCTCTCAAAAGTTTTCTGCCATTTTCACTGAAACTAGAAGTTCGAAAATGAGGGTCAGAATTTCGACCACTTCCAGGGAGCGTAAGTCGAATTCGCGTATGGTATGAATAGGTATGGTCCATATGTGTCCTAGGCTACCGTCAAATCTAGACTTTTCGATTTTCTAGACACCTAGGTATAAGGTTGAAGTTTTGTTAAAAAAAAATAATTATGTTAAAATCTCAAATTGTTCCAAGGAGAATAAGTCCATGGGACCTATTGTGTTTGTTAGACAATATCACTAGCCAACTAGAACATTCATTAAATCTAGACTTTTCGATTTTCTAGACACCTAGACGGAAGCTTAAAATTTCATCGGCAAAAAATGACATGTCCACATTTAACAAACGAAATATCCTGTTTCCTGGTGATGTAGGTCGACCATAACCCATACAAAGTCTAGGTAATAGACCAGGCTAGCATATTCAGCTAACGCAGGTAGGCTGTGATTCCTAGATAAGCTCTCAAAAGTTTTCTGCCATTTTCACTGAAACTAGAAGTTCGAAAATGAGGGTAAGAATTTCGACCACTTCCAGGGAGCGTAAGTCGAATTCGCGTTTGGTATGAATAGGTATGTTCTATATGTATCCTAGGCTACCGTCAAATCAGGACTTTTCGATTTTCTAGACACCTAGGTATAAGATTGAAATTTTATTTAAAAAAAATTTTTATGTTACAATCTCAAATTGTTCCAAGGAGAATAAGTCCATGGGACTTATTGTGTTTGTTAGACAATATCACTAGCCAACTAGAACATTCATTAAATCTAGACTTTTCGATTTTCTAGACACCTAGACGGAAGCTTAAAATTTCATCGGCAAAAAATGACATGTCCACATTTAACAAACGAAATGTCCTTGTTCCTGGTGGTATAGGTTGACCAAAACCCATACAAAATCTAGGTATTGGACCATGCTAGCAAACACAGCTAATTAAGGTAGGCTGTGATTCCTAGATAAGCTCTCAAAAGTTTTCTGCCATTTTCACTGAAACTAGAAGTTCGAAAATGAGGGTCAGAATTTCGACCACTTCCAGGGAGCGTAAGTCGAATTCGCGTATGGTATGAATAGGTATGGTCCATATGTGTCCTAGGCTACCGTCAAATCTAGACTTTTCGATTTTCTAGACACCTAGGTATAAGGTTGAAATTTTGCGTTAGCTGAATATGCTAGCCTGGTCTATCACCTAGACTTTGTATTGGTTATGGTCGACCTACACCACCAGGAAACAGGATATTGCGTTTGTTAAATGTGGACATGTCACTTTATACCGATGAAATTTTAAGCTTCCGTCTAGGTGTCTAGAAAATCGAAAAGTCTATATTTAATGAATGTTCTAGTTGGCTAGTGATATTGTCTAACAAACACAATAGGTCTCATTGATTTACGCTCCTTGGAACAATTCCAGATTTGATCATGAATTATTTTTTTCAACAAAATTTCAACCTTATACCTAGGTGTCTAGAAAATCGAAAAGTCTAGATTTGACGATAGCCTAGGGTACATATAGACCAAACCTAATCACAGCAAACGCGAATTTGACTTACGCTCCCTGGAAGTGGTCGAAATTCTGACCCTCATTTTCGAAATCCTAGTTTGAGTGAAAATGGCAGAAAACTTTTGAGAGCTAATCTAGGAATCACAGCCTACCTGCGTTAGCTGAACATACTAGCATGGTCTATTACCTAGACTTTGTATGGGTTATGGTCGACCTACACCACCAGGAACAAGGATATTTCGTTTGCTAAATGTGGACATGTCACTTTTTGCCGATGTAATTTTAAGCTTCCGTCTAGGTGTCTAGAAAATCGAAAAGTCTAGATTTAATGAATGTTCTAGTTGGCTAGTGATATTGTCTAACAAACACAATAGGTCCCATGGACTTACGCTCCTTGGAACAATTTGAGATTTTAACATGAATATATTTTTTTAACAAAATTTCAACCTTATACCTAGATGTCTAGAAAATCTAAAAGTCTAGATTTGACGGTAGCCTAGGATACATATAGACCATACCTATTCATACCAAACGCGAATTCGACTTACGCTCCCTGGAAGTGGTCGAAATTCTGACCCTCATTTTCGAAATCCTAGTTTCAGTGAAAATGGCAGAAAACTTTTGAGAGCTAATCTAGGAATCACAGCCTACCTGAGTTAGCTGAATATGCTAGCCTGGTCTTTTACCTAGACTTTGTTTGGGTTATGGTCGACCTACAACACCAGGAACAAAGATATTTCGTTTGCTAAATGTGGACATGTCACTTTTTGCCGATGAAATTTTAAGCTTCCGTCTAGGTGTCTAGAAAATCGAAAAGTCTAGATTTAATGAATGTTCTAGTTGGCTAGTGATATTGTCTAACAAACACAATAGGTCCCATGGACTTACGCTCCTTGGAACAATTTGAGATTTTGACATGAATATATTTTTTTAACAAAATTTCAACCTTATACTTAGATGTCTAGAAAATCAAAAAGTCTAGATTTGACGGTAGCCAAGGATACATATAGACCATACCTATTCATACCAAACGCGAATTCGACTTACGCTCCCTGGAAGTGATCGAAATTCTGACCCTCATTTTCGAAATCCTAGTTTGAGTGAAAATGGCAGAAAACTTTTGAGAGGTAATCTAGGAATCACAGCCTACCTGCGTTAGCTGAATATGCTAGCCTGATCTATTACCTAGACTTTTTATGGGTTATGGTCGACGTACACCACCAGGAAACAGGATATTTCGTTTGTTAAATGTGGACATGTCACTTTTTACCGATGAAATTTTAAGCTTCCGTCTAGGTGTCTAGAAAATCGAAAAGTCTACAATTAATGAATGTTCTAGTTGGCTAGTGATATTGTCTAACAAACACAATAGGACTCATTGACTTACGCTCCTTGGAACAATTTGAGATTTTGAGATGAATATATTTTTTTAACAAAATTTCAACCTTATACCTAGGTGTCTAGAAAATCGAAAAGTCTAGATTTGATGGTAGACTAGGATACATATAGACCATACCTGTTCATAGAAAACGCGAATTCGACTTACGCTCCCTGGAAGTGGTCGAAATTCTGACCCTCATTTTCGAAATCCTAGTTTGAGTGAAAATGGCAGAAAACTTTTGAGAGCTAATATAGGAATCACAGCCTACCTGCGTTAGCTGAATATGCTAGCCTGATCTATTACCTAGACTTTTTATGGGTTACGGTCGACCTACACCACCAGGAAACAGGATATTTCGTTTGTTAAATGTGGACATGTCACTTTTTACCGATGAAATTTTAAGCTTCCGTCTAGGTGTCTAGAAAATCGAAAAGTCTACAATTATTGAATGTTTTAGTTGGCTAGTGATATTTTCTAACAAACACAATGGGTCTCGTTAACTTACGCTCCTTGGAACAATTTGAGATTTTAACATGAATATTTTTTTTAACAAAATTTCAACCTTATTCCTAGGTGTCTAGAAAATCGAAAAGTCTAGATTTTACGGTAGCCTAGGATACACATAGACCATACCTGTTCATTCCAAACGCGAATTCGACTTACGCTCCCTGGAAGTGGTCGAAATTCTGGCCCTCATTTTCGAAATCCTAGTTTCAGTGAAAATGGCAGAAAACTTTTGAGAGCTAATCTAGGAATCACAGCCTACCTGCGTTAGCTGAATATGCTAGCTTGGTCTATTACCTAGACTTTTTATTGGTTATGGTCGACCTACACCACCAGGAAACAGGATATTTCGTTTGTTAAATGTGGACATGTCACTTTTTACCGATGAAATTTTAAGCTTCCGTCTAGGTGTCTAGAAAATCGAAAAGTCTAGATTTAATGAATGTTCTAATTGGCTAGTGACATTGTCTAACAAACACAATAGGTCCCATGGACTTATTCTCCCTGGAACAATTTGAGATTTTAACATAAATATATTTTTTTAACAAAACTTCAACCTTTTACCTAGGTGTCTAGAAAATCGAAAAGTCTAGATTTGACGGAAGCCTAGGATACATATGGAACATACCTATTCATACCAATCGCGGATTCGACTTACGCTCCCTGGAAATGGTCGAAATTCTGACCCTCATTTTCGAACTTCTAGTTTCAGTGAAACTGGCAGAAAACTTTTGAGAGCTTATCTAGGAATCACAGCCTACTTGCGTTAGCTGAATATGCTAGCCTGGTCTATTACCTAGACTTTGTATGGGTTATGGTCAACCTACACCACCAGGAAACAGGATATTTCGTTTGTTAAATGTGGACATGTCACTTTTTGCCGATGAAAATTTAAGCTTTCGTCTAGGTGTCTAGAAAATCGAAAAGTCTAGATTTAATGAATGTTCTAATTGGCTAGTGATATTTTCTAACAAACACAGTAGGTCCAATTGACTTACGCTCCTTGGAACAATTTGAGATTTTAACATGAATATTTTTTTTAACACAATTTCAACCTTATACCTAGGTGTCTAGAAAATCGAAAAGTCTAGATTTGACGGTAGCCTAGGATACAAATAGACCATACCTGTTCATTCCAAACGCGAATTCGACTACGCTCCCTGGAAGTGGTCGAAATTCTGACCCTCATTTTCGAAATCCAAGTTTCAGTGAAAATGGCAGAAAACTTTTGAGAGCTAATCTAGGAATCACAGCCTACCTTAGTTAGCTGTGTATGCTAGCATGGTCCAATACCTAGATTTTGTATGGGTTTTGGTCGACCTATACCACCAGGAACAAGGACATTTCGTTTGTTAAATGTGGACATGTCATTTTTTGCCGATGAAATTTTAAGCTTCCGTCTAGGTGTCTAGAAAATCGAAAAGTCTAGATTTAATGAATGTTCTAGTTGGCTAGTGATATTGTCTAACAAACACAATAAGTCCCATGGACTTATTCTCCTTGGAACAATTTGAGATTGTAACATAAAATTTTTTTTTAAATAAAATTTCAATCTTATACCTAGGTGTCTAGAAAATCGAAAAGTCCTGATTTGACGGTAGCCTAGGATACATATAGACCATACCTATTCATACCAAACGCGAATTCGACTTACGCTCCCTGGAAGTGGTCGAAATTCTTACCCTCATTTTCGAACTTCTAGTTTCAGTGAAAATGGCAGAAAACTTTTGAGAGCTTATCTAGGAATCACAGCCTACCTGCGTTAGCTGAATATGCTAGCCTGGTCTATTACCTAGACTTTGTATGGGTTATGGTCGACCTACATCACCAGGAAACAGGATATTTCGTTTGTTAAATGTGGACATGTCATTTTTTGCCGATGAAATTTTAAGCTTCCGTCTAGGTGTCTAGAAAATCGAAAAGTCTAGATTTAATGAATGTTCTAGTTGGCTAGTGATATTGCCTAACAAACACAACAGGTCACATGGACTTACGCTCCTTGGAACAATTTGAGATTTTAACATGAATATTTTTTTTCAACAAAATTTCAACCTTATACCTAGGCGTCTAGAAAATCGAAAAGTCTAGATTTGAAGGTAGCCTACGATACATATATACCATATCTAATCACGCCAAACGTGAATTCGACTTACGCTCCCTGGAAGTGGTCGAAATTCTGACCCTCATTTTCGAAATCCTAGTTTGAGTGAAAATGGCAGAAAACTTTTGAGAGCTAATATAGGAATCACAGCCTACCTGCGTTAGCTGAATATGCTAGCCTGATCTATTACCTAGACTTTTTATGGGTTACGGTCGACCTACACCACCAGGAAACAGGATATTTCGTTTGTTAAATGTGGACATGTCACTTTTTACCGATGAAATTTTAAGCTTCCGTCTAGGTGTCTAGAAAATCGAAAAGTCTACATTTAATGAATGTTCTAGTTGGCTAGTGATATTGTCTAACAAACACAATAGGTCTCATTGACTTACGCTCCTTGGAACAATTCGAGATTTTAACATGAATATTTTTTTTAACACAATTTCAACCTTATACCTAGGTGTCTAGAAAATCGAAAAGTCTAGATTTGACGGTAGCCTAGGATACATATGGAACATACCTATTCATACCAATCGCGGATTCGACTTACGCTCCCTGGAAATGGTCGAAATTCTGACCCTCATTTTCGAACTTCTAGTTTCAGTGAAACTGGCAGAAAACTTTTGAGAGCTTATCTAGGAATCACAGCCTACTTGCGTTAGCTGAATATGCTAGCCTGGTCTATTACCTAGACTTTGTATGGGTTATGGTCAACCTACACCACCAGGAAACAGGATATTTCGTTTGTTAAATGTGGACATGTCACTTTTTGCCGATGAAAATTTAAGCTTTCGTCTAGGTGTCTAGAAAATCGAAAAGTCTAGATTTAATGAATGTTCTAATTGGCTAGTGATATTTTCTAACAAACACAGTAGGTCCAATTGACTTACGCTCCTTGGAACAATTTGAGATTTTAACATGAATATTTTTTTTAACACAATTTCAACCTTATACCTAGGTGTCTAGAAAATCGAAAAGTCTAGATTTGACGGTAGCCTAGGATACAAATAGACCATACCTGTTCATTCCAAACGCGAATTCGACTTACGCTCCCTGGAAGTGGTCGAAATTCTGACCCTCATTTTCGAAATCCAAGTTTCAGTGAAAATGGCAGAAAACTTTTGAGAGCTAATCTAGGAATCACAGCCTACCTTAGTTAGCTGTGTATGCTAGCATGGTCCAATACCTAGATTTTGTATGGGTTTTGGTCGACCTATACCACCAGGAACAAGGACATTTCGTTTGTTAAATGTGGACATGTCATTTTTTGCCGATGAAATTTTAAGCTTCCGTCTAGGTGTCTAGAAAATCGAAAAGTCTAGATTTAATGAATGTTCTAGTTGGCTAGTGATATTGTCTAACAAACACAATAAGTCCCATGGACTTATTCTCCTTGGAACAATTTGAGATTGTAACATAAAAATTTTTTTTAAATAAAATTTCAATCTTATACCTAGGTGTCTAGAAAATCGAAAAGTCCTGATTTGACGGTAGCCTAGGATACATATAGACCATACCTATTCATACCAAACGCGAATTCGACTTACGCTCCCTGGAAGTGGTCGAAATTCTTACCCTCATTTTCGAACTTCTAGTTTCAGTGAAAATGGCAGAAAACTTTTGAGAGCTTATCTAGGAATCACAGCCTACCTGCGTTAGCTGAATATGCTAGCCTGGTCTATTACCTAGACTTTGTATGGGTTATGGTCGACCTACATCACCAGGAAACAGGATATTTCGTTTGTTAAATGTGGACATGTCATTTTTTGCCGATGAAATTTTAAGCTTCCGTCTAGGTGTCTAGAAAATCGAAAAGTCTAGATTTAATGAATGTTCTAGTTGGCTAGTGATATTGCCTAACAAACACAACAGGTCACATGGACTTACGCTCCTTGGAACAATTTGAGATTTTAACATGAATATTTTTTTTCAACAAAATTTCAACCTTATACCTAGGCGTCTAGAAAATCGAAAAGTCTAGATTTGAAGGTAGCCTACGATACATATACACCATATCTAATCACGCCAAACGTGAATTCGACTTACGCTCCCTGGAAGTGGTCGAAATTCTGACCCTCATTTTCGAAATCCTAGTTTGAGTGAAAATGGCAGAAAACTTTTGAGAGCTAATATAGGAATCACAGCCTACCTGCGTTAGCTGAATATGCTAGCCTGATCTATTACCTAGACTTTTTATGGGTTACGGTCGACCTACACCACCAGGAAACAGGATATTTCGTTTGTTAAATGTGGACATGTCACTTTTTACCGATGAAATTTTAAGCTTCCGTCTAGGTGTCTAGAAAATCGAAAAGTCTACATTTAATGAATGTTCTAGTTGGCTAGTGATATTGTCTAACAAACACAATAGGTCTCATTGACTTACGCTCCTTGGAACAATTCGAGATTTGATCATGAATTATTTTTTTCAACAAAATTTCAACCTTATACCTAGGTGTCTAGAAAATCGAAAAGTCTAGATTTGACGGTAGCCTGGGACACATATAGACCATATCTAATCACACCAAACGCGAAGTTGACTTACGCTGCCTGGAAGTGGTCGAAATTCTGACCCTCATTTTCTAAACCCTAGTTTGAGTGAAAATGGCAGAAAACTTTTGAGAGCTAATCTAGGAATCACAGCCTACCTGCGTTAGCTGAATATGCTAGCCTTGGCCATTACCTAGATTTTGTATGGGTTATGGTCGACCTACACCACCAGGAACAAGGACATTTCGTTTGTTAAATGTGGACATGTCATTTTTTGCCGATGAAATTTTAAGCTTCCGTCTAGGTGTCTAGAAAATCGAAAAGTCTAGATTTAATGAATGTTTTAGTTGGCTAGTAATATTGTTTAACAAACACAATAGGTCCCATGGACTTACGCTCCTTGGAACAATTTGAGATTTGATCATGAATATTTTTTTTTCAACAAAATTTCAACCTTATACCTAGGTGTCTAGAAAATCGAAAACTCTAGATTTGACGGTAGCCTAGGATACATATAGACCATATCTAATCATTTTAAACGCGAATTTGACTTACGCTCCCTGGAAGTGGTCGAAATTCTGACCCTCATTTTCGAAACCCTAGTTTGAGTGAAAATGGCAGAAAACTTTTGAGAGCTAATCTAGGAATCACAGCCTACCTGAGTTAGCTGAATATGCTAGCCTGGTCTATTACCTAGATTTTGTATGGGTTATGGTTGACCTCACCACCAGGAACAAGGACATTTCGTTTGTTAAATATGGACATGTCACTTTTTGCCGATGAAATTTTAAGCTTCCGTCTAGTTGTCTAGAAAATCGAAAAGTCTAGATTTAATGAATGTTCTAGTTGGCTAGTGATATTGCCTAACAAACACAACAGGTCCCATGGACTTACGCTCCTTGGAACAATTTGAGATTTTAACATGAATATTTTTTTTCAACAAAATTTCAACCTTATACCTAGGCGTCTAGAAAATCGAAAAGTCTAGATTTGAAGGTAGCCTAGGATACATATACACCATATCTAATCACGCCAAACGTGAATTCGACTTACGCTTCCTGGAAGTGGTCGAAATTCTGACCCTTATTTTCGAAATCCTAGTTTCAATGAAAATGGCAGAAAACTTTTGAGAGCTAATCTAGGAATCACAGCCTACCTGCGTTAGCTGAATATGCTAGCCTGGTCTATTACCTAGACTTTGTATGGGTTATGGTCGACCTACACCACCAGGAACAAGGATATTTCGTTTGTTAAATGTGGACATGTCACTTTTTACCGATGACATTTTATGCTTCCGTCTAGGTGTCTAGAAAATCGAAAAGTCTACATTTAATGAATGTTCTAGTTGGCTAGTGATATTGTCTAACAAACACAATAGGTCTCATTGACTTACGCTCCTTGGAACAATTCGAGATTTGATCATGAATTATTTTTTTCAACAAAATTTCAACCTTATACCTAGGTGTCTAGAAAATCGAAAAGTCTAGATTTGATGGTAGCCTTGGATACATATAGACCATATCTAATCACTTGAAACGCGAATTTGACTTACGCTCCCTGGAAGTGGTCGAAATTCTGACCCTCATTTTCGAAACCCTAGTTTCAGTGAAAATGGCAGAAAACTTTTGAGAGCTAATCTAGGAATCACAGCCTACCTGAGTTAGCTGAATATGCTAGCCTGGTCCATTACCTAGATTTTGTATGGGTTATGGTTGACCTACACCACCAGGAACAAGGACATTTCGTTTGTTAAATGTGGACATGTCACTTTTTGCCGATGAAATTTTAAGCTTCCGTCTAGGTGTCAAGAAAATCGAAAAGTCTAGATTTAATGAATATTCTAGTTGGCTAGTGATATTGCCTAACAAACACAACAGGTCCCATGGACTTACGCTCCTTGGAACAATTCGAGATTTGATCATGAATTATTTTTTTAACAAAATTTCAACCTTATACCTAGGTATCTAGAAAATCGAAAAGTCTAGATCTGAATAATGTTGTAGATACCTAAAGATATTACCTAACGTGTGCTGTAGGTCGTTTGGACCTACAGTCCTTGGAACAGTTCAAAATTTGGCATTGAATATTTTTCTTTAAAAAAAATTTTTTTTTGTGCATAGGTGTCCAGAAAGTCTTTAAGTCTAGATCTATTGATTTATTATGACTGTTAATTTACGATTTTCAATGCTTTTTACTCTGTCGTTACGATGACACTTTTATTTGGTCGGGTTATAACGGCTGCTAACTTTGGCTGCTAACTTCACACCGGTCGATATGTTAAAGCAATACGGTTGTCTAGCTAGCGTTGTATTATATATATATATATATATATTTAAAAAGTTAGCACGACAAGCAACGCCACTCGTGACTAAAAAGTATGATGAAGCAGCAATACGTTTATTCATTGTCCAGCTGGCGCTGATAGAGGATGAGTTAGCGCAGCACGAGGAGCTGCTGGCGGCGGCCGAGGCGGCGGCGGCTGCGCTGCGCCGCGACGCTGACGACAAGCAGAGGTTGCTGGAGCGCGCGGGGGAGGAGCTCGGCGCTGAGAGACAGTGAGTCGTGTTTTTTTATATTCGATGGTTTCTGCTACAAAGGTCGTAACGTAACTACAAAATGCATTGTTTTGGCAATAGCAATAAGCCATTATTAGCCTTGCCGATACACGAGGGCTACGATGCAATGCCTCTTATGCTGGTAATTACGCATTACTGGAAACAACTGAATGCATAGGTAAATAGCAGGTAATGCATACTGTGTGACTCATCTGGCTATGACTTGGAGTTTTTCTCTAAATAAAACTCTTGTGCTTATTTCTGGATCAGTTGTATGATTATCTATTCGGCGACTCTGCAACGAACACTGACCGTGTAATCACTAGTTGCAATCAATGCCAGTAGAACGTAAATGGAACGAATTCCGAATAGGAATAATTTAAATATTGTTCTGTTTTTTTTATATATTTGAAAAACTCGCTGAAGAGCTAGTAATGCGCGGCTGTAGAGATTACCAGTTTCAAAATACGAATATAGGTTTTTTGTAAGTTCTTATCTTCCCCGCAGAGCCCGCGAGCGCTGCGGCCGCGAGTGCGCCGCCCTCAGCGCGCGCATCTCGCTCGCGGCCGCCGAGACCAGCCTGCTCAGAGGCGTGGTGCGCGAGACGCAGGGCCAGGTGGCGCGCCTGGACGCCGCGCTGCGCGCCACGCGGGAGCAGCTGGAGTGGTGGCCGCGCCCGCTCACCAAGTAAGCTCACCGACACATACTTACGCTGTTTGTTTATGCGAAACCGACTTTATTCGCTCGGGTAAATTTTAAGTACCAAATTTTTTAAATTCACAATTGATAATCCCTTGGCGTCATCTCACCTGACAGTAAATAATGATGATGCCGAAGATAGAAGCGGGATTACCGATTCCCAACGCAATGGGGAACTGGCTATCTTATCTCCATGCCGGAACACATCAATGCTGTTAACATTGATGTTTGGCGACAACGCTTTTAGATAAGATGGTGGTAGCTAACCAAGCGGGCTCAGAAAATGCCCTGCCATCAACCAAATAGTCCTACAAAAAATTTGTCAGAAAGTAATTTATATAAAATTGTAAAACTTTAATTAATCACAAATATATAAACTAAAATACAATAATAAAAAAAACCACCAAGAGGCTTCGTTAGTCAAAGAGTTCACCCTTAGACGTTCCAGATGCAAAAGGTGCCCATCACGCTTGCAGCGTTTCCACGCTGAATAGCGACGGACAACCTTTGCATCAGGAAGGTCCCAGGGCGGAGGTCACCCCCTCTAATTTATATTATCTTCATTGTCACCAACCAATGGAAGTAAATTCCTGAAAGGCATCGTCAGAGCTGCAGGGAGAGGTGGCCAGGCTAAACACCATTTTGAGGGTCAACAGTGAGCAACTTTGTGCTAAACGTGAGCGCCAGTTAACTATCGTAACTTTCTCCGCCAATCCCAGCTTCAGATTTAATCCTCCTGTTAAGATATTCTAAGAAGAGTTTTGTAAAATCTTGTTTATTTATGACGTTATCAGTAGCTTGTTTCCGAGATACTTTACCCTTTGTAGGATGTAGGAAGAAAAGCCATGAAGCGTCAGTGCTAAGCGGTCAGGGTCGTAAGGGTAAATATGTATTTCAAGCAATAACTGAATTGAATAATATTTCATGAACTAAAGTTCTTTATTTTCAAGCAATATACCGTTATTATTAAAACAGGTAAAGATGTAAATATTTACTTTTTTTTACATGCGTCTATGCGTTCTGTTAGTCGGAATGAACAAAAAAATATTTAGCACAACATTACTAATTAGATACTTTTTTTCGTTTGATGTATCGTATGCCAAAACATACGTTTTCTTCAGAATGCTCGGCGTGGCGCGCTCGTGGTTCCACTACCGGATGTCTGTGCCCGAGGCCGTGCTATGGAGCCTGGTCCCCGCGCGCCACGGCTGCTAAATTACAACTACCCGCAATCACGCGCTGCTTGCATCACTATTCGCTCAATGTTAATTGACAGGGTTATACTATGTTATACACGGTAAGTATTTTAGATATTATACAAGGATTTTATAGGATTCAACGCTTAGGTGAGTTTAGTTTTTAATTGCTAATTGAATATTTTAAGAAACTGTTAACTGTAACGACTTATTTTTAATTAATAATAGAAGTTTTTTCAAATAAAAAACAAAATAACTGTTGTCAATTGTTTTATTTTCAGTCTTACATTCCTAATCAACAATTTAACTACCAAATGAATAAATATTATGCTACAAAATTATATTGAAAATTTCTGTCCTAGAGATTAGACCGAACGAAAGTAAGGGCCTGAGACTTAGACCGTGAAAGAGTTCGATTAAATCGAAACGAAATAAAATATTTATAACGAGATCAGCTGAAATTAATCAACTTTCCATAGTCGATTCCACAGATATTTTTATTTCTAATTTTCTAACAGTTGGTTCAACTAGTCAGCAAAACTTATTGTGGGAAATCAAATATTTTGCGCGATTTTACCGTTTGTTCCCCTAGGCTCAACTGCGAGGCTCAACTGGTTGAGCCTTACCAAAAAAAAATTCCCCACGGCACAACTGGTCGGAGATTTGGAGTTGAGTTGCATGAGTAGGAAATTAGTTTCAGCTGTTTTTATATTAGACCTTGCATACCTATACAACATTAATAGTGGTTGTGCAGATTTTTTTTACGAGATTCCTTAACTTTTTCTATTAGATTACATTTTCACTAATAAAATAATGACTGGTATTTAACAATACTTTTACTAATAAAAATAACTATTTTATTAGCATCTTGGAACGGTTTATAAAGACTAGATCACACGTTTGATCGATCTACCGATCGTTCTAATGTGAAATATAATTTGAGAAAAATAATTAAAATATTTAAATGCATTTGAAATGCTTCTAGGTCATATAGTTTGGCAGTTTCACGTTAGGGTCGGTTTACACCGAAACGCTAAGCGACGCGGCGGCGGCGCGAAGATTCTTGAAGGAACCATGATCCAACCATGAACCTCGCGATGCAGTGCTCTGCACTTCGCTTCGCTGTATCCAGTTTAGTGTCAGGCTCTCATCGATATGCGTACTTTTACGGTTGGATATAAGACCAGATGGTTAACTTCGTATCGCCGCATCTCGGTATAAACTGAGCCTTATGCTAAACATATTCGTAGCCTGTAATCTTTGCGTGGTTCGACTAGTAGTTACTAACTAGGCCGCTAAAAGTACAAAAAAAAATACTTACTATATTATGTAAGTAAGGTAAATTAAATAAATAATACAATTATATTTTATTTAAAAATAAATCACAAGAGCTTGCCTCACCGATATATCAATCAATTTTTTCGCGATGGTACCTAGGATTTCTAGTCCTACAAAGGACACGTTTCATTTTGTGCCTGGACATGTACGTAGTACGAAAAATATAGAAAAATGTAGGCTTTCTAGGAAAAATAATTAAAAAAATATTAGAAGCAGGGTTGCGTGGTTCAAGCATAATGTTTTCAATATAAATGCACTTCAGCACTTTTTACAATATAAATGGTAACACTGAAGCTTGCAATAGTAGGTCACGTTCAGAAATTACGGCTTCATCCACATATTCCTCAGATGCTTTCTCTGACTCTGATTGACTGAACACCCTTCTGTTCTGACTTCTGACATTGGTGTACGATTTTTAAAATCTACGGATATGCCTTGCCTCTTTTACAGGCATAACAGCTGGTTTTCGAGTTACTTGTCGGACAACTAAATTATTAATTTCAATGGTATGTACAAAATCTAGTTTCTGAACGTAAAATGCTCAAAATTGCGCTAGCTTCGCCATGTTGGGTGATTTATGTGTTGCGATTGTTAAATCTGAGAAACTAGATGAACCTCGCAACGAAGGTAAATCGAAGGAAATGTACAATTAGAAAAGACTATGTTTCTAATGACTTATTTATGAGTTTTAGTACACAGACAAGGTCCAAGCTCCATAGTCCCGTGAAACGTCTCCTTTAGGCACAGAATTAATGACTTCTATGTACATAATACTGAAACATAAATGAGACGGGTCGAGCGATAGGCCAAAAGTTTGATAGCTATTGGTTACTACCATAGAAAAACTACGTAGGGACCTATAATGCTAGGTAGGTATTCATTAGATGATACGCGGTGCAAAAGTGCATTCTCTTCTTTACTATAAATAACTGACCCTTAATATACATAAACAAGACTTTGGCTTGAAAATAAATATTCTGGTTTGAAAATACGTCGACCCTAAGACTAAAACAACTACGTCGACTGCTAAAACTAATACAACTTGGTGTTGGACTAAACACAGCACATTAAGTGGCTGATGATGGAAGCGAACGTGGGCCAGCCGCATTTCTTCAGTTTAACTGTATTTACAGTTTCCACAACGTATGTACCTGAGTGAATCAATCTTTTTCTTGTACGTGATTTTTACATTAACTCATAAGTTATAAAATAATTATGAAAACGTTTCTATCATCGCCTAGTATTTTTATACCTATTAGCTAACTCACCGGGGTTTCTGTTTCGTTTTTTTTTACGATGCCTCCGATTTGTATGGTAACATTTAAAGTCACTAGATTTTTGTTGTTATTTCACAAATAATACAGTCATATTATTTGTGTTTGCGAGTCCTTGACTCTATCATCCATCACTTTCCATTGGGTGAGATTACTGATGTGCCTATTCCCTTAGACAGAGACAGCGCTCTATATTGCATATAGCGCCGTCCTTTGCGAATATTGGGTATATGGGCGCTATATGTAATATAGCGCGCTGTCTATGTCTTGCGGGAATATTCCCGGGGGTAGCACATCAGTAGGTGAGATGTATTGTTTTTTCCAGACAGCTGGTCATGTTTTAAACTTATATAATAGTCGACCGAAATTAAAGTACAGGCAGGTACAGGAAATAGTTGATTCACCCACCTTTATTATAAAATAAGTATAAATATTTTACAATATTTAAGTACTCGACAGTATTGCCAGTTGATCTCAAATGGAAAGCGTTTTCTCTACTAATATACAAAACATCGACAATTATGAGCTGCTTATGTACAAAACGTTATTGTCACCCGTTGTCAATTCCTGTGTGGACTTTATCTGGCAGTAATTCTGTTCTCTTTTTTTTATCTCGAAATTAATTTACGACAGCGAAAAGCAATGTATTAATTTTAAAATACCTAAGACCCTAATAATTATCATTATATTAGGTACTAATGTTCGTGCGGTGTCCGCAGTGGTGCCGCAAGTCGCTTGTTGCCATTTGAGGGGCTTACCGAATTCACACATATGTATATGCGTAAAACAAAATAAGTTTTATAAGAATCGGTCTGACCATTCAAAGAAAATTTAAATTTTTGTTAGCGTTGACTTTCGATAACCCCTTAATAATGGCGCAAAGAAGACAGAGCTTTTAAATTACGGAGTGGAATAAATAAGATAAATGCAATTACGATTAGTCGTATTTTAAACTAAATTGACTAAATACTAAAAACCACATTGGTTTCTCTGACCCTCCAAAAGAAGTTTTGGACTATGACCTTTAAGGTTAATAGAATCAAATTGTATCGTATCTTGTCTTTGACTAGTAATAGATTCGCATTTCAAACTGAGTATACTTATACAGGATGTAACAAAAAGGTGTGGTAATACTTCAAGATGGGCTTCTGCTCATCAAGCACTATAACTTTTGTTCTACAGCTTTGTTGAAATCGCAAAAAGAAATTGGACTTTTCATATAAACTCGGCTCGCCAGCTGATCGATTTGTACTAAAGGTCCAAAATTTTTTACGATTCAACTAAGTTTTAAGACAAAAGTTGTTCAGTGTGAGTAGAAACCCATCTTAAAGTGTTACAACACTTTTTTGTTACGCCCTGTATATTAACACAAGCCTCTGAATAGAGTATTACGTTATAATAGCTAGGAATGTACAGTTTAGTGCCCAGCCAGTATCTTAGCATTCACTTAATGCTAAGATACTGGCTAAATTACTCTTAATTTCCTACCGTCGAGCCAGTCACGGCAAAGTTTGCAGATTGTCCGTGATTTCGAAGGAAATCCGTTTAAATCTTGGCTAATAAATCTTAATAACACATTTTTAGAAGTTACTTTCGAAAGAGCCTACGTCCTACAGTAGCCTATAGGAGCTATATCATGGCGAACCCCTCGCCGCCCTCGGGCTACGCAGTGACCAGTGACCTATAGGAGCTATAGGAGCTATAGGAGCTATATCATGGCGAACCCCTCGCCGCCCTCGGGCTACGCAGAGACCAGTGACCTATAGGAGCTATATCATGGCGAACCCCTCGCCGCCCTCGGGCTACGCAGAGACCAGTGACCTATAGGAGCTATATCATGGCGAACCCCTCGCCGCCCTCGTTGATGGCCCACAGCAGCGCGTGCACGAGCTGCTCGTAGCTGTCGTAGTCGGGCAGGCAGAGCTGGTTGAAGCACGTGTGCGCGGTGGGCAGCGCGCCGAACGCCGGCGCCGGCGCGATCTGGAAGCGGGGCGACAGCTCCTGCGCGGGGGCAGGGTAACGTCTGTGTAAGTTGGTGCGAGATGGACGGTTGTTGTTCGTGATTGGTATTCCTTTTTTCATTTTATTAAATATTGTAGTATGTGCAAACGGTGTGATCTGGAACTGGGGGGACAGCTCCGGCGTAGGGGGAGCGAGGTCTTTGTTAGGGTGCTTGGAGTGTGCCAGATGGGCAGTTGTGGTTCGTTATCGTTAATTTTTAATTTTTAAATTTTGTGTTATAATGTTAAAAAAATCGTGAGCATGCTTTGCCCCCGTGTCCAATGATGACTTCCTAATTTCACTCAAATTACTTACTTACTTACTCGGTTGGTTCGGCGAAAGCGAAAGCTCAGTGTGTCTTGGCTCGCCGCTGGTTTCGGTTTGTACCATTTCTCGCCAGTCGCTAGCTTAGTTCACGTCACTCAAATTAATAACTAATATTTCCTTACCTCTTTCCTAGTTTTTACTTACCTTACTTTCCATTTTCTAAATCTTTATTCCTACTCATCCTTGCCCCAACTCGGTCCTCCTACCTTTTTAACCGACTTCAAAAAAAAGGAGGAGGTTCTCAATTCATCGGAATCTCTTTTTTTTTTTATGTATGTTCACCGATTACTCGAAGACGCCTGAACCGATTTGGAAAATTCTTTTTTTGTTTAAAAGGGTATACTTCACAGATGGTCCCATATAAATTTTTTCGAAATCGATTCAGCGGTTTTTGAGAAAACCAACAAAAACATAGCAAAACTGGAGTTGTTGCGATTGAAGTCGGTTGTTTTTAACGTATTCATACCTAATACTAACTTCGCTGTGAGCCATGGGGTAATTAACTATAAATCCTGCGAGACAAGCTAGAACCAGCCCAGCAGGCGCTCCCAGTCGCTACAGCAGACAGGCTGACCTGGAAGCCGCCCGGAGGCAGCTGGCCGCAGCCGGTGGTGAACTGCAGCAGCCGCGCGCGCTCCTCGTTGGTGAGGTTGTGCAGCGCGGCCCAGAACCAGCCCAGCAGGCGCCCCCAGTCGCTACAGCAGACAGGCTGACCTGGAAGCCGCCCGGAGGCAGCTGGCCGCAGCCGGTGGTGAACTGCAGCAGCCGCGCGCGCTCCTCGTTGGTGAGGTTGTGCAGCGCGGCCCAGAACCAGCCCAGCAGGCGCCCCCAGTCGCTACAGCAGACAGGCTGACCTGGAAGCCGCCCGGAGGCAGCTGGCCGCAGCCGGTGGTGAACTGCAGCAGCCGCGCGCGCTCCTCGTTGGTGAGGTTGTGCAGCGCGGCCCAGAACCAGCCCAGCAGGCGCCCCCAGTCGCTACAGCAGACAGGCTGACCTGGAAGCCGCCCGGAGGCAGCTGGCCGCAGCCGGTGGTGAACTGCAGCAGCCGCGCGCGCTCCTCGTTGGTGAGGTTGTGCAGCGCGGCCCAGAACCAGCCCAGCAGGCGCCCCCAGTCGCTACAGCAGACAGGCTGACCTGGAAGCCGCCCGGAGGCAGCTGGCCGCAGCCGGTGGTGAACTGCAGCAGCCGCGCGCGCTCCTCGTTGGTGAGGTTGTGCAGCGCGGCCCAGAACCAGCCCAGCAGGCGCCCCCAGTCGCTACAGCAGACAGGCTGACCTGGAAGCCGCCCGGAGGCAGCTGGCCGCAGCCGGTGGTGAACTGCAGCAGCCGCGCGCGCTCCTCGTTGGTGAGGTTGTGCAGCGCGGCCCAGAACCAGCCCAGCAGGCGCCCCCAGTCGCTACAGCAGACAGGCTGACCTGGAAGCCGCCCGGAGGCAGCTGGCCGCAGCCGGTGGTGAACTGCAGCAGCCGCGCGCGCTCCTCGTTGGTGAGGTTGTGAAGCGCGGCCCAGAACCAGCCCAGCAGGCGCCCCCAGTCGCTACAGCAGACAGGCTGACCTGGAAGCCGCCCGGAGGCAGCTGGCCGCAGCCGGTGGTGAACTGCAGCAGCCGCGCGCGCTCCTCGTTGGTGAGGTTGTGCAGCGCGGCCCAGAACCAGCCCAGCAGGCGCCCCCAGTCGCTACAGCAGACAGGCTGACCTGGAAGCCGCCCGGAGGCAGCTGGCCGCAGCCGGTGGTGAACTGCAGCAGCCGCGCGCGCTCCTCGTTGGTGAGGTTGTGCAGCGCGGCCCAGAACCAGCCCAGCAGGCGCCCCCAGTCGCTACAGCAGACAGGCTGACCTGGAAGCCGCCCGGAGGCAGCTGGCCGCAGCCGGTGGTGAACTGCAGCAGCCGCGCGCGCTCCTCGTTGGTGAGGTTGTGCAGCGCGGCCCAGAACCAGCCCAGCAGGCGCCCCCAGTCGCTACAGCAGACAGGCTGACCTGGAAGCCGCCCGGAGGCAGCTGGCCGCAGCCGGTGGTGAACTGCAGCAGCCGCGCGCGCTCCTCGTTGGTGAGGTTGTGCAGCGCGGCCCAGAACCAGCCCAGCAGGCGCCCCCAGTCGCTACAGCAGACAGGCTGACCTGGAAGCCGCCCGGAGGCAGCTGGCCGCAGCCGGTGGTGAACTGCAGCAGCCGCGCGCGCTCCTCGTTGGTGAGGTTGTGCAGCGCGGCCCAGAACCAGCCCAGCAGGCGCCCCCAGTCGCTACAGCAGACAGGCTGACCTGGAAGCCGCCCGGAGGCAGCTGGCCGCAGCCGGTGGTGAACTGCAGCAGCCGCGCGCGCTCCTCGTTGGTGAGGTTGTGCAGCGCGGCCCAGAACCAGCCCAGCAGGCGCCCCCAGTCGCTACAGCAGACAGGCTGACCTGGAAGCCGCCCGGAGGCAGCTGGCCGCAGCCGGTGGTGAACTGCAGCAGCCGCGCGCGCTCCTCGTTGGTGAGGTTGTGCAGCGCGGCCCAGAACCAGCCCAGCAGGCGCCCCCAGTCGCTACAGCAGACAGGCTGACCTGGAAGCCGCCCGGAGGCAGCTGGCCGCAGCCGGTGGTGAACTGCAGCAGCCGCGCGCGCTCCTCGTTGGTGAGGTTGTGCAGCGCGGCCCAGAACCAGCCCAGCAGGCGCCCCCAGTCGCTACAGCAGACAGGCTGACCTGGAAGCCGCCCGGAGGCAGCTGGCCGCAGCCGGTGGTGAACTGCAGCAGCCGCGCGCGCTCCTCGTTGGTGAGGTTGTGCAGCGCGGCCCAGAACCAGCCCAGCAGGCGCCCCCAGTCGCTACAGCAGACAGGCTGACCTGGAAGCCGCCCGGAGGCAGCTGGCCGCAGCCGGTGGTGAACTGCAGCAGCCGCGCGCGCTCCTCGTTGGTGAGGTTGTGCAGCGCGGCCCAGAACCAGCCCAGCAGGCGCCCCCAGTCGCTACAGCAGACAGGCTGACCTGGAAGCCGCCCGGAGGCAGCTGGCCGCAGCCGGTGGTGAACTGCAGCAGCCGCGCGCGCTCCTCGTTGGTGAGGTTGTGCAGCGCGGCCCAGAACCAGCCCAGCAGGCGCCCCCAGTCGCTACAGCAGACAGGCTGACCTGGAAGCCGCCCGGAGGCAGCTGGCCGCAGCCGGTGGTGAACTGCAGCAGCCGCGCGCGCTCCTCGTTGGTGAGGTTGTGCAGCGCGGCCCAGAACCAGCCCAGCAGGCGCCCCCAGTCGCTACAGCAGACAGGCTGACCTGGAAGCCGCCCGGAGGCAGCTGGCCGCAGCCGGTGGTGAACTGCAGCAGCCGCGCGCGCTCCTCGTTGGTGAGGTTGTGCAGCGCGGCCCAGAACCAGCCCAGCAGGCGCCCCCAGTCGCTACAGCAGACAGGCTGACCTGGAAGCCGCCCGGAGGCAGCTGGCCGCAGCCGGTGGTGAACTGCAGCAGCCGCGCGCGCTCCTCGTTGGTGAGGTTGTGCAGCGCGGCCCAGAACCAGCCCAGCAGGCGCCCCCAGTCGCTACAGCAGACAGGCTGACCTGGAAGCCGCCCGGAGGCAGCTGGCCGCAGCCGGTGGTGAACTGCAGCAGCCGCGCGCGCTCCTCGTTGGTGAGGTTGTGCAGCGCGGCCCAGAACCAGCCCAGCAGGCGCCCCCAGTCGCTACAGCAGACAGGCTGACCTGGAAGCCGCCCGGAGGCAGCTGGCCGCAGCCGGTGGTGAACTGCAGCAGCCGCGCGCGCTCCTCGTTGGTGAGGTTGTGCAGCGCGGCCCAGAACCAGCCCAGCAGGCGCCCCCAGTCGCTACAGCAGACAGGCTGACCTGGAAGCCGCCCGGAGGCAGCTGGCCGCAGCCGGTGGTGAACTGCAGCAGCCGCGCGCGCTCCTCGTTGGTGAGGTTGTGCAGCGCGGCCCAGAACCAGCCCAGCAGGCGCCCCCAGTCGCTACAGCAGACAGGCTGACCTGGAAGCCGCCCGGAGGCAGCTGGCCGCAGCCGGTGGTGAACTGCAGCAGCCGCGCGCGCTCCTCGTTGGTGAGGTTGTGCAGCGCGGCCCAGAACCAGCCCAGCAGGCGCCCCCAGTCGCTACAGCAGACAGGCTGACCTGGAAGCCGCCCGGAGGCAGCTGGCCGCAGCCGGTGGTGAACTGCAGCAGCCGCGCGCGCTCCTCGTTGGTGAGGTTGTGCAGCGCGGCCCAGAACCAGCCCAGCAGGCGCCCCCAGTCGCTACAGCAGACAGGCTGACCTGGAAGCCGCCCGGAGGCAGCTGGCCGCAGCCGGTGGTGAACTGCAGCAGCCGCGCGCGCTCCTCGTTGGTGAGGTTGTGCAGCGCGGCCCAGAACCAGCCCAGCAGGCGCCCCCAGTCGCTACAGCAGACAGGCTGACCTGGAAGCCGCCCGGAGGCAGCTGGCCGCAGCCGGTGGTGAACTGCAGCAGCCGCGCGCGCTCCTCGTTGGTGAGGTTGTGCAGCGCGGCCCAGAACCAGCCCAGCAGGCGCTCCCAGTCGCTACAGCAGACAGGCTGACCTGGAAGCCGCCCGGAGGCAGCTGGCCGCAGCCGGTGGTGAACTGCAGCAGCCGCGCGCGCTCCTCGTTGGTGAGGTTGTGCAGCGCGGCCCAGAACCAGCCCAGCAGGCGCTCCCAGTCGCTACAGCAGACAGGCTGACCTGGAAGCCGCCCGGAGGCAGCTGGCCGCAGCCGGTGGTGAACTGCAGCAGCCGCGCGCGCTCCTCGTTGGTGAGGTTGTGCAGCGCGGCCCAGAACCAGCCCAGCAGGCGCTCCCAGTCGCGGCCCGCGCCCGCCAGCTGCGCATGCGCGCGCCAGTCCGCCACCGACACCTCGCCCGTGCCGCACACCAGCAGCTGCAACCGCACCGCATCACACCATATTTTAATTTAGGTACACGAAGTACACTGGCACAGAGTTTTACCCGTATATAAAAAAAAAGTATTAAATTACAATAGCACGGTTCGTTAGCTCAAAAATGCCAATTCTGGTCCCATTCGGCAATAATCATGAAACTTGGCATGCATGTAGATTTTCAGGTACAATAAAAATGGAGGTGGGAACGAGTCGTACAGGGATTTTTCCCCTCTCTCCCCCATCTTTTGTATCCCAAATCGTAGTTTTTCAATGTTTTTGTGAAAACGGTTAAAATAATAAAAACTGGCAATGAATGAAATTAGCAATGGAAGGACTTTAGTTAGATTTTGGATCAAGGGCTCAATCTTGCACAGTTGTTTCTTAGGTAGTTTTGAGTAGATTAAATCCGGAGGGCGTCAGGGGGCATCAGAGGGGTGGCGAGGTGAGGCGGAAAAAAATTTTGATTTTGCCACCCTTCTCCTTAGGGCTTATATGTAATCGCCACAGCGCCAGCGCGTCCAGGTACTGCAGCTTGCTGTGTTGCGACCTGCCACCGGGGGGAGGGGGGGGGACTGACCTCCAGCTCGTTCTCGTCGAAGATGGCGAGCAGGTGGTGCGGCACCAGCAGCGTGAGGCCGCGCAGGAAGGCGGCCGTGTGCGGCCGGCAGCGCGCCGCCAGCCGCCACTGCGCCAGCGCGTCCAGGTACTGCAGCTTGCTGCTGTTGCGCACCTGACCACGAGACAACAGGGATGTTTACTGTTAGTCATCTGAGTTACTTTTTATCAAATGACAAAAGCGACAATTTGTTTTGCAGTCCATAGTAAAATTTAGGCAACTTATAAAGTCAGTCTTAATGAGCATCTTGTAACACAACTTTGTTTAACGAATGTAGTAAGATAATTAAACCGGACAAGATCATCAGTCCACCTAGTGGAAGACGTCCGATTCTACATCTTAAGGCCACCTTTTAAGCATTAAAACAAGCATTTAAACAAAAAAAAAAAAAATCCATTTCGAGAACATTTCTTCCCCATCCCGTTATCAGTTCCACAATGGTTTTAAAGTCAGTGGCTCACCCTGATGTTGGCGCCGTTGGGCACCAGGTCCCGCGTCTCGACCAGTTTGCCACCGCTGTAGACGTCGTCGCAGAAGTACAGCTCGGGCACCGAGTCTTCGCTGTCTAGGTCCGTCTCCAGGACGTATTTGATCTTCGACAGGTATAACTCAGGGTCGTCTTGCTCGAAATACTGCGGAAGGAAGTTGATATATTTATTATTATTTTAACTGATTGTCATACAAAAAAATAGAACAAGGACGAAATCCACAAAATGTCGATTTGTATTTCAAAAATCGTCACGTATTGAGCATACTATGTATAACCACTACGTATTGTAATTTGTAAAGTTCATCTATAGAAAGGACCTTTTGAATTTAACCGCAACTGTGGTCTAGTGAGTAGTCCGCTCGCTTCACAACTTCTATCACTAATAAACTTAAAAATTCCTTTTAGAAATTCTGTTCGGCATCCTGTTTACTTATCAGTTCCACATACTTTTACTAACTATAGGAAAAACACATTTTTTATTGGTGCACCAACTGAGTTCAATAAGCTTGTGGAATTCCCTGAGCTAGACCTATTCAGTTCGAAACCTATTACTCTTAAAACAACACTATCTAAAGGCTGGTTTGACATGGTTCCCTAACTCTGTTCATACTCTTTTGTTAAACTTTTTTTTTGTGTACTCTGCTTCTGTCACTTTTTATTGTCAGGCAAGTGTTTTTAGACTTTTATATGCGAAAACATATAAGTGGTTTATTGTTATTATGTTTAGCCGTCTCATTAGTTAATAATAACCGTTTGTTTTCCGAATAAAACAAAATAAAATAAAATAAAATAAATCAGTCGATTCCCAAGGGGGTCAATCTTTGTAGTGCACGCGCAGGCCGATGAGCTGCTGGCGGAAGGAGCGCGTGTGTGTGTGCGTGTGTGTGTGTGGCCGGGCTCACCTTGTAGTGCACGCGCAGGCCGATGAGCTGCTGGCGGAAGGAGCGCGTGTGTGTGTGCGTGTGTGTGTGTGGCCGGGCTCACCTTGTAGTGCACGCGCAGGCCGATGAGCTGCTGGCGGAAGGAGCGCGTGTGTGTGTGCGTGTGTGTGTGTGGCCGGGCTCACCTTGTAGTGCACGCGCAGGCCGATGAGCTGCTGGCGGAAGGAGCGCGTGTGTGTGTGCGTGTGTGTGTGTGGCCGGGCTCACCTTGTAGTGCACGCGCAGGCCGATGAGCTGCTGGCGGAAGGAGCGCGTGTGTGTGTGCGTGTGTGTGTGTGGCCGGGCTCACCTTGTAGTGCACGCGCAGGCCGATGAGCTGCGCCAGGAAGGAGCGCGTGTGTGTGTGCGTGTGTGTGTGTGGCCGGGCTCACCTTGTAGTGCACGCGCAGGCCGATGAGCTGCTGGCGGAAGGAGCGCGTGTGTGTGTGCGTGTGTGTGTGTGGCCGGGCTCACCTTGTAGTGCACGCGCAGGCCGATGAGCTGCTGGCGGAAGGAGCGCGTGTGTGTGTGCGTGTGTGTGTGTGGCCGGGCTCACCTTGTAGTGCACGCGCAGGCCGATGAGCTGCTGGCGGAAGGAGCGCGTGTGTGTGTGCGTGTGTGTGTGTGGCCGGGCTCACCTTGTAGTGCACGCGCAGGCCGATGAGCTGCTGGCGGAAGGAGCGCGTGTGTGTGTGCGTGTGTGTGTGTGGCCGGGCTCACCTTGTAGTGCACGCGCAGGCCGATGAGCTGCGCCAGGAAGGAGCGCGTGTGTGTGTGCGTGTGTGTGTGTGGCCGGGCTCACCTTGTAGTGCACGCGCAGGCCGATGAGCTGCTGGCGGAAGGAGCGCGTGTGTGTGTGCGTGTGTGTGTGTGGCCGGGCTCACCTTGTAGTGCACGCGCAGGCCGATGAGCTGCTGGCGGAAGGAGCGCGTGTGTGTGTGCGTGTGTGTGTGTGGCCGGGCTCACCTTGTAGTGCACGCGCAGGCCGATGAGCTGCTGGCGGAAGGAGCGCGTGTGTGTGTGCGTGTGTGTGTGTGGCCGGGCTCACCTTGTAGTGCACGCGCAGGCCGATGAGCTGCTGGCGGAAGGAGCGCGTGTGTGTGTGCGTGTGTGTGTGTGGCCGGGCTCACCTTGTAGTGCACGCGCAGGCCGATGAGCTGCGCCAGGAAGGAGCGCGTGTGTGTGTGCGTGTGTGTGTGTGGCCGGGCTCACCTTGTAGTGCACGCGCAGGCCGATGAGCTGCTGGCGGAAGGAGCGCGTGTGTGTGTGCGTGTGTGTGTGTGGCCGGGCTCACCTTGTAGTGCACGCGCAGGCCGATGAGCTGCTGGCGGAAGGAGCGCGTGTGTGTGTGCGTGTGTGTGTGTGGCCGGGCTCACCTTGTAGTGCACGCGCAGGCCGATGAGCTGCTGGCGGAAGGAGCGCGTGTGTGTGTGCGTGTGTGTGTGTGGCCGGGCTCACCTTGTAGTGCACGCGCAGGCCGATGAGCTGCTGGCGGAAGGAGCGCGTGTGTGTGTGCGTGTGTGTGTGTGGCCGGGCTCACCTTGTAGTGCACGCGCAGGCCGATGAGCTGCTGGCGGAAGGAGCGCGTGTGTGTGTGCGTGTGTGTGTGTGGCCGGGCTCACCTTGTAGTGCACGCGCAGGCCGATGAGCTGCGCCAGGAAGGAGCGCGTGTGTGTGTGTGGCCGGGCTCACCTTGTAGTGCACGCGCAGGCCGATGAGCTGCGCCAGGAAGGAGCGCGTGTGTGTGTGCGTGTGTGTGTGTGGCCGGGCTCACCTTGTAGTGCACGCGCAGGCCGATGAGCTGCTGGCGGAAGGAGCGCGTGTGTGTGTGCGTGTGTGTGTGTGGCCGGGCTCACCTTGTAGTGCACGCGCAGGCCGATGAGCTGCTGGCGGAAGGAGCGCGTGTGTGTGTGCGTGTGTGTGTGTGGCCGGGCTCACCTTGTAGTGCACGCGCAGGCCGATGAGCTGCGCCAGGAAGGAGCGCGTGTGTGTGTGTGGCCGGGCTCACCTTGTAGTGCACGCGCAGGCCGATGAGCTGCGCCAGGAAGGAGCGCGTGTGTGTGTGCGTGTGTGTGTGTGGCCGGGCTCACCTTGTAGTGCACGCGCAGGCCGATGAGCTGCTGGCGGAAGGAGCGCGTGTGTGTGTGCGTGTGTGTGTGTGGCCGGGCTCACCTTGTAGTGCACGCGCAGGCCGATGAGCTGCTGGCGGAAGGAGCGCGTGTGTGTGTGCGTGTGTGTGTGTGGCCGGGCTCACCTTGTAGTGCACGCGCAGGCCGATGAGCTGCGCCAGGAAGGAGCGCGTGTGTGTGTGTGGCCGGGCTCACCTTGTAGTGCACGCGCAGGCCGATGAGCTGCGCCAGGAAGGAGCGCGTGTGTGTGTGCGTGTGTGTGTGTGGCCGGGCTCACCTTGTAGTGCACGCGCAGGCCGATGAGCTGCTGGCGGAAGGAGCGCGTGTGTGTGTGCGTGTGTGTGTGTGGCCGGGCTCACCTTGTAGTGCACGCGCAGGCCGATGAGCTGCTGGCGGAAGGAGCGCGTGTGTGTGTGCGTGTGTGTGTGTGGCCGGGCTCACCTTGTAGTGCACGCGCAGGCCGATGAGCTGCGCCAGGAAGGAGCGCGTGTGTGTGTGCGTGTGTGTGTGTGGCCGGGCTCACCTTGTAGTGCACGCGCAGGCCGATGAGCTGCGCCAGGAAGGAGCGCGTGTGTGTGTGCGTGTGTGTGTGTGGCCGGGCTCACCTTGTAGTGCACGTGCAGGCCGATGAGCTGCGCCAGGAAGGAGCGCGTGTGTGTGTGCGTGTGTGTGTGTGGCCGGGCTCACCTTGTAGTGCACGCGCAGGCCGATGAGCTGCTGGCGGAAGGAGCGCGTGTGTGTGTGCGTGTGTGTGTGTGGCCGGGCTCACCTTGTAGTGCACGCGCAGGCCGATGAGCTGCTGGCGGAAGGAGCGCGTGTGTGTGTGCGTGTGTGTGTGTGGCCGGGCTCACCTTGTAGTGCACGCGCAGGCCGATGAGCTGCGCCAGGAAGGAGCGCGTGTGTGTGTGCGTGTGTGTGTGTGGCCGGGCTCACCTTGTAGTGCACGCGCAGGCCGATGAGCTGCTGGCGGAAGGAGCGCGTGTGTGTGTGCGTGTGTGTGTGTGGCCGGGCTCACCTTGTAGTGCACGCGCAGGCCGATGAGCTGCTGGCGGAAGGAGCGCGTGTGTGTGTGCGTGTGTGTGTGTGGCCGGGCTCACCTTGTAGTGCACGCGCAGGCCGATGAGCTGCTGGCGGAAGGAGCGCGTGTGTGTGTGCGTGTGTGTGTGTGGCCGGGCTCACCTTGTAGTGCACGCGCAGGCCGATGAGCTGCTGGCGGAAGGAGCGCGTGTGTGTGTGCGTGTGTGTGTGTGGCCGGGCTCACCTTGTAGTGCACGCGCAGGCCGATGAGCTGCGCCAGGAAGGAGCGCGTGTGTGTGTGCGTGTGTGTGTGTGGCCGGGCTCACCTTGTAGTGCACGCGCAGGCCGATGAGCTGCTGGCGGAAGGAGCGCGTGTGTGTGTGCGTGTGTGTGTGTGGCCGGGCTCACCTTGTAGTGCACGCGCAGGCCGATGAGCTGCGCCAGGAAGGAGCGCGTGTGTGTGTGCGTGTGTGTGTGTGGCCGGGCTCACCTTGTAGTGCACGCGCAGGCCGATGAGCTGCTGGCGGAAGGAGCGCGTGTGTGTGTGTGGCCGGGCTCACCTTGTAGTGCACGCGCAGGCCGATGAGCTGCTGGCGGAAGGAGCGCGTGTGTGTGTGCGTGTGTGTGTGTGGCCGGGCTCACCTTGTAGTGCACGCGCAGGCCGATGAGCTGCTGGCGGAAGGAGCGCGTGTGTGTGTGCGTGTGTGTGTGTGGCCGGGCTCACCTTGTAGTGCACGCGCAGGCCGATGAGCTGCGCCAGGAAGGAGCGCGTGTGTGTGTGCGTGTGTGTGTGTGGCCGGGCTCACCTTGTAGTGCACGCGCAGGCCGATGAGCTGCGCCAGGAAGGAGCGCGTGTGTGTGTGCGTGTGTGTGTGTGGCCGGGCTCACCTTGTAGTGCACGCGCAGGCCGATGAGCTGCGCCAGGAAGGAGCGCGTGTGTGTGTGCGTGTGTGTGTGTGGCCGGGCTCACCTTGTAGTGCACGCGCAGGCCGATGAGCTGCTGGCGGAAGGAGCGCGTGTGTGTGTGTGGCCGGGCTCACCTTGTAGTGCACGCGCAGGCCGATGAGCTGCTGGCGGAAGGAGCGCGTGTGTGTGTGCGTGTGTGTGTGTGGCCGGGCTCACCTTGTAGTGCACGCGCAGGCCGATGAGCTGCGCCAGGAAGGAGCGCGTGTGTGTGTGCGTGTGTGTGTGTGGCCGGGCTCACCTTGTAGTGCACGCGCAGGCCGATGAGCTGCTGGCGGAAGGAGCGCGTGTGTGTGTGCGTGTGTGTGTGTGGCCGGGCTCACCTTGTAGTGCACGCGCAGGCCGATGAGCTGCTGGCGGAAGGAGCGCGTGTGTGTGTGCGTGTGTGTGTGTGGCCGGGCTCACCTTGTAGTGCACGCGCAGGCCGATGAGCTGCTGGCGGAAGGAGCGCGTGTGTGTGTGCGTGTGTGTGTGTGGCCGGGCTCACCTTGTAGTGCACGCGCAGGCCGATGAGCTGCTGGCGGAAGGAGCGCGTGTGTGTGTGCGTGTGTGTGTGTGGCCGGGCTCACCTTGTAGTGCACGCGCAGGCCGATGAGCTGCTGGCGGAAGGAGCGCGTGTGTGTGTGCGTGTGTGTGTGTGGCCGGGCTCACCTTGTAGTGCACGCGCAGGCCGATGAGCTGCTGGCGGAAGGAGCGCGTGTGTGTGTGCGTGTGTGTGTGTGGCCGGGCTCACCTTGTAGTGCACGCGCAGGCCGATGAGCTGCTGGCGGAAGGAGCGCGTGTGTGTGTGCGTGTGTGTGTGTGGCCGGGCTCACCTTGTAGGCACGCGCAGGCCGATGAGCTGCTGGCGGAAGGAGCGCGTGTGTGTGTGCGTGTGTGTGTGTGGCCGGGCTCACCTTGTAGTGCACGCGCAGGCCGATGAGCTGCTGGCGGAAGGAGCGCGTGTGTGTGTGCGTGTGTGTGTGTGGCCGGGCTCACCTTGTAGTGCACGCGCAGGCCGATGAGCTGCGCCAGGAAGGAGCGCGTGTGTGTGTGCGTGTGTGTGTGTGGCCGGGCTCACCTTGTAGTGCACGCGCAGGCCGATGAGCTGCGCCAGGAAGGAGCGCGTGAGGCGCGCGCGCACCAGTTGCCGGTAGCTGCCGCCGAGCGCGCTCTCGTATAGGCACTTGCCCACCAGCTTCCCCGCCAGCTCGAAGTGTTTTAGCTGACAAACACATATGTCATACGGTTAGATAGCCGTTTTCGTTTTGTGATTTCAATTAAATTTTTAACAAAAAATATATTAAGATGAAAAAAAAAACAGCAAACATTGTTTAACTGAAGCTTCTACCCATGAATGTGGAAACTTTCTACGAAGAATTCATAGTCGATTCGCAAAAATTCCCAGCAAAAGTTGAGTAACTCGAAAACCACTTGACCTATTCATCACACATTACTAAAACCCACTGTGAACAAACATCCTTTCAAATAAAATAAAAAAACTGCATTAAAATCCGTCCACCCATTTGAAAGTTACGATGCCTCATCAGACACACATAAGCTTTTGATATTTGTTTATAACATCTCACAGTGTTTTTTTTGCCCAAAAAAAGTGATATCTTCTTTTTTTTCGTTCATTCAATTTGGCTTTTCATAACAAATGCAAGAGTAAAACTCCCAGGAGTCCATTTTGTGTAGTTTATTTTAAAAAAAAATCACAAAGTTTTGGTGACCTTGCTGTTAAAAATACGGAAATTAATTCATAGAAAAATAACTATTCACAATTCAGTATTATTTGTTTATCAGGTATATAAAGATAGTCTAGGCGCATATTATCCCCTTTTTATTAAATCAAACATGTTGGGAATTTCCTCAAAAAAAAATGTTTACAAAATTTTTTTTATTTTTTTATATTGTTTCTAGGTCGAAGTAGAGGTTCTGCCTAGGACAGATATATTCACCATATTAATATGTATCTCCCACAAAATTACCACATTCTACTTCGGCGGAAGTTTGGTAAAATATATTTTTAAATACTAAGGTCAAAATTTTGGATTTAGGGTTGACACAATAAGGTCATTTCCCTTTACCTTTTTTTATATAAAATCAACTGTATTTAAAAAGTTTTAATTTGAAACATACTTGGATGCAGTAAACTAAGGAACTGAACAACTTTTGCGCATCAACATTGCCGAAATTGCAAAAAAAAAATGTCTTAGAGACTTGCCAATTAACTGATTAAATAGGTATGAAACGCCCAAATATTTTTGTTATTTCGGCAAAGTACTAAAACAAAAGTAGTGCAATTTCACGAGTAGAAATCCACCTTATTTATTTTGTTATATCTAAATAGTGAATCAAGAATTTGTATGGGAAACGGAAAAAAAAATATGGATCGGATTATTTCAGTATATTTGCTGTATTCTATCGCTATCTTTTCTTACTTTGTGATTCTATACTTTATTCTAACTAACCTCTCAAAAATTCAAAAGCACTTCTTAGCACAGTGTTCAAAATTTCAAATGTGAAATTAATTTCTGACAAGCTTCTAATTACGATAAAGTCTTCAACAAACCTACTTGCTGATTAATAGGAAGTACAAAATATGTTATCCGACAAAATATGATGATGAACTTATACGTACGTTAACAGTCAGTCTGTTCAGTTATGCTTGATGACTTTTTATTTGCTGAAATAAAACGGAAAATTGCAGATGGTTCTTATGAAACTGAACAACTTGTCCCAACAAAACAAACAAGGGCAGAAATAAAACAGTTTTACTTCTCGCACCAACTGTCAACAACTTAAAGAAAGTAAACGATTGAAAAATATTTGTCAGTGATAAAAACGTCACTTTGTATAATAGAAACAGATTTAACAGACACAAATAAAGGTGAAGCAAGCATTTGAATAATCTTTCAAAAAATAATCATCATCAGCCGAAAGACATCCACCGAGTCAAAAAATAATACTCACGATATAAATAGAAAGGTTTAATAGACAACCCTAAGAGATATTTTTGAAAATCATTTTTTCTAAACTTCCGCCGAAGTAGAGTGTAATAATTTTGTGGGTGATACATATTAGTATTAGGTATATATCTGTCCTAGGCAGAACCTCTACTTCGGCCTAGAAAAATAAAAATAAATAAATTAAAAAAATCTGAAAATATATTTTTTTTTAGGAAATTACCAACATTTTTCATAAACTAAAAAGAGGATAGTATGCGTCTAAAATATCTTTATATATCCGTAAAATAATTAATACTTAGTTGTGAACAGTTTTTTTCCTATGAATTAATTTCCGTATTTTTACCATGAAGGTCACCAAAACTTTGTGATTTTTTTTAAAATAAACTAAACAAATTTGATTCCTGGGAGTTTTACTCTTGCGTTTGTTATAAAAAGCTTAACTGAATAAACAAATAAAAAAAAGATGTCACTTTTTTGGGGCAAAAAAAACACTGTGCATCTGTACGGTTCAAAGACCGCTTTTGTTTACGTAACATATCGCGCGTCATCGTATTAAATTTAAGTATAGCTAATTAATATATTTTTTGTATGTATTAAGTTTGCAATTAACACTCAACGGATTCGGAAGTCACAGTTTAATGTGTTGTAATTTTATAAAATAAACGTCGTGTTTTAACTTAAACTTTTGGGGTATGGTGCGAGCCTGCATGCTGCAAACACTTCCTAAAACGTAAGGTATACAAGTTTGGTAGGAAGTTCGAATTATGGTCGTTGAGGCATTAAAATTCTCGAGTGGCGACCGACGGAAGACGTTGTGTAGCTAGACCTCCCCCTCGGTGGATCGATGACCTGGTGAAGATTGTGGCGGACAGCACAGGACCAGTCGGTGTGGAAATCCTTGGCCTTGGCTTTTGTCCAGCAGCGAACGTGTTTTAGTTTAGATGATGATTAAATAGACTAAAAAAATACATTTTAAAAGTGTACAACCGAAGGAAACCTTGTGGTAGGTTTTTATTTAGTAGGTAGTGATAAACATCTGTATGCAAAAATCTGTATCAAAAATCAGTTTTGTTCTAGTACGAATAAAGCATATTTGGATTGGATCAGCTTGGCGGGTCACCTTGAGCGTGGGCGGGTGGTCCGGGTTGGGGTGCACGAGCCCCGAGGGCGAGTCGCCGAAGGGCGCGAACAGGCCCAGCCTGGCGTCGAACAGCTGCGCGCACACGAGGGAGAACCACTCGCGCCGCACGCCGCCCCAGTCCACGCCTGCGCGCACGTCACACACAAACTCACAATAAAACAGTATTTATTGCACTCAAACGTAACTCGTCAACATTGCCAGGTTTATCCTAGTTCAGGCACCCATCAATATGTACTTTGTTTATTTTAAGAAACCTTTGTATATGAATCCTTTTACAGATAAATAAATTATTATTATTATTGCTGTGAAATAAAACGGTGCAAAAGAAACTATAAAAGATCAAACAGCGCTATATAAAAGATCTACATCTTCGCATTCCATTCGCCCCGCAGAAATCTTTGTCTCCGTGCTTCATTTGCATCATATTTTACAACAGTGCTATTACTGTATCTGTCACAACACCGCTGTTACTAAGTCTGTCACAACAGTGCTGTTACTGAGTCTGTCACAAGTGCTATTATTGCGTGTGTGGCAACAGAGCTGTCACAACAGTCTAGCTGTTATTATGTCTGTCACAACAGTTTTGTTAGTACGACTGTCACAAAGGATCTGTCACTGTTTCTGTTACAAAGTGCTGTACTCCGTCTGTCATAACTGTTACAGTATCTGTCACGACAGTTCTATTACTACGTCTGTCACACATAAGTCCTTAACACCAGCCGACAGCGGCGTGGCGTAGCAAAGCAGAAGGTCGAAGTTCCTGCACCAGTCGGCGACGCTGAAGTGGCGCGTGGCCTTGAGGCTGGAGCGCACGAGTACTGTCACTATGTCTGTCGCAACAGCGCTGTCACAGTCCCAGTTACAGGTCAGGTATCGCCGGCACCCACCTTGCTCCCCCTGGAAGGTGACGTCGAAGTTCCTGCACCAGTCAGCGACGCTGAAGTGGCGCGTGGCCTTGAGGCTGGAGCGCACGAGGTCGGCGCGCAGCACGCGCAGGGCCAGCTTGTCGTGCGCGTGGCGGGCGTGCGCGCGCCGCAGCTCGCTGTAGAAGAACTCCTGCTTGTTCTGCAACACGCGCACGTTCGACAATCAATCAAATTTTATATTTTATTGTATAATAATATCTGGGACAAATCACACACGATCACCTGGCCCCAAATTAGGATTTCCTGTACTATGGGAACCAGGGACTGATATACATACACAATATACTTTTCAATACATTCACAAAAAGGGGTCTAAATGCAATGTTGCTAATTACAGACCAATTTCCAAACTATGTTTATTAGCAAAAGTTTTTAAACGTGTAGTGTTTAATCAGCTTAATGAATGTTTAAAGTGTAACTTCAGTTCTCAGAAATATGGCTTTCTACGAGGTAGATCTACAGTTTCTAACCTAGTTGAATTCAATGAATTTCTTACGACGCATATGGAAGATGGTAATCAGGTTGATGTAATTTATACCGACTACAGCAAGGCATTTGACAGAGTTGACCATCAACTTCTAATAGCCAAGCTGCAGTCTCAAGGTATTCGTGGCGACCTTCTCAGATGGTTCTCGTCTTATGTTCAAAATCGAAGTCAAGCAGTTGTTCTTAATGGATATAGTTCAACTTGGGTTGGCGTCCCTTCAGGAGTGCCTCAAGGTTCCTTGCTTGGTCCATTATTATTTATAATTTTTATAGATGATATTGGCACTTGTTTTCAGAATTGTAATAACCTTCTTTTCGCAGATGATATGAAAGTGTTTCGTGTTGTTAATAATATTTATGATGCAGTTGCTCTCCAAGATGATTTGTTAAGGTTTGATAACTATTGTTTTAATAATAAACTGGATCTTAATGTATCCAAATGCTTTTTCATGAATTTTACCCGTAAGCAAAATATATTTCAATATTTCAATCGTATAAGTATACGATTAGGAATAATTATTTATGTAACAAAAAAGTAAGCAGAGATCTAGGTGTAATTCGTGACAGCAAATTGTTGTTTGATCAGCGCGTGGACTACATTGTGAACAAACCGTATAAGGCACTCGGATTCATAATGCGTTCTTCCAGAGACTTTAAACATATGAAAACATTAAAAATACTATATTGTACTTATGTGCGAAGTCACTTAGAGTATGCTTCCCAAATTTGGAATCCGCATTATGAGCTCTATTCAAAAAAAAATCGAAAGAATGCAAAGAAAATCTCGTAACTTTCGTAGCAACGCATTATTTCACATCCCATTTATTCGCACCAATTATAGAAGAAATAGTTTTCTTCCTAGAGTATGTAAAACAATTACCCAATTAAATAAAGATGATCAGTTCGACCTATTTAGCAGTAGCACTACTAAATTAAAAAATATGTTAGCAAAATGTTCCCTTGGTTTGTAGTTCTGTTTCTTATATATTTTTTGACTCATTGTCTTTATTGTTTGGTTGTAGTTACTAATACGTTTAATGCCAGTAGGCAATTTACACTGTTTTTACTACAATATGTGGAAGCTTGTTATTGGCTTGTAGTTGTTATTTGTGTATTCATTGTGTAAATAAGGCTGTAAGCTCCCCAAATAAAATAAAATAAAATAACATTAAAAATAAAAACATACATATATAGATATAATACACCCAGACACAGAGCAAACACGTCTGCTCATCACAGCAATGTTTGCCCTGGGTGGGGATCGAGCCCACGACTCTCAGATCAGTAGTCAGGAGCGCTAACCACTGAGCCACCAAGTCAGTCTAAAGGTAATTACATTACAGTCGATGTGAAAAAAGTATGATTAATAGTCCCTTAATATTCTGCCTTTATCTGATCTTCTTCTTCCGGTGCCATGCTCCTCATCGGATGTTGGCGACCATCGTCCGAAACTCTTCTCTCTCTGCCGCCATTCTGCCCAGGGCGACGATGTCATGCCCGGTCCACTCCTTCAAGTTGTCAGTCCATGTTGTTCTTCTTCTTCCTCTACCTCTCTTTCCCTCAATTTTGCCCTGGATTATATTTTTAATAATTTTGTACTTTGTGTTGTTTCTGTAAATATGGCCGAAATATGCTGTTTTTCTTCTCTTAATTGTGGTTACAACTTCTAAATTCTTCTTCATTCTTCTTAGCACTTCTATGTTAGTAACTTTATCTCGCCATGAAATTTTAAGCATGCGTCTATAAATCCACATCTCAAATGCGTTCAGCTTATTTATAGTCGTTTTGGTAAGAGTCCACCCTTCTGCACCATACAGCAGCACTGATATTACGTAGCATTTGATCATTCTCCACCTTAACTTAAGGTTTATATCTTTGTTTAGATATAGAGATTTCATCTTTACAAACTGACTTCTGGCAATTTCAATCCTAGTTTTTATTTCCTTTTCTGGATCCCTGATACCCTTTATCTGATAGGGCGTGCAAAATCTTAAAAATCAAATTTAATTTTAACCTTTGAACGTTCGTTTATAAAAGCCAGGCGACACGCGTCAGGCGACAGACTGCATTTATCGACCGCAAGTTACACTACTGGTTTCCATAAATCTCTATGAAAGTGATTCCGAGCGCGGCGACATGTGGCCTGCGGCCGCGGCAGGCGACATGCGGCGGCTACACGCAGCGACTGCAAGTCTCAGGACCAGTAGTGCGGCCGACCGCAGAGCGGTTACACGCATTTCTTTTCTTTTTTTGCATATAATAACAACAATTCGTCATCTTCCTCCTCTAACAAATGACACAGTAAATTATTGTTAAACACGTCCGACATTCTGACTCGCGCGAAGGTACGGAAACGACAGGGTACAAAAGCTGACTGAAGTGCAGTCGCGTTTGGAATGACGGCGGCAGCGACATGCGGTCGACCGCAGCGGCCGGCCGCAGTGTCGCGTGCTGCAGCCCGTCTCGGAATAGGGTATTTTACTGTATACAAGATAAAATTTAAAACTGCTTATTTACTGTGGTATTTGTAATAAGTAATCAAATTAATATGATTTCTATATAATAAAATGAGAAAAAACATTTTATTTTTGATTTACAAAAATCTAGTTTTTTTAATCTGTTATGCAAATATCTGAAACGACAGCCGCCATACTGGTTGTCATGTGACGTCACAATAGTGGTAAACGATGACATTTTGTTCGCAATATGTGCCAAAATTTTAGTACAGAGCTGTTTTGTTTACTCCTAAAATGACGTCACGACGTAAACATCATGGCGGCTAACGTTTTCGCGCGCTAATTGGGAATGGTAATTTAAAATGTGTTTTTGGGGTACTTATAGGTCTCGCAAAAAAAAAAAAATTTTTTTTTTGACTTTTTCCCACCTAATGATCAATTTGAGATACTTTTCAAAAAATGGTGAAAAACCCTATTGTACCTTAACGATCCATATCGTTCCCACTGCAGGAGCACGGGTTTTTTCTCATACATGGGGAAGGTTAGACCATACTACACCCGGGGACCAAGTCCGGATTCCTGGGGGTTGTGGGGGATCGTGACCAACCCCAGTGTCGGAAGTTTCAAGCCGCATATGAAGCCTCCGACATGGCTTAACGACTGCCATCTAGCGACAGCAGCCGGCACCGACGGTTTAACGTCCCTACGTAGCACGAAAACGGTCAAGATAAATGCCATTAACGGTCTGTAGTCAGTTAACCTTTGTAATTGACCACGCGCACACCGCGACGGATAAACTTACATATTTTTAATTTTATTGTAATATAAATAAACAGTCTTTTTAATTAACAAAAACTAAATACCAAGCGAGTAAATTTTTCTAACGTTTTAATAAAAGAGCTTTCCCGGATTTGCAATAGAGCAGTTTTTGTTGTATAGAAGCATGTACCTATATTGGTTCAATTTGTATTGGTAATAAAAGCACATACCTTGAAGGTGTCTTCGCCGCCGCAGTTGGCGACCAGCAGCTGCGCGAAGGTGGCGGCGATGAGGTCCCGCTCGGGCGACGACAGCGCCACGCTGGGCTGGATGCCGTCGTCCAGGACGAACTCCCCGCCTGGCTCCGAGCCTTCGGGCGTGGGCTGCAGGATCAGCTGCCGGCCGGGTGGAGGTAGGTACGAAGGTGATTAGGAATAGGATGTTTACATGACATGTGTTTAATGATACTGGCACGACACTGGTAAATGCATGTGGTATTTAGATGTAATTGATTATGCATAAAGCTTTTGAACTGAATGTATGCCTTAGTTAACAACTGGGGCTCGGGTCTCTTCCCAAACCTCCGGAAGGTTATGCCATAATCCAAACACGGGGGCCAAAATCGGGTTGGTGGAGGTTTTTGAGGCTAGCGGGTAAGCCCTTTGTCAAAGTTTTCAAGTCGCCTATACTACCCCTTCTTGCATTTAAACGTCGTAGCCTCGAAATCATTTGTAGACTTTTTCACCAAAGATCTCTTTGAAGCTTCATTTTTACTGATTGACATTTGTCTCCCGTTCGAATAAAGTTTAAAATATCGTGCGCCTAAGTTCTGCGGCTCGCGAGTTCGCCACAGAACCTCGTCACCAATATAATCCAGAATCACTGAATGAAGTGGTCCATCGAACTACTGAGTAATATTTTATTTTTTGTATCTTACTAACCTTTTTATGGCTCACTGACCTGACATAATATTTTTTAATATGGGTCCAATTAAAGTGGAGTAGAATAAGTCGGAAAGTGGACCCTGTCTCCAGCAGGGATAACGCTAAGTAGAAGAAGAAGAAGAATATAGGTAAAATCCACTCACCCTAGTGGACGGGCACAGCCTAAACGAGGCTATCCTCTTGGGTATCAGCTTGAGGAAGTAGTCCTTCAGCGTGAGGTGCTTATGCGAGAGGCAGCACAGCACGCGGCGTGTCTTGCCCCCGCCGCCCCCGCCCCCGCTGCCGCCGGGGCCGCAGCCCCCGGGGGCCAGCAGGCGCGCCTCGTACGACACCACGGGCCGCTTCGCCGATATGTTGCGCTGCACTGTCGCCGTGTCGCTCGCTGGGGCATAAATAAATAAAATAAATAAATATCCGGGACAAATCACACACTGTCATCCGTATGCTAAGTGCAACATGATAAGTTAAATCAAATCAAATCAAATCATTTATTCACCCTGTAGCAGATAATGTTACACTAGGTAAGTCAGTTTACAGCAGTACTTATTTCTATAAATTACAGTAGAAAAAGATCTGGCCCAAAACTAGGATTATTTGTATTATGGTAACCGGAGACTGATAAACAAATACATACACATGTACGTTTAAATACATACATATATGTACAGATCAAATCAACAAATCTGCTTATTAGGTAGATATACTCCTCTGGTATTGCAGGTGTCTATGGGCGGCGGTAATCGCTTACCATCAAGTTATCCGTCTGCTCGTTTGCCACCTATGCCATAAATAAAACTAACCAGTGAGCACGATGCAGTCGAACTGGCCGTTATGCAGCAGCGTGCTGTCGCAGTAGATGGAGGCGCGGTATACGCCGGGGCGCTCGAAGCGCAGCGAGACCGTCACTCGCTGGTTCACCGCGTCGTTGGTGAACTGCGCCGCGGCGGACAGCTTCTCGTCCACCTCGCAGCCGAGGCGGTTGATCTGGATTGAGAAGCACTGGAACGAAAATTAACATTATTCAAAATTTAAATTGAATATTTTTTCCAATAAATATTATGATTATGAATGCGGTTGGGTTATCTTCCATAGAAAGGTAACGACTATTATAGGTAGAACAAATGTTGTATCTCTCTAGCTAGGGCCTGTTAACGGAGGTTTCTCCTTGTAGTACCAGACAAACTAAACCCGACAGGCAATTTGTATGACGAGTTCCTAATTTGCGAATTCGCTATAGGTTTCTTGAGGAAAGTTTTTTTGGTGTGATGAATGGAAATCCTAGTTATAATTTGCTAAATACTATTCACGATGTAAACTGAAATCGTATTCTTTGAGAGTATTTTACAATAAAATTCACAAATGTCTATGTTAACTTGTCGAGATGACAGGGCGGATATACGTTACCTGTCTGTTCAAACCAAAGGCGGTGGACGTACTCACGACTTGCTCATTTTTGACTCATTGCGGTCTGGGTCAAGGTTCGAGTATAGGGACAGCTGGGCACTTAGAAACTACACCTACCTTTAGTAACATCCAAGAACCAGACCCGCGCAGAGAGATGAACACAGAGTGCAAGTTATAATGATTCGGTGCGGGGTTGTCGTACCTACTGATCGCGCCGGTCGCTGTATGGGTACTCACGGCGGTGGCGGCGGGGTCGGCGGCGGGCGGCGGCGCGGGGTTGTCGTACTGGTCGCGCGGGTGCACGTGCACCGGGCGCGCGTGGCCCACGCAGCACACCACGGCGTGCAGCGCGGCCACGCGCGAGCGCCGCGCCTCGATGCGCCCCGCCGCGAACCACTTGCGGTACGGGCTGCCCGATACAGCCACGCCGCCTACACACCGTAACCACAAAATGTCCGCTCAATACAAACCACTAAAATCGTAAGCATATACATGCTTATAGAAATATACGGTTGTTCGAGGCAAAGTTACGATCGCACAGTACGAGATCTTGCCTGCAACGACCGTATACTTCTATAAGCATGTGTATGCTTGGGATTTTAGTGAGCGTATTGAGCGGACCTTCTGTATCTATGTCTTTTGTGCCATAACTGTGTCGGTACATTTCAAACTGACCCAAGTCCACTTAGAAATATGGCCGAAGTTACAAGAACTGTCATAAAGTAAGTTAGGGATAATGTACTTCATGTCAGTGACAACTTACTTTATGCCAGTTGGCATAACTTCGGCCATATTTGTAAGTGGACTTGGGTCAGTTTGAAATGTACCGACACAATTATTTTATAGAATTACTGACAATTTGATCATTTTATCTATTATTATTACTGGATGGAACGCCTGCGGGGCACAGGCGAGTGTTTAGGACACTAGATGGACTCATTACACCCTATTCTCGATGTTACAGTACGCGAGCGTTACTGTTACCGTTGACATCCCCCCAAAAATTTTACGCTTATCCTGTAATTCTCCACTATGTGACCAGTGTCCAGGTCACATAGTTCTTCTTCTTCGATTTTGTCGGTATCAAACGTCTCTCACCTGAGCCTAGTCTGTATAATGCGCAATCCGATCATTTTCTTTATCTAATCAGCCCACATTAGCTGCTGCACCTTGCTAGGAGAGTATAGACCTCTTCTTTTGCACGCTCTTTGCTGACATAATGTTTCTAGTCACTAAATGCTCTGTAAATATTGTCAAACTGTCAATAACTTTATTTAACAAAGGGCTTACCGATCATGACGGAAATGATGTAAACGCCAGCTGTTCGCACCGTGAACTTGACGCGCGCGGTGTTGGCCTGCGCCGGGTCGCCGGAGCCCAGCTCCACCACCGCCGTTATCTGCGCAAGGGGTTACGGAGGTTAAGTGACGTGAGGTGCGGCGTACTAGACGGCACTCGTTAAGTCATGTCGGAGGCTTTATAAGCGGCTTAAAACTTTTGTCACTGGGGATCGCCTTTAGCCCCACCATATCCACCAATCCGGACTTGGCCGCTGTGTGTGAAGTATGGGAACAGACCCTGCAATGGGAACTATATGTTTCGCCAAACCATCCCGATGTATGGAAATAAACCCGTGGCCATGCAATGAGAACGATATGGATTGGCCCTAACTTAGCCCCTTGTGAGGAGTATGGCCTTTAACCTTCCCGATGTATAGAAAGAGATCCGTGCCTACAGTGGAAACGATATGGGTAATAATGTAACAATAGTGGGTAGATTCATGCCTTGCGCGTGCCGTGCGAGATGCATACAGTGAGCTCGTCGGTGTCGCAGATGGGGTAGGGCTGCCCGTTGCGCTGGAAGCAGTGCACCGTGAAGCACATCGTCTCGCCCACCGGCTGCGGCTCCTGCCAGCCCCACTCCACCTGGGGACCAGGCGATAATGAATCTCTTTAGTGCACAGAATTGTTATCCTTTCATCTGTTTTGATACAGGCACACGACTGTACCATCTTAACGAACGTCGTAAGCAGCCGCCTGACACTACATACAGTTCGAACAAAAGATGTACCTACCTACTACATGCTTCTTATTTGACCATATCGGAGTGTACAGGTTCCGCGTGGTATGGGTCTTTGTAGATACTAGGTAGAAAAAAATGAAGATTACAAGAATGTGAAAAAATTCTAAAAAGTTCGGCACTTTCAGCTTCTTCATCTTCTTATCCTGTGGGACAATCAACCGGGCTATCACAAGGGATAGATGGCAGCTGCATGACGTTGCATTTAGCATCACGGCACATCATTCCCGTGCAAGTCATCGTCCGCCCTAACCACAAAGTGTCCCAAGCTACGTTTCCTAGGTATGAGCACAACACACTTGTGACTCCTCTGGTTGCGGGTGTCTATGGGCGGCGGTAATCGCTTACCATCAGGTGATCCGTCTGCTCGTTTGCCACCTATGCCGTAGAAAAAGGTATATTAAGGTTACCCTGCAGCTGGGTGGGTGCAGGTACTTCCCGGTGACGTACTGCAGCAGCGAGTGCTTGGCCTCGGGCGCCAGCGAGGGCTGCGTCATGGCGGCCAGCGTGACCAGCCCGCACACCGACACCGACACCACCAGCATGCCGCCTGGGGGGGGAAACACCACCTTAACATCCACAGAGGTATCCATCCACGACGATGAATACAGGCCTGCGTTCCATGGCTACGGTTTCACAGCAACGGTTGCTGTACTTTCCCTTTCGCACTTACGAGATTAGCATTATGCTATTCTGTTGTCAAAGGATTTTCGACAGTTATATCGTCGGAAATGTCTGATGATGAATACAGACCTGCGTTCCATCCATGGCTACGAACGCTCTCACAGAAACCGTTTTGTTCCCTTTCCGGGATTTGCATTATGCTATCCTATTGTCAGAATGAACAGTTCTGGAACGCGGCCCAGCTCTTTTAACGTATATGCTGCCACTATCGTTGTAAAATTGCTTAAGTGTTGCAGCTGTCCAGCTTCTATATTGTAATTTGTGACTATTGTATTTAAGGTATACATTATTACTAGACTATAGACATGGCTGGATGCGAGCAGCGCAGGACCGGTGGGCATGGAAATCCTTGGGGGAGGCCCAGAGGCCTTTGTCCAGCAGTGGACGTCTTTCGGCTGATGATGATGATGAGACTATAGACGACGTTGGGACAATAAGAAAAATCTTGTCTGTGTTTGGGGACAGTACGAGACTAGAGAGACATAGGCAATTTATTTATTTTATCTATTTTGCTTTATTCAGGAATAAACAGTCATCTTAAAAAATATTACAAGACAAAATAGTTTATATTATGTTAGTGTCATAAACTCTTCATCTCTACACAATATTTCTCGGAGGTCTCGTTTAACTTCTGGAGAACTTAACGTCTTCCAGGCCGCAAAGTACATATGGCGAAAGTATTGCCACTCTAAAGGCTTTATTTATTTATTTTATTTATCTGTTTATTCCAGGCACTAGGCCCATAGAAATATATAAAACTAGCTTCCACCCGCGACTTCATCTGCGTGGACTTCAGAATTGGGTCCAGAGATAAAGAAAATGTTAAAGTAGCACCATATAGTGACGAATTGGAAAGAAGTATGGCGAACTGGGACCCACCAAATAAAAAAAAAACAATGACGACCCATTCAGTTACGAAATTATTTCCATTATATATTTAAATATATGAGTATGTAAATAAAAAAAAAATGACTCCAGCAGAAGCAGGGAATCAATAGTTTAAAAAAGCCTTGATTCCACACTAATTCAAACAAAAACGCAGCAATGTACCAAAAAAACGCAACGGTACAACAGACAACAGACCATGACAGCCACCGTTCACTCTGACAACAGGATAGCATAATATAAATCGCGTAAGTGTGAAAGAGAAGATACAAAACGCTTGCTGTTAGAGGGCACTCTCGGAACGCGGCTCAGGAATCAGTGTTGCCAGACTTAAGAAGCTGTCTTTGTTTTGGGGGATTTTTAAAGTATAATAATAAGCTAATAATGATACAGTCAGCCATGGTTAAGATTTGAGATTTTCATATGTTTTTGTTGGCTGGAGCCCACGTCGACGGTGGGGGCACTATTTGTCAAAGAGTAGTGTAGAGGTCAATAGGTTAAGCTCGGTCTTCCAGGTATAACCTAAAAAATGTTAAATGGTCAGTTTCAAACATCGCTATTTCAAAGTTCTCCCAACTTGTGCAATAAACACACAATTTACTTTTTTGTTATTTGTAATTCAATATTCCAGAAATACCTTGTATCATTAAAGAACGTTGATGAAAAGACTGGGTCCCAAAATACATGGCACCTCGCCATCATTCTTTGAGTTTTTAGAAATTCCTCCGGGAGCCCTTAAGTTTTCCGGAATTTAAAGTATCCTGTGTGTTAGCCGAGTGCTTTATCTATCTACCTACCACATATCATCCAAAGCCGTACAGTAGTTTCGGCGTAAAAGTGGAACAAACAAACAAACAAACAAACATCCATTCTTTTCCATTTATCATATTAGTGAGATACAGTACATTTTAAAATATACAAATACTACATAACAATATAAAACTAATATTAACAACTAAATAGGGATAGTTTTCTTCGGTTTCGCCACCCTGAAGCGTCGGAATACAACTCCCTCTGGCCAGAAGTCGGGGCTCAGGAATACTTTGGGGCGTTTGGCCGGAATCTGAAGTTTCAAGTTTGAACCTTTACGAAAGTACGAACGTCATATTTTATTTATATTATAGTAGTAGTCGGTTATTTTAACACCACAGTGTGTTGCAATTTTCATAGATATGAACTAAACACTATACAGGGTGTAAAAAATAAATTAATGTTCACGCAATCAGCTCACCCCAAGTCCACGCATCCTGATGCTTGCTACTCTTTACTACGGTGCTCCACAAGTCCTGCTTCAAAGTCTGAAGCGCCTCCTTGCCTGTGGGCAGGCTCTGTCGCGCCGCTGACCACGTGGAGAAGTCCGAGGGTTGCAACACGTGGCGCGCGGTGGAATCCTCCAGCCAGTACACGTCTTCTAGCGAGGACACGTCCAAGCTCAGCAGTCTGGAAGAAAAGAGCGCATGACCGCATTATTATAACCGCCTCCTTGGTCTATAGTGGCTAGTCCGCTCGCTTCACATCAGGAGGTCGCGGGTTCGATTCCCGGCGGGGTCCAACTTTGTAGGACTCGGTTTGGTTGGTGGTAGGGCATTTTCTGAGCCCGCCTGGCTAGCTACCACCATCTTATCTAAGTCTTGCCGCCAAATATCTATATGTAAACAGCATTTATGTGTTCCGGCATGAAGATAAGATTGATAGCCAGTTCCCCATTGCGTTGGAGAATCTTTGTAAACCCACTTCCATCTTCGGCATCATCTTCTCTTACCATCAAGTGAGATGATGCCAAGGGCTTACCAATTGAGGGTAAAAAAAATATTCATCATTATCGATGAGATAAAACAGTCTAGTGATTGACAAATCACTTTTGTGGGATTTTTTTGGTAGTAAAGGATATAAAATAGTTTTAACCGACTGCCGAAACGGAGAGTAAGTAATGCACATCGAATGTCCTATGTTTGCTCGTTTCACTCAGTCTGTCCTACTTTTTTTTTTATCTGGGACAAATCACACAAGGTCATATCTGGCCCCAAACTAGGATTCCCTGTATCTTGGGAATCAGAGACTGATTAACATACACATATACTTTTAAATATGTATATAGATATAATACACCCAGACTCAGAGCAAACAATTCTGCTCATCACAGAAAAGTTTGCCCTGTGTGGGGATCAAACCCACGACTCTCGGATCAGAGGTCAGGATCGCTAACCACTTAGCCACCTAGTCAGTCAGTACTTAACACGGCTAAATTTGTAGTCTTTTTGTATTTTCATTCTGTTATTTTTTTTGTTATGGTGTGCAATAAAGTTTATTTATCTTATCTAGATAGATTTAAAAGTGCGAAGTGCCGTTAGATTAGTGTGGATCTCCAGACATACATAAGGTATTTTATGCATTCGGGTTATGTTTTGTGAAATTAGCTAGGTTAGTAGTGTATTTATGTGTTGTATTTTCCTCTCTTTTCTTAGCTGCTCTGTAAAACGTAAATGAGATGCGTCTTTGACGTGGGTTGACCGGTCATCTAGAATTCTCAAATAAAAGTAGAACGAAATCGTCGAACCCAAATCTCACTCCATGAATGAAATATTCTGGCTTTCCGATTTCACATTCATGATTTCGTGGCATGAATGACACAGATATTCAAATGTGCCGGGGTTGTCCCAGGGTCCGAACAAACACAGTTGACATTTTTATTCAGGTCAGCTTTTGTCTTTCATGCAGCAACAATATCATCATCCCAGGTTCGGATCACAAGCTATTTTCAATCATCCAGCTTACGGGCGAAATTTGAGCTTCTACCTGATATACTGTTTGACACGAATGTAGGTCACAAAGGGTTATTTTGAATGTTAAACTGAACTGTATCCAGTATAACATAGAGTTCGCTTTACATGGGGAAGCTGGAAACAATTTCTGGCTATTGTAGTCAGATAACTGAACCATACATCACTCAAGCATTTCCATATACTTACTGGATAAAAGTGCTATTAAATGAGAGTGGAACGTTGTGGAATATTAAGGCTTTTGTATCTTTTTTGTGCCGTAAATTTTACATTAACTTTTCCGGTGTACTTCGAAGTAATGAATTCTCCTGCCGTACAATATAGTTACTTTGTGTTTATACCAACTGAAAAAGTAATTTAATACTGAACGAAATATCCGACATAAAAAAGGTAAAAGCTATACATAAAGGTCGCTGAAAGTCCCCGTTTTAGGCGGTATAATAATTAAAACACTTTCAGAATTTTTATTATTTAGTATCGGTAGCACCTAAGAGTATCCAAGGGTTAGGAGACAGATGATTATGTATTAATTTTACCCGATATCCAGTTCACTATTACGATACAATAGAAGGTCACAAGTTCACGATTAGACTTATTTTCTGTCCCCACTTATACTTTAGTATTCATATCATCATCAGCCGAAAGACGTCCACTGCTGGACAAAGGCCTCCCCCAAGAATTTCCACACCGACCGGTCCCGCTTTATTATTCATATAACATGTTCGATTCCTTATTGGGAACTCAAAGTATATTTCATCCCATCCCAGCAGCGCGTTTGTCGCCTCATTACCTCCAGAAAGGCGGAGCGCTGTACAGATTTGGCCACATTAGGCGCTCACGACTCACGGGTCGGCAACGAGACCCACACAGGGTTACCTACAACTGAAATGTTTCAAATCAAATACTATTTGATTATTTTATCAGATAAATGACGGTTTTTCTTTTAATTTTCAATAAGTAAAGATTCATAAAAAGTTCCTGCTCTTTCTTAGTTGGTTTTGACAGTAAGAGTTTTGGTAAGAGCGACACCCACGCGATACCCAACTCTTGATAGCGAGATCTGAGAGGATACAGGGATCCCTGTTAAAAAAATAGACACTATCTATGCCTTCATCTAGTGTTGTTTTTTATAAGAGAAATTAGAAATAAATACGAATGTGTGAATCATGTGTAATGATATCCAGTGACCGATCGCGTCCATTCAATCTATCACAGTTAATACTAATTAGTTCCACACGTAAGACGCAAGAAGCCACTATTTACAAAATAAACCCTGTCTTTATCCATTCATAACGCTACTCTTCACCGAAAAGGTACCTCGTATTGTGTTTTTCATTTTTGAGAGACCATTTTAACACTTATTGTGATAAAATCGGGGAGTCCTTCCATGCAGGCTCAGTACCACATCATTACCCCCAGGGAGCGGACCGCGACAGATTTGTCCACATTAGACTGCGGCCTCAACGGATCACAGCACGCTGCTAACGAGGTATCGTCAGGGTTGCTACAAACCTTTATCATTTAATATTCATCAGAGTGAATTTTTATCATAATAGGGTATTTTACTCTATTCAAGAAAAAATCTAAAACTGCTTATTTACTGTGGTCTTTGTAGTACTTAATCGATTTAATATGATTTCTATACCATAAAATGAGAAAAAACATTTTATTTTTGGTTTACAAAAATCAAGTTTTTTAATCTGTTATTCAAATATCTGAAACGACAGCCGCCATGCTGGTTGTCAGGTGACGTCACAATAGTGGTAAACAATGACATTTTGTTCGCAATATGCGCCAAAATTTTAGTACAGAGCTGTTTTGTTTACTCCTGAAATGACGTCACGACCTTAGCATCATGGCGGCTATCGTTTTCGCGCGCTAATTGGGAATGGTAATTTAAAATGTATTTTTGGGGCACTTATAGGTTTCAAAAAAAAAAATTAAAAAATATTTTTTACTTTTTCCCATCTAATGATTAATTTGAGATACTTTTAAAAAAATGGTGAAAAACCCTATTATGTCAAACACAACATTGTTGTTTGATTGTTGTTTAGTTCGCATTTTAGACATTATTATACGTAAGTACAAATCTATTTGATCCAAAATTGCACATGTTAAGAGAAAAAAAATCCAACGAGCATGTAATTCATTCTGCAATTTCAATAACTGAGTTGACCAGTTTTTTTTATCACGTTACGCTCGTCGTTACATCAAGTTCAAATGTTTTCTAGGGCTTTGTCAGCCCTAACATGACCTCAGCTGAGGAGGGGGCAGGGGATGATGAACGAGCCTTGAAAATATACCGCACGCAGTAATCGGCCGGATCGCGTAATGGCGCGCCTCGGGTACAAGGATTAGGGGCTGGAAATGTTAATCATTTCAGAGGTGGAAAGTTTTGTATTGTCCTATAGTGATGCGAAAAGAAGTGATCGTGGCTCAGTTCTGCTTGCGTGGTCGCATCGGTCGAGCAGGTTAACTGACTACAGACACGGTCATAATCTAGATAGGTTTTATTTACTATTACTGGCATTTATCTCAAGCGCTTCCGTGCTTCGCAACGCAAGTTAAGTTGGTCACGGCTGCTATAACTACCTGATGTTATCACTACCTGATGTAATGATGTCAGATGGCTGGAAATGTTAAAAAAGCGCATTCGTTGGGCGCCTTATGGGCGGCTTGGAAGCTTAGATCCTAAACGTAACTAGATAGATATTATATAAACAGCCATAACATTTATCAATCCGGACTTGACCTCTGTGTGTCAATCAATTCCCTTCCCGAGATATGGGAAAAGATCCGTGCCCAGACAGTTGGGACGATTTAGGTTTTTATCAAATCATTCTCGAGCGAAACTGCAACCCCTGCATTATGACCCACACAAATGCATTTTACTTGGAGGGAAATAGAGAGAATAATAGGAGGATGCATTGCTGACCTAGGACCGGACATGTCGCGGGCGAGTCGCCAAGAAAGCTCCGGTTGCACTATCTAGACGACTAGATAAAGTTTTGAATTCCTTGCCTAGCTAGCTAAGTCAGGAGCTTTCATTGTGTTTTCATGAAAGCGAGTTAGCCATATCGCTGAAAGTGCAGAAAGAATTGCTCGTAGAACTTATGATGGAAACATTTCTGAGGCAATGACTCAAAATTCAAAATGTTTTTTATTTAAGTAGATGTTTTGCACATACTTTTAGACTTCAGAAAGAATCTTCCCCAAGGTATCAAAACTACAGCCAGACATCAATATCAGACGAATAATAGATAAGCCTTCTTAGTAAGGGGAGGGTTGTCTGTATCCTTTAAGGCCTTAAGATATGTGAAATGTCCAAATTCTTGGATATTTCAGGCAAATTGTTTCAATAACTGTTAATCTAATCTATAAATAAAAAATAAACAATAATAGACAAGGGTTTAATTAATCTTTTGTATTGATCAAAATTATATTTTTGACAACCACCTCTTAGAAAAAAAATCCCTGAAGAACACCTTGTTTGCCATAAATGTTATTTTCTCTCGGAAACGGCACAAGATATCGTGTTAATTTTGACACATGATAAAGATCTTAACAATATTAACAGTTTTTATTGAAAATTTTATTTTTACTGCGTAATTTATTCGTGGAAAGTATTTATTTCTCCAAAATCGAAGTAAGTCCGCGTGACCCTGCCTGCTCCACCGTCCTGTAATCCCCCGCGGGCTCTGCCGCCAGTCCGCGTCGCGATCTCATCGAGGGTGGACTGCGCGTCTGTGTCGGAGCGACGTCCTTGACAAAAACACTTCGCTTTTGAAGACTAAACTCACTTGTGCATACTTTTTATAACATCAGTAACTTAGTTAAGATATTTTCTACGCATTAGTGGGCGAAAAGTTAAAGTAAATATTTTTTCACGAAAAAATATTTTTTTTATCTTGTCAAAGTAAAAGGAACCAACGATTGATTGTTTCGTGAAATAGAAATGCCTAAATACAAGAAAAAATATTATGTTAAAGCAGGACGGCGATTACAAGAGTACTGGAAATTATTTTGACTTTTGACTCAGTGATCAGGAGCGCTATCCTGACTACTGATCCAAGGGTTGCGGGTTTGATTCCCGCCCAGAGCAAACATTTCTTTGGCGATTAGATTTGTTTGCTCTGTGTCTGGGTGTATAATATCTATATATGTTTTTATTCCAAAAACGTATCTATTTACATATGTATATTATTCGTCTCTGGTTCCCATATTACAGAGAATCCTAGTTTGTAGCCAGATGAACGCAGGATGATTGTATGTTAATTGTCCTGGATATTTATTTATTATCTTATAATTTTTGGATATTTGCACAGAACCCCTGAGGATCTGACCGAAATCTAAATAAATAAAATAATATACAGGTTGTCCCAAAACTAATGCCACAAATTTTGGCTGGTGATAGCTTTGAGCAAGACCTAACAAAATAACGAAACATATCGTCGTATCTTACGAATAAGGGCATAATTGCAAAATGACAACTTTTCAGGAAGTGGTTTTAACTAGAGATGGGACGGATATCCGGTTACTATTCGGTATCCGACCTATCCGGCCAGTACTTTAGTATCAGGCTGGATACCGGATAATAACTCAATTATCATGCCCCCGCCGGATAGTTAGAATTTTGTAAATGAACATCGAAAAACACAAAACCAATTTTTAGTCTAGCCCAATAGCCTCTTTAATGAGGTAGGAGAAAAAGAGTAGTAGAGTAGGAAAAAAAGCGTCGGTGGCGCAGCGGGTAGTGACTCCGTCCTCCTAACCAGAGGTCGTGGGTTCAAATCTTGGCCACTGCGTCAATGAGTTTTTCGAAACTCACGTGCATTTTCATACAGACTGCTTTAACGGTGAAGGAAAACATCGTGAGGGAACCTGCACATCTGATCTCTAGATGTGTATGATGGTCGCGTTGCACACGTCCGTAGGTGTAAATCTAAATGCCCTACACGTGACCGCGGGTGATGCTAAATGCAACACTAGGCAACCGCCGTCTATATCTTGTGGGAAGAACGGTTAAATGTGCCACACGATAAGAAAAATAATGAGGTAGTAATTATGCTTTTTGAGCGCCGAGGTTTCTGCCTTCTTCCCAGTGATACCTTGAGAAATCACCTCACATAAATTATACTTAGCAAATTGTTGTTCTTCGACGATATCTCATCTCATCTCACCAATATTTATAAATGCGAAATTATGGATGTTTGTTTGTGTTTTTGTTTGTTTGTTTATTTTAGTTTATTTTATTTTTTAGTTTATTTATTTGTTTGTTCCACTTTCATGCCACAACTACTGAACGGATTTAGATGAAATTTGATTGGCAGATAGATAAAGTACTCAGCTAACACATATGATACTTTTTGTGCCGAAAACTTAAGGGTTCCTGGAGGAATGCTTAAAAACTCAAAAATTACCCTTCGTCACTAGATGGCGCCACCTAAACATTTTTTCTCTCTGGATCCGATTCTAAAGTCCACGCAGACAAGTCGTGGACGGGAAGCTGATACGTCCATAAAGGCGTTTTTTCTGTACACTTGCCATTTTTACAAACACAAATTAAATTAAGACCACTACCACGATTTAATTTTTATCAGTAACTTTAAAAAGGAATCGCTATAAGCGATAAGATCGCCTAAATTTTACCACTGTAACTTTAATATTGTGCCTTTTGTTGTTATATATTTTTTGTGTGTGTACAATAAAGAGTATATCAATCAAAAACGTTGTGATTGTTTGATTGAATACATAAACAAGCGAGTATAGTAACTGTCCACGTTCGCTAGATGTCAGCCCGAAGAAAGCCCGAATCAATGCAAAGCGTGGGCGCCACGCAGCCTCCCGCCGCTGCTGCGCATATTATTTATTATTATTCATTTATTTTCAGGCAACATAGTAACTAAGTACAGGCCCATAGATACATAAAAACTTATACAATTAAAATGACATAAATACTATAAATAAATACAATTATAAGTTATTCTACTTTAAATCTAATAATAATAATAATAATATCTGCGGCACTTTTCTTTGTGCTGTTGCGCTGCCGATGCTCGCAGTGTTAGAGTCCCGAAGACGACCTCGAAACCGCCGAAACGCCACGCCTTTCGGCCAGAAGTCTTCTTTCATGAAGATGTCCAAGCTCTGAGTCGGGACACGCACCACGAACGCCTTGAAGTGAGTGTCAAAACGCGAATCCAAAAGCTGAACCCTTACGATCATCTTGGTCTTGGTCCTGACATACTCCTGCACGTCCTGCACCTGGGTGGTGAAGTGAAGCCGGCTCGTCACCGGCGTCGCAGATCGCAGCAAGAAGTTGGGACAAGTCGGTGCGGTGCCGCTTTGATTGCGACATGGTCTTGGCTTTCGCATAGTCATGTCATAGCAATTAAGGCTGCCATCCGTTTGCAGACATTTTTAGACGGCAGGATAATTTGGCCGAATATTCGGCTATCCAGCCTGTGACTTGGCCGAATATTCGATATCCGGTTATCCGGCCAAAACACTATACGTCCCATCCCTAGTTTTAACATTCTATTTTCAACAGAAAGTGATATTTTTGAAGTGTTAACATTCAAAACATAGCTTAACTATTCTTGGGTTGTTATTAGCGATTTTATCTCAATATATAACGTTATGTACGCAATTTAACTCTTTCAGGATCTTGATTAACAATTAGGATATTACTGAGAACTTCGCGAATACAGCCGATACGAGTATAAAAACTATAGTGATATCAAGGTGATGTATCAAACAATGAAGTAGGATAATCGAGTCATAGATACTTGTAGTCGACTGAGCAAGGAATGTTCGCTCTCTAATTTGTGGTAGATCTATTAACTGCAGGCCAATGTTCAGAATCACCATGATTGCTGATTAACATAGAGCAATGGACCCCTTAATCCCTTCTAGACCTGGGAGTAGTTTTGCGTTTGATTATGTGTTTAGAAGTACCTGGATATTCAGGAAAGGAAATATACCAAATGATACTAATACATGTACCTATCAAACTGATGAAGTTGGATGATCGAGTCACAGAGGTCAACTTGGCAAGGAATATTATGTCTCCCAGTATCAGTAGGGATTTGTGGTAGGTCTGTCAACGGTAAGCCAATGTTCACAATCACCATGATTGCTGAAGAACATAGAGCAAAATATTTAGTTTTGGCGATCCACTGCGAAGCAAAAATTTTAAACGCTTGATGTAGGTGATAGCGCTTGAATTACTGATTCGATCATATAGAATAATCTCTAAACATTTTTGGGAAATCTTAAGATTACTAGATGTCATTTTGAATGGGACAGCCTAATATTTATTGTCATAGCGGCAAAAGAAATACACACTCTGTAAAATTTCAACTCTCTACTTATTACGGTTCATGAGATACTGCCCGCTGACAGACAGACAGACGAACGGACGGACGGAAAGTGGAGGCTTAATAATAGGGTCCCGTTGGCTTTTGAACTTTGAACCCTAAAAAAGTTAAATTTTGCCGCCACTTTTCCATCTTTCTTCCAAAACAACGTCTTCGTCTCGTCTACTTCGGCCAGGCAGTCTTTCAATCAGCAGCTTGGGTGTATTAAAAATCTAATAGTACAGTTGTCTTATTTATAATCTTATTTGAAAACCTCGAATATAATAAGTCAGCACCTTGAGGTCAAAAAGAGCAATTAACTCATTGTTTGCAAGGAAAATATCCAAGTATTATACATTTCTAAAATGGGCATGAAACAAGGATTTTTTATAGCATAATATGCTCTATCTCATAATGTGAGAAAAAATTATTGAGTAATTTTTTTTACGTCGCAGATGTATAAAGTTTCATTATCGAATATTTTTAAAGATTTTTTTTAATTGATGATGTATTTCTGATGGCATCTTTAATTTTTTTTTGTAGAATAAAGTAGTGAATTCGGGTGGAGACACTAATCAACAATATTTGAGTCCAAAAAAAAAACAAGTTAATTAAAAAACATAGTAGTGATTTTCATTTTGTAAAATCTGGTATACCTCGAAAACCATAAACTTTTGCAGAACACATGTTTCGTTATTTTGATAGGTCTTGATCAAAGCTATCACCAGCCAAAAGGAAATCATTAATTTTGAGCCTTTTATGAAAGTGCCGGCCAACAAAAAAGAAGTACGAATTGTTAGAACTAGCTATTTGGAGCAATAGTTAATGTTAATATGACACAAAAGTTGAAAAATTTAATGAAAATTGTTCCAGATGATAAACTCTAGTTATATCTGAGCTTTCAGGAATCAATAAATGTATGAAAATGACGATTCATCGATCTTATATAACATTGTTCAGAAAAACCCTACAACTTTTGTGTCATTTTAACTATTGCTCCAAATAGCAAGTTCTAATAATACGTAATTTTTTTGTTGACTGGCACTTTAAAAAAGGCCAAAAAATGTGTGGAGCCTGAATGATCTCCTTCGTCGCATTAGTTTTGGAACACCGTTAGGTTGACACAGTTAGAAGAATATTTTTTATATCACACCTAGTCCTAAAATCTAAAAACATAAACTTGACGGACTCGTTGGCTCAGTGGTTTGTGCCCCTGACTACATCCGAGAGTTGTGGGTTCGATCCCCACCCGGCGCAGGGCAAACATTTCTATGATGAGTAGATTTTTTACTTTTCTCTCTGTTATCGCAGGCAACAGCTAGTAATAAAATAGTGTACCCCATGTCACTCCCACAACTGAGACAAATCTAATAACATCAAATATTGAAATCCGACAAAAGAAGTTGAATCCGTTTAGGCTGTAGAGCGTGCCAAAGAATTAAACATACTTACATACCTCTTATTGGTTCCTGACGCCTACTGGTCATAAAAAATAAAACTCAACACTTTGCACGTAACGATGACGTCAGTTGCAGTGATGGGCAAACAAAAATAGGCAGTTATAGTAGGATAACTAATAAATAACACTTGTCCCTTCTGCAGTTTTTATAGTATTTCAACTGTACCAACCGTAGCCGCTAGATGGCACTGACGTCGGCAAAACTCTCAGCGATCTCCGTTTCAACAAGGTTATTCAGACTATTTCGCGCCTTAAATTTTAAAAAAATATTGCAACTAGCAACAAAATGAACGTGTAAATCTTATGGCGTTGTGTTAAGGGTGACAACTAGTCTCTCCCTTTTTCTCTGCTTCATCTCCCTGGAAACGTCCACAGCCGCTTGTATCACACACAATCACAGATAGATTATGAATTGCTTTTTCATATCGATTGCGACAGAATATTCATGTGTCATTACACCTACAATTAACTATGTTTGGTAAAATCACCCATGAAAATTGTAACTTAAAAGTGAAAGTTTTTAAACATGCTTCCGTACATTATGGTACATCAACCACTCCCTTCCCCTATCTAAAATCGATCTCATCCCCTGGGGTAAGATTAGGTGACGGCTTCTTAGCACAAACTACGCAACACACACGTTAACTCTTATACAGGATTATTTTTGAACCCCCCACCAAAACTTCACAGTGGCTTCCACTCATGAAACTGAGCAACTTTCCCCAAGTAACCAATGGTCAATTTGCAAAAAATTTTTGGGCCTTTCATACTAATTTGATCACGTGATCGGCCTATTTTGTATGGATGGACATGGTTCCGTTTGCTCGTTTGCCACCTCTGCCATAAAAAGAAAAAAAAAGTTGCTCAGTTTCATGAGTAGAAGCCACTGTGAAGTTTTGGTGGGGGCCCAAAAATAACCCTGTATAAAATGTCATATTTTTATGTATTGTAGTATTGGTAGGTGATAATAACGCGACATTGGTATGAAGCGTCCGGGGTGTGATATTACAAAGATGGCGAATCAATGTCACTAACAATTAACAAGTACTCCAACAGCGCTGAGACATCAAATGTAAGAGGTGTCACAAACAAAATGGCTCGTAGGCGTGAAATTGGAAACTCTTGCTAGTTACGTATATAACGAGATACGAGTAAGTTTAATAAACTTACCCTCTACTTGTCTTTAGGTTGGTACTTCTGATGATATTTCTTGAAGTTGTTAGAATTGCAAGCACCTTAGGTTCAAGAAGAAACGGCGAATATTCTAGTATCAAGCCAGCTCCTTCATCTACGTTCTTTATCTGCATATTTAATGTTCAAACTGGGACACTTTTTGAACCTCATTTGGAACTTTCCCAAACACTTCATAAAGTTGTGATATCAATATCAAGCAGGTCTAATGTACCGTTTGCGAAGACATTTACATTATTTTTAAGGACAATGCTTTGGTCTTAACACACCAATAAAAATTGTTCTTGTGTTAAATAAAATGGATACAAATATTATCGAGATATTTTTTTGTAGATGAGTTGTTAAAATAATTTCTTTACACAAATTTTTTTTAAACTTCAAACAATGTAGACTACTGTGATTGACTCTATATGTATGAGAAGTCTAAATATTTCTTTAGTGATTTCAGCATATTAAAAGCAGGTGCATCAGTAGAAGCCCCTTGCTCTATTTGTACTTACATGGTATTGTTAACAACCCATAATTGTCCCCACTGCAGGAGCGCAGGTCTCTTCCCATACCTCGGAAAGGTTAGGCCTACACCACACACGGGGGTCAAGTCCGGGTTGGTGGAGGTTACTACACGTATAATCAGGTATAATACATATAGGGTGTTACCCTGACGAATGACTAGAACTATAATGCCCTTACAAATCCCTCGCCTCACTAGGTATTGTGACGAATGACGGACAGGCAAAAAACTGCCCCATGACTTTATCTGTATAATCCATCAAAACTCGGACATGGCGAGCTCTGGAACTGACATTTGAGTGGACAGCTCCATGATAAATGGCATGTACTTATTTATTTGCTTGAATCACGGTAGTATAATGATGACATCATTATGTTAAGTGGAATACATGATTCGCCAATTTGTAACAGTATGTATTGTAGGCGTAGTGGACAATCCTCTAGCAAATGAACAAGTGCTGCAACGATCATCTGCAATAGATGTAAGTAAGTAGTGGCCAATAATGATGATGTATTGTACTAATATAATATTTTTCTAACTTGTAACTATTTTTCACGAGTGATTTTTCTAACTAAGCTCTAGTCAAGGAGTCCTCATGTTTAGGTACAACAGGTAACAGATTTATCTATGGTTACAAGTTACAACTACATGACAGACAGTGAGGTGTTATACCAGACAAAACGGTGCGATTTTCTTGGTCGACGGCCTAGTTCTTACGATATAGCAAGGTCTTGTGTGTGCTTGCATGTGCAGCCAGCCTCAGCGAAACCGGTGGAACAATGGCCGCTCCCAGCAGCGGGAACTCTTTATGCATTCGTTAGTGCTCGGACACAGATATTAGCGACTTTCTTTATGGTAGAAACGACCGCGTAATTACGAGTACGCATAACGCTGGCAGTTTTTATTCCAGTACAACGCGAAAAATATTGAGTTTAAACGAAAATAAATTTAATTAATTACTTGCTGTTATATTTATTAAAAATCTGAATGTTTAGCTCTCAGTTACATATTAATTCGCATCATAATTTTCACTATAATAAGAAAATAAAATTATGAATATAAATCGAAAATCGTTTAAAGTAAGAGTAGAGAAAAATTTATCACACCTATGTTTTTGGACAATGTCATGACTTGACAAACCATTTATAATAGAACTGATGAGTTACACACTCCCCATGACTGACATGACATTGCATTGGAAACTGTCTCGAAATGGTTTTATTTTATTTTCATGCCTTATAAAAAAATTAGGGAATTTTCCACGGGTTTCTCTAAACTAGATGGCGCTGATCAACATTGGAAAAAAGAAAATCTCTTAAAAATCGTCAAAACTGACTGATATAACCGACTAATATCCTAATAATGATGAATAGCTTTCGAAGATTACTTTTCATTGAATACTTTTTTGCATTTGATCCAAAAAATACGTTTCATAATTTTTGATGCACAAAGCTTATCAGTATTGTTTTTGTATTTCTTAAAAGAATTCTAACATGATACCGAGTTATAAGTTGCATTTTAATCATAAGAATGTATTAAAATCAATTTATTTTTAGTTCGGAAGAAGAAATAACATATAACAGAGAAACCAGAACCCACCCAGGTTATCCATACTTGACCAAGTTGGAAATTTATCGTTTCTGTTAATTTAATTAATAAGAATCTATGTTCAGGTGGCTTTTTATAAATTTTTAACAATACTAAATCTATTTTGCTACCGTAAATTCTACGCTGTTTTTAAAAATATATTGCCAAAGTTTAGAAACGCCATCTATTGAGACACTTATGAACGGTGTGACATACGTCATCTGAAAACTCCCTAATATTCTCATAAGCATAAGATATAAAAATAAGTACATGATACCTTAAGAGGTGTGTATCTCGATCGCCCTCGATAGACATGAAGTTTAATTCTTATTAAAATATTAATCAAACAAAATTAATACAATTTTGTAAATACGTTATAGAAACTAATATCTGTGTTTTTAGTTTATCAGATTCCCGTAACAATATGTAATTTCTATTACACCATATTATCATTATTCCATCGGCTGCTGTGCGGGCAAAAGTAGCCCACCTGTATATCTTTTAAAGCCTAATATTTATCCAATTACCCCAGCTTAGGGTAATGCTTTTCAAAGTTTGTTTTTGGGTATATGTACTTAAGCACATTTCTGTGTCAATTTTCACTGATACGGAATGCAGCCCAATACAACTGGATGGATTTTGGAGCACGAGATGTCATTAAATTTGCTGTGATGTCCAGATCTAACCGCGCTTCTCAAACAGAGACGCCTGCGTTGGCTAGGGCATGTGTACAGGATGGAGCCTTCTCGATTACCACGCCGTGTCCTGCTGGGCGAAGTAGCGAATGCAAAAAGAGACGTTGGTAGGCCACTGCTTCGCTTTAAAGACTGTGCCAAGCGGGACATGGCTGCCTTTAAAATAGATCATCAGGACTGGGAGAGGGTCGCAGAAAAGCGATCCGAGTGGCGTAAGCGTGTTGCAGAGGGTCGAAAGATGTGCGATGAGACCTGGTTTAGAACACTAGCCGACAGGAGGGAAAAGCGCCACCAGGGCGGCACTAGCACATCAGCCGCAAACTTCCCCTGCCAGGCCTGCGGGAGAGTGTGCCGCTCTCGCATCGGGTTGGTCAGCCACCAAAAAAGTTGCCTCCGTCACTGACACTGAATGAATCGTCTGCAATAGACGTAAAGGCCATTAATTGATTGATTGATGTCCAGATTGACATACTTTCATTAGGTTATTTCATCTGTTACTATCATTATTATTGATGTGGCGACATCTCAGTACTCGCCACAAACTATCTAGAACGCGCTATTGAAGTTTCTTGATTCATCTGACACACGCATATTATGCTATGCTGTTGTCAGAGTGAACGGTTGCTATCAGAGTGTACCCTCGGAACGCACTATTGCAATCGAATCAGTCAGACGGGCGATAATCGAGCATGTGCGATAAAACCTATTCGGGATTGACACATCGTGGATTAGCCGCCGGCGCGCGCGGCTAATTCAATTACTTTAATATGTATCACATCGGTGTATAAAGTTTATAGAAAGATGGCATTTCATTCCATATGTCCTGACTGGCACTGTAGAGCTGGTCCAGCAGTGGTGCTGCGTTCATTATACTGAACATCTTTTGTTCTACAAGTTGGCTGAAATTGCAAAAATATTTTTTGAACAACAAAATTGCCCAAAGAGTGCTCGTCAAATTGTATGAAGTCCAAATGTTTTGTGCGGTTTTAGCTTAGTCGTAGAAAAGTAGTTCTCCAGTATGATGAGTAGATAGTAACCCCAGTAAACGAGTCGTGTACCTATTTTGAGACACCTGTATAGCATATCTGTTACTTATAGTCATGGCAATTTATCATTCAATAAACTGATGACAGTGTGAAGGACAAGCTTGACAGAAAATCGATGGCTCGCTGAAGTAGTTGAAGTGTGAAGAGCGTTCATTTCATACAAATTAAGTATAGCTATACTCAATTTCTTTAAATATTTAAATAAAGGTTAACAATCTTGATTCTCGTATGTTTATTATTGAAATATGCATTTTAAAATTATGATAATTCTTGCAAACTAAGTTTGTTTTGCATTTGCATTAAACATGCAATACATTCTACTCGTTTGAGAATTTTAAAATGCAGACATCATGAATAAAAAGACATATCAAGATTGTTTGATTAAAGAAATAGAGTTTAGCGTTCTGAAAAGAAAAGTTCTAACTAATTAAACACACGCCTTATAAGAAACAAATATTTAGAAATATTTCATTTAATACGGTATTTGACTACTATTCATTTGAGTGACTTTTTATCAACTGCCCAAAACGATATTTTGTTCTGAAATTGTTCGTATTACTGGCATGTGACGTCACAGTCTTTGACGAACTTATTTTCTAATTGTTTCGAATATAAAATTTAAAATGATCAAAAATATTAGTCCAGTAATATTTTTCGCTATTCTAGGACAAATGCTATTTAGTGAATAATATTTTTGAATTTAATTTTGAAAGTGTCAAATACCCTATTAGTGACAATGTTATTTAAACGGAGCAGATCGGCGAACTTTCTATGGAATGTTGAAAAACTCAAGTTGGTTGGGTTCATTTGGGACACAATCACACACAATCAGTTTACGTACCTACCGGTCACTCCATTAAACCCTTTTTGCAAAATACTATTTAATGTGGGATAAAAGGGTTGAGGGTTGATGTAACCGACGGCCACGAGTTTTCGAAGTCAATGAATCAAACCTAATAACAAAAGGAAGTTGTAATGGCTAATGTGTGAATTAGACTAAACCTAGCTAGGATTATTTATAAAATTTCAAACTTTTGATCAAAAAAATTACTGCAATCCCGTTACATCAGTAGTTTCTGTGAAAATAGAGAACGTACAAATATACATACTTAATGTGCTATAATGAAAGTTTTAACGTCAGGATATGAAGGTATCTCATTAATTACAAAATCTCAACATTTAAAATTTGCGTACCAATTTGCTGGATACTTTTTCCTGAAAGTCCCTCAAATTCAACTGAAACCAATTGAAAGTCAGTTGGAAAGTTGGAACAAAACATACGGGATCCTATAAAGTACCATCGGCTCGACAGAAGATACGGCGAATCAAGTGCCACAATACCCGACAGCATTACGGAGCCTACGGCATCACCGAGGCTTATGAATAATATATAGACTCTCGCAAAATAATACGCACCACCACAGTACTTGCGCATATTCAATTTTTGCGGCATAATTTCTCAAATAAAAACCGCGGATGATACTCTGTTACATCGTGATGACACTTTCAACATCAGCCTGGGTCCCATCGATCCATCACATACAAAACATTTTGGTACGCAAAAGCTTAGCATTCATCCTGTGGCCATTAATGTGTTTTATTCCGCTCAGGGTTCGAAATTATCAAGATAATTATTTGACTTACAAATGATAATATAGTTACGTTATAACAGTGATAAAACTACAGACAAAATATACAAATTGTGCTAAGCACACTGTGTGTTAAATGCACAATGTTTTTTAACGTTTTTTTTTAAATAGGGTTGAACCATATCCGGCTACACGGAATCGCATTTTCCGGTAGCGCGATCCTTTTCTGTCGCTCATAAACATCGTTCGCTAGAGCGAGAAGAGAATACGAGTGGCGTCCGCACCGGCGACGCCGAAGAATATTTTGTTAAGCACAATGTTTTTAACGTTTTTTAAATTAGGGTTGAACCATATCCGGCCGCACGGAATCGCATTTTCCGGTAGCGCGATCCTTTTCTGTCGCTCAAAAACATCGTTCGCTAGAGCGAGAAGAGAATACGAGTGGCGTCCGCACCGGCGACGCCGAAGAATATTTTGTCCAGAGAATATTTGTGTCTTGCACAGATTTTCAGTGTCATGTATGTGTATGAATAAAGAACCAGAAGTTATAATAACTGTAACTACCATTAACGGTAAGGAAGCTAAAGGTAAAATCAGATAGCGAGACTTCTTACCCTCATTTATCATTCACCGTCAATTAAATTTCCTTCCTGCCCCACTGAAAATATCGAACTAATGAACTGGCAAACAATTTCGTGGGATTAAAGATTTTTCAGAATTTGAAATCTTTACAAAGAGCTTCCACCAAAATCCTAAAATAATAATTAAGCAATAAAAGAGCTATAAAGCTATAATATGTGTCTGTGGCGTCGCGTCGTCGTAGCGGCTACGACGTAGCCCTCAAAGGGATTCACCGATTAGAATGCGAATTCTTTCACTTGAAACTAGGTTTGATTGTTTAATGAAAATAGGTTCAGTGCTTTTGAATTATCTGACTTTTAGCAAATATTTATATTTATTCCTGACTAAAAATTGTCTGGAAGAAATAGCTACTAAGCAATAAGGCCGCTTATTGTTTTCATCTCATTTTTCATCGGCTTCATAAATGACGGTTATCTATCATTTCGCTTGTATACTATGTTTGATGTCCGAGAATTTTAGGAAAATCACTGAACGAAATTCGATGCATTTTTTACTGTCTTTCTATTTCGCATTTATTTAGGCAATAATTTATAATACTGAATTTGAATTACAGAAACCGAGACAAAATTATACTTGTTTCACTTGATCGTCGATAAAGCAGTCATAGCCACTCACACTCACAGCTTCATAGGCTCTGAACGAGCGGAAAGAAATAGATCACTAAAGACACGTCCGATTGGAGGATTGTCCTGACCTGTGTTGGCGGACTCTGATATATCTATCACAAACACCAACTCAGTTACAGCGCTATAAATCTGTGCGTTCAGTGAAATACACGCGGCACGGAGTTTAATAGGCCGAGAGAGATAGATATAGATCAAGTGGTGTGGTGGCACAATGGCACCGGGTGCTGGCCTGTAGTGAAATGTGACCAGCAGTTTGATGGAGACCTCGTCATCATCATATAAGTCGGAAGGCTGATATGGTCGAAAGTTAATAGCACAGGGTCGTTTACCGTAAGTTTAATTATAGTTCATATTTGGCTAAAACGAAAAACTGAATAAATAAAAAAGTTGTCGTCTTTTTTTACTAACAATTTTTAGTACTAACAATTAGATGTAAGTTTTTAATGTTACTAACAAATTATATGGATCCCTGGGTCTGAAATAAAAAGATTTTATTTTATTTATTTTATTTAACCGGCCCTATACAAGTGTTTTGTTAAAAGAAAAATAAAATAAAAATTACAAGTACGGTAAATCGCATTTTTTTTGTCATTTGCTAAAAGTAGTAGAACGAAATTTGTCGCATATCACCAGAGTAATGTCCGCCATTAAAAATCACTTTGTACGTCGTGGCGTGTACATATTATCAGAATGGTTGGATATTTTGTCAGTTTATACTTTCAGAAGCCTTTGAACTTAAAACGTGGAAACCTAAAAGGTTTAATTTAAAAATAAGTAAACGAAATGTTTCATTTGGCTTGCGAAATCTTACTTTAACCTTCCAAAAGTTTCAAGAGAGTTTAAAAAGTTGGTTGCGAAAGAGTTTTAATATAGAAATACTCAGAACAGCGACAATCATTCATTACGTAAGGCCTACCTGCGAGTACCTTGAGTAATTAATACAGAGCTTCCAAACACAAAACCTTCAAATAAATGTGACTTTGAGCGTAATTTCATAGCCAGTTAAAGTTTATTCTGGGAGCTTGTAATTACTTTTTGGTAACTAAATAAACTATTGAAAAAAACAAGTGTAATTTTATTTAGTTCAGTACCTTAAAATTAACTTTTGGAGTAGGTGCATGAAGGAAAATGTTCGTTTAAAAACACGATTTTAGGGTTCCGTACTTCAAAAGGAAAAAGGAACACTTATAGGATCACTTCGCTGTCCGTCTGTTTGTCTGTCAAGCAAGACCCTTTTTCTCAGGAACGCGTGGAGGTAGAAAGTTGAAATTAATATCAAATACTCAGGCCTGCAATCCCTTGAAGCTCTGAAAAATTTCTATGCCAACGCAATCAAGAGATACGGCCGTTTATGCCGCCTATTTGGTCATTTGGATGGATATCAAAACCTATAAGGTACTTCCCGTTGTCCTAGAATCATGAAAAGCAAAGAGCAGTACTTATAGCACAAGTAAAGGATTTAGAAATTTATGGTTTTCGGACTTTTCTCTTTACTTGTGCTCACCCTCAAAAAAACACCACAATTTTAACTCGGTGTTACATTTGCATACATGTATGAACAGGTAAACATTGCGTTGCTATTGATTCCTATTTAAGAAATTTCTAAAGAAAAGCTTTGTTACATTGCAACACAGTAGAAGATCCCCTGCGAGCTGGTCTACATGCCGCGGTAGTTGACCCAGATACCTGACAACGGGTATCGATGGATGGGCCACCGGCGGTCAATTTGCGCCTCTCACCTCACTTTACCTGGCGCGCGAGGGGATAAAACACACGACAACGTATGCATCAATTTTGTTAAGGTATATGAACCCACGCGAGGGGACGTAAAATATTTGCATTTAATTAAGTTTTACACTTTCTTGGTCGTGTTTTGCCCGAAAGCTTTGAACCCTTTTCACACTTACCTACAGTCCGATCTTTTGGCAGGTGGTGAAAAGCCGGAACTAACGCCGCCATCTTGAAAAATGACACTATTTCTATGAAATAAATGTCAGATTTGCGACAAAAGCGCCCTCCTGTCAATGTCATCCACCTGCCAAAAGATCGTAGTCGGACTGTATGGATCAGTACAATGATCACTATAAGTCAAAGTGACAAGTAGAGTAGAATTATACATTTTTGTTTCGTGACCAATGGTCACTGTGGCGTATCATGTCTAGTGGCTCTTCACAGTTGACACAATGCACTTTGTAACTTGATACGCACGTTAAAGGACCTGACACATTCACTAGTGTATCTATCTATTATGTAATCTGTCAATCTGTCACACAACATAGTATCTATTTAGTTATAATACCTATGTATGTACGTATAGTCTGGTTCAGCTCGCGTGACCTTTACAAAGGCATATATTAGATACAGGGGGATTACAGGTGTTATTCTGCGTAAGAATATCATATCGTAAGCCTTAAAATCACGCGTAGTTTTTTCGGTAGAACTGAAAATGGTTGCAACGGTCTTTTGTTAAAGAAAGTGACTTTTATATATATCAATGTAATATTATTTCTTTTACGAACAAAGCTACTCCTATTGTTACACTTCCCTCCGTCTGAATATCTGCACTGGAGCAAGAGGACGCAAAGGATAAAATGACACTTAATGACATTAAGTAAAAGTTGCCGAGTTTAAATATAACTAACAACGCTAAACACGGTTAAAGCGACCAACTTCAATCGTAACGTATCTATACATATATTACAGTTACAGAGTACTAAAGAAAAAGTACTGAACCTTTTTACACAATTTATATTGGATTATTGAAACACAAATACTATATACAAAAAAAACTTTTTTTGAAGTCGGTAAAAAGTACTTGCAAATTTATACCCTAACTCAAAAGCATACAGGGTGTTACAAAACTACCCCTAATGGTTGAAACGGAGTGGACTGCGAATCATTTCAAAATTTGAGTACTTTTTCTTTTTGCTGCATCAGTTCACGTTTCGGAGAAATCGTCTATCGAATTTCTTCAAAAATATCGATATGATATTTACAAGCGATCATCTGGTCGCGTTCATGACCCCGCGCGCAAATGTGCCAATCATAACGCAGCTGCATATGAACGCAGCCTATCATAGCGCGGCTATCTGTACTCCTATCATGAACTGACAGATGAATACAATAGTGATGTGGTTCTACATAGTCGATAATCTTATTTATGATTTAAAAATAATTAGCTTTCGCAAATTTTTGATTTAAAGTTTTCAAAAATATATATATTTATATTACAATGGACTCCATACATGACACATTTTAACACCCTTAATTCATTAGATACCTCCTATTTATGTTAAAAATTGCGCTCCATCTCTCACACTTCCCTTGACAATTATTTTTAACAGATCGTTGAAGGAGGGAATATTTCCAACACAATGGAAAGAAGCTAATATAATACCAGTATACAAAAAGGGCATGAAAAGTAAAGTAGAAAATTATAGACCTATATCAATTCTTAATGTTTTTGAAAAAATATTTGAGAGGATTGTATACAGTCGTGTTTATAACATTATTTCCAGGGCAATACCTGAACAACAACATGGGTTTCTCAAGGGTCGATCTACAACCACGAATCTTACAGTTTTCACAGACTTTCTTTTAAAGGCTATGGAACGACGTAATCAGATTGACGTGGTCTACACTGATTTCGAAAAAGCTTTCGACAAGGTGGATCACGTCATTCTGATACGTAAGCTTGAACACATTGGTATTTGTGGGGATTTGCTGAGATGGGTCGACTCTTACCTGAAGCGACGGACTCAAGCGGTGGTGATCGGGGGTTGTCGATCTGACCTGATTACAATACCGTCTGGTGTACCCCAAGGATCTCATTTGGGACCATTGTTTTACAGTGCATATTTGTATGATATATACACATGTTTTGTTCACTCCAACTTTCTAATGTACGCGGACGATACCAAAATCTACCTTGATGTTAATAGCTACACCGATTGTTCTAAGCTACAAGAAGATCTTAATAGGTTGTGTTTATATTACACCATAAACAGAATTAAGGTCAATGTAAACAAATGTCATGTCGTCACTTTCTCTCGTCGTAGAAGTAATGTTACCTATCACTACAAAATTAACAATACCAACATTATCAAAACTGAAGTTGTTCGAGATCTTGGTGTACACCTTGATAGTAAACTTTTAATGGAAGACCATATTAATTTCGTTGTTGACAAAGCATATAAAGGTTTGGGCTTTATTAAACGAGTATGCCAACCACTCTCCGATCCCATATGTCTGAAGTCTATCTACTTCTCCTACGTGCGAAGCATCCTAGAATACGCTAGTGCCGTCTGGTGTCCCCAATACAATGTGTACATAGATCGTATAGAACGACTTCAATCACAATTTATTAAGTTCCTTAACTATCGTACTCGAACATTCATTTCAGATTACCGGGAAAGCTGTCGCCATCACCATCTTCTCACATTAAATGAACGACGTGATCTGCTTGATATGTCTTTGTTATACGATTTACTGAATTCTAAAGTGGACTGTCCCTCACTAGTTTCCAAAATTTGCCTTAAGACACCCACTAAGCGTACCCGTCAAACAACTCTTATTTACGTGCCTTATTGTCGTACTAACTACTCTCAAAACTCTGTTTTGACTCGTATCGCCCGAAAGTATAACGACAAGTTTGGTGAATTAGATCCTTTTAACAACTCGAAGATCCATTTTAAGTCGCTAATTAGTAATAAACTTACAAACTGATATTGTCTGTAATCCATAAATGTATACTCATATTAATGTTACCCGTCCACTTATCTATATATTAACTTTCTTCTGCTCTTGCTCAAATATGCATGCACATCCACACACACATATCATATATACACACACTTTCTCCGACTCACACACACACACACACACACACACACACACACACACACACTCACACATACACACACACACACACTCACACACACACACACACACACACACACACACACACACACACACACACACACATACACACACACACACACACACATACACACACACACACACACACATAGATCTCATGGTTGGATTATTTCAATTTAAGTTTTTAAGATTTTTAGTTTTATTTACTTTATATACTAATTAAATTAAGTACTGTCTTTTTTACCTATTTGTGGAAATCTGTAAAGGCTTTTTTTGCTAAATTATGTCTTCATCAACTATGTGTAACACTATAGAAGCTGTTGATTTCCCAAAGAAAATAAAATAAATAAATAAATAAAATAGGGGTAGTTTTGTAACATCCTGTATAATCCTTCTTAGAACTACAACAGAGGGATAAAGGGGGCGAGGGAGGGCCATGAATAGCAAAAGCCGATCGTTACGCGGCGCGGCATCCGAACGCAGATTGTTTTTCGCAATAACATTTTTATGATTTTCATAATTCCTCACTTTACGGAGTAGAATCCGGAACTTGACTTTTTAGTCCTTTGAAATACTTTTTATGAAATGTCAAAAAAGTGAAAATGATTGAAATTGTGGACGATAACGTCATTAAATTATTTATTGTACAGGTAGGTAGGTACTTTTTATAAATTAAAAACTGCACGAGTAATGAAAACTGAATCAATTTTATCTGAAATTTCAATAAAAGAGCTATTTGGTGAACAAACATAATGTTTAATGCACTTAATTCCCGGATCCTTATTTTTAATGCAAGAGCGCGTCCCGATTCTATTTTCGTGAATTATTAATTTAAATGTTGATATTTATACCTACTACTCGAGATGGAACCATATGGAATGGTTCAAATATGAACTCTGACGTGTATGTAGACGCTACTTCTTGTTCTTTTCATGTGAGAGGTATAAAGTTGGATGGAAAGTCGTTGGATGCGAGCCGCACAGGACCGGTCGGTGTGGAAAACCTTGGGGGCGGCCTTTGCCCAGCATTAGACGTTTTTCGGCTGATTATGAGAGGTGTAAAGCAGAAACTTAGTCACATCATAGAACTGAGCAGATCAGATAATAAAAACAATAAAAACTTAGGTTAGGTTAGCATGTCTGCTGTTATCGTAAAATAGAAGCTCCGAGACTAAACTCGCAGGTACTTTAAAATCTATCCAATTTTTACCATCTGTCAACGACTAATACATAAATTAGACAGTAGAGATACTCGATGTTATTCTCCAACCCTTAGCGACCACACAGATGTTGAAGTTCATTTTGGAACACACTAACTGCAATTTTCATTGATCGTGGCTACTTTACTTTAAACAAAGTTTCTAACACTCGAAACTCGCATCTACATATTTTACATAGTCGAACGTACATAACTGGCGCAAAGAATTACCTAAGCAAGCAATTCGAACTCCCGGGCAAGGCAAAATTTTTGCACATTTTATATTTACAAGGTACCGTTATAACAGCTGTGCCGTGTTCACAAAATGCGCTGTATTTGCAGAGGTGAGAGCAATATCGTTTGGTTGGGGCCGAAGATTCCAATCGATTAAACCAAATGAACTTAAAGCTGCTCGGCTTTTCATACCTTATTTAATTTAACAATCGTGCGAATAGTAATTAGTGAGTTTCTGTTTGGTTATTGTTTGGCAAACCAAGTTCGAAAATCCACCGATTATTAGAAGAAAAACAAAAAAGACCACAGTTTTCATAGGGGGTCGTATAAAGCTGTTTAACGTTTTTTCGATTTTAGGCTCGAGTACCATTAGGCTAATAACAAACATCCACAGTTTAAAAGAAAACGTTCCGAAATCTTTGTGAATTTTACCCCCAATCAAAATTTACTTAAGCACCAAAACTAATTAATAGGCAAGTTAAGGTGACGTAACTCAGTATCCAGGGAAACCTCGTTTTTCTAATCGACATTTTCAGATTATATTATTTATAATAGCTTTGGAGCTTACGTATAGGCAATCCTAATGTTAGTAACGTGACGACGCTATCGGGAAGGCAAGTGCAATTGCGCCAACGTTATTGGAATCATGTTTTGATATTACATAAGTCTACGGATAGTTGTTCCTATTAATTACTAATCAAATCAATAAAACAACGTAACCGATCTGCTGCTAAGCAAAATACCACGTAGTTTATTTTTGTTGTTGAGCTGACTGTTACGCTATCTTTTGTAGCATCAGCAATATCAGCTCATCTTCGTCATGACTTTTACTAGGTCCTAAGAAGTAAGCCAGTGTAATGCAGTTTCTCTAAAGTACAACGCGTCTCATAAGGGTTTCCAGACGATTAATTTGCGATGAGATGTTAACAACCCATTTACGTCCCCACTGCAGGGGCACGGGTCTCTTCCCATAACTCGGGAAGGTTTAGGCCATCCACACACGGGGGCCAAGTCCGGATTGGTGGAGGTTGTGGGGCTAGTGGCCAACCCCATGTCTGAAGTTTTCAAGCCGCTTGTAAGGCCTCTGACATGGCTTAACGACTGCTAGCGACAGCAGCCGGCACCAACGGCTTAACGTGCCTTTCGAAGCACGGAAACGGTCGAGATAAATGCCACTAACAGTCAAGCCCATCCAGGTTACGACCGTGTCTGTAGTCAGTTAACATGCGTAATCGATGCGACCACGCAAGCCGCACTGAGCCACGGCCGCAATGAGATGACTTTTATCATATTCAGCTGAGCTTCACTGAGCCAGGTTTTTTAAAAATATCTTCGTCGTTCCCTGAATACTGAGGATCGTGACATATGTGATCTTCCACTGGACGCGAGCAGAAGTATGCTTAAATTACATGATTCTAAATGTTACTGAGCTGACTTGCGTATTAGTATAGGTACGAGTATGTCGGTCGCTACACGCTAAGTACTTAACCACGTTTAAACATTTGTATGCTGTATAAGAAGACGGAAGGAATATTTACTCGTGTTCTAACAAATAAATGATCTTAATCATGTCGCAGACTCACTTGGGATAGGCGTGCTGCAAGCGATGCGTGGCCAGCCACTGGCGCAGCACCAGCCGCTGCTGCAGCACCTGCGCCGCGCGCCGCAGCCGCTTCTCCTCGGCCGCCGGCAGCTCCGGCAGCCGGTCGAGCTGATCCGGCGACCCACACCCGGATAGTGTGGAGATTCCTGTAACAATAGAAATTCATTAACCCTTTGAACGCCATAGTAGGCCAACAATGGTTTTTCGTGCCACATACGCGTACAGATTTTCATACATTTTTGTACCACAACTTCTCATAGCATAGCGTGGCGGACTCGAACTGTTTGTAGGTAAAATATACAAATTTTGACAAAATATGAAAGATAGTCTTAATAAACAGCTTGATTCTAACCATAATAAGAGTATAATCATAGATGAGGAAATATAAAAAATATTTCCTCATCTATGATTATACTCTTGAAACTAGTCAACATTCTCAAAGTAACAAGACGTAGGTAGATACATCAAAAACAAAGGTTAACCGACATTTATTTAAACAACCTACTCAATAAGGGAGTCGCGATCGCTAGCAAAATGTTATAATTAATCTTAAATAATCCTTACATATTAAATGGAAAATTGACTCCATTTATACTATTTTGTCGGAGCTCCTTTACGATATGGCCAGCCGTTTCATGATCTGTCCAATAAGTCCAATTCCTAGGATCTGGCCACGACATAATTATACGTTATTCTTGGAATATAAATTCCTTCATGACACTAAAAGCATATATTTGAATTTAATTTTTTATACAGGTGTCCCAGAAACCAACGTTAAAGGTTACGCTAAAAAGTATGCACAGCGTGGCTGTACTCGTTCAAATATTGCGGTCTCACTGAAGTCCCAAACGCTCGCGGAATTAATAACTTGTCGGGTAATGAAAACAGACTGCTTTTAATATTGTAAATAGGTAGCACAGTTAATTTTGTTATATATAACGCAGGATACACATACAGGGTGTCCCAAAAACCAACGATAATCCTTGGAGTGGTGATGGATTTATTCCTTAATTTTGAACCTTTATGCTACAAAAAAAAAATTACAAGGCTATAGTGGCATGTTTTCTAAAAATATGCGCGACAAGTGCAGTTTTCAAAATAATAAAAGTTTTATGAAAATTCGCTTTGTACCAATAATTAGGAGTTGTAATGAAAATACTTTCAAAATATTGAAATTTGATGGTTTTTAGTATTTAATTCAAATCAACTGGTCAAAAATTTATGGTTTTTAGTATTTAATTCAAATTGCTTGGGGGAGACGTTTTCGGGACACGTCCCCTAGCGTGGAAGCTTCAGCCGCCCATCACCATGAGCGGGTCCTTGGGGTGGGCACCTGGCCCACAGCGGTCACTCCGGCCGGGCCGAGCAACTGCTACAATAGTCCCAGAGTCAGCAGACTAACTGGGAAGGGGCGGCGGCAGCGGTGTCACTCTGCCTCGGCAGGACGGTGACGAGTGGGTAGGCGGAAGCTTCTTCCACTTGGCCGCTAGAGGTACCCCACGCCTGCTGGTAGGCAGGTTAGCGGGGGCCATGGACTCGCAACGGCCGACCCCTGCGAGGCCGAGTGCCGGCTGGGGGCTGGGAGGGATGCAGCGGTGGTGGCGGTGAGGGTGACGGTCCCGGCTTTCTTGGTCCAGAACTCCTTTCGGAACACCGGGCATGATGTGTGGTTGTGCAAGGTGGCAAGCAATTTGGCCATTTGATTTAAATTAAATATAAAAAACATAAAATTTCAATATTTTTAAAGTATCTTCATTACAACTCCTAATTATTGGTACAGTTAGAAATGAGCTCATTTTGCACTTAAAATGTAATATCTTTTTTTATAAAGCGAATTTTGATAAAACTTTTATTATTTTAAAAAATGCACTTGATGCGCAATTTTTTTTAAAACGTGCCACTATAGTCCAGTATTTTTTTTTGTACCATAAAGGTTCAAAGATAAGGGATTAAAATTTGAAAAGCGTAAGAAGTTTTTTACTTTGATTTTATGAGCGGACCATAACGATTTAAGTGCCTGGCGTATAGAAAATTGTAATTCCTAAACACGAATCAGAATAAACATTACGTCTAAGTAAGAAAGAAAAAGGGTTGTAATCAAATTAAAAAAAAGAAAAATAACTTATAGTAAATGCTAGAAATAAAGCATCGTATAAAACAATGGTTACCTGCGCAAAAGATCATTTTGCGTATTCAGTGGCAAAATGTTAGCCATTCTCTCTAATTTAGCATTCATAGAATTTTTATTTCATATGCCATAAAAGTAGCAATAAAACACACATTATATCGCGCCCATCAAAAGTTGTGTTGCTGAGTTAAAAAGAAACCAATTGGAATAGATTTTAAATAACTCTGAAACAAAGATAATCTTAAAAAACTTTTTTGTGGAAATACTAGTTTGGCGCCCAAGCAGGGCCTGTCAGGTTATATTGGCGCCCAATCAGGGACCACCTATTTGAATTTACATCCTTTTTTTAAACTACGAATATGAAGTATGTATATACCGATTCGTCGAATAGAGCTCACACTTTCATACTCATGATGGAATGAAAACTGTGAAAATCGTTAACAGAGAGAGGTTTGTTGTGTCAGCTCGTTGCTTAGAAACCCACTTACCTTGACCCTGATGTAAAGCCTCAACGGACTCTTAGTTATTACACGGTAGACTTTGGAACAAGTTTCCCACACGAAATTACTGCTCCAAGATAAGGAAGGGGTTGTTGTCGTAAGCCCCGTGATTGTCAACGTGACGTGAAGCACGTTAGTTACAGCTAATTTCGAAACGAAACAACACGAAGCCTAGACAATTTCTTCAGACTTCCACGAAGTTTAGTTCATTATTTTCTTTTACCTTACGTACCTGCCTAACTTTACAGTTAGTTACAAAGTTACTAAGAATATTTCTCATAACATAAATATAACTGTACTTACCTATTTACGTTTTTTTTAATACAGTACGGGTATTATTCAGTGTTGGCATATAATTGAAATAATAAATATTTGAAATAGCTTATCATATGTAAACTAATTTAAATTTCGTAAAATATTGTTTGTGGCATGAAGAGGAGCTGAGGTGAAACCCTCTTGAGCGGAATATCTATAAATTAATTTGTAATTAATCCCGTTCCGAGTTCAAACTTCAGAGGTTACAAGGTCGTCAAAATTAACTTGGAACACACAATATCTGTTCAAGTTTTATTGCATTTTCACCATGCGGTCGTCTGTGGTTATCTTGTCTTAGCAAATAGGTAAAGTTTAATTACTCTGCTCCTAATGTGCGATTTTAAGTAACAAATAAAAAAAATTATAATGGTGTTTCAACAATCGGTATAAAAATGTTCTTTTCACTTGCATCAAAGAAATTGATAAACGTTATTGAACTGGACGAAAAGTATTTAAACTTTAATCCAAGTAATTTAATAGTTAAAAGTTTCATTTTCGGTTAATCTTACTCAAACTACTCACTCGTAACTTTAAAGTGTTGTAGGCGATAACTATCGTGCAGCGGGTAGTAAAGAAGGCGCCTCCCAAAACAGTCACGAACTAAGGTAGGGAAACCCATAAAGTAGGGTAATGTATAGGTGTAGGAAATTACATAACTCACGCGATAGCGAGCTAACTTGCAAACTATCTACTGGTTAGTGAAGGGAGCTACCGACTGGGTGGTTTACTCTGGGCCGTACTCGGTTCCCGTGGTAGAACGCTTGCAACCTCATAGCTCAGGCACATGGCGATGCAAAGGAACACCGTGAGATTAGCCGGTAATCATGCCGGCATAACCCGTTTGCTTCCCCGAAGCGAGTGGGTTTCCATGACGGTTTTGCCGATGTAAGAAAAATACGAATTATTCTATTTCTTATCGTGTGACTGAATCAACAGTGCTAGTGCGATCTCTAAGTGCTATATCCGCGGTCACCTGCAAGCACTTACATCATTGCATGAAGAGTAAAGATGGAGCGGTTAAATTTCAAAAACGATGATCATTCTGGGAATAAGAACCTTTTATTCTCTTGCATGTCAAAAATAAGAGCAGACAGAAAAACTCAGAGATGTCGATCAGTTTGATTCTAATGATCTTCGTGTGATGGCGATAAAGACTCCTCAATAGCAGATAAGCTGGAACAGAACTGTTTATCGTTATTTCATACGGCTACCAGCAATGTCAAAAATATAAGTGTTATTTGACCTTTATAATTTTCAAGTCTTTATCACTTTTCCCACTGAAATCAGTTAGTTTTCCAGTTGCGCTACACGTGTTCGAAAAATCCCTGAAAAGATAATCAAAACAGGGAGAGAATACAATTAACACCACTCAAAGCATACGGTACAATGCAATAGGGAATAAAGACCATCTACAGACGGCTCTGTGATTGCTGTTCTCAAAACGAACCGACACGCGACAACGACCGACACGCAAGTCTCATACCTCCTATAAAACGCTTTGTACTGGGTGCCGTGCGAACTTTTTGTTTCAACGAACAATGACATTCAAATGTTGGAAAGGTAACCCCGAAATAACTTTAAGTTTCAAATGCCTATAATTTGATATTGTACTTCTAGCTAAACATGGTTAATAGACCGTTATTTATAATTGCAATAAGAATAATAATGGGGTGGTAACTCATCGTTAAATTTTAAGGACAGATCACCATTTGAATGGAATTTTATTTTCAATTGCGTTCCCACTGTCGGTGCATCATTTGTTCCCACTTTTTTAATGTTGGTGCAGAGGTTTTTTCTCTTTGTATATACATAAGGTTCTAACTTATGTTTATTAGATTGTGTACCATCCACGAACTTGGTGTGATTGCATCGCACCGTCACTTTTCATGATATAATGTAGCCAACCCACAATTCGAATTGACAAGGGCTTACCAATTATGAATTCTTCTTCTTATCGTGTGGCACAATTATGAATTTAAAAAAAACATTGTTTTTGTGTAAATTATCATGGTTTGACTGTAAAATTTAACTTGTAGCTTGTTCAGCGTTGATTAAACTTGATAACGACAGATTCTTCCCGCAGACTGTAGATGTAATTTACCCTCCACTCCGAATTCAATTTGAAGAGTCAATATTGTTCCTTCCATTTCTCTAGGAGCTGCAATCTCTGATGTTTCATCTCGACACGAGCCTGTTTATTAAATCTTCCCCCTCCATTAACATTAAAAAAAAAAATAATCGAATATATTTGGTACTTGTAAGTCTTTGTGATAGTAAAATAACGGGAAAAAATCACAAATATTCATCTGGTTCGCAAACTAGGACTGTCTGCGCGAACTATGAAAACTATAGACGGATAATATACAATGAATGTACATAAGTAACTTTTCCCGTCGAAAATGTAACATACATAAACGCCATACATAGACGCCGCGCCAAGCAAATCTTGGTCGCCAAGTACGAAATAGTAAACAGCCAGACACAGAGCAAACAAATCTGCTCGTCACACAAATATTTGCCAGGTGCGCTGACCACTCATTGATCCCACCACATGCATACCTTTCGTCAAGATTGGTTAAGGCGTTGAACCATCAAGAGAGGACGAACCAACCAACACATTTATAATATTAGTTAGAATGTACAAGGTAAAATAAAATGCGCAGAATTACATCACTTGTTGCGTGGGGGGAAGGAGGTAATGTAAATGGAAGTAGGGCGCGGATCTGTGTCGGCGACCGGCAATCCGGGTAACCGGTCAACCGGGGCCACAGGTGGACCGAACAGGCGCTGTAGCCGCAGCACACCGCCCGTCCCCGGCGACTGAGCGGTCGCCACGCGTGACCTGTCTTTGTGTTATTGAGTGAAGGTGTCTCTGACGAAGGTACAGATGTTGAGTAATACCTACGAAGTATCTTATAGTGAGAGATGATATGCAGTATTCAGTGGATCGGCTCTCGATCCACTTTATATGCTTTGGAATATGTCGTTCTATAAGTGTACCAGAATCAGAAAAATACAACTATTGTAATTATTAATCTGCTTACAATTTGTCCATACAAATGAAAATGGAAAGTTCTTGTTACAATTTTTTTTTATAGGATGGCAGTCCCTATGTATTTTCTTTGTTCAAAAAACACCTACATGACATCATAGAGTTGTTAAAATGCGAAATACGTTATCTATAAATTCTATGTTCACAATGAAACATCTAAGATTTGTTTGTTCGTAAGAAAATATCGCAAACGAAAGATTCGTTCCTTCACAAACTCCGACGGAAATGGATAATTACAAAAACATGAAACCCAAGAACACCGTGAAAGCTTTGCACACAAATTTCAACTTAGTAAAATTTCTTCAGCGAGGGCGAGCAACTTTGAACGATTTTTTCAGCTTCTGAATCTTTTCAACGTAGCGCAACTACGTTTCGACATGACCTCTTCGTTTTACAGCGCTGCACGTGAAAAAATCTGAAGGAAAATTTCTGTTCCATCCGCCATAATGGAATTTCGTTAGTTCCATTTCAACTGACTTTACCAATATTCAGAGAGAAAGATGTGTCAACTCAAATATCAGTCCATAGTCTGCCGTGATAAAATTTCGTTGACTTCGGTCGGCCAAACTCAATGTGGAATTGCGTCAGAAAATTTGCGTTGCAAAATTCAAAGAGTAACAGTTGTCTAGTGACATGTCATTTTCAAAACTATCATGGTAGAATTTGACTAGTAATGTCGGCAGAATTAAGACACGACCATGTCGGACTTTTCTATAATATAATTTTAAAATGTTTTACGACGTATTCATAAACGACGCGACGTAGCAGGCGCTTGGCCAGTGTCCAACGCCCTATTGCGGATGGACAATTTATGTCAACTTTGCTCGTAGGTAGGTAGATAGATAGAGCGCCGTAATTACCCCCGACAAGCCTGCTTTTGAGTAAGATCCTTTAGCTAAAATTACTACAGCCGTGACTGAGTACAAAAGTGATTTTAAGACCTTCACGAAATACGAGTCCCCTTCTTTTATTTATCATTATGTCGGCGCCAAGGTTCCTTTCTTCATTTCATTTTTTTTCCTTTCAGGCTGACGTGTCACCGAGAACCGAGTCATGGTAAAAGCGAATTACCGATCCTGGAAAGATAAAAGGTACTCTCACCCCATCCCACCCAACACAGCATGCCGCCAGTGGTAGTCAGACTTTGCTTAAGATTATAAAGTTCTAAAGTTTATGTCGATAATAAAGCACAAATCTTATAAAAATATTATCGCTGAAATAAAATTTATAAGGGGATTAGTCAGACCGAACACAAAAACCTAACAGAATCGATAATGTTTCATAAAAACATTTCAAAATGTTGGAGTATAAATAAGGGTTGAAAAGAGCCAAGACGATTGTGTAACGAATATATTAAAATGGTATGAGCAAATCACCAATTTTCCAGCTTGTGTTGCACTTAGTATCACCCGCGGTCACAGCATGTAGAGCATGTAGATTTACATCTGCGGAAGTGTGCAACGCGACTTTTACCTACACACATTTAGTAGTCAGATTTGCAAGTTTCCTCACGATGTTTTCCTATCTGTCGGTTCAACAATTTCGACAGTTCGTCAAAATCCATCCAACCATCCACATCCATTTTTTTGCGACATTATTTTTGCAAACATTGGCAACAAACAATGTGGTAAAGTGTGAACTCGGCGCTCAGCGGACAGTCAGGTGGTCAAGTGCCGCTCTGATGAGCGCTGCCTTCTGATCCTGACCTTGCAAATTAGTTCCAGCAGCGCAGCAGTGCGTCGAGTGCTGTCTGGTGCAGCATGATTGAGTTATTGGGATATAGTGCAACTTTCAGTTGCTAGCAAAGTTATTCTCATCTTTTCATAAAGTAGGTATTAGGTAAATAATTTGGCTATTGTTTTTTGTTTATTCAGCATTCCAACGAATCGTGCTTCCTGTGAGGATAAAAAACATTTGCCATGTTTTTATCTTACCAAGCGGACGGTTCCGTTTTTGGGTGTATGTATACTACTGAAAAGAAAATAAGGGCCAGCAGGTCTTTTGTTATATCATTAAAATAATAAAAGAACTTAATATATTTTTTTAAGTTTTAATAAAATAATGCTATTGTTTGTAGTTTTACCTAATAAATGTTTCAAATAATACTCAGTAGGTTCTAACAATGATGGTCTAATGTTATAACAAAAAACCTGCTGGCCCTTATTTTCTTTTGAGCAGTATATAATGTATGTCCATTTAAATTAATTGTACCGTTGTTGGTAGCCACAAATTCTCGAGGTATTTCGGAGTGTTAAGTGTATTTAGATTTGGTTTGACCCCCAGACTGATATAGGGCACATTTTATGAATTTGGGTTTCTAATATTTTACTTCTAAATACCTATTCTCTTTATATTATGTTTTTTTGAAGGTATCTTATTAATCCTGTAAGATTCGATAAGAGGATCACTCGATATTTCATTCCAAAACATGAAAATATCGTTAGGATTATCTTTAGCAAATATTTAAGCCCAGTCATTCAAGTAAACAATAACAGCAAACGAATACCTACAATACGAGTAACAAAGTTTCTCGTCTATGACAACGGAACAAACACTGCACAAACAGCTTCTGTTAGCGAAACAAAAAGAGGGTCGTTATCTCCGTCTAGCAGAGCCTCAGCAAATGAATAACCATAGACAACCCACGACCAAAATTGATTTCGAATTGGTTCTCTTTAAAGTTTATTCAATGCCCAGTTGGTAGGTACAAGCGTCCCGCGTCCCTTCGCTCTTGTGTATAGGGATTTATTTAAGACCGTTTTGTATCGTTGCGAGACGGGATTCTGTCGTTTGTAAATCCCTTGAGGATGACGTGATTTCCCTTTCGTTCATGTGACAGATGTGTGACAAATCCTGAAAACGGTCACAAAGGTTAAACAATTTTTAAAAAACACACCGGAATACGGCTTAGGCGTGCCTAACTTTTTTTGCCCTTTATCAAGTTTTAGCACAATATCACAATAGCCCTTTATTAGGATAAGGAAAAATCACAGTGAGGATGATCATGATCAGTAAATGAAGAGTATACTTTGACAAATTGTTGAGCGCCTCATCTTTTACAGGGAATCCTGTAATTGAGAGCTGTCAGGTGTCACTGTCAAGTGTCGGTGTCGCTCTCGCCGTATCGTTCGTCGTAAATAGGAAGACAGTGTTCCCAGTCTTCAGCAGGGGTTGTTTTTGTATGAGGTGTTTAATTGAATGAAGCGACAAAACACTGACGACCCGTCTAATGGCAAGTGGCTACCGACGATGCCTATTTACTTCCCCACATAAAATATGCACTCACTAGCCAGTCCAATCCTGCAGCCTGCAGTCCACGTTATTTTTTTTGTATTTTCTTCCTATTACCAATGTGTTGTTTGTTTTGTTTATATTTGTATTTTGAAACGTTTACTATCTATCTATCTATCAGTAGTGATTTAGTTTGAAGTTTTAGGTAAATTATTGTATTTCATATCCTAACATGTGTAACAGCTCACTGAAAAGCTTACGTACATACAAACAAATATATTTGTATCTTCAAAAAAAAAGCAGAGCCTTTAAATTTTCCAAAACTAAAGTATATGAACAAAGGGAAAACGAAAAACTATCATATTCAAGATTCAGTTACTGCAAAGACTGGCCTATTCCATAATACAGGGTGTCCCGGCATATAGATTACTTATTTTTAAAGACGACCAGAGATAAAGTTAAGAGTAGACCAGAGGGAAAATGAGGTAAAAGAAAACCGAAATGAGTAGCTAGGTACATCAAATGCTGATGTCGAGTCTCAGACTAAAAAAGTCTGTTGTCTTACAAAGTCGAGGGCAAGAAGAGACGGAAATTGCTCTACAGAGATGGGCTAGCGGTCAGGTGTTCGGTGTTCTGGGAAAAACGATATCAAATGTTTTTGATTCTAAATAATATTGGTACATGTACCCATCTGTAGTCTAAGAGATGAAGAAGAGAAGTAATTAAGAAAAAATGTGGTTAACATTAATGAGTAATTCAGGAAATGCTCAAGAAATTAATTAAAAAGTGGAAGACTTGGACCGGATAGCAAAATTTATGCAAATTAAACACGATAGAAAATATTATACAGAAGTATTTCTTGTTTCAGAGACACTTCGTCTCTTTGAATTGCTATAGGTACCAATTTTAATTATAAGGAGCGCCGGACGAAGCTTGTTAGCTGAATTTGTTCGGAGCCTTTTTGGAGCCAAGTTTGGAGATTGGTAGGTACTGCTAGTACATTACTTTCAATCGATGTAATCACGCACTTTGTACACTTGCCTAATACCTATTCCACTGAAACGTCAAAAAAAAAAGAATGGTCCAGTCTGTTTCTAAAGTTATAGTGATAATGTGATTGATTCTCGATGTGGAATTTAGTTACTTGGTGTACCTATCCCACAGACAAGTCTGTGGTGTGGTCTAATAGAATCTTTAAATATGAAGAGTTTCTCTAAAGTACCCAGGGATGGGATAGGTTTACCGTGCAGTCTGTCTGTTGCAACGACTTCATTTGTATAAAACTGAACTTCATGCATTTTATACATCATGTATAAAATAATAGGCGGTCGATGGTTGTCTTTTTCAAGTTTCAGTATTTAAAATATTTGCGTTGTGATACAAAATAGTTTTTTTTCCCGTTGAATGAACTGCATGCAGATTGCAGATGCATAGAAAGATCGCCAGTAAGCGAAAAGCATCACTGCTATCACCATCATCATAACAGCCGGTTGAACAAAGGGATCAACCACTGAACGTAAAGTTGCCTACTTAGACTCCCTTAGACTTCCAGTTGCACCGGTTCTTCCTGCCAGCTTTATTTACTAGCTGAGTTACTAGCGTAATATAACACGTCAACAGTAACTGTAAAAATGTACTGTCAAATACCTGAGAACTGCGAGACTCCCGACAGCATCGAAAGGCCGGAGTTCCGGCTGTGCGACGGGTGGATCATGCCTATGGAGCATATCTCCGAGTCCTCGAACTGCCACATGCCGGGGCTGAAGGAGATGTCTAGCTTCTGCACACGCGGCGTGAGGTGCATAGGCCCTCACTGCATCACCTCGCGCGACTTACAACTATTCGCATCCAGCGCAAAGGCTTTTGTCAATCAAACTGGATCTCAATTTGCGACTGGTGGCAACTTCGTTTGGAGTGGAAAGTGGTTTATTTTATGAAATAGGAGAAACAAGCGATCATAATAAGTGATGTGTTGCGATATGCATCGGTCGGGAGGACGTCCGCGCGGCGCCGTGGCTGCGGCAAGACTAGGCAACACTGATCGTCACGTCGGGGCTGTTTCGGGGCTTAAGGGGGTAGGTGGCCCCCACCCCCTCCTCCCTTGCTGTCTGGGGGCGAGTGACGTCACGGGACCCGTCGCCCACCTAGCTATCGGTAAAAGCTTTGAAACGACTAACTAAAGCAACAGAATAATATTTTGTATGTTTTAGTTTTTTTAAGATCGTGTTTCGTTTGAATTAAACAATTTGCAATCTGAAATGAAATAAACAATTTATTATTATTATATTATTATTATTATTATTACAAGAATTCTGCCCATAAAACATTTCTGATTATAATGTTAAGTAAGTGAGCTAATGTTATAAAGTTATTAAATGAATGCTCACTAATTACGTTAAAATTAAGTTAAGATGACATGTAAAATTTTATAATAATTTTATCAATAAATTCTGTATTCTGTAATGAAAAAAATCAATATGTACAATAAGACAGCTTTCCCAAATCATCTTCCTGCCCTGTTCCCAATAGTTTGGGGTCGACGCAACATGTCTTCTTCTTCCATTGATCTCTTCTTGCTGTCATCTCTGTGCTCACTTCTTTCATATTCATATCATCCTTTACACAACTCTATCATCTAGGGCCTAGGGCAATGGCCGCAAAACGGAAAGACCGCCGAAATCGCAGAACATAGGTATACAATACAAATTTTTAGATCTGCTGCTTTTAAAGCCACAACTCTCCAGTTTTTGTTGGCATTTTATCAGTCTGCTCTGAACCTCAGAACCATAGTCACCGAGAAAAACCATGTCATCGGCAAACAGCATGCACCAGGGCACATCAGGGTGCATCTTCCTGTAGTTTCGCGGTCAAGACAGCTTTCCCAAATAAATGAAGAAATTAATAACAAGTTATAAATAAACCATTTACAAAATATTGCCTCAAATTTAACAACGTTACCACCGTGACAATGACATTAAAAATTTAATTACTCGAAAACTACTGAATCGATTTTACCAATATAGCTAGAATCACCATGATGAAAATTCTTCTGAGCAGCTTTCGAGGCAAATAACGTAACCATATCTATTAAAAGCTAGCTTTTATATAAGGTGCTACTTTATTAGTGCCCGATATTTTAGTCAGTGGTTCTACTCCTGATTCTGATCAACTTTCCCCCAGGAACCCATAGTCAAATCGCAAAAAAAATTTTGGGCTCTTCATACTAATTTGGCCGCTCGGCTGATCCATTTGTATGAAGAGTCCAAAAAATTTTTATCGATTTGACTATGGGTTTCTTAGGGAAAGTTGATCAGAATCAGGAGTAGGAGCACTGACTAAAATATCGGGCACTAATAAAGTAGCACCTTATAGTGTCTAAGTTGTAGACTGACGTGTTATTTATTTGTAATTTTGACTGAAATAAATATTTACTTTTATTTAAAAAAAACTTCATTAAAATGTATCCTTTGTCACTCTCGGGATCAAGACGAAGCTAACGACACCTCTCAAGCTAAAATCCATAAAGGCGTTTAGGCTACAGAGCTTGCCAAAGAAATATACCTACATACACTCGAAAAACATAACCCTTCTGGCGCAGTCGGATAAAAATTCGCATTCAAATCAGTGAACACATTTAAGAGCTTTGATGCCCCACACACACACCACACAGACTTTTGTACAGATTTATTTACAGATAACATACAGTGAAAAGAGAGGATTTTAAAACAGAGTGATAATGTTTGAATTAGTAAACGATTTTTACATTAAAAAAACCTTCTATTTAATTCAATTAAGTACATCACAAACCATAATCATTATTGTATTTTTCAAGATAATATTTTATATTTCTTTGCCCAATTAGAATTTTGAGCTTAGCTGACTGGATAACAGTTAGCAAAAGCATGTTTCATACAGCCTAAAAGACCCAATGGAGCAAAAAATCCTCACTTCTATAAATATTTAATTATAAAAAATAAAATAAAAATGTAGATATTTATTATTTTTAGCATATTTTAGCCTATAATACATAAAAGATTAATACAAAGTTAAAATTTTTGAAAAATTAAAAATACACAACAATTATCAGTTTTTTTTATTTATTTTCACTGTTGTTATTTATTCTAATATTGTAGACCTATTATTTTTATAATACCGTATGTTTTTTTCTTATAATAATTTTAAGAATATTTTTTTCTTATAATCTTTGAACCGTGGCCAGAAAAAAAATCTGATCTAATATTTCTGTACGAGCTAAATCTGTACAGTGTTTTTGTGCATAAGTTGTGCCCTGCTTTTAGTTGGATGGTTAGTCTTTAATTAATATTCATTTTATTATTATTAAATGTTTGGCAAATAATTACCTATTATGTTTTTGATCAATTTGAAATTCCAAATTCTAAATTTAAGCTTTAATTATTAATTAAAATTAAAATTATGTTCTATTCTTGTGCAATGCCTACTAACATAGTATAAAAGCAAAAATTGTTACTAACAAAATATGGACTGAAGTTGTCTGAAATAAATGATTTTTATTTATTTTATTTTTAGTCACTTTAACTACAATAAACTTCTAACTTTTAACTGTAACTTTTAACTTTCGTCTGCAACTAACTTAACTACGCGACGTGAAAGCCACAGCAATTTCTCATTTTATTCAATAGAATGTTCTTGTCACTAGGATGACCACTTCACTAATAATGAATCCACTTAAATTTTGTTCTATTTCTAGTAACTTGAGTTACTTCAGTAGCTCCTAACGTCTCACTAATATTGATTCATCATAATATCTAGCCACCTAAATATACATTAAGATGTGTTGTTAATATAACTAGTTCAAATTACTATTATAGTGATTTACAGTGGGAGAGCACTTATGATAATCCGGAATAATCACCCTTCATAAAAAACATAATTCTTGTGAAAATGCTAAGTCCCACAGGCAGTCCTCTTAAATACACCCCAATCGTTCCTACATTTTTATATTTTATTTTCTAGCTTGTATGCCAACGTAAAAACGTTTTACCGAATTTGCTTACCTAAGCATGCATGAGTAGTAAATAGGTTAAATCTATACGCAGTTTTCTTAAACGAACCATTTCTGGGCACGCTCCATACTGTTACCAACTGATTCATGGCAATTATGATTAAATTTTACTTACCATATTCGCGAAATAACTTCTTGTATTCACCGAGATCGTTCTGGTCCAACCACTCGTCCACTTGCGCAGCTTCGTCTTTGATTATCTCCGTTAAAACGTCATGAACTAAATACACCAACAAACACACGGATAATGAAAGTCCAAAATAATGAAAATTCCTATACATTTTTATGCGTTTCAGTCACATTTTTAGTCTTTTACCAAAATAAACAAACAGACGGTGTTAAGATTGTTCGTTTATTTTTGCATTCGTAAACAATTAGCTTTCGGCGTAAGAGAAGAAAGAGACAGACGATTCAATTTCAAATAGCGCTGTCTCATAATAATTTCCTATAAGAAATAAATTGAGCGTTTGCAAAACGCAAGTTATTGACGTTTCACGTTCCGTTTTTCTTATTGTATGTAATCATCACGTAGGTATATAATGTCAAAATATTACGATAACATGCGAAGTGGAACGCAACATTATCTATCCGGCTAGGCTGCTTGATTCACTCACTAACTCTTGGCTACAGGTGGTCAATCTCATGTAACATGAAATACCTGAAAATAATTTAACGGCCTCTATTCATGTCAATGATCATCTTATACCAATATATGTATAGTTCATTTTAATAAAAAAAAAGCAAAAGGTAAACAAACTTACTATGGAAATGACACATGTCAATGTCAGATGCATACTATCTTTGTTAACCTTTTGCTTTTTTTTGATTGGAATGAACTATATAGGAATTCCAACAATATTTTTCCAATACTTATATCAAAATTCATATACATAGAATTCCAACAATATTTTTACAAATTGAGTATAGGTTCCTTGGGAAAAATAGTTCACTTTTTCACAAGTAGAAGGCACTGGTAATTATTTTCAGGTATGCAATTTATCTGAAACTATAGGCAATAAATATTTACTGTTCTTTTACCTCATGCTTTACTAAAAAGTCAACTTATTGATAAAAACAACATCAAAATTATAGTCATATAACATCTATATTTGAAAACATCACAAACCAAATAAAAATAACATTATATTACGCTTTTATAATAACATCAACTTGAAAATTGTACATCCTTTAAAAAGACTGTACCAAATAATCACTGGAGTAACAAGAAAAATGTGATCCAACGCATTCAGTCTGTGATTACACTGAAACATTGAAATATACAAGTAAGAAATAAGGTAGAAAGTTATAAATGCTTTTCCTTAATAAATGAGCAATAGTACTTTAAAGGTTGTATACTAATTTTATTAATTGATTTCCATATCACAAGGAAGCGCTAGACAGTCTAGAATTTGTTAAGCTACGTAGGAGTGCTGATCACAGTGTTACGCACTGAAATGATTCTTACCACTAGTAAAGGTTATATTATTTACTTTTTAATTTTAAGCTTGTCAGCCAGCGAGCAGGAGAGGCCGGTGCCATCAGGTTCGACGTTCAACTCCTCAATCTTAGAGTTGTTGATAATCATGGAGAAGCGCTTGGATCTGAAGCCGCCCAGCGGTGGCAGGTTCACGCCCAGGTCCAGGGCCTTGATGAAGTTACCGGCGGGATCAGCAAGCATTCGAATCTGGGGGAGAACAACATTTTAAAATATTAATTCATTAATTAGTTGAAGAGTTTAAAACAAGAAAGAGTTTAAAATGGAAAAATGAAATATAGAAAGAAAATTTGAATCTTACTACTCTCAAATTCAGTAAAAAAGTGTTTTTATTAAAAGCTAGTTTTCACAATTTTAAATAGAATTGTTTTTAGGGTTCCGTACCTCAAAAAGAAAAAAGGAACCCTTATAGGATCACTTCGTTGTCCGTCCGTCTGTCTTTCAAGACCCTTTTTCTCAGGAACGCGTAGACGTATCAAGTTGAAATTTATATGAAATACTCAGGCCTGCAATCCCTTGAAGCTGTAAAAAAATCAAACTTCTGTGCCAAAGCACATCACAAATTTTGTGATGTAACTTAAATTTTTGGTATTCAGACTTTTCCCTTTACTTGTGCTATAAGACATTGCTTCCTGCCAAACATGATTCTAGGTATACGATTAGATTCTAGGTTTTGATTTCCATGAAAGTGTCCATATATGCGGCATAAACAGCCATGTCTTGATTGCATTGGCAACTTGGCACAGAAATTTGATTTTTTCACAGCTTCAAGGGATTGCAGGCCTGAGTATTTGATATAGAGTTCAAGACATGTGTGAATATGAATTTATATGGAACCCTCGGTGCGCGAGTCCGACTCGCACTTGGCCGGTTTTTTGTAATGAAGAGACTATTGTAAAATCCAAAGCTTCCATTAAACAGTTCTACATGAAAAAATACATGTTTACATGGTCCTGAAATACACGTTTACAGATACACTGAAAATCTAAATAATCTTCTATGGACTTTGATACAAATATACTATGCTACACAAACATGAAGTGGCCATTAGCATACCTCGTGAACTTGAAGGTTAATGTAAAACTTTTAATTTATTGATTCTATTACACTCAGATACTAGTTACTTTGTATAACATATTGAGGGTTCACGGGCTATTTGTATTAAGCGACATTTTTTTGAAACATTTAAGATGTTACTTTAAAATTTTATTTCTTACAAAATATCACATAAAGAATAAATTCTGAATAACCTTTAAAATATTAAGAACATCGAGAATCTATAGAATACTCAGAAGTTTAATTTTAATGATAATTTTTCTAAGAAATAAATCTTTAAAATAGTCTCTTGAACATTTCCACAAATGTCGTTTAATACAAATAGCCCGTGAACCCTCAATATTAAAATGCAATCACACAATCTAAACTTCAGCAAGTGCATGAACAACATCAACTCATAATACAATACTTTATAGATAAAAGTTTATGAAACTACTTGACTACTGTATTGAAATAGAACAGATTATTTTATCATGCAATACAAAATGTTATAAGAATTATATTTACGTCACTGTTATCATAGAATACTTGTCCTACTATTTTAATTATTGTTAACCTTACCAATAATAAAAAAACAGCTACTCAACATTGTCAGTACTTAAATGTGCATTACGATTTATCACTTGTACTGGCGCTTTATCACAGGTCAAATGTAACAGATAATAAGAAGCTAAATAACAATCGGCGACAGTTCTCACCTTCCCCTTGGTGTTGTGCTGCTGGCCCCAGGCCGCCATCACGTAGGGGTCATTTACGGACACGCACACTATCTCAGACACTCCCTCCGACTTTAGCTGGTCCGCCTTCGCAACGTAGCCCGGCAAGTGAGTCTTGGAGCAGCCAGGGGTGAACGCCCCCGGAACAGCGAACAAAACCACCTTCTTAGATGCTGTAAGATCCTTAATGTTCACTTTGTTCGCTGGCGAGTCCTCGAACAAGTCGCAGGATGGTACCTCGTCTCCAACCTGCATACAACCAACAGCATTCATCGTAAGCACCAATATGCCGACAATTACATAATTAGCAAATAATAACATAAAATTTGCAGTACCTTTGCTGGTGCCATGACTACTCTGGAGGTGTGCACTGCTCTCGCTGATGTCTGCTTGGCGAATGCAGAAATTCCACGGATAATCAACGAGGACGTGGGAAACATTTGCTCGATTTTATTTTTTTTCACTTGCGCGATAACCTTGACTCTTGACAATGGAACGAATTGACTTGCGTTTGACGTTTACGTTTAAAACTATCCAGAAAAAATAGAAAGTGAATAATTTTAATGACTGATAAAGAAAATGAGTTTCTAATAATATTTTTATAGGAACATTACCCTCCACTTGGATTTGTAGTTGGGTAAAAGCTGGATAAAAGGCATTATTTCGTAGGAGGCTAAGGGTATGTGGGTATGGCCTTTTCTTGATTTAGGATGAAACAGGGTCATAGTTTTCGAACGTACTATGGTCTACTATCTATGGATTTAGTACAAAGATTGCCATAAATAGAAAATCTCAGCAAATTCAAGGAATTGATTAGACAGTTTCAAAAGCAGCAACCACCTATTCTGTAAGATATGAGACTTGTAAAATAAATGTTTTTAGAAATTAATTATTTAAGAAATAATTACATTATTAATTCCAAATTGATTCATTCATTTCATTTGAAAAGTCGTCAAAATTGGACCCTTTTTATTTTAGCTATTACAACACCTTCCTGTCTATGGTGTGTTGAGGACTTTTTGGCGGGAACTCGCGGCAAGAGTTTGTCATTTTTGTTTTATTATCCGAAAAAATAGATATCGTGGTTTTTAATGCATAATATTGATAGTGTATTGTTCAATAAAGTGCCATTTAAGTGTCTAATATGTAGGATAATGAAATAAAAGTGTGTAGACTGTGTTTCGAGTGCTCTCAAGAAGTCCATGAAATCTTCATCAAAAGTGCTATCATTTTGCTGAAGAATAGGAAAATTTAAATACAAAAGAAATGGCTTTGGCCTCAATTGAATTTTCCTATAAAGACGAAGAGATACGGAAGAAATGGCTTTTAGCCTTTAAATACAACAGCAGATTTACAACAGACCAGGCTGTATGGCTCTGATCCTTTGCCTTCCACATCTCGGGGTGAAAAAAAAAAAAAAAAAAAAAAAAATTTCTATGGTGTATAATGGATGAAACTGTCATTGATGTCAAGCATTTTCTACGAATGTGCTTGTTTTCGCGAGATTTTCCTTTTTTTATTTGTTTTCCACGTTATACTATGATAGTGAGTCGTTTATTTGTGAAGGAAGTGAGGTGCTGAGCATTTCTCGTGATCCGTTAAACACAGAAGGATGGAGACCCCTTCAATGGACACGGTTTATCAGGCCATAAGCGCCCTGTATGATAATCCCAATTCTACCGAGAAAGAGAAGGCTTCTATATGGTTGGGAGACGTGCAGAAGTCCGTAAGTACTTTCCAATTTATAAATAACAATTCTAAGGGCGTAAACGATAATATTTCATTAATTATTAATGTAATGATTCATAGCAGTTAGCATGTTGTTTTCACTTTCGTAACGTTACTTAAATACCATGTTGGCTATTTCTATTGCAGATACACTCTTGGAAAATAGCTGACGAGCTTTTACAACAGAAGAAAGATGTGCACTCGTGTTATTTTGCTGCTCAAACAATGCGTTCGAAGGTTCAACATAATTTGTCAGAGTTGCCACCGGAGGCAGTGGTATCGCTGCGTAACTCGCTCGTGGCTCACCTGGAGACGACCTCTCACGAGACTAGCGCCGCCATTCTCACCCAACTCTGTCTCGCCCTTGCGGACTTAGCCTTGCAAATGCCATCATGGCAGAACTGCATTAGCGACCTAATAAAATCATTTTCAAACAAAAACAACTTTGCCCTACTTGAATTGCTGACTGTACTACCTCAGGAGATTGACTCATCAAGCTTGAAACTCGGTGAGAACCGTAGAGAGGACATCAAAAATGAATTGAGGTCAAATGCTCAAATAGTTTCAATGTTTTTGAAGGAAAGCATAACTAATTCACAGAACACAGATGTAGCATTAAAGATAATTAAGTGTATGAACTCGTGGATACAAGTGAGAGCTGTAAATATACAGGAGGTCCCTCAAAATGCAGTGATAGGGCTTTGCTTGCAAATTCTTAGAGATTACAATTCAATTAATACATTACATGATGCTGCCTCGGACTGTATTTGCTCATTACTGCATTGCTTAGAACAAAATAACAATAATGACGAGGTAGAAAGACTGTTGTTTGATAGTGTGGCTGCTCTGGAGGAGAGCTACCACATGGCTGTGGCACACGAAGAAGAGGAGAAGGCTTCAAACTATGCTAGAGTGTTTACGGAACTTGCGGAGTCATTCTTAGAAAAGATAATAAATAGTGCGTGCACTGGGAGCACACACTTTGCTATGAGGTCGCTGGAGTTAGCACTGATATGCGTTGGACATCACGATTATGAGGTATGTATGTGAAACTAGTAATATTTAGATTTTTTAAGAAAAAAATCCTGTCGATTAATGATTTTAATTTTATTATTTTAATTGCGACAACTAGTAAAAGAAATAAGAAAGTTTTCTTTTTATTTTATTGATTTTTTCATATTGATTTATATGAAAAATCTATATGTATAATGAAACTAGGAAATTAATTGATTTTAGGTTGTGGGGCTACTGACCCACCCCAGTGACAGAAAGTAAGTTTTATTGTAGAAAAACTCATTGGTACATTGGCTAGGATTGATCACTGTTTCTGGATTGGAGGACCAAGTCCCTCCTGGGAAGCTGTTGATTACTTTTTAGGCAAATGGTTTTCGAATGCTGGGAGACGGAGCGTCGCTCATTCAATCGGAGTTTTTATAATCTAAGATAACTTGTTTAGCAGTACATTATAAGGTATATTTTCTATGAAACATTTTGCAGGGTGTTGTTTTAGTGGATAGTGGCCTTTAAGGGACAAAAAGGACAAGCAATATTTGTTCTGAAAATATCTATAATATTTGATTTATAGACGGCAACAACTTGTCACACCATATTTTTTGTCTAACTGGTCATAATGCAAAAATTATTATTATTATTATTATTATTTATTAACTTTATACATCTATCATTACATTATAATTTGTTCCTATCGGTCATATTTAACTATAGTTCTTTTAAGTCACGTCATAGATAAGTAACAATTGGTCACACTGCAAATCTTGATTCTATTGAAAAAATACATGCAAATTATCCTTATTTTTTGATAGAAAAACAGAAAAATATTCAATGATATATTAGTTTTTCATCATTTAGATTGCAGTTACTAGTCAGTAGATTTAGTGAGTAATATCTATCAGTTTTGGCGACTTTTTAGAGATTTTCTTATTGCAAATGTTGTCAGCGCCAGCTAGTTGACTTTAGAGAAAGCCATGAAAAATTCCCTATTGCCAAACATGGGGCAGGGCGGCACAATCATCAGGTATGTAATTCACTTATACGGCAAAAGATGGTGCTATATTAAAATTTAAAGGCTAAAATTCGTTCAAATGTCTCTAAAATATATTTTTTATCACTCTTAAGTCTTTTTATTCACATATTTACATATGTTAACACAAATTAAAAAATAAAAAGACAAAAAACTATAACTATTTTGACTGACTCGGTGGCTAAGTGGCTAGCGATCCTGACCTCTGATCCGAGAGTCGTGGGTTCGATCCCCACACAGGGCAAACTTTTCTGTGATGAGCAGAATTGTTTGCTCTGAGTCTGGGTGTATTATATCTATATATGTATGTATTTAAAAGTATATGTGTATGTGTATCAGTCTCTGGTTCCCAAGATACAGGGAATCCTAGTTTGGGGCTAGATGACCGTGTGTGATTTGTCCCAGATATTATTATTATATTATTATTATTATTATAAAGTCTCATGGGTGGGATTCGAATCCGGACCTAAAAGCAGCAAAACGTAAATGGGTTACACCAAAACCGCTGGTCCCCCGAAGTACTCACAAGTGAGGGTTAAAAATAAGCATCATATGCATAAATATTTAATATATTCTTTCATAAATCAAATCTCAAAAATTTATAATGAACTCTCGAGTTAACATGATTTTGACCTCTTGTACCAGCACTACCACGGTTCGAAGGGTTCTTGCCGCGGAGTTCTTTGGAGATCCTTCAGCCTGATTTCTATTATTCCCTTTTACTTATATTTTAGTGTTTATTGTTATATAAAAGAAAACAGGTTTTTTTCCTTAAGGATGTACATCTGCTTTCATTGTACCTACATTGTACAAGGTCTTAATTTGTTATATATTGGTGGAAACTTGTCAATAGCATAGGTTGATTTATTGTTAATTTAACCTATAATTTTTATTTAGCTGTAAGTTTTCCAAATAAATCTATACATAGAAAAAAAATGCTAAAAACTGAGTCAGGGGAATGTAAGAAGAGCAATAGAACAAATCCAGATTTTTTTAATTTTTTTTGTTTCTCTGTCTGTTTGTCTGTTTGTACGGGCTAATCTCCAAAACTGCTGGACCGATTTAATAAAATTTGGCATGGTGATACCTTATATCCCCGGTCAATATCTTAGATACTTTTCATCCCGGAAAATTTAAGAGTTCCCGTGGGATAGTTAAAAAACTATAGTAACTTATACAGCTTAGGACACAAGAACTTATGCAATAAATTTAGTAAAATTTTGGCATGCTGATACCTTATATTGCCGGTCAAACAATGTGTATTACAAAATTTATAAATTCCATAAAAGTGACGGGTTCCCGCGGGAAAGTAAAACATTACAAAAACAGTGTCTAGCATAGCGTCTTTCATCATCATCATACAAATAAAACTGTAACGGGGTTGATTCTGCACATGGAATATTTTTTTGAAAATAATAACGGTAGGGGGGGCATGTCTATCGATATAGAGACCAAAACAATTTAATTTAGAATATTTTTCTGTCTGTCTGTTCGCGCATCACTCAGAAACGGCTGGGCCGATTTTGACAAAACTTTGTACGATTATACTACGTAACCCGGAGTAACATTTTAGATACTTTTTATCCCAGAAAAGTCAAGGGTTCGCGAAGGAATGGCTAAAAACTGAAATTTTTGAATGCTTCAATACTCAATAACTATTAGTACGATTTTATTGATATTTAGCATTGAGCCCGTACCTCTTCCTGTTGATTATGGACTTTGACGTCGGACATACAGGAAGAGGCACCCTGGTGCATGCTATTTGCCGACGACATTGTCCTTGTGGGTGAGGATGGACCTGAGGTGCAGAGCAGACTGGTTGCATGGCAGCAAAGACTGGAGAACGTTGGCCTGAAAATCAGCAGAACCAAAACCGAATATCTGTTCTGTGATTTCGGCGGTCTCTCCAGTTGTACACCGATAGCACTGGATGGTGTAGCGCTACCGGTCTGCTCCGATTTCAAGTACCTAGGTTCACTTATTCAGAGCGACGGAGACATTAACAGAGACATTGAGCGCCGAATCAACTTAGGGTGGATGAAGTGGCGACAGGTCACAGGGACTACCTGTGACCCCCGACTTCCCCTTAAGTTTAAGGGGAAGATATATAAAACTATCATAAGACCTGTCGTCCTGTATGGATCGGAATGTTGGGCCACTAAGGGAAAGGATGAAAGACGATTGCATGCTGCGGAGATGTGAATGTTGAGATGGATGTGTGGAGTAACAAGAATGGACAAGATTAGGAATGAGTATATAAGAGGAAGTTTGAAAAATGCGCCAGTGATAGAAAAATTGAGAGGAAATCGTTTGTCGTGGTATGGGCATGTAATGCGGAGGAATGAAAGACATGTTACAAGGAGAGTGTTACAGATGAGTGTCGATGGATATAAGGGGAGAGGGAGACCAAAAAAGAGATGGATGGATTGTGTGAAGGATGATATGTGTCGAAAGGGTGTGAGTACGGAGATGACAGCTGAAAGGGATGTATGGAAGAAGAAAACATTTTGCGCCGACCCCAAATGATTGGGATAAGGGCAGGAGAATGATGATGATACCTTATGTCACGAATAAACACCTGGTAACTTTTATCCCGGTTAAATCGGTAAAAATATTAGTTGAATGAAATTAACAAGATTTCCTAAGGCAGGATTACTATTACTAAGAGGCAGTCGATAGATGGCGCCATGGCTGAAATAAGCAAACTGCGTTTGTAAATGGTATTTTTATTTCGTACCCAACTATTTAAGTGTATGACAATATTTATCAAGTGGTGGTATACAGGGTGTTATAATGGCGTAGCATTATCCTGGACCTGTTCTTCAACTTTTTCTTTAAGTACCTAATATAGGTGGCTGAAAAACTTCTTGAGCTGGAGTTGGCCATTAGCCTCACATCTTACCACTATCCAAACTTGGACCCTGTGTGTGGGGATGAGCTAACCTTCCCTAGCTATAAGAAGAGATCCATGCCCCAGTAGTGTTAGTTATGAACATAAATTCTATGCAATTATATTTTCTTTTTTCTTTTTCTTTCTCTTTAAATCTTCTTATTTTTTCTTTTTTTTCCTTTATCTTTTTTCTTTTATATTTTTCTTTTTTCCCTTTTCTTTGTCTTTTTTCTTTTTCTTTCATTCGTTTTATTGTTTACTTAATTTTGTTGTTTTCTTATTTCTAAAGAATAATTTACCAAAACATATGAACTATTGTGAAAACCCCAACACTAACGCGTACGAAGTCGCGGGCACCAGCTAGTATAAAATAAATAATAATATATTTCGCTCAAATCTTCCTAAAATGAATGTCTCCACGACAAACCATGACAGAATAGTGAAGACTGAGTTCTCGCCGGCGCGGCGGTGTGAACAGCCAGATCAAGTATAAACTAATTTATCTCTTTTACTCACATGAGATTTACATCTTGTTGTATGTTTCTTGAGCGAGAAAATAGTCAATAGTCAATCGCTTTATCGCGGCGGTCGGACAAGTGCCTTACTCTGCAAAATGTATTAACTATTAGAGAGATAGAAATCAGTTAGATTAGATGCAATTGTAATATTTAATCAAATATATTTTCTTAAAGAACGGTAGGCTAATCTACCCCCAAATATAGAAAATAGACATAGATATCATTTTTAAGCGACTTAAGACTCGGCATCATCAAAGTTTGCACCTGCACCTACACGTACATGTAAACTTGCAGGTAGCAGAGATAACATTCAACCTGTGAAGTTTACACGTAACCTACACTTACAGGTAGCAGAGATAACGTTCAACCTGTGGTACCGGCTGTCGGAGGAGGTGTACCAGCGCGACTACCAGCCGCTCAGCGACGTGTTCAAGCCTCACGTGGAGCGGTTGGTGGAGGCCCTGGCGCGCCACTGCCAGTGCGAGCCCGACCTTCAGCGGCTGCCCGAGGAGGGCGATGACTTTTATGTGAGTTAACACACCGTCGCTGTACACAGTTGAGACATTCGTTAATCATCTTCCTGCCCTGTTCCCAATTATTTGGGGTCGGAGCAACATATCTTCGTCCATTCATCTCTTCTTTCAAGTTTAAGGTTGATTTTATATTTTAATGTCTGACTAAAATATCTACTAACAATAATTATTATGCCACTAAAAACTATGGATTTTTATATCTGAATTAAATGATATTCTAAAAAGGAAGGTTGCCTGGAAGATATCGCTTAAAGCGATAATGCCGCCTTTGCATTACATATCAGTGATTTTTTTTCTTTAATGTTGCAAAACTATGATGCACTGTAATCAAAAACTTGTTAAAAAAGTGCTTTAGAAAGGTTGCTGGGAAGATATCGCTTAAAACTTTTTTGAACATAAAATTTTATGATTCTTCAGTGTTTCTCACTAGTTATTTTCCTTCTTCTTTATCTTAAGAGCTAATCTCCTGCGGTGAAGTAACCGCCATTCTTTTCTACTCCTTGCTAACTCCTTGACTTCCTGGTACGACACGACATTGACTTTGGCCTTCACTTGATCGGTGTAACTTATTCTCGGCCTCCCTCTACCTCTGTTTCCTTCTACCTTGAAAATGAAAATGAAAATATTTTATTCGAAGTAGGTAACAGTGTACACTTTTCGAACGTCATTCTTTTATCTACCTAATACGAGGTTCCTACCACTCGGAACTCGTATACCCACCGTTTCGGGAAGTGTTTGCGGAGTGAGAAGAAACGGCGGGCACTAAAGAAACTCCCTCCAACACATTTTTTTTTTTAAGTCTTATATTCTATTACATCTTAATGCTAGATCAATAAATGAATTATACAATGTCATGTCTGTAAATAAAATATACAAAAATAAGAATAAAGAAAGGATTCAAAAGAGATAAAAGTGAAAATTGTTTGTAGCTAATGACTAACAAATTCCAAAAAACCAATGAAAACCTTTCCTTCCATAATATTCATTATGAACTCGTCGTGTCGTAACAAATAATTTATATTTGTTATAAATTCTGATTTGCAATACGATATATTTATATGATCTTACAATAAAACTGTTTGGTGTCCCACAGGACTTCCGCTTCAAGGTGATGGAGCTGATCAAGGATGTGGTGTTCATAGTGGGCTCGTCGTGCGTGTTCCGGCAGATGTTCGCGGCGCTGCAGGCCGACATCTCGTGGGAGCAGACGGAGGCCGCGCTGTTTGTCATGCAGGCCGTCGCCAAGAATATACTACCGTGAGTGTTATTTTTTTATATTTATATTTTAGGAAAAAGATTGTATTTGTGGCCTACTGGCTGGTCGGGCTTTGTTTTGAATAGTAACAGACATAAAACCGATGAAGACGAAAATGAGTATGAAAATGATCACATTGACTTGAACAAGAAAATGGATACGACACGGCAGTCAATTTTTATTCAGAGAACCAGAGAAGCCTTAAATAGATTGAGTAATAGTTAATAAATTGAAATTTCTTTGTCAAGTGACTTTATTTTACGCGTTCCCGGTGTTCCAGAGGGAATTCTGAATTCAATATTAAACTATCTCAGTGCAAAAATGGGTTCTTAGGGAGTGCTGGCTTGGGCTGTATATGCGGTACCGTCCCCCAAACTATGGAACATCTGACATCTTGTCCTTCCTGCCCTGCCACCTGTTCGCGGGAGGACTTGATGCTGGCCACCGAGAACGCTATCCGCGTGGCAGGATTCTGGGAGGAGTCCGTTTGATTTGCCATTGACTCGAGAAGTGCACAAGTCACGTTCCTTGTGGGAACTCCCTACTAGTTCAATTTTAAATAGTTTCAGCCGATCTTGTTGGACCTTTTATTTCTTCTTCTTTAGGTCCTGTAACACCTAGGGGTGCATATGGGCCATACGATACGGCCGAGATCACTACGACTATTATCTAATCTCAGGACCTAGTTCTCAGGTTACTTCAGTTTTCGAACACAAGTTGCACATAATTTTTGTTTTGAATACGGCAACCGGGTTGACCGCTGCAGTGCGTCCACGTCCTTCTTGGTTTTGGTTAAAAAACAGCGTTGTGGGTACTTGGCGACCCACAACATCCATGCTGAGCCTGGACCATTTCCGCTTTCTTGGCACCACTTTTGTTGGCTACTACTACACTAGTGTTTAAGTTTTTGCGATGTTTCAAGCTGTATTTGATTCTAATTTTGTTTTGTTTTGATCATTTACTGTGTTTTGTTCTTTGAGTGTGTAATTCATTTGATGTATTTGTGCCTCGAAAGCGAAATAAAGATATTATCTATCTATCTATCTAATCTGTGCCAAGACTACTTTTTTGCGCTCAGTTCTGTTCCCAGCCTTTATTAAATTGTATTACTTTCGCTTGTCCTTAGCGAGGAGTACGAGTACGTCCCGAAGGTGGTGGAAGCAATCCTCGGCATGCCGGACACCACGCACTTGGCTGTGCGCAAGACCTGCATCCTGCTGCTGGGAGAGCTCTGCGAGTGGATCGACCAGCACCCCGAGTGTCTAGAAGCCTGTTTACAGGTCAGTGAGCGGTTACAGTGTTTTTTGTTGTGTCTCTTCTTATTGTGTTGCTCATTTTAAACGTATCTGTCATAAAAGATTAAAATAGATACTATAATTAATTGTGTAACATAGTAAATTTATAATGTTCCTTTGTGAGAGACTGGTGTCTGTACTAGACTAGTAAATATGTGCTATAGTAAATATGTGCTATCCTGACGCATCATTGGAGCAAATAGTTGAAAAAATCTGTAGTAGTTCTCTAAACCAAAGCACCTCGGTCGGATTAGTGTTAGGTAATAGCTTAAATGTAAAAAAACCTCAGATAAAAAGAACTGTCGACCGGCTGGTTGAGCTAAGCGCAAAGAAAAAATGTAAAATAACTGTCTGTGCGTTCCCTTACTGCAGTAATGAAACGCATAGCTACAACAAAAAATTATACAATTTAAATCTATACTTGTATAACCTGACTTGTAGTCATAGTGACTATGTATTATTTTTTGATACAAATAGTTTTGTAAATAAGTATAGATTGACTCAGGATACAATGTATCTTTCTTATGTACAGAAAAAAAGACTAGCTAATTCGTTAGCTTATAGTATTTTACATCGTACCGACTGTATTCAGTCGGTAATTACTTGCGTAACGACGGAGGAACCCGCCGCCGGTGGCGGTGCCACGGGTATGGCGCAGCCCATAAACGTACTAAATAGTACAGCCTGTGATGCCGTCGTCTGCAGTGGGGCTCGAACTCCAGATTTAAACTAGATTTAAAGACAACGAAGAAGCCTACCTGTTTTAATTTAGTTCAACAAAATATACAAGGCTTCATCGGCAAAGAATTTGAAGTAGAATTATTTTTGGAAAAATATAATATTAACATATTTTGTATTACGGAACACTGGCTTAAAGAACATGAAATGCTTTTTAATTTTGAAAATTATAGAATGGGAAGTGCTTTCAATCGAAAGACTACACAGCGTGGTGGTTCCGCAATATTAGTTGAAAATTCCATAAAAATTAAAGAACGGAAGGATGTCGTCAGTCTTTCGATTGAAAAAACTATTGAACTATCTTGCGTGGAGCTGGAGAACCACATAATTATTTGCGTGTATAGACCCCCATATGACGACAACTTTGTTCGTTTCGAATCGGCAATGGAGGATGCATTAGATGTAGTTAGTAAAAGTAGTAAATCGGTAATCGTTTGTGGAGACTTTAATGTAGATTTGTTAGAAAAGAAGTCTCTAACAACTAGAATCACTTGTCTTTTTAAGTCGTTTGATTTAGATTACATTTTTTTGGAACCAACAAGAAAAACAGAGACTTCTGCAACTTGCATAGATAACATATTTTGTAACTGTAAATTTGTAGAAAAAAAAGTTATAAATTGCTTAAGATCTGATCACAGCGGATTGCTGGCTAGCTTCCCTGTGAGATTTATTAAAGAACAAATAAAAGTTCAAAGAAGACCTGTCACTGTTAACCGAATAGAAAATTTTAAAACAACACTAATTGAAAAGCTGCCCATACCAAATTTTGATAAACACGTAGACGCGAATAGTTTTTACAATGATTTTTTCACAGTGCTTGACAGAGAATTTCAAGATATATTTAAAACAAAATCCAGAAATATTAATCATCAATTCAAATTTTGTGAGTGGGCTACTGTAGGTATTTATAAAAGCCGACAAACTTTGTTTGATCTCTATGACAGGAAAACCTATATTTTTGATAATAACTTTAAAGAGTACGTAAAAAAGTATTCGAAAATCTTTAGACAGGTATGCCGTGCAGCAAAATCGAATTACTTAGCCAGAAAAATAAAATCATCAGATGATAAAATTAAAACCGTTTGGAATATTATAAACAAAGAAACCGGCAAGGTCAAACCCCGCGATAATGAATATGTTTTGCAAACAGATCAAGGTAAAATTACAACAAATGCCGATGTAGCCAAAGAATTCGAAACTTTTTTCACAAATATTCCACTTAAGACCACTGAGGCCTTGAATTCGTCACCAGTGCATGCTAAACAATTGTTAGAAGATAATGTCAGTATTTGTAATGAAAAATTCTCCTTCAGAGAAATTGAACCAGACACTATTGTCAAAACTTTTAAATCTCTTAAAATGAAAAGAACTGAAGACCTTTGGGGACTATCAGTAAGTTTAATTAGTAATGTAATTATGACTTTAGCGCCATATTTAGCTTGTCTTTTTAATATCAGTATTGATAGTGGCGTATTTCCGGACCTAATGAAATGTAGTAAAGTGATACCCTTATATAAGTCTGGTAACAAAAGTGATCCGGGAAATTACAGACCAGTTTCTGTACTACCAGTTCTCAGTAAAATTTTTGAAAAAATTATGCTCAACCAATTACTACAACATTTTAATGAAAATAATCTTCTGCATAAACAACAGTTTGGTTTCACAAAAGGTCGATCTACAACCGATGCAGGAGTATCTCTTATTCGTAACATCTATGATGCTTTTGAGGAATCACAGAATGCAATAGGAGTGTTCTGTGATTTATCTAAAGCATTTGATTGCGTTGAACATCATACATTGCTTATAAAGTTAAAGCATTACGGTGTCGAGGACGGGGCCCTCAGTCTTCTTAATTCGTACTTAAGCAACAGAACGCAAAAAGTTCAAGTAAATGGCACAAATTCATCCGGCTCTAAGGTTAAAATGGGTGTGCCCCAGGGATCTATATTAGGCCCTTTTCTTTTTCTTACATATATAAATGACTTGCCATATATGGTGCAAAATTTGTCAAACATTGTGTTGTTTGCTGATGATACTTCTCTTATTTTTAAGATTGACAGGAAAGATAGCAAAATTGACGAAGTAAACAACACTCTTTCAGAGATTCTAAAGTGGTTCACTGTTAACAATCTACTCTTAAATGCAAAAAAAACAAAATGCATAAAATTCTCATTACCAAATGTAAAGAAAATTGAAAACAGTGTAATTGTAGATAATAATGTATTGGACTTTGTAAATAAGACTGTTTTTTTAGGTATAACTTTAGATGCTACACTGCAATGGGGCCCACACATAGAAACCTTAGCGGGACGGCTTAGTTCAGCTGCATATGCTGTTAAGAAAATAAGACAGTTGACAGATGTAGATACTGCGAGACTAGTGTATTTTAGTTATTTTCACAGTATAATGTCTTACGGAATCTTACTCTGGGGACATGCGGCTGATATTGAAACGATTTTCATTTTGCAAAAAAGGGCAATTCGCGCAATCTACCAGATGCGATCCCGCGAGTCGTTGAGGAATTTGTTTAAAGAAATTAATATTCTTACCGTTGCTAGTCAATTCATATACGAAAATATCATGTATGTACGTAAAAATTTGCACTTGTTTCATAAAAACAGTGACAGACACAATTTTAATCTAAGAAATATTAATAACATAGATGTTGCCTATTCGAGACTGAGTAAAGTTAAGAAGTCATTTATGGGGCAGTGTGTAAAATTTTATAACAAAATACCCGAAAATGTGACTAGTTTGCCAGAAAACAAATTCAAATTGCATGTGAAAAATTGTTTATGCTCTAGAGGGTATTACAAAATACTAGATTATGTAAATGATAATGATATATGGACATGTATAGATCCTCCAGCTCACAATTTTATTGTTGACATGAATTGTAATAGAATTTAAGATTTTATTTAAAAAATGTGTTGAAGCGAGTTTCTTTTGGGCTCGACGTTTCTTCTCGCTTCGCAAACACTTCCCGAAACGTTGAGTGTACAAGTCCCGCGTGGTAGGGACTTTGTACTAGGTAGAAAAAAAATATTGACGATTTAAAAGCATGTGTAAAGCATCTACTTAAATAAAAAACATTTTGAGTTTGAGTTTGAGTTTGAGTTTGAGGTTTGAGTTTTGAGTTTGAGTTTGACTAGGGTAACCTGTATTATAGATCGCCAGGCTCTCACCCCACGGATTTAACTTTACACAACATTAGCGGTAGTATTTTCACCAAGAATAGTACTATCAAATTATAAGATTGATAGCAGTTGCCGACTGTAGCAGTTAGCGTCACCCTTTTTTTGTGTAAGGTGACAAGGCTGACGGCCCACCTGATGCCCACCTGATGCCCACCTGATGACATCCGCCGCCTCCTCTATGAGCATCTATAATATTTGAAAGAATATCAGTTATTTGCAGGATTAGCTCTACGGCTATTTTCAATTTTGTTATATTCAGCTTAGCCCTCGAGAGATATAAGATGGGTCGTCTATAGATTTTATTTGAAGCTTTAAATTTTGGAAACATTAGTGATTTTGTAGTTATGTACATAAATAAATATCGGGAATGAATCACACAAGATCATCTGAAAAGGTTAAATGTTCAATATAATTAATAATGGCACTGCAATTTAAAAAAAAAGATGTAATTTTTTTTTATTTGAGCAGTTGAACTGGTGTCAATCAGATTAACTGGAGTCACTTTGATATGTCTAGATTTGTATTGAGGGTTTTTTTTTCAGATGTTGATGCGCGCCTTACAAGATAAGCAGTTGGCGTATGCAGCTGCTACATCTTTACAGGTATGCTGTTCTACTGTGGGAAAAAATATAAATATTTACACATTTGGGGTCGTCCATTAATCACGTGAGGCTCAAAAGGGGGGGAGGGGGTTCAGAAAAAATCACGAAATATCACAAGGGGGGGGGGGTACTGAAATATCACGTGTATTTATTTACACGTTGAACGCGTGATTTCTAGAGTAATTTCCAAACGTCGGACTGTTGTTGTTATGTTGTTTTTAACTCTTCCCAACGTTCGAAACGGCTTCAGGCAGTCAGAAACAACCTGCAGCCTTAGTGTCTGTCTAGAAATTTTTATCACGGTGATTAATTTTCCAGAATTCAATTACATTATACCTGTATTTAAAGATAATATTTTGTACCAAAAAAAATGCACGTGATTTTGGGCAGAGGGTGGGGGGTAGTCCAAAACCTCACCACGTATCACCAGGGGGGAGGGGGGGGGGTCTAAAAAGTTGCTAAAAAACATCACTTGATTAATGGATGGCCCCTTTTTAGTATATTACTTATTGTTAAAACCGAGTCAAATAAAGTTGTAACAGATTACAAGTAAGTTTCACCAGTTTATCAATTTCAATTACATTCTGTAAGAAAGCACCGATTTAGCGATTTTCATAAAAAAAAGTAATGTCGCAATACATTAAAATGAAACAGAATTTTTATCAGAAGAAATTATATATAGGTCGCGGCAAACGTTAAGATTTTGAAAATGAAAATGAAAATATTTTATTCGAAGTAGGTAGCAGTGTACACTTTTCGAACGTCATTCTTTTATCTACCTAATACGAGGTTCCTACCACTCGGAACTCGTATACCCACCGTTTCGGGAAGTGTTTGCGGAGTGAGAAGAAACGGCGGGCCCTAAAGAAACTCCCTCCAACACATTTTTTTTTTATTACATCTTAATGCTAGATCAATAAATGAATTATACAATGTCATGTCTGTAAATAAAATATACAAAAATAAGAATAAAGAAAGGATTCAAAAGAGATAAAAGTAAAAATTGTTTGTAGCGAAAGTGATGGTTTGCACGCTGTTGTACACTTACCCGCATATGTCGCGCATTACGTGAGTCATGTTTTATAGAATGGTGTATTCCTGTCCTAATTCTTTCAAATTTTTTTATGCTAAAATTACTTCTGAAATTTAACAAAATATCAATGCGATAAGCACAGACTTGCACCCGGAGCGACGATATAAAACTTCTTTGGCGACAAGTATTGGAGCTTGGAATTTTATTTGTGTGCGTACCTTTAACTACACCCCGTATAGAATTCTACAAAATGGAAATGTCGCATGTTCTCTACTGTGTGATGTGGTGCGCAGAGCGTTTGAAACCGTGGATTTTTGTCCGTTGTTCGGTCAGAGGCATCCAGGATCACGTGACTGACTGTTTACGGTGGCTATTTTATGATAATATGTATCATGGTTTTTCTAAAATGGAATTAAGAATGGCGTAAAATTCTAGAAATAAAATTGTTGTTCGTTACGAAAAACATTTCAGCGGTTTCGGTAATTCTACCGGTTAGCAATTTCTAGAACGCGGCACCCTGGTCGTAACGCTCGCCGCGTATAAACATGTCTGTCATGTCACATGCCGAATCACCTGCTGGAGGCGGCACCGCAATGTGACTTATTTGCTGACCACTGGGCCAGCTTACTTCAGGAGTGTCTGATATTCTGTGAGAAAGATGGAAGAGTGAGCTCTGTGTGCATGTGACCTGTCTATTGTCTATAAATGTCAATGAGATCCTGTTATCTTGTAAATCTATTTCTCAATTTTATTTTAATGGTTTAATTAATTTTAAATTTTTCTATATAAGTTTCTTTATTTGCGTTACATACTCGCTTCGATAATACTGTGAAAAGGCGTATAACTGTAATGCAGTGTTACTAAAATGAAAATAAATAAATGAATAAATGTCACCTGTCCACGCGCAGAGCATCTGCAAGGCGTGTCGCGCGCACGCGGGCGCCCACGCGGCGGCGCTGCTGCGCGCCGGCGCCGGCCCCCCCGCGCGCCGCCTGCCGCCCGCCGCGCACGTGGCCCTGGCGCGCGCGCTCGCCGCCACGCTCGCCGCGCTGCCGCCCGCGCAGGTACCCCGCACTCCCGCACTGCGCCCGGCGCCGGCCCCCCCGCGCGCCGCCTGCCGCCCGCCGCGCACGTGGCCCTGGCGCGCGCGCTCGCCGCCACGCTCGCCGCGCTGCCGCCCGCGCAGGTACCCCGCACTCCCGCACTCCCGCACTCCCGCACTCCCGCACTGCGCCCGGCGCCGGCCCCCCCGCGCGCCGCCTGCCGCCCGCCGCGCACGTGGCCCTGGCGCGCGCGCTCGCCGCCACGCTCGCCGCGCTGCCGCCCGCGCAGGTACCCCGCACTCCCGCACTGCGCCCGGCGCCGGCCCCCCCGCGCGCCGCCTGCCGCCCGCCGCGCACGTGGCCCTGGCGCGCGCGCTCGCCGCCACGCTCGCCGCGCTGCCGCCCGCGCAGGTACCCCGCACTCCCGCACTCCCGCACTCCCGCACTGCGCCCGGCGCCGGCCCCCCCGCGCGCCGCCTGCCGCCCGCCGCGCACGTGGCCCTGGCGCGCGCGCTCGCCGCCACGCTCGCCGCGCTGCCGCCCGCGCAGGTACCCCGCACTCCCGCACTCCCGCACTCCCGCACTGCGCCCGGCGCCGGCCCCCCCGCGCGCCGCCTGCCGCCCGCCGCGCACGTGGCCCTGGCGCGCGCGCTCGCCGCCACGCTCGCCGCGCTGCCGCCCGCGCAGGTACCCCGCACTCCCGCACTGCGCCCGGCGCCGGCCCCCCCGCGCGCCGCCTGCCGCCCGCCGCGCACGTGGCCCTGGCGCGCGCGCTCGCCGCCACGCTCGCCGCGCTGCCGCCCGCGCAGGTACCCCGCACTCCCGCACTGCGCCCGGCGCCGGCCCCCCCGCGCGCCGCCTGCCGCCCGCCGCGCACGTGGCCCTGGCGCGCGCGCTCGCCGCCACGCTCGCCGCGCTGCCGCCCGCGCAGGTACCCCGCACTCCCGCACTGCGCCCGGCGCCGGCCCCCCCGCGCGCCGCCTGCCGCCCGCCGCGCACGTGGCCCTGGCGCGCGCGCTCGCCGCCACGCTCGCCGCGCTGCCGCCCGCGCAGGTACCCCGCACTCCCGCACTGCGCCCGGCGCCGGCCCCCCCGCGCGCCGCCTGCCGCCCGCCGCGCACGTGGCCCTGGCGCGCGCGCTCGCCGCCACGCTCGCCGCGCTGCCGCCCGCGCAGGTACCCCGCACTCCCGCACTGCGCCCGGCGCCGGCCCCCCCGCGCGCCGCCTGCCGCCCGCCGCGCACGTGGCCCTGGCGCGCGCGCTCGCCGCCACGCTCGCCGCGCTGCCGCCCGCGCAGGTACCCCGCACTCCCGCACTCCCGCACTCCCGCACTGCGCCCGGCGCCGGCCCCCCCGCGCGCCGCCTGCCGCCCGCCGCGCACGTGGCCCTGGCGCGCGCGCTCGCCGCCACGCTCGCCGCGCTGCCGCCCGCGCAGGTACCCCGCACTCCCGCACTCCCGCACTCCCGCACTGCGCCCGGCGCCGGCCCCCCCGCGCGCCGCCTGCCGCCCGCCGCGCACGTGGCCCTGGCGCGCGCGCTCGCCGCCACGCTCGCCGCGCTGCCGCCCGCGCAGGTACCCCGCACTCCCGCACTCCCGCACTCCCGCACTGCGCCCGGCGCCGGCCCCCCCGCGCGCCGCCTGCCGCCCGCCGCGCACAACTCTATTACACCTCATATTTCTTAAAAGAAATATAGAACTGTAACCAATTTATTACTTCATAATTAATTTAAAACAACCAAACTAAAGTATTCTAATAAAAAATAACTAAAAACAACCTTAAGCAACTTCATAATCCCCCAGCTAACAGTAGCAATGCGAGAAGCGGCATCCATCCACCTCACCTGCGAGAACTACTAAAAGCGACAAGGAGCCACGCAAGCACACAGACACGGACCCCGCGGTCTACATGGACCGGGTCGCGGCTCTCTTAAAATTTCAAACGCACTTTTTTAACACCCTGTATAATGAAGTACAAAACAGTCAAACTAAAATTCACTATTCAAAAATTCAAAATCATTTATTTCTTTACGTAGGTACATTATGCACTCTTATAAACGTCATATCATTTTTCTGGAGGAATATTCCAAATGTCATTATCATTAAAATAATCAACAGTCTTATAGTATCCTCTTGAACAAATACAGCGTTTTATATGTTTCTTAAATTTACATTCTGGTAGTTCACACACGTCATTCGGAATTTTGTTATAAAAGCGTACACACTGCCCCACAAATGATTTTTTCACCTTACTAAGTCTCGAGAAAGCTATGTCAAGATTATTTTTACTTCTCAAATTACGGTTATGTCTGTCACTATTTTTGAAGAACGAGTTTAGATTTTTACGAACGTACATGATATTTTCGTAAATAAACTGACCGGCAACTGTTAGAATATTTATTTCCTTAAATCTATCTCGGAGTGATTCTCGGGATCGTAGTTGGTATATAGCTCGGACTGCTCTTTTTTGTAGAATGAAAATAGTTTCAATGTCTGCTGCGTGTCCCCACAGTAAAATGCCATAAGACATTATACTGTGAAAGTAACTGAAATATACTAATCTGGCAGTTGTTACATCCGTCAATTGCCTTATTTTCTTGACGGCGTAGGCAGCCGAGCTAAGCCTCCCCGCTAGAGTTGCAATATGTGGGCCCCACTGTAACGTGCTATCTATAGTTATGCCGAGAAAAACTGTACTAGGAACAAAATCTAATTCGTTACCATTTAATATTACTTTATTATGAGTCTGTTTAACATTTGGCAAAGAAAACTTGATGCATTTTGTTTTTTTCGCATTTAGTAACAGATTATTAGCAGTAAACCAGTCTAGTAACTTAGAGAGAGTGTTGTTCACCTCGTCAATTTCGATTGTCTTTCTACTTACCTTAAAAAGAAGGGAAGTATCATCAGCAAACTACAAAATATTTGAAAGGTTTTGCACCATGAATGGCAAGTCATTGATGTACCTCAGAAAAAGGAAAGGGCCTAAAATAGATCCTTGTGGCACGCCCATTTTCACAGTGGACCCAGAAGAATTAACGTCCTTGACTTGTACCATTTGCATTCTATTATCAAGATAAGATTTAAGGAGACGGAGTGCCCTATCTCTCACGCCGTAATGCTCCAATTTTATGAATAAGTTTTGATGTTCTACGCAGTCAAAAGCCTTAGATAGATCACAAAATACCCCTATTGCATTTTGTGATTCCTCAAATGCCTCATAAATATTGCGTACTAAAGCAACTCCTGCATCTGTTGTTGAACGCCCTTTGACAAAACCAAATTGTTGATTATGCAGGAGATTGTTCATGTTGAAATGCTGAACCATTTGATTTAACATAATTTTTTCAAAAACTTTACTAAGTACAGGAAGCACTGAGACAGGCCTGTAGTTTCCCGGTTCAGTTTTTTTGCCAGATTTATATAAAGGTAGTACTTTACTGTATTTCATAAGATCGGATCGGAATACACCACTATTAACGCTGGTATTATACAGGCAAGCCAAATATGGTGCCAAAATATGTATTACATTACTGATTAAACTAACTGATAATCCCCAGAGGTATTCTGTATTTTTTAATTTTAAAGATTTAAAAGTCTACAACAACATTTGGCTCAATTTCTTTAAAAGTAAATACTGAAGAACATGACATAACGTTTTCCTCTAATAAAATTTGAGCTTGTACGGGCGAAGAATTAAGGGCTTCAGTCGTTTTTACGGGTATGTTAGTGAAAAAATTTTCAAATTCTTTAGCCATTACAGAATGATCTGTAATTTTACCATGATCTGTGTCTAGTACATAATCTTGTTCGCGACTTTTTATTTTTCCTGTTTCTCTATTAATAATATTCCATACAGTTTTTACTTTATTTATAGATAATTTTATTTTTCTAGCTATATGATTATGAAAATGACATGAAAAATGAAATGAAAATATTTTATTCGAAGTAGGTAGCAGTGTACACTTTTCGAACGTTATTCTTTTATCTACCTAACACGAGGTTCCTACCACTCGGAACTCGTATACCCACCGTTTCGGGAAGTGTTTGCGGAGTGAGAAGAAACGGCGGGCCCTAAAGAAACTCCCTAGAAACGCCCTAAAATTAGATTTAGCAGTTAAACATACCTTCTTAAATTTTTTTTAATAATTCTTAACGTAGTTAATAAAATTCTCATCAAACACGTAAGTCTTTTTGTCATAAAGTTCAAATAGTTTTTCTCTACTTTTGCGAATTCCCACAGTTGCCCAGTCACAATATTTAAATTTTTGGTTAATCGTATTGATCTTTGTTTAAAAATGTTTTTGAATTCCCTATCTATAACGGTAAAAATATCGTTATAAAATCGATTTACTTCTAATGTACATGTGTCTGGTATTGGCAAGTTTTCGTCAAGTTTATCTCAAAATCTCTCTATCCTACTAGCTGTGACAGGCCTTGTTTGCAATTTAATTACTTCTTTTAGTTTTTGTATAGGAAAACTAACTACCTCATCCACCTCACACCCCTGCGAGAACTACTAAAAAGCGACAAGGAGCCCCGCAAGCACACGGACACGGACCCAGCGGTTGACCTGGACCGGGTCGCGGCTCTCTTAAAATTTCAAACGCACTTGTTTAACACCCTGTATAATTAAGTACAAAACAGTCAAACTAAAATTCACCATTTAACAACTAAATTTAACTAACTGGAAAATTCTCTCTCCAGCTAACTGTAGCAATGCGAGAAGCGGCATCCATCCACCTCACACCCCTGCGAGAGCTACTCAAGAGCGACAAGGAGCCACGCAAGCACACGGACACGGACCCCGCGGTGTACCTGGACCGGGTCGCGGCTCTGTTCCGCGACGTGGAGGTGACGCAGACCACGGCGGCCACGACGCATCCCTGCGTGCCCGCGCTCAACGACGCGTGGCCCGTCGTCAACGAGGTTATCAACAAGTGAGTTGTTGTGTACAAGTGTGTTGTGTCCCTGACCCCAGCAAGCACTTTTTTCCTAGGGCTCCTAGGAGAATCCTACCATCTCAAATAGAGCATAATTGGAGAAATCATCATGCCAAGTGAACAAAATTAGAGCGATCACTTTTCGAGATACGAGCGCCTAAAGGCTCTGCTGGTAAAATATGAGATACTTTTATGATGTTAACACCTTATTAACCATATTTTAAGCAAATAAAACATGTCATTCATTTCATTCATTCAAAGGTGTGCTTGCTGGGTGGAATTCCACCCAACTGTTGTACCAAAAATTGTCGGAAAAAATCAGTTTTCAGTGTCTACCGCTGTAACTGTAACGTTTGGAATTCTAGTTTTTTTTAGCAGATTGCTCTAATTTTGCTCTAAATCTGGGCACAAGAACCAGTCTTCTATTCATATTAGTTTCAAAGTTATATAGCTTTTTCAACTAGGAAAAAAGTGCTTGCTGGGGACGGGAACACAGTGAGGCAGTCTGATGCTGTGAACAAGCGAGTTGTAATTAAATTATGAACAATTAAGTTTCTCGTATGTTATTCTAACGATATGAATGTATGAAGTGCTTTTATGCATTTCTAATGTATGGCTGCTATCTCTAGATGGCAGTCGTTAAGCCATGTCGGAGGCCTTATAGGCGGCTCGAAAACTTCTGGCACTGGGGTTGGCCACTAGCTCCATAACCTCCACTAATCCGGATATGGTCCCTTGGAGTATGGCCTAACCTTCCCGAGGTATGGGAAGAGATGGAGTATGGCCACTGCAGTGCGGACGATAACGGTTGTTAAGGAAACGTAACGTGTGTATACGCGGGTATACGAGTTCCGAGTGGTAGGGAATTTATGATGATGATGAGTTCTAGAGCAATTTCGGCCACGGCGACTGCTTAAACTCCTATTTTGGCGCTCGAATGTGACTTGTGAAGCCTATCTTATTGGTTCTTGCACATTGAACCACGTATTAGGTGGACAAAAGATTGCCCTTAGAAAAGTATGTGGGATACGTGCGTCCCAACTAGAAGGTCCAGTGGAGGAGTCAAGTAAAAGAGTAGTTGCTGGTTGAGCTCTCAGTTGCGAGTGTCTTTATTGGTCAAATGTCACTTATATTTATACTACATGCTTAACTATATTCTACAACTATATCTACGTATTTACTTAACTCTACCTTACATCTAAATATTAATCCTAAACTACCCTAAACTATTATTTACAAATATACCCTACAAGTGTACACTGCTACTTTATTTGCTACTTACCCCGCTGGCTCAGCGAACCAAAGTGTGTCGTTTATCGACTGGCTCGGTGGCTCAGTGGTGAGTGCTCCTGACTATTGATTCGAGAATCGTTGGTTCGATCCCCATCCAGGGCAAACATTTCTGTGATGAGCAGATTCGTTTTCTCCGTGTCTGGGTGGTTTTCTATCTATCTACATATGTGTATATCAATCTATGGTTCCCATAGTACAGGGAATCCTAGTTTGGGGCCAGATGACCGTGCGTGATTTGTAACGGATATTTATTGAATATTGCGCAGGCACCAGGCAGACGGGCGCATCATGGAGCGCGCGTGCCGCACGCTGCGGTTCGCGCTGCGCTGCGTCGGCCGCCACGCCGCGCCGCTGCTGCCGGCGCTGGCGCACGCGCTGGGCTCCCTGTACCTGGCGCACACGCACAGCTGCGTGCTGTACCTGGCCAGCATACTGGTGAGTTAATGATTTTATGGCATAGCTGGCAAACGAGCAGACGGATCACCTGATGGTAAGCGATTACCGCCGCCCATAGACACCCGCAACGCCAGAGGAGTCACTGCGTTGCCGGCCTTTGAAAAGTCTGCATTCTGTGAGGTGACGTGTGTCCTGCGTCGGTCGCCACGTCGTGCCGCTGCTGCTATATCCAACACCTCGTTACTTTTGTCTCCGTACAGCTAATCTTTGTCATCGTTCGTACTTATACAGGGTTACTTTTGGAGCCCCCACCAAAACTTCACAGTGGCATTCACTCATGAAACTGAGCAACTTTCCCCAAGTAACCAATGGTCTATTCGCACAAAAATTTTTGCACCTTTCATACTAATTTGATCACGTGATCGGCCTATTTTGTATGGAGATGCCCAAATTTTTTTTGCGAATTGACCATTCGTTATGTGGGGAAAGTTGCTCAGTTTCTTGAGAAGAAGCCACTGTAAAGTTTTGGTGGGGGTCCAAAAATATTCCTGTATTGTGGCAGTTGATACTTTTGATCGCAGGTTCATGGTAGAATATTTTATATCACTCATTTTGGTAGGGTTTTATTCACTAAAATGAGGTATACTGTAGCATTAACCAAATATTTTTGATTGCAGGTGGACGAGATGGCGGGCACGGCGGAGTGCGTGGCGACCCTCATCGCGCTGCTGCAGACGCTGATGCCGCGCGCCTTCCAGCTGCTGCAGCAGGACGGCGGGCTGCGCGACAACCCCGACACGGTGGACGACCTGTTCCGCCTCTGCATCCGGTGAGGGTAGCGGCCGGGCGGCCGGGTGACGGCTGTCACTGGCTGGCACGTGTCTGCGCAAATGATTACCGACGCGCCAGTTTTTTTTGTACTGCTGTATCAGCCAATAAGGCCGACTGTGTGGCGCAGGTCCTGAGCAATCCTGCGCTCCCATAATTGTGTCCCAGGCGACGCAGTCTGTGAAGACTACTGACTAAATTGTCTGCCACAGACGTGAGAGGCCAATGATGACTGTCAATAAATTCTTGTATCATTGGGGCGTCAAAAAGCTGTTACCGTGCGTTGATTGTTTTGGCTGTTTCCGTCGATAGTTTGTTCTTGTTTGCGCGAACGAAGATAATAATATCCGGGACAAATCACACACGGTCATCTGACCCCAAACTAGGATTCCCTGTATCTTGGGAACCAGACTGATATACATACACGTATACATTTAAATACATACATATATAGATATAATACACCCAGACTCAGAGCAAACAATTCTGCTCATCATAGAAAAGTTTGCCCTGTATAGGGATAGAACCTACAACTCTAGGATCAGAGGTCAGGATCGCTAACCACTTAGCCACCGAGTCAGTCAAACGCGTGGATGCCGGCAGCGCGAGACTGGTTGGTGTGGAAATCCTTGGGGAGGCCTTTGTCCAGAATGGGATGTACGAAGCACGTACATTTTGTATATTTTGCCGCACCTTGATCGTGGTCTTATATTAGTTTTGATATAGCATTTATGTGTGACAGGTTTTAAGTAGCGTTTATTTTATACAGTTTTAAGACAGATGTACTTTTAGGCTTGGCACAAATATAACGTTTTTAACATCTTTTCGTTTTTATTCAATTTTGTAAATTTGGAGCCACCCACGGCATTTAACATTTCAGCATTAAACAGTGGACGTCTGATTAGGAATGTTAACAATTTTTATTGTATGTTGCAGGTTCCTCCAGCGCATCCCGCTGGAGTTCCTGTCGTCGGGCGCGGTGCCGGCGGTGGTGCAGTGCGCCGGCCTGGCCGCGCGGCTGGACCACCGCGAGGCCTCGTCCTCCGTGTGCAAGTTCCTGCACGACCTGGCGCGCGCCGCCTCCCACCCCCGCCACGACAAGGCCCGCGTCGGAGGTCAGTCCCAGCCACAGCCACAGCCACAGCCACAGAGACACAACCCCCGATACAGGCGCCTCCCACCCCCGCCACGACAAGGCCCGCGTCGGAGGTCAGTCCCAGCCACAGCCACAGCCACAGCCACAGAGACACAACCCCCGATACAGGCGCCTCCCACCCCCGCCACGACAAGGCCCGCGTCGGAGGTCAGTCCCAGCCACAGCCACAGCCACAGCCACAGAGACACAACCCCCGATACAGGCGCCTCCCACCCCCGCCACGACAAGGCCCGCGTCGGAGGTCAGTCCCAGCCACAGCCACAGAGACACAACCCCCGATACAGGCGCCTCCCACCCCCGCCACGACAAGGCCCGCGTCGGAGGTCAGTCCCAGCCACAGCCACAGCCACAGCCACAGAGACACAACCCCCGATACAGGCGCCTCCCACCCCCGCCACGACAAGGCCCGCGTCGGAGGTCAGTCCCAGCCACAGCCACAGCCACAGCCACAGAGACACAACCCCCGATACAGGCGCCTCCCACCCCCGCCACGACAAGGCCCGCGTCGGAGGTCAGTCCCAGCCACAGCCACAGCCACAGCCACAGAGACACAACCCCCGATACAGGCGCCTCCCACCCCCGCCACGACAAGGCCCGCGTCGGAGGTCAGTCCCAGCCACAGCCACAGAGACACAACCCCCGATACAGGCGCCTCCCACCCCCGCCACGACAAGGCCCGCGTCGGAGGTCAGTCCCAGCCACAGCCACAGCCACAGCCACAGAGACACAACCCCCGATACAGGCGCCTCCCACCCCCGCCACGACAAGGCCCGCGTCGGAGGTCAGTCCCAGCCACAGCCACAGCCACAGCCACAGAGACACAACCCCCGATACAGGCGCCTCCCACCCCCGCCACGACAAGGCCCGCGTCGGAGGTCAGTCCCAGCCACAGCCACAGCCACAGAGACACAACCCCCGATACAGGCGCCTCCCACCCCCGCCACGACAAGGCCCGCGTCGGAGGTCAGTCCCAGCCACAGCCACAGCCACAGCCACAGAGACACAACCCCCGATACAGGCGCCTCCCACCCCCGCCACGACAAGGCCCGCGTCGGAGGTCAGTCCCAGCCACAGCCACAGCCACAGCCACAGAGACACAACCCCCGATACAGGCGCCTCCCACCCCCGCCACGACAAGGCCCGCGTCGGAGGTCAGTCCCAGCCACAGCCACAGCCACAGCCACAGAGACACAACCCCCGATACAGGCGCCTCCCACCCCCGCCACGACAAGGCCCGCGTCGGAGGTCAGTCCCAGCCACAGCCACAGCCACAGCCACAGAGACACAACCCCCGATACAGGCGCCTCCCACCCCCGCCACGACAAGGCCCGCGTCGGAGGTCAGTCCCAGCCACAGCCACAGCCACAGAGACACAACCCCCGATACAGGCGCCTCCCACCCCCGCCACGACAAGGCCCGCGTCGGAGGTCAGTCCCAGCCACAGCCACAGCCACAGCCACAGAGACACAACCCCCGATACAGGCGCCTCCCACCCCCGCCACGACAAGGCCCGCGTCGGAGGTCAGTCCCAGCCACAGCCACAGCCACAGAGACACAACCCCCGATACAGGCGCCTCCCACCCCCGCCACGACAAGGCCCGCGTCGGAGGTCAGTCCCAGCCACAGCCACAGCCACAGAGACACAACCCCCGATACAGGCGCCTCCCACCCCCGCCACGACAAGGCCCGCGTCGGAGGTCAGTCCCAGCCACAGCCACAGCCACAGCCACAGAGACACAACCCCCGATACAGGCGCCTCCCACCCCCGCCACGACAAGGCCCGCGTCGGAGGTCAGTCCCAGCCACAGCCACAGCCACAGAGACACAACCCCCGATACAGGCGCCTCCCACCCCCGCCACGACAAGGCCCGCGTCGGAGGTCAGTCCCAGCCACAGCCACAGCCACAGCCACAGAGACACAACCCCCGATACAGGCGCCTCCCACCCCCGCCACGACAAGGCCCGCGTCGGAGGTCAGTCCCAGCCACAGCCACAGCCACAGCCACAGAGACACAACCCCCGATACAGGCGCCTCCCACCCCCGCCACGACAAGGCCCGCGTCGGAGGTCAGTCCCAGCCACAGCCACAGCCACAGAGACACAACCCCCGATACAGGCGCCTCCCACCCCCGCCACGACAAGGCCCGCGTCGGAGGTCAGTCCCAGCCACAGCCACAGAGACACAACCCCCGATACAGGCGCCTCCCACCCCCGCCACGACAAGGCCCGCGTCGGAGGTCAGTCCCAGCCACAGCCACAGCCACAGCCACAGAGACACAACCCCCGATACAGGCGCCTCCCACCCCCGCCACGACAAGGCCCGCGTCGGAGGTCAGTCCCAGCCACAGCCACAGCCACAGCCACAGAGACACAACCCCCGATACAGGCGCCTCCCACCCCCGCCACGACAAGGCCCGCGTCGGAGGTCAGTCCCAGCCACAGCCACAGCCACAGAGACACAACCCCCGATACAGGCGCCTCCCACCCCCGCCACGACAAGGCCCGCGTCGGAGGTCAGTCCCAGCCACAGCCACAGAGACACAACCCCCGATACAGGCGCCTCCCACCCCCGCCACGACAAGGCCCGCGTCGGAGGTCAGTCCCAGCCACAGCCACAGCCACAGAGACACAACCCCCGATACAGGCGCCTCCCACCCCCGCCACGACAAGGCCCGCGTCGGAGGTCAGTCCCAGCCACAGCCACAGCCACAGCCACAGAGACACAACCCCCGATACAGGCGCCTCCCACCCCCGCCACGACAAGGCCCGCGTCGGAGGTCAGTCCCAGCCACAGCCACAGCCACAGCCACAGAGACACAACCCCCGATACAGGCGCCTCCCACCCCCGCCACGACAAGGCCCGCGTCGGAGGTCAGTCCCAGCCACAGCCACAGCCACAGAGACACAACCCCCGATACAGGCGCCTCCCACCCCCGCCACGACAAGGCCCGCGTCGGAGGTCAGTCCCAGCCACAGCCACAGCCACAGAGACACAACCCCCGATACAGGCGCCTCCCACCCCCGCCACGACAAGGCCCGCGTCGGAGGTCAGTCCCAGCCACAGCCACAGCCACAGAGACACAACCCCCGATACAGGCGCCTCCCACCCCCGCCACGACAAGGCCCGCGTCGGAGGTCAGTCCCAGCCACAGCCACAGAGACACAACCCCCGATACAGGCGCCTCCCACCCCCGCCACGACAAGGCCCGCGTCGGAGGTCAGTCCCAGCCACAGCCACAGCCACAGCCACAGAGACACAACCCCCGATACAGGCGCCTCCCACCCCCGCCACGACAAGGCCCGCGTCGGAGGTCAGTCCCAGCCACAGCCACAGCCACAGAGACACAACCCCCGATACAGGCGCCTCCCACCCCCGCCACGACAAGGCCCGCGTCGGAGGTCAGTCCCAGCCACAGCCACAGCCACAGAGACACAACCCCCGATACAGGCGCCTCCCACCCCCGCCACGACAAGGCCCGCGTCGGAGGTCAGTCCCAGCCACAGCCACAGCCACAGCCACAGAGACACAACCCCCGATACAGGCGCCTCCCACCCCCGCCACGACAAGGCCCGCGTCGGAGGTCAGTCCCAGCCACAGCCACAGAGACACAACCCCCGATACAGGCGCCTCCCACCCCCGCCACGACAAGGCCCGCGTCGGAGGTCAGTCCCAGCCACAGCCACAGCCACAGCCACAGCCACAGAGACACAACCCCCGATACAGGCGCCTCCCACCCCCGCCACGACAAGGCCCGCGTCGGAGGTCAGTCCCAGCCACAGCCACAGCCACAGAGATCAAAAAAGTTTGTATGAAAAGTCCAAAAAATTTTTGTCACACCTTTCTGTTACACCCTGTATAGGGTGACCTTAAATTAGTTCTTGATACGAAAGGCTATGCATGTGCTCATGATAACAAACAACTTTCCCTAAGAAACCCATAGTCAAATCGCAAACAAAAATTTTGACTCCATACAAATCAATGAACTGACCAGCCAAATTAGTATGAAGAGTCCAAAATTTTTTTTGCGATTGGACTATGGGTTCCTTAGGGAATGTTGTTCGTTATCATGAGCACATGCATAGCCTTTCGTATCAAGAACTAATTTAAAGTCACCCGATATAAATACAGCCTATTGCAATGTTTTTCTGGTGCCCACAGCGCTGGCGACCGAAGTTCTGGACACATACGGCGAGAGCATCGTGTATTCCCTGCTGGAGGCCGCCTGCCTGCATCTCCACGCTTACATGCTGGCGGAAGTGGCCGAGGTGTTGGCCGAGCTGCTGTGGTGGCGCCGCCAGGTACGGACAATTAAATTGAATCATTGTCATCATCAGCCGAAAGACGTCCACTGCTGGACGAACGCCTCCCCTAAGGATTTCCACACCGACCGGTCCCGTGTAGCCCGCATCCAGCGGCTTACCGCGACCTTTACCAGGCCATCGGTTCACCGAGTGGGAGGCCTGCCTACAGTGTGTCTTAAATTAAATGGTTTTATTCCAAGTACATAGGTAGCAGTGTAACGGATATGAGAACAAATGACCTCACTGAGGAAAATGTTAAAGATCGGGCAATGTGGAGTAGATTAAGTCGGAAAGAGGACCCAGGCATCAGCCGGGATAACGCTAAGGAGAGAAGAGGTCGCAGTGTATACTTTTCGAAGGTCATCCTTTTGTCTACCTGATATAAGGTTCTTACAGTTCGGAACTCGTTCCCCACAAAATTATTATTATTCACTAATAGACGAGTCACTTATCGCCTCTATTGACAGCGCCATTTTTAAAGCCTCTGTCAGCTGATATTATTAATTCACGTTCTATATGTGTAAACTTCGGTAATTAATGAACGAATTTCAGTCTTAATTAGCTGTAAGTTTTCCTAAGAAAAAAAAAATGTTATGTCACCGACACGACTAAAGTTATCTGCCGTATACAGGTGGGAGGAGACTGGCTACTTGCGGCTTTGCAGCGGCTGCCCCGTGACCGCAGCGCCTGCGCCACCGAGCCGCAGTGCTGGCAGTTCCACCAGTACGCCATGGGGTGAGTCACAGTCCACATCCCACACTCACCCCCTGAAGATCATCATCACCAGCCGAAAGACGTCCACTGCTGGACAAAGGCCTCCCCCAAGGATTTCAACACCGACCGGTCCTGCGCTGCCCGCATCCAGCGGCTTTCCGCAACCTTCACCAGGTTATCGGTCCACCGAGTGGGAGGCCTACACTGCGTCTTCCGGTGCGCGGTCGCCACTCGAGAACTTTACTGCCCCAACGGCCATCTGTTCTGCGAGAGATATGCCCCACCCACTGCCACTTCAGTTTAGCCATTCTTTAAGCCAGTGTTTTTCAACCTTTTTTAATACCCGACTCCTGTATAAGTTAAAACATTCTTGCGACCCTCCTAGAGCCATAAACATGCAAAATGTTTGTGATTTGAAAGACTACGTTTATATTGGCGCATAATTTTCTTCAATTAGAAAATGATTTAGTTATTATATTAATGTCCCCGGGGGGTCGCGACCCCCAGGTTGAAAAACACTGCTTTAAGCTATAGATACCGCATGTAGATCACCCCCTAAATTACTATGGGCCTCATTAGAAGGCTCAAGGTCACCAAAAGGGCGCTGGAGCGTGCTGTGCTTAGAATTTCCCTGCTCGATCCGAAATGAGGAGATACGCAAGAGTAACCGTCTGTTGTAAAGAACGTCCACTCCGTGCCCCTCTGTAAAGGTGACATCAACCCCCCCCACCCTTGCGGGTAAGATCTGGTGACGGTTGCTTAGCACAAGTCTTACAACATACTCATACACATTTACGCGTGTACATACAAGCGTCTTATTTGTATGTAGTTATAGGTAATTATAGTGGGACAGTTTTGGAGTGTGAGTCCCCACTGAAAATAGGTCTGCGATAGGATGTTTGCTATTTTTATATAGAATCCTGATTGGTGGGCTGAAAATTTGATAAGCATGCTTGATAGTCCGCCTAACATCAATTTTAACATCACTGATGTTACAGTATTGGAAATAAGATAGCGACTGAGGGAATTTCGGCAAAACTGTATCGCTTTGCATGATCCAAAATTGTAGCTACAACAGAGCTATCGATTCTACTGTTTTTAAGACAACTGACAACTTACTTCTTATTTGTTCTATACAGGTGACTTTAAATTAGTTCTTGATACCAAAGGCTATGAATGTGCTCATAACAAACAACTTTCCCTAAATAACCCATAGTCAAATCGCAAAAAAAAATTTTGACTCTTCATACTAATTTGGCCGCTCGGCTGATCGATTTGTATGAAGAGACCAAAATTTTTTTTGCGATTTGGCTATGGGTTCCTTAGGAAAAGTTGTTTGTTTTCATGAGCACATGTATAGCCTTTCGTATCAAGAACGAATTTAAACTCACCCTATATATTTTTTTACAGTTTTTATATAACTAAGTATACTGACCGGTCCTGTGCGGCTCGCATCCAGCGGCTTCCGGCAAACCTTCACCAGGTCGTCGGTCCACCGAGTCGGAGGCCTGCCCACACTGCGTCTTCCAGTGGTTCCTTGAGGGAGGCCTTTGTCCAGCAGTGGAAGTCTTTCGGCTGATAGATAGATAGATACAAGTATACTGAATTCAATTTTCTTTTTCAGCGCCGAGAAAAGCAAGGAGTTAACTCGACTACTGCGCGACTTCGCGAGGCTCTACCGATAGACCACCACACACTAGTCAGCCACAGATTAACTTTGCGTCACCGACATTCTGAGACATATTACCGTAATTATGAGGCAGATTACCGTCATTGTGAGATTAGTCATCGTCATACAGAGCTGACTTCATCGTAGGACAAGACTGACACTCCTTCCTTGTTTCAACTATCAAAAATACTTAACTTATTGGCCTTTTTTAACTAAAACGCATTTACGTAGTAATTTAGCTAGCTAACTTCTGCCTCTTAATTGTTTATTAAAAACTAAAGTTCCGAATAAATTATTCTCGAATTAATATGAAGAGACATTATAATAACGTAAACCTCGTTATCTTGTAAGTGTTTGCAAAAGAGAAAAGATTACATGGCATCTACATTGTGTCTCTTTTGACTCATTCTTATATCAGCTAAAGGTTTTAAATAAATCTCATATTCTATCAAAGCTAAAGGGATTTGACATTGAAAACATGATTCTATAATAATACCTATTGTGACAAATCATCAACTTAGGAAACTTGTGTTTCACATATTTTAAAGTTTTTTTTCTTTTGTCGTAAAAGAAAGCGCGAGGCACGTGGACTCGTGTGAGTTAGGTAAGTATGGACACTTTCTATTGATAAATATATTTTTTGTTACATTATACATACTCTCTTTTATTTGAAATGTGATAATGAAAAGTATGCATAAAATTGTAAATATTTATTATAAATGTTTACTTTTAATAGTGTTGTATTATTCCGATTATTTTATCCTTATTTGTCCTTAATTTATCCTAGTGTACATTTGACGTCTTTATTCTTTAAATACTACTCTGCGTGTCATCAAGATAAAAAGTGAATAAATTCTGGTTTGTCTGGTTGAGAATTAGTTTCAATGAACTTCATCAGTATGGTATATAGACCTTGAATCAAAGATTTAAGGTTCAAGTTCCAAGATTTAGTATCATTAGAGACAGCAGGCAATATGGTAAATATCCATTATATTTAATACCACCAAGCTTTTCAGCATTTCTTCTTATTCTTAGGGCTGGATAGAGTGACAAAACTGACTCTCCGAGGTGCCTTTGGGCTCGGAACACCCTTCACGGCCGGTTCCTTGATATCTGTCACTTTGGCTTGCTTCATGAATTCACTTCCGCTCCCACTTTGACTTCTGCATTCCATGTCCACTTGTTTTGGAGACAAGCGTTTGGTGTTTGTAGGTGTATTCGACTGTATTGGAGATGTGTTGCTCTTTGGAGTCTTATTGGCTCTTGTAGGTGTTTTCACTTGTTTTGAAGAAGAATTTTCTTTTGAAACTGATGAGTCAAGTTTTTCTTTGTTATCTGACGTTTCTTTATCACAATTCTTGGATATCTCTTCGGGGGATTGGGACTGGTTTACAGTGTCCTCGTAAACCAGCTTCATGTCTTCCGTGCTGTCTTCGATTTCCATTATCTCTATAGGAGCTTGTTCCTTCTCAACTGGTTTGACAACGTCGCTGTTGGAGTTGTCGGACCAAGACGGCATGGCTGTTTCTACTAAGACGTCTAGTTTGACAGGAGTTTTGGCTTTTTTGCCGTTGTTAGCTTTGGGTGTTTTGGGAGATTTCTCTGTGGGCGCTTTGAATTTCATGTAGGAGTTGATTTTGGGTGTCGTCGGTTTGGGCTCTTCGGGCTTCTTTTGTACGTCGTTTGTTTCTGGTTCGGCCTCACCTTGAACTTCCATTGGCTCTGAAATAAACATCTGTAGTGAGATAAACAAGGAGATAAAACTTTTGGGCTTTTCATACAAATTGATCACCTGTTTGTCCAATTCTGTATGGAGGCCAAATTTTTTTTGCTATTTGAGCAAAGTTGTAGAACAAAAGTTGTTGAGAAAGATGAGTAGAATCATTAACCGAGTCCTATACTACACAAATTTTCTTAGAAAATATAATCGCCGTGCTATTAGGGCGTATATCTATGCGATACAACACACATAAGATTGTTTATGGACCAATCACGTGAAGTTCCCCAGTGGTTGGACCTTACTATGCAAGGTCCGACTGGGTGGGTACCACTGCTCGCTCTATACCTGCCGCCAGCAGTGCGCTGTGCCGGCGGGGGCGAGATAGCCAGCGCAATTACCGGCATAAGAGGCATTCCACCTTAGCCCTCAAGATCAGCAAGGCACTGAAAACCCTTTTGGGGTTATAGGTTACCACTTTACATCAGGTGGGCCGTCAGCCTTTTGTCATCTTGGACAATAAAAAGGAAACATTGCTGCTAAGGTAAGGAACAAATCACTGACTCGACCAACTTTTTCCACTGCTCCTAATGATGGTCAATAAATGTTACTGCGGCGGATACCGGTAAAAAAACCGACCAAGTGCGAGTCGGACTCGCGCACCGGGGTTCCATATAAATTAATATTCACACATTTCTTGTCCGCGTTTCCCGATTCCTATAATTTGGGGGTCTTCAAGGCGAGAGTGAATAGGCATTATTTGAGTTTGCGTGTACCACCCTCGACTACATCGTCACTTTCCATCAGGTGAGATGTAGTCAAACGCACTCAAATTTTTAATATAAAAAGAAACTGTACAGTAATACCCCGCTTAACGCGACCCCTTTTTACGCGGATTCGTTATAGTGCGATTTTTAAAATTCGCGCTAATTTACCCCGCTTTACGCGAATGCGTTGATTGGTTCATTTGCATGCTAAGTGGTGTGATTTCATTGACCAATAGCAACCCGTAACTGCTCATTAATTGAAAAACGATTGACGGTTGACTCGCCGGTAACTCCAAAGATAGGAAAATAGTTTTTAGAATTTTGCAAGAGCGCAAACAAAATGCGACACAAAAAACCTTAGACAGCTATTTTTCTAAAGTGCGAAAAAAAAGTGCAAGTGATTAATATTTTGTGTCAATTTTCTCTAACAAAAGTACATTGATTTATATTTTAGCTCGTTATTTGTTTGTGCCCCGTTATGCGCGAATTTCGCTTAACGCGATTTTGTCTGGAACGCATCACTCGCGTTAAGCGGGGTATTACTGTATATCAAATTCCCAGGCCTGCAATTCCTTGAAGCTGTGAAAAAATCAAACTTCTATGCCAACGCAATCAAGAGATACGGCCGTTCATGCCGCATATTTGGACACTTGCATGGGAATCATAACCTATAGGGCACTTCCCGTATACCTAGAATCATGAAATTTGGCAACAAGCAATGCTTATAGCAAAAGTAAAGTGAAAAGTCCGAAAACCAAAATTTTTTTGTTACATCACAAAAAAATTTTGATCCTTTTTTCCTTTAGAGATACGGAACCCTAAAAAATATACATATGCCAGCTTACCCGAGACGGGCTCTGGCCCCGGGGCAGGGTCAGGCAGCACTTCCCCCAGCTCGCCGTCGCTGAACATGATGACGGAGCAGAAGCCGTCCGTGCTCGCCGCCACCAGCCGGCGCCCGTCCGGCGACCACGTCAGGTCTGTAAGCCTGCCAAAAAGAAGAGGTCATCTCATTTAACATATTGAGGGACATTTGTTCCAAGACATTGCCCGTGAAATAGTAAAAAAAAGAGAAGTCATATAAGTTTTTCCGTTTTTAGGGTTCCGTAGCCAAATGGCAAAAAACGGAACCCTTATGGATTCGTCATGTCTGTCTGTCTGTCCGTATGTCACAGCCACTTTTTTTCCGAAACTATAAGAACTATACTGTTGAAACTTGGTAAGTAGATGTATTCTGTGAACCGCATTAAGATTTTCACACAAAAATAGAAAAAAAAACAATAAATTCTGGGGGCTCCCCATACTTAGAACTGAAACTCAATAAAATTTTTTTCATCAAACCCATGCGTGTGGGGTATCTATGGATAGGTCTTCAAAAATGATATTGAGGTTTCTAATATCATTTTCTACTAAACTGAATAGTTTGCGCGAGAGACACTTCCAAAGTTGTAAAATGTGTGTACCCCCCCGTAACTTCTAAAATAAGAGAATGATAAAACTAAAAAAAATATATGATGTACATTACCATGCAAACTTCCACCGAAAATTGGTTTGAACGATATCTAGTAAGTAGTTTTTTTTTAATACGTCATAAATCGTAAACCGCAATTTACCTTTCATTCAAGTTACAACGAACTACAAGAACTTTTATATTATGTTACATGCTGCTACGGAACCCTTCATGGGCGAGTCAGACTCGCACTTGGCCACTTTTTTTTATAAAGGGGCAGGGGTCAATTGTAGGCATATATGAGTTCTAAGTAGGAGCCTTGTGTTCATTGTTGGCCTTTTTCTTAGCTTTTTTTTTATTTAGTTTGTAACAGATAGTGGCTGCATGATCTGATGCGATATGAGTACAGTTAAAGTGTCCTCTCTACAGGGGTTATTTAACATCCTGTATATTTAAGCATGTATTTTGTTCTTCAATAAATTATTATATTACATTGTCTGGGACACAATAAGAGACACTGAGGACTGCCCAGGACCTGCGTCACCTTCTCGGCCTCGCTGGCTAATACCCACAGGAATGAATGTCTATATGTGTTGAGCCAGATCAGCTACAAGACTTACCTTTTCAGGCTGGACCTTACTTGCGTCTAACAGACCCAGAGTCCAAAATTATGAACATAATTATTTTCTTTGATATTATCTTGAAAACTCTGAATAGACCCCTTGCTGGGTTTAATTTCAAAGTTTTCCTTTTTTTAAACGTGCTACAAACCGATCTAGAGTCCTATCCCCTGATAATTTTATATAAAATACAGTTATCACAGTTTCTTGGTGTATAACAGTGCAGTGATACGCTTACCTGGTGTAGTGTATATTGGATATGACAGCGATGGGTGTCTTCTGCTGCGTGTCGTAGAGCAGCACGGAGCGCTTGGTGGCCACGGCCAGCACCTGGCGCGCGGGGACTGCGGGGCCCGCGGGGGCTGTAGCACCCGGGGGGGCTGTAGCACCCGGGGGGGCTGGGAAGGCGGGCGCGGGCCCGTCGCCTCGCTGCCGGTAGCGCCGCGGCGACCAACGCACTACTAGAGCTGCGTCCCCGCATGGCAGCACGCATGCTGGTCTAACGTGGTGAAATGTGATGATGCGATTAGTTATTTTGAAAAATACTACAAAGCACCTGTTCTACATTTCTCTGTAAATGTATACTACAGCTTGGTTATGGTTTTATAGATGATGGAACTTGATCTGTCGCAATGTATATAATGTGTAAAAATTTTTAGATTTGGAAATCTCAAAAAATAAGAAAATCCAATTTAAAAACTTACACTTTTAGAGAGTATCTTGTATAAATGTAGACTGCATTCATCGGTTTCATATCTAACTTTCCCTGTTCGGGCTCAATCCTGCCCGCTGGCACGGCTACCAGCATCCCATCAGGACTGAACTGCAGTCTTCGGTAATATGTCTGCAGTGTGTCGTCCTGGTACAGTCTGACACAGATGTTGTGAAGTGGGTGTGTAGAGGGGAACGGCAGGATGGCCTTACTGCTTCGCGAAGTCACCTTCTTGGTTGCTATGTCAAAAGTACGAAATACCCTGCGGAAATGATATGTTCATTTTGATTTTGCATTATAACATCTTTGTTTGTATACCATACAAATCTATACAGTAATTTTGTGCTTATATTGTCAAGTAGCATTAAGTTTTTTACACAATCTGACATGAAGCTACGTCATATAGATAAGATTTTCACTTAACAGTTTTAGTATATCATATTTCAGTAGAACTAAGGTTGGCATACTTATTAAAGAAATACAGAACACTACTAAGTCAGACTATAATTAAGTGTTTTTCTGGCTACTCCATTATGTTCTAAGTTTTTCTGTACCTGTCAGTGCTAGCAGATGCAAGGAGCTGTCCCTGTGGGTCCCATGAGACTCCCTGCACGAACCCCTTGTGGTCAGTGAGGATGCAGCTGGACTTGCCTCGTGCCACGTCCCACACAATAAGCTTGTTGTCCACAGAGCCTGATGCTAGATGAGTGCAGTTTGCACTCCAGCTAATGTCCAGCACATCTTCCATATGGCCACGGAGGGTCTGTTGTCAAAATATTTTTTTTTAAATGGCCAATGTGTGGAAAATACATTTTATAAGTGCAAGAAGAATAAAATTAAGTTTACTAAAATTATTGACATACTTCGTGATAAACAGATTAAATTTTATTGTCAATATTAAATATTTGAACATCTGATAAATCATAGCATAGTAGTGGGAAAGTTTACATAATTGGATCAAAATCCTTCATTTTTATAAAAATTGGATTTATGTATGTACTTAAGAAAAATATTTTTTTTATTAACCAGGAAAAAGCAAAAGCAGCAGAGAAATATATCCCAAAATTAAATTACAATTAGGAACAAACCTTGTGAATGACCCAAGTCTCCTTGTACTGCTCTTCCTCGGGCTGGGCGGGCGCCGGCTCCTCGCTCTTCAGCCGCCACACGAAGATGATGGACTCGTCATCGCCGGACGCCAGCAGCTGCCCGTGCGGGGACCAGCGCACCACGTTCACCGCCTTCTGGTGGCGCGTCAGGTCGGCCGCCACCTCCAGGTTGACGGCGCCCGAGTCCGACGTCGATATGTACCATATCTAAGGAAGGTTGTGGGAAATTAAGGTTACTCATGTGAAATGTTTTTTTGTTAGAAAGAACACGATAGTAATTTCGATGGTATAGAAGAAACGTTTTTAAAGTATCAAAATGATAATAATATCGCAGAAACTCACCAAAACGTGAGAATCTGTTCCTCCAGTAGCTAATCTCAATGGATCGCCAATTTCGGCTTTTGGCTGAAAATCTACACTCAAAACAGGATCCCTGTTGTGCCATGATATTTCAGGAATAGCGAATTTCATTTTTAGATGTGTTTTGACAGATTTTTCTAAAAAAAAGCCTAAATAATTCGCTTTCAGGCAATAAAAACAACTTCAAAAGTAGCTGTCACTGTCACATTTAGCGCCAAGGCGCCAAATTTTTTTTTAAATTCCTTTTTAACAGATCAAGGTAAAGACTTTTACAGATAAACAGTCTTGCTTGTCTAATATACGATAAAAAATGTTGCAAAATGTCTGTTTCGTATTTCTGTCCTACCCTACCCTACCTAACAGTCCTCCTACCGAGTCCTAACTCCTTCCCCTACCTACCTGCCTAGAGAGTAGAGATGTATAGGTCCGGCCGGAACTGAATCCGTGGACCCGTATCCTTCGCGGATATGTTGGATGGATGGATGTAACTCCGACTGCAAGTCGGATGTAAGCTTTGGAACTGATTCAGCCAACAAAGTGTTTAGATACGGACGCGGACGTACGGTACGTGCGTCTCGGAGTTTTATGGGAATTGTAGGCGGTGGGAATGGTGACCGGGTGGTCACAGTGGGTGGGCGAGATGCAAACGAACTCGGACCGAAACTCGGAACTGATACCACTGGGCTTGGTACCAATACCAACCAACCAACTACCAACCAACTCTCACGTGTTTTGGAAAGTTTTATAAAAATGGCAACACCAAGACTTGTAAATGTCAGTCCAAGAAAATCATCCGTCTCTTTCTTTGACGTTTAGTTGCCGTGAAAATCGGAATCCAAAATGGTTTGTTTTTCATAAAAATAAATCTGAATTAATCGTGGATTGTGCCAAATATATATCTGCTAGCTTTTGTTCTCATAATTGATTATATATGGGTACGTAAAAATGTGATAGTATTTCACATAAACATTGTCGATTTCAGGTGAACGTACCGAAACAGCGCAGGACCTACTGCAAAAAGTGCAAATGCCACAAGACACACAAGGTGTCTCAGTACAAAAAGTCCAAGGAAAGGCACGCTGCGCAGGGTAGGAGACGTTATGACCGTAAACAGCAAGGGTACGGTGGTCAGTCCAAGCCCATCTTCAAGAAAAAGGTATCTAAACATAACCTATAATCGCTTGTCTTTTTGTGTTATCAATGCCGCAGCGATTAGAATACGCTCAGTGTAGACTGATTTCATCATTATATCAACCCTTTGACCGCCACAATCGGCTATAATAGGGCCGACACCCGGTTTCCATGCCACAGAGATTTGAGATTTTCATTCATTTTTGTCAGTTGGAGCCTTGGCTGTGGGGGCACGATTTATCAAAGAGTAGTGTAGCAGTCAATCGCTTAAATCCAACTGTCCCATAATCATTGATATATTTTATGTTTGTCAAGTTATCATCACAGTATGGTATGGACTTCATATTTCTACCCGATTTCCATAATACACTATCATCTCTGTCCGGCCTGTTCTCAGTAACTCATAAATTATTTTTCTTATAGGCGAAAACCACAAAGAAAATTGTGCTCCGTCTGGAGTGTGCAGACTGCAAAGTGAGGTCCCAGGTAGCGCTCAAGCGGTGCAAGCACTTCGAGCTCGGTGGAGACAAGAAGAGGAAGGGACAGATGATCCAGTTCTAGGCTGGCTAATAAATAAGACTACTACCTATTTGTGTGTTTCATTTACTAGATCTGATAAGTATATCCTGTAACATGGTTCAATACACAAAGGATTTCAATATGACCCGTACTGTTCTGTCTGACCTTCAAATTGATATAAATCTTTTGAACAACTAAGTTAATTGCTAGCCTCTTTTTTACCTGGAATATTATGGAATCTCTTGTATAAAATTTGCAACCTTGTGTTTACTATTACAAATGCAAGTGGCACAATATATACAACTTCACCTTAATGCAAGTTTGTAATGCTTGGTGAGATTCCAAGCTTGCGTTTTTTAATTTTTGCACAGTGATGGGAAATCAAAGATACAGAAATGTTTTTTATAAAAGTATATAAAATAGTTTACAGCACTCAATAAAATACTTATTTAAAATGATTTTATTTGGAAAGTTTTGTTCTAAGTATTTTTATATTGGCAGATTGGGCAAGTAAAGTGTCTTTTTATTTAGAAGTTAACAGTCGCCCTGATAAAATCTTGTGGCACAATAACTATGCAAGGTATAGCATTGTCTCCAGATCTTGGTCATTTAAAAAAATATATTACAAAAATGATCACAAAATCTTTTTCTACAAGTTTAGTTGAGACTTCAGTGACTCAGTGCATATTACTTAGCAACATATTTCAAAAACACATCTGGATCTAATCCTTCCAAAGACACTTTTAACTTGACAGCTTCTAGTGGTACCCCCACTTGCACCATTTTAATGAATCTCTCGTATTCTGGTAACACTTGTGCAGTCTCCTCAGAGTTTTCTGTGGCATTTGGGCTCTCTTCCACATTGTCTGTGGAGCTCTCTGGTTCATGTTCTGATGCTGGAGTTTTTGTAGATGTAACAGCAGTCTTTGGTTTTGAATCTAGTTCTGTAGTATTCACTTCCGGGATTGAAGACAACTGTAACAGGAAAAATACTATAGACTTAGATTCGTGGAGTTCATGGTAGTACACTGAATTTTTAAACTTTTTCTAGATATTTTGGTGATGAGCAGTCCATTTTGATGGCAGAACTTATAACAGACAAGTTATGAAAGGTTCATGAGTAGCAACTGCAAGCCTGAAAACAGTATTGGATAGTCCCCCATCAGGTAGATTGCAAGTCTATGGGGGAGGTTTATGTTGACGTCTTCCTGCTGATATTATTATGGTGTTTATTGGCATATTCAGAAAAACTGCTTACCCTGGATTCTAACAACACCATAGCTGCTTCCACCTTTTCAAGCTTGCGTTCGAAGTTCATTAGTTTCTGCTCACATCTCTTCATGAAGCCATTAAGGAACTGCACTGTGGTCACCACGAAATGGTTCACGAATGCCAGTGTTCGCTTCTGTTGCAAAGCCGCTACCTGAGACAAAAACCTTTTAAGTTTAGGAATAAAACAAAATATAAACTGGATAAAGTAAAAGTACGGGCATCGTGAAATGCGTACAAACCTTAGTTAGGTCTAAATTGGATTCCTGTGTAATCATTGTGTTTTCCAGAGGCTATGTACCTATATGGGATTTCCTTTTTTATCAGTGTAAACTTTGGTGTAAACGAAAATACGAAACAAACAAAATTTTGACAGTTTAGTGACAGTCAGCCAAGTGCGTTCGGAAAAGTTGAGAATGATGGTAGGATTTTTCTGTATAAAACTCGGGCATTATAAATTAAATACTAAACTGCCTAGCTGGATATGTTTTCAATGTAGTGGATTATTGAGAAAAAAAGCAAAAAAAATAAGTTTTTGTAAATAAATAATGCAAATTACAACGCGGACTCGTACGTTACGTATTTTTTTAAATGCAAAAAAACGCATTCTGACAGCATTGCCGGCGCGGACTTTTTGATCCGATTTCGGAACTTTTGAGGCTTCAGCGGAACTTTTGCGGAACTTATAGTGATATTATAAATAAAGCTCGCGCTGCAGGAATAGTACGGGCAATTTAATGTTTATGGTCAAAAAAAAAAACCTAAAGCTGATTTTTTGCACAGTCGTTCCTTGGGACCATAGAAGTATACCCTGAAAAGTCCCAACTCCTAGGGTGCCGGCGTCCCCCTTTCCCCCCCCTCAAAAGGTCCCGATTTTCAGTATTTTTCATTTTACTCAAAACCAGTAGGAGTTAGATGAAAATTGTCAAAGAGACAATTAATCATCATTAAATTACCTATCAAACGGTATTACTTTCATATCAGTAGGAGTTTTAGTTATTGAGATATGCTTGTCTATATATGACAAAAAATTGAACATACCGAATTTTGTACCGATTTCTTGATTTTCTGAGAAAACTGTAAAAGTATTTATAAATCATTGTTACTAAAAATTATTCCTTTCATGTTTAGCAGCAAAACGAGACTACATTAATAAAAAAATACAAACAATTAATTAAGTTGTAGTTCATTACATCTCAGCTGATAAATATGATTAATTTTCTACATATAAATTTCAACTCTAAAGCATCGTGACTGACAACTTGTAGTTATTATCTATGTATAAAGTTGTCACATGGATATAAAAAATCCTTAAAATAGAAATAAAATAAAACATACGATTATTTAATATTTACGAATTACTATATTTATTCGCCCTTTTGATCATCGATATCTATGTTATCTTATTATTTACGAGATGAACCACGGTGTCGACCCATAGTGCCTGCCACATTATATTAAATAGTACTATTTACATTAAGTATGAATAATCCCTGTTGCTCTCTGAAGGCGACCCCACCACCCCTAAGGTCCGGAGACAGTCTATACAGTCGCCAGTCGACACTCGTCACGCACTTCTCGATCGCGTCTACATTTTAGATAGGGAAATTTTAGTAGGTAAATAACTAAATGTATGGAGTATGGAGTGTCCAGGATATGAATCTGTAACTGGTTCAGTGCAAATGGAAGCTTGGTAGCCACAGGTATAAGGCTTTACCCTGAAATTTTCCACTCCAAACCTGAGGATTCAATTATTATTGATGTCCATCCAAACTATTCTTGTTCTTCTGGTACACGTGTAGTGAATATTGCGCATACGCATCAGAGTTAGGTGGCAAGGATACCAGTCGCAATGAAGCATTTACTTGCATGTTTGGATTTTGCGCAGATATTTATGCCGTAGAATACGGTTGGGGTCATGCAATGGCACAATTAAAAAGAAAGACGAGAAAACGATGTTCTGATACCTACAACAAGTGCCTTTTCAAAAAAGGAAACAATCAAACATGAAAAAAATACAGTATATTAGTATATAGTGATTAAGGTGTGCGTAGTATATGCATAGTATATATGGTATATATAGTATATAAATATTGCCGCATATGTATGGATGATATATTACGATATGTAAGTACCTAGTATAAACGTTTCTCTTAAATTAACATTGTACATATTTAAATTAAATTATTTGTATAATATATATATATATATATATATATATAATATTATATTATATACATTTCTTTTTGTTTTACGATATAAAAATTAACTATTTAATCGGTATGTAGTTATTCAATTTAAATGTTATTGTACTGGAACTTCTTTAACTTTAACTTTATTACTTCTTGATTTGTGTGTCTACTTTGTCCGTAGGTTTTTCTCCTAAGGGTTCGAACAGAATATCAGCGCTGTGGTTATGAGCTTTATAGCCACAGCACTATGCTGAGTTCGGGCCTTTTCGGCAACATGCATGTATTAATTTGTGCATGTATTGAATTGTTTCCTCACTAGTTTATAAGATCTTTTGATTTATGTTTTATTCTATTTTCTTTGTTTTGTTGCTGAATAAACTTTTTTCTTTCTTTCTTTCTTTCTTTGTATATTCCATGGTTTATTAAATTGACCGTTTGTTTTTACTATGCTTATACAAAACACATAGGTAATCGCTATTGGAGAAAATATAATACCATGACTCTCTATCAAGTTCTTTCTTTCTCATTTTCTTTCTTCTTCATTTCTTTTCAAATGCTCTACGAGATCTCTCATCTCGTAAATATCTGTGCAAAATCCACACAACGAGTATATTCTTCAGTTTAACTGGCATCCTTGCTACCGCTTCTGATGTATGTGCGCAATATGTATTGTACGTGTGTACCTGCAGGTACATTCATAGTTTGGATGGACATCAATTGAATCCTCAGGATTGGAGTGGAAAATTTTGGGGTAAAGCGTTATACCTGTGGCTACCAAGCTTCTATTTGCACTAAACCAGTTGCAGATTCACATCCTGGACACTCCATACCCCATACATTGAGTTATTTACCTATTCAAATTTCCCTTTCTAAAATGTAGACGCGAGCGAGAAGTGCGTGACGAGTGTCGACTGGCGACTGTATGGACTGTCTCCGGACCTTAGGGGTGGTGGGGGTGGGGTCGCCTTCAGAGAGCAACAGGGATTATTCATACTTAATGTAAATAGTACTATTTAATATAATGTGGCAGGCACTATGGGTCGACACCGTGGTTCATCTCGTAAATAATAAGATAACATAGATATTGATGATCAAAAAGGCGAATAAATATAGTAATTCGTAAATATTAAAGAATTGTATGTTTTATTTTATTTCTATTTTAAGGCTTTTTTGTATCCATGTGACAAATTTATACATAGATAATAACTACAAGTCGTCAGTCACGATGCTTTAGAGTTGAAATTTATATGTAGAAAATTAATCATATTTATCAGCTGAGATGTAATGAACTACAACTTAATTAATTATTTGTATTTTTTTATTAATGTAGTCTCGTTTTGCTGCTAAACATGAAAGGAATAATTTTTACTAACAATGTTTTATAAATACTTTTACAGTTTTCTCAGAAAATCAAGAAATCGGTACAAAATTGGGTATTTTCAATTTTTTGTCATATATAGACAAGCATATCTCAATAACTAAAACTCCTATTGATATGAAAGTAGTACCGTTTGATAGGTAATTTAATAAGGACTAATTGCCTCTTTGACAGTTTTCACCTAACTCCTACTGGTTTTGAGTAAAATGAAAAATACTGAAAATCGGGACCTTTCGAGGGGGGGGAGAGGGGGACGCCGGCACCCTAGGAGTTGGGACTTTTCAGGGTATACTTCTATGGTCCCAAGGAACGACTGTGCAAAAAATCAGCTTTAGGTTTTTTTTTTCGACCTCGCCATACTAGCTTCATCTAATTTGCCCGTACTAGAAGCGAAACTTCCAAATTCACTTGAACGGTGTTTGGCGTAGCTAAAAACAAAATGACAGACGCTACTTTTAAAAATTCGGGCTCGCTTCGCTCGCCCTTTCTTAGATGTAAGTTTCACGGCCCCTGTATATCGAGACTTCTTTTCACCACGCGCAAGACTCCCTCGCCGTCACACTCGGCCCCCAGTCAACGGCTGTCAGCGGCAGGAAAGTTCTACCTGCAAGGGAAAATCTCCTCAGCCGTTATGAGCGTGACTTGCTCATGAAGTCATGACGGCCCGACTAAGAAATATTGATTTCTTGTCGGAGGGAATGCTTCGTTGAATGGCGGCGTACTGATACATTCATGAGGAGCAACTCGGCGAGAGAACCGACCTGTGCGGCTGGAGTACGTCGCGGCGATCGAGCTTGCGGCCCAGCCGCAATGCTCCCTGCCACTCCGCCGCACGCGATAAAAGCGCGATGAGGAGGGGGACGAGACGTGATCGCGGCCAAGAGCTTTTGCTTGGAGCTGCTTCATGAGGCCCGCCCCCCTCCCCGCTCTGAGTCTTCAGCTGCCGAGGAAACTATGCGAGGGGGTGCCGCCACTCGTTGAGCGCCGGTGACCGCCCCGCTATGCCCTGGAGAAGGGCCCTACCTACTTCTCGCTCCCGGCTCCGGGACCGCTACAGCAGCGCGACCCGCGCCTGCGCTAGCGAAAAAACCCTCTTGAGCGGACTGCCTAAATTTAACCGCGCCGCCCTACTGACACCAACCACCAAGGCGACTCCACCTGTGCTCCGACGCTCCGCCAAGATCTCGAGCACCCGATGAAGCCGGGCCGGCGCTGCTGCCCCTGCCAGCGCAGCCACCGTGCTGGGCCTCTCGGCCACCGCTCCTCCGGCACCGCGACACTCGTCGCCGCCCCCGCAGTCGCCGCCACCACCCCAAAAGTACCGCATTGTGCAGTGGTACCTCGGCAGCCTTGAGGAGACCAGCGGCATTAACTGGTTCTTCTACACGCTGCCGGTTGAGAGGCCCCTCAAGATGTCTTTACGTGGCCTCTCCTCCACGTCCACAACGGACCGTGTCCGACAGATATCAGTTTGAAATATCTCTGAGCCGGTAAGTGGAGTCTAGTACCTACCTAGTTGCGAATAATGTTGTGGCGACGGCGAAGCACACTCGCTATGGCGAAACTGTTTTACTGTGGCCTGCGAACGGAACTTTCCAAGTCAAAACGGAACTTTTCACGAGTGGTTTTGGACTTTTTTCATTGTCTCTGCCGGCAACACTTGACTGAATGTCAAACAAAAGTCAAAACAAAATAACCTCTCAATTTATGCTATGGTTATTTTTAGTAAATAAATGAATAGGTATATGCTTCTTATACTTAATTTAAGTAATTTAAGTAAAGAGTAAGGTTGAATAATGCCACCGAAACCAGTTAAAAAGTCTTTATGGGTTGAATGTGAAAAGTGTGGGTGCAGTATAACCTCAAACGACAAAAACTTTCACGTTGACCTGAACTGTGGGAAAGACCAAGTAAAGTGCCCTTACGTGGAGAATGGGAGGCTATATTCCTGGCTGGAGAGGGCTGGGTCGCTGCCAGAGGGAACTCCGAGGGATGCGGTGCTGTTACACCCCTCGGCTGGTAGTCTTATAGGAGCGGTGATCGGAGGGGCTCTTGAGCTCCAAAGAGATGGAGCCCCGATGCTTGTAAGGCGCATGTGGCCGTCCAAGACAGCCGCGACGGCTGCGGTCGTATTACCGGCTGCAGGTAAGTTTTTAAAAAGTTAAAAAACTTTTAATTGTGTATAACCCAGTGTAGTCCTATCCCATCCTAATATCTTATTACAACCTGCTTTAATATATCAAGAAGGTTCATGATCTATGATTCAATGGGAGTATCTGTAATGGAACAATAGTTATACTTTTGAGCAACTGAGGGGCCAGCTGCGGCGGGCAAACAATGAGTAAAGAGAATTGTCATGACAAAAAAATTGAACTTGAGATTCTGATGGACATCAAATGTCTTGCACTAATAGACATAAAAAACTACTAATTACCACCTGTTTACTTTGCTACTCGTTATAAATGTTTATTGTTGGTTTGATGACCAATGAATGCTGTGATTTGCGAGAAAGTATGCATAACATGGCTGTAGAACTTTTATACTCTTATTTGGTGATATTAAATTTTAAATGTTCTTGTCCTATGGTCCTAATTTAAATAGGAGGTATATAATAATAATAAAAGTTGTTTTGTGATTTCCAGATCTTGCTGGCCCATGGTGCAGCGATCACAAGAAAATAACTGTATCAGTTTTACAACAAGAACCCTCTAAGGCATCTTTTGTAACTGTAAAAATAAAGAACCACAAAACTGATATGGATATTTGCGACATACTGAAGCACCAATTCTATAAATATATTGTTTCTGTTGGCAGCAGTCTGGTCTATTATTATTTTGGTAAGAAATTAGAAATACAAATTGTGAGTATCAAATCAGAGAAAAACAATAGTAGTATGAATCAAACTTGGTATGTTTTAAGTGAAAGTACAATTTGGAGTTTAGAAAAGGATATTGTGCAAAAAGTGAAAAAGAAACCGATCAATTTAGGTGGTGTTGATGATATTTTAGAAGAAATCAATGGATATATAAAGATTTCTTTTGATCCCAATGGATTAGCGGCATGTTTTCAACCTACAAGAGGATTATTAATATATGGGCACTCTGGTATAGGTAAAACTGCAATATGTAAATATCTGATTGATAATTTGAACTGTTTCCACATTGAAATCAATGGCCCGTCAATATTTAGCAAATACTTTGGTGAAACTGAAAGTACCATGAGGAGTTTGTTTTCAAAAGCTGTTGAAAATGAGCCGAGCATAGTTTTGGTTGATGAGATCGAAACAATTTGTCCAAAAAGGTCTTCAGGAAGTACAGAGCAGGAGAGAAGAGTGACTTCGGCTTTTGTGTCTCTTCTAGATAGTTTACACGAGGAGAACAGTAGAGTTTTCATATTGGCGACAACCAGGAAACCAGATGCAATAGACCCAATGCTAAGGAGATTTGGTCGATTGGACAAAGAGATAGAAATACCAGTTCCAGATAGAATACGGCGGAAAGGAATTCTGTATAGTTTGCTAAAAAATCTACCTAATAAAGTGTCCTCCCAAGATATTGACTCAATATCAGATCTAGCACATGGCTATGTTGCGGCAGACTTAGTGAACCTTTGCACACAGGCATCGATGAAGTGTATAAAAAGATCAAGTGATGTGATTGAGAAAGAAGACCTGGTAGCGGCTTTGACTTTAGTCCGACCCAGTGCCATGAGGGAATTGTTGATAGAAATCCCTGATGTGAGATGGACAGATATCGGAGGACAGGACAACTTGAAGCTAAAACTGCGTCAGGCTGTGGAATGGCCTTTGAAACACGCAGAGAGTTTCAAACGCTTAGGCGTGCGTCCTCCCGGCGGCGTCCTATTATACGGCCCACCGGGCTGCTCTAAGACAATGATAGCCAAAGCTTTGGCAACTGAAAGTGGACTGAATTTCTTATCAATAAAAGGTCCAGAGTTGTTTTCGAAGTGGGTCGGAGAATCTGAGAAGGCTGTAAGAGATCTGTTCACTAAAGCTCGTCAAGTGGCGCCATCTGTTATTTTCTTTGATGAAATGGATGCTATCGGGGGCGAGAGGGGCGCTGGAGAAGGCGGCGTCCACGAGCGGGTCTTAGCGCAACTGCTCACGGAACTAGATGGCGTTGTGCCTTTGAACTCGGTGACAATACTAGCGGCGACGAACCGCCCCGACAGAATGGACCGCGCTTTACTCCGCCCCGGCCGACTTGACAGGTTGATTTACGTCCCACTACCAGATTTTGAAACTAGACTACAAATTCTCGAGCTGAAACTTGCAAAAATGAGCACAAGTGATGACATCAACCCTCATAACTTAGCTACGAGGACCGAAGGTTTCTCCGGAGCTGAGCTTCAGGCGCTGTGCCACGAGGCAGCGCTGAGAGCGCTGGAGAGGGACCTGGATTGCCCAGCAGTGGCTATGGAACACTTTGAGCATGTGCTGAAGGATTTTAAACCAAGAACGCCACAATCATTGCTGAAGATTTATGAAGAATTTGCTTTAGGCCAAAAATCAGGATAATAATTAACTGTAATAAATCACGTATGTATAAAATGCCTATGTAAAAGTTGAAAATAGTAACATAAGTGAAGAGTTGAAATTGAATTTGTATTATTTTTGTTTTGTTTTTGAATAAATAAATATATTTTTACAAGATAATAAACCAATTTATAAAATTAAACTTTCAAACGATTATTTCATTAATTTATTTTATTCAATAATATAAGAAATAAGTAGGTTTGTATAAATAAGTTACCCTAACTCTAGCTTATAATATAAAACATTTTTTTTTTTTTTTACACAGAGGCCAATATGACGTTCAATACACGTTAAATCGCATCTGGTTATGATTTGTCTAACAATGAGCAGTTTTCTTTAGAAAGCCTTCCAGAACACATCCATCAGAATAGTATTTAAGTGTGCGAGGGACAAATTTTGTCAGTTAAATCTAGCCAAAGCCGGTGTTACACAAGTCAATCAAATGCAGCAATTTCACAACACTGAACGTCTTGAAGTATGAAATATGTTGCATTGAAATTGTTTAGATTTATCAACGCCATTGAAGCAATTACATTGAAAGCAACATTGAACCATTTAATAGCTTTAGTTCTGGAAGCGGACTTTACTTTTCGAATTTTAGTTTCTTTTAAAATAAAAGAGCCTTGCGCCATCTATATGGCGCATCATCTTGTGGTGATTTGTAGTATCACTACAAAAATGCTCATTTTTTTATAATACTCTTTTTCTTTAAAAAAGTTTTCTTTACAATACATTCAGTCCTTTCCATTCAATACTACATAAACAGCAGTATTACTTTGCTATTCAACATTTTATTCACGCCTTTAACTATTCGTATAAGATTACAATGCCTAAATAAAATGTCTTAACTTATCCAGACCACATATCGTCCCTGGCACGACTCACTCTCATATCTCGTTTTTCTTAAGTTTTTAAAAACAAACCTATTTCAATTACATAGTCCAAACTCAATTCACCAAAAATTTGAGATAGGAGAGTTAATCGTGCGAGGGACGATATTTGTATTGCACAGCTGAGTTTCATACAATGAACTTCATATTTTTCTCACGCAATATTTATTACATATTAATCCATATTTATAACTATCACAAAAGACTCCTAAATACAAAGGAATTTATTCAATTTAGGAAATTTCAAAACAATTAACACATAAATGCAAACACGTCATTTTGAATATTATTTCTAAGTTATTTTAAAATTCTCACAGTCACCCATCACGGAAGAAAGAGGTAGGGGGAAGGGCCTTAAAGACGCGTTTGTACCAGAACCGATGTCGCCGAAATCACACATCAACACCTAGTATATTTACGCACTACTAATGCAAGAAGGCCTTTGATTGGACCATAAATATAGCACGTAAAAATATAAAAAAATTAGCAACATTGAAATCTATTACTTCGTCCATAAAGCTCATACAAAATGAGCAAATAGAGGCGTATTTGATAGTGACATCTAGTGCTGAGTAGCAGAAACTCTAGATGACGGAAAACTCCAAAAGCGCTTCATAAACGTCCTAGCGAAATTAAACTTTCACTGCATATTAATAAAGCACAACTTTATTTACCTATAACTAGTACACGTCATTACTACGTCATTTCCGTTCGCTACTCGATTAGGGATGTAAGTAATCTTCTATCACTGAAATATCGATATCCGGAAATGTTTCCCTTGAAACACCCGATGTTTCTGGAAAGGGGTCGTCCATTAATCACGTGATGTTTTTAGCAATTTTTTAGACCCCTCCTCCCCCTGATGATATGTGGTGAGGTTTTAGACTACATCGCCACAACCTCCTACCCAAAATCACATGTATTTTTTGGTACAAAATATTATCTTTAAATACAGGTACAATGTAATTTAATTCTTGAAAATTTAAGCACCGTGATAAAAATGACCAGACAGACATTTGTTTCTGACTGTCTGACGCCGCGCCGTTTCGAACTTTGGGATGAGTTAAAAATAACGTAACAAAAACAGTCTGACGTTTGGAACTTACTCTAGAAATCGCATGTTCAGCGAAAAAATAAATACACGTGATATCTCACTACACCCCCCCCCCCTCCCCTTGTGATATTTCGTTATTTTTTCCGAACCCCCTCTTACCCCTTTTGAGCCTCACGTGATTAATGGACGACCCCAAACGTTCAAGAGACTAGAAAATCTACAGTGCTAATCACTTGAATAGCCTCACACTATATTTAGGATAATAATTTGTTTACGAAGATATATACTAAATATTGTCTGTAATTACTCTGTCTGTGCAATGTATAGCGACGTGCTTTAATTAAGAAGAAAACCATTTTAAACACATCCATGGTGCCAAAACGCGTTTTACCCCATTCACATGAATAGCCTCGCTTACTTTGTTGCTGTCTTACGATGTAGCCACTGTTAATTATTTCAATATTGTTTTAGTTATTTAATTATCACTCTAGTTGTACAAAACGAATAACAATAAATGATTAGCTAAGGAGCATAGATTTAATTATGAGACGCGGTCAAAGATGAAGTAATGAAGACATACTTAGGATTGCTCTTATATTTGCACAACAATAAGTAAACCGATAAATACCCAGAGATTTGGGTTGTAAAAGTATTATACAAGGTTATTCTTTTTGACCTGACATCCTTTTGGCCGCGTATATTGGTGAGGTCAAAAGCAACAACTTTTGTTCTGGCAATTTTCGAGTAACAGCCATATTCTTTTCCATGCAAAAAAACTCAAGAAATACTAATTCCAAAATCTTTTCGAGATTGTACCTTAATTAACATTAAGTCCGCAACACACACAGAGGTGGCCGCGGGGCGGTACAGAGAATAGTATTTTTTGTAATGTTCGGTTACTATGAAACCATTCACATAAAAACCGGCCAGGCGTTGCGAGTTTTCGTGAGAAGGGTTTTATAGTAATCCGGAAATTACAAAAAATACCGCTCCCGGTACCGCCTCGCGGCCGCCTCTGTGTGTAATGCGCTATAACTGTCATAGATAGAAAACAAGACTCGAAAACATAGAAAAACTGTTAAAGAATGAAATAACTGGCATAAAGAAGTCACACGTGTTTTTGAGTAGATATTACGACAAAATAATGCACAAGACTGACCGTAAGACAATAGCTTAAAAACAAAATTATCAAAGAATTGGAGCAGCTCGCCCTTATCCTATAATATATATTTTCAATTAGGTGAGGCTCTTCATGTGAACGACCAGAAACATGATTAAATTATATTTTCCTCTGTAGAACTTTATTTTCATTCCTGTACAATGTACATAAACTAATACAACTATTATGAGACAATGACAATTTTTATGTTAGTTGTAATATGCTATTAACATATTAATAACTAAAGAAAACAGGTGAGACTATTTAAGTGATCGTCACTGTATTTTTTCGTCATTATACATTTCCAGAAACAGCAGGTTTCAAGGGGGTTCCCTTGGAACATCGGGTGTTTCAAGATAATCTATTTTTTAGGGATCCGTACCTCAAAAGGAAAAACCCTTAAAGATCACTTCGTTGTCCGTCCATCTGTCTGTCCGTCAACACCCTTTTCCTCAGGAATGCGTAGATATAACAAGTTGATCTTATTATTTATTAACTTAAATTTTTATTATTTTATTTAAAAAAAAATACATTTTATTTGACATAACGTTTTATTATTATTTTTTGACATTGTATAAAATCAAATATTTTTAATGATAAAAATTTGCATGCTTATCGTATACTATTAAACGAGTTAAATGTCCCGACGATTTCGAAAATGGCTTGAAATCTTTTGACGAAAATCTAGGATTAGGGGTTAAAAATCACCAGAAATCGATCTATGAGGGAATTATCTTCGCAAAAATTGGGGGAGGCCTTTCTCCAGCAGTGGACGTCTTTCGGCTGATAGATAGATAGATGTTTTCAGAACAAACATTGCTTGTCCTTTTGTCCCTTAGAAGGCCACTACCGACTAAAACAACACCCTGCAAAATGTGTTAGAAAATATATCATATATGTACTACTTCTAAACAAGTTATCTTAGTTTATAAAAACTCCGATTAAACGAGCGACGCTGGGTCTCCCAGCTAGTATAATATTAAGCTAAAAACACAGTGTACGCTATATTCAATAAGAACTATATTTTTACTGTTTTCTAGCAAATAAAGTTATTCAAATTTGAATTTGATATCAAATACTCTGGCCTGCTATCCCTTGAAGCTGTAAAAAACTCTTACTTCTGTGCCAACGCAATCAAGAGATACGGCCGTTTATGCCGCATATTTGGGCACTCGCATGGGAATTAAAACCTAAAGTGTACTTCCCGTCGACCTAGAATCATGAAATTTGGCAAGTAGCAATGTTTTATAGCACAAATAAAGGAAAATGTCCGAAAACCATACATTTTTACATTCACATCACATTTTTTAAATTCCCATGCAAGTGTCCAAATATGCGGCATAAACGGCCATATAGTTAATTCCAGTAAAAAAAAAGCAAAAGGTAAACGAACGTAGTATGCAGATGATATTGACATGTGTTAGTTCCATAGTAAGTTTGTTTACGTTTTGCTTTTTTTATTGGAATGAACCATAGGTATATCTTGATTGCGTTGGCATAGAAGTTTGATTTTTTTTCACAGCTTTCAATGATTGTAGGCCTGAGAATTTGATTTAGAGTTCAAGACATGTGTGATTATGAATTTATATGGAACCCTTGTTGCACAAGTCCGAGTCGCATTTGGCCGGTTTTTTATATCTAGGGTTGTCACTTTTCGAAACTAAAAATGTGTCAATACTATTTCAAATTCAAAGGCGTTTAGGAATTCTTGTCGGATTCAAGAGTGATTTAGTTTTAAAATTATACCTTTTATTCGAAAATTACCTGTGAAGGTTAGCATGTGGTATAAGAAATGTTCCATCCTGGAAAGTCATAATACTGAAACTGAATGGCAATAAATAAGAGAGAAGACAAAACTAGATTTTTAAGACCATATTTGATTAAGTGCATTAAGGTGTGACAAAATCACCTGTAACTGTTTTAAGTGGAGCTTCTATTTTTTGAATCTGAACAACTTGCCTCAAGTAGCCAATGCCACCTACCTGTATAGCTTTTTTTCTTTTCATGTTTATGTTTATATTTTCCTGTTTTGTTGTGCAATAAACTGTTCATTCATTAATTCGATGCCAATAATCAATTCTCATAAAATTGGATTTCCCATACTAAGTTGATCAGCTTGTTAAAAAGGTCAAAACACTTCCGTATTGACTATAATTTATTGCTTGAGAAATGTTGTTCAGTTTTATAAATAATATAATAATAATAAGTCATACTTTAAATAGATCAGTTGATTTCGTTAGACCTTATATAATTATTAAGTTATACTGCTCGACAAACGGTTAACTAACAGAAATAAATAAAAAACAAAACATATATACTTAAATTAATAAACATTTTAGATTTTGAAAAGTGACAACCCTGGAAATGGATGTTTCAGGAAATACTTTAAGTGTAGAAACTTCAGGTGAAAATATTATTCTCTGCGTAGAAACCTCAGGTGAAAATCTATCTGCGATTATGTCATTTCGAAAACATTAAAAATTGCGTGTAGGACGTAATTGTGCCTACATATTCTTATATTTAACTTATCCCAAAATGGCAGAACAGCGGAGTAAAAAATTGAGAATGAAAAATTCAATAACGTTGAATACTCGTAAGTCCTAATATACATTGAATTGAATTACCAAACAAGACTTCAAATAAAGTTTTTTTAATGGCTACAACAATATGCTATTGATTGCCTAATTGCTAGTACCATTAAGTTTCTATTAAGATTTTCCAGTTTTGTTTCCGGTTAGGGAAATTAATTTGAAAATTGCCCTCAAATAAAAACTCCACATATTTGACACGCGGGAGTTCTCGTCGTGGGTTATACATGAATATTTTTACCATTTTTTGGAATAAACTCGAGAATGACACTTTTTCCGATCCCGAAATCCACTGCGCGGACCTACGTAATTTTATTTATTTTATTTTATTTTCTTTGGGAAATCAACAGCTTCTATAGTGTTACACATAGTTGATGAAGACATAATTTAGCAAAAAAAGCCTTTACAGATTTCCACAAATAGGTAAAAAAGACAGTACTTAATTTAATTAGTATATAAAGTAAATAAAACTAAAAATCTTAAAAACTTAAATTGAAATAATCCAACCATGAGATCTATGTGTGTGTGTGTGTGTGTATGTGTGTGTGTGTGTGTGTATGTGTGTGTGTGTGTGTGTGTGTGAGTGTGTGTGTGTGTGTGTGTATGTGTGAGTGTGTGTGTGTGTGTGTGTGTGTGTGTGTGTGTGTGAGTCGGAGAAAGTGTGTGTATATATGATATGTGTGTGTGGATGTGCATGCATATTTGAGCAAGAGCAGAAGAAAGTTAATATATAGATAAGTGGACGGGTAACATTAATATGAGTATACATTTATGGATTACAGACAATATCAGTTTGTAAGTTTATTACTAATTAGCGACTTAAAATGGATCTTCGAGTTGTTAAAAGGATCTAATTCACCAAACTTGTCGTTATACTTTCGGGCGATACGAGTCAAAACAGAGTTTTGAGAGTAGTTAGTACGACAATAAGGCACGTAAATAAGAGTTGTTTGACGGGTACGCTTAGTGGGTGTCTTAAGGCAAATTTTGGAAACTAGTGAGGGACAGTCCACTTTAGAATTCAGTAAATCGTATAACAAAGACATATCAAGCAGATCACGTCGTTCATTTAATGTGAGAAGATGGTGATGGCGACAGCTTTCCCGGTAATCTGAAATGAATGTTCGAGTACGATAGTTAAGGAACTTAATAAATTGTGATTGAAGTCGTTCTATACGATCTATGTACACATTGTATTGGGGACACCAGACGGCGCTAGCGTATTCTAGGATGCTTCGCACGTAGGAGAAGTAGATAGACTTCAGACATATGGGATCGGAGAGTGGTTGGCATACTCGTTTAATAAAGCCCAAACCTTTATATGCTTTGTCAACAACGAAATTAATATGGTCTTCCATTAAAAGTTTACTATCAAGGTGTACACCAAGATCTCGAACAACTTCAGTTTTGATAATGTTGGTATTGTTAATTTTGTAGTGATAGGTAACATTACTTCTACGACGAGAGAAAGTGACGACATGACATTTGTTTACATTGACCTTAATTCTGTTTATGGTGTAATATAAACACAACCTATTAAGATCTTCTTGTAGCTTAGAACAATCGGTGTAGCTATTAACATCAAGGTAGATTTTGGTATCGTCCGCGTACATTAGAAAGTTGGAGTGAACAAAACATGTGTATATATCATACAAATATGCACTGTAAAACAATGGTCCCAAATGAGATCCTTGGGGTACACCAGACGGTATTGTAATCAGGTCAGATCGACAACCCCCGATCACCACCGCTTGAGTCCGTCGCTTCAGGTAAGAGTCGACCCATCTCAGCAAATCCCCACAAATACCAATGTGTTCAAGCTTACGTATCAGAATGACGTGATCCACCTTGTCGAAAGCTTTTTCGAAATCAGTGTAGACCACGTCAATCTGATTACGTCGTTCCATAGCCTTTAAAAGAAAGTCTGTGAAAACTGTAAGATTCGTGGTTGTAGATCGACCCTTGAGAAACCCATGTTGTTGTTCAGGTATTGCCCTGGAAATAATGTTATAAACACGACTGTATACAATCCTCTCAAATATTTTTTCAAAAACATTAAGAATTGATATAGGTCTATAATTTTCTACTTTACTTTTCATGCCCTTTTTGTATACTGGTATTATATTAGCTTCTTTCCATTGTGTTGGAAATATTCCCTCCTTCAACGATCTGTTAAAAATAATTGTCAAGGGAAGTGTGAGAGATGGAGCGCAATTTTTAACATAAATAGGAGGTATCTTATCAGCACCAGCACCTTTATTCACGTCTAGACTATTGAGTAGTTTAAAAACTTCATCAGGGGTAGTAGATATTGAAGAGATTGTACAGTTGTCATTAATGACGGGTGGTGCTAGGTTGATAGAAGGGTAAGAATTGGCTTCAGGCTGATAGACACTCATGAAAAAATTGTTGAAAGCACTGCAAATATCTTCACCAGAGTAATTAATATCATTGAAAGAGACAGTTTTTGGATAGTTGGAGGTATTGGTGCGACGAGATTTTATGAAAGACCAAAGCTTTTTCGGATCTTGTTTAATAGCAGACTGAATATTTGTAATAAAATTATTGTAGCAGATACTTTCGACACGTATTAACCTGGCTCGTAATAGACTAAACTCTTGATAGTCAAGTGGGTTCTTAAAACGTTTCCAGCGATGATGAGCCTTCTTTTTTTCCCGTGCTATATGGATAAGGGGTGTAGAATACCATATGGGGAATTCGTTGTTGACTCGGGCTTTTAAAGGTATGAATAATTTTATGCTGTCATATATAAAATCATTAAGGACATCTACAGCTTCATGAATAGATCCCTCGTTAAGTGACTCTTCCCACGATACTTTATTAAGATATTTATTTATTTTTTCATAGTCCCCTTGTTTAAATCTGTATCTGGGAACAGGTTTATTAGCGAAAGATGTCATTAATATATCATTCGCATCAATTGTGAACGGTGGGTGATGAACATCAATTTTTGAGAGTGGAAAGATAGTTTTACGAATTTCTAGAGTAAAGTTACTAAATACAAGATCAAGAGTGTTATTACTGCAATTCTTTAAATTGTTGTGTTGCATAAACCCCCAAGAACTCAAATCCTCAGTAAAACGGATTGCGATGTCTTGTATTTTAGCAGATCCTATTTTTAAGAAGGAAGGCGAAGAAGTGTCCCAATTTATACAAGAAAGATTAAAATCACCAATAAGTAAAAAATTATCATTTACGTTATGAACAACCGCCGATTTCACATTTGAAAGATACGATTGTAAGTCATCCACTTGATGACCGGAGTTGCTATCCCCAGGTATATAGATAGATGAAATATGCAAATTTTTAGAGTTATTACCTAGTTTTGAACCGTGTATTGTCACCCATACCAATTCAAGAGAGTTAGGCAACCATTCATTCCGCAGGGTCGCGCCTAGATGACGTTTAACTAAGATCAATACACCTCCGCCCGATTTTTTATTAGAAGTCATACTGTTTCTATCGCATCGCATAAAGGGCGTCACACACGAGCGCTATACTATACTCTTTCATCGTAAAATCAAATATCGCTCGCCAAACAAATAAATAGACCATCTATACGATACTGTTTTATCTTAAGATGTCACGTGACACCGAGCGATACAGAGATGACAGCGTACGATATAACCTTGATATGAGCGCCACGACGCCTGAGGGTAATGAAAGGCGATGTAAGATTTTACTATGGAAGGTGGCCTATGGCCGACGTTTTTTTCAAAGTCGCGCACCTTGAATCCTTTATAAATCGCTAGTGAACATTTAGATGGTGAAAAAATATGATAAGTCGTTTAGTGTTTCCACCAGTTTCGGACATATTTCGTGACAAAGATGGCCCTTCCATATATAGGACAATAAAAATCATTTATATCTCTGCAACCGGTGATGTTACGAAAAAAAGACCTATTACATGTTTCATCATTTAGGTATCCTCTATCGATTTAAACTGCGTTTCTAAAATTAGGTTTCAAACTGCGACACAACTTTCGTGAAAATTCGCCAGGTCATAGGCCACAAATGTCCCTACCCCTTTATACGATAGTGTTGCCGCCATGTGTGATAGCTTGCTACAGTCACACACGACAGCAGCAGATATCGTAAGATGAAATAGCACAGTATAGCGTCCGTGTGATTCTTGAAAAGGTAGAGTATATAATAACGTAACGTAGACAAATTATAAAAAAAAAAACAAGATTCAGCTTTACTTATCTACTGATACACTCATGGCGTCATTCTTAGTATGCAAGTAATTACAGCTTTAAACTCGCACTCACAGTATAGCGCCTGTGTGTGACGCCCTTTATTTGTAGTGTGGCGAGCTATATTTGATATTACGATGAAATAGCACAGTATAGCGCTCGTATGTGACGCCCTTGAGGCTGTAGAGCGTACCAAAGAATTATTTACATACATACCTACAAAATCCTTCGGTAGTAGGGAATGAACAAAGGTTTGACATTTGCCAATAAAATGTATCTAAAATATACACATTATAAACAACTGGAAGGATAATAAAATCAACTTCTCTTTTTATCGATATCGATAATATATTGTCAAAGATAAATGATTGCACATCACTATTTAGAACACACGAGAATGTTGGTGGACCAGGCCGACTTATGCTACTGACGTATGACTTTTATTACTCTCACATAAAGTTTAAAATTATCTAATTCGTTCGGGATAAAGCTTTGAATTAAATTAAATTCAATTTTAAATCGAAATATAAAATACAACATTTACCGGTGAAATGTAATGCCTTCATTATATGATATTTTGTCTGTGCTTCTATTTCTGCACTCTAAAACAGCACAGTATCGCATGTTTACGTGTTTTTTTATTTTATTTATCCGAGAACATCAGCCGTCCGGTGCCGCATAGTACGCGATTGAGAATGAGTGCGTCCTGTACTGCAGCGCTAATTTATGACACGCGAGATCCGCCTACTTACCATTTCCCCTTACCTCTTTCTTCCGTGGTCACCCATGCTACCTATATAACACTACAGGTCTTGTATTATGTACATGTTAGCATAAATTTTTTATTCTTAGATTTATCATACTGGACAACTTTAGTTCTAAGACAGCTCAAGTCGAAAAAAAGTTTTGGAGTCCATACAGATTGGCTAAACAGTTAATCAATTTGTATGAGAAGAGTTTTTTTGCGATTTGAGCATAGTCATAGAAAAGCTTTTCAGTATTTTATTTATTTATTATTATTTTATTTTATTTCTTTTGGAAAACTTACAGTATGATAGTAAAAACCCCAATTACCGGGTCCTAGACCTATTTGTTACACTGTTTAAAAAAGTTCTTTACCCAAACAAATCACGATTGTGAAACAAATCTGGCAAATTACCAAATGTTTTATCAGGACTTGCTTTGAGCCCTACACTCTACAACCTACAGTTTTCAGGCTATCCGTTTTTTGAGTTACCGTTCCTTTTACAACCATCTGTCCCTAGGAGATAGAATATTTAAATGCGCCACACTATGAGATAGTATTACAATTTTTTGTTGTAAGATCCTTAATATGCAGACCATAATAGAACTATAGAAAAAAGATCTGAATGGAACAACAAAACTCACTACATTAGTTATTTATTGGACAAGTATATATATACCATACACAAACAAAAAGTTTCCTTCTAGAACAGGGATGGCGAAGTTTTACTTGAACAGATCTAGAAGTACGTGCCCTTTTTATTTATTTTTTAAATAATATATATGTGCCAGTTAATAATGCTGACCTATGAGGGATGCCTTATTTTAATAAGTATTTTGCCCAAATTATTTTGTCGCATCCCATAACATTGCCCCTCGTTCGCCAACCCTAATCTAGAGCAATATCCCTTTATATTGCATCCCTGTTTTGTCCATCTATTCATTATTTCTCACCTTTCTGCAATCCATTCTATAAAATATATCCTTCGCTTAAGCACAGAACTTTTTATTAATTGGCAGTTAAAGTGTCTTTCGAAATCAGACAGAGAAATTGTCACAAGACGTCAGTAACAATCGTAGTCACGAGAGTGACTGAAATATCACCAAAGTGTCTAACTGAGTCGTCACTAAAAGTCAATAAAGCTTAAAATACAAAATTGTCACAAAAAGAAATAACTGAGAAGTCACTATAATTATTGTGGACTAGCCGTAAAATAGGAATAATTTGCGTATAACTTGTATATTAACCCATTGACCGCCACGCTTCTCTTTAACTAATCGTGCCACCGTCGCCAAAGTCAGCTCCAGCGGACAAAATGTATGATAATCTCAAATCCTGGGGCCATTGGCACGGAAACCGGTTATCAATCCTAGTCGACTGTGGCGCTCAAAGGGTAAAATAGCGTAAAAACTATCACCTCACGTCCTCAGTACAATCATCACTTTACACCCTCAGTATCTCCGTATGTCGGTTGTAGCAGATAGCGATCCAGTCGGGCTGGGTCGCTCCCCACTGGATCTGGTTGACCTCGCCCTCGGCCGCGGTGTAGGCCAGGATGGGGTCCTCGATGGCGCGCGGCATCTGCTGGATGTCCCAGATCAGGGCCTGGTGGTCGTCGCCCGCTGTGCAGATGTGGCATGAGCTGCGGGTAAGGAGAGGTGTTTAGTGTGGTTCAGTATATGTTTGAGTCTAGCTATTTTTAGCCAGAGTCTGGCTTAATAAAATTTTAAATAATAAAAATACTTTTTTGTTACAATAATAATAAAAAGCTTTTATGCATGTGTTCTGCAAAAGATCACTACCGTTTTAGAGAAGTGTCTAGAGAACTATACCTGAAATATAAATTTAATAGTAGTCTAGACTTAGAAAAATATTTTGCGTTATTAATACTACTTAATATATAAGTTGCTACTTTATTAGTGCCCGATATTTTAGTCAGTGCTTCTACTCCTGATTCTGATCAACTTTCCCAAAGGAACCCATAGTCAAATCGTAAAAAAATTTTTGGACTCTTCATACAAATCGATCAGCCGAGCGGCCAAATTAGTATGAAGAGTCCAAAATTTTTTTACGATTTGACTATTGGTTCCTTGGGGAAAGTTGATCAGAATTAGGAGCAGAAGCACTGACTAAAATATCGGGCACTAATAAAGTAGCACCTTATATATCATCAGCAGCCGAAAAATGTCCACTGCTGGACAAAGGCCTCCCCCAAGGATTTCCACACCGACCAGTCTGGTTAATAGGTGTCATTTATGTAGTAATATTTCACAAACATCAGTAAAGTTAGTTACCTGTGCGGCGCCCAGGCGATGCCGTTGACGCAGGCTCGATGGTTGTTCAGCCTAGCCACCGGCGTGCACGGGACTCGCACGTCCAAGATGATAACTTCACAAGCGTCCATGGCCACGGTGGCTAAGTAGTTCGGGTCCTGCTTGTTCCACGCCAGTCGGAGCAGCGGCGTGTGTTGAGGGTCCTATTCAATATAGTTACAGGTCCATAACACATGCCAATAAAAAAAACACTTCCATATATGGATTCCAAAATACTTTACAACTTAGTAAGTTGTATTTATTTTGGAATCCATATTAAAACATGTATTTCCACATCTAGTTTTAAGGTGTAAACTTCTTGAAAAGAATAAAATAAAATAACCTCTGTTACTATCAAAATTAGTCTATGTCAGTGTTTACGCTTCAGCTACGACTGTGCTTGCCTCTTTTAACACAGCAATTTTACTACGGAATACGTACATGTACTGTCAGGTGCATATGTTGAATTGAGTGTTGGTACTCATAGTGCACTTGCATTCTAACCATCGATCTGATTGCATACATTTTGTATCTTGTCCGAAATTAAATATTTATAGATGTAATTTTGAGTTTAATTAAAGCTCCAGTATGTCAACCTAAGATAGTCAGTCACTAATCTATCTTTAAATCCAAACTTTTAATCGATGTCATCGATCTGTTACTAATTTGCAACGTAAAACCAATAAGGCAGCTACTTGTACCCAATGTCAACAATGTGTCACAGATTTTTTTTTGCAACCGATAGGCTAAATATCACTGAATTGTCATTTATTCAGCCACTAAGAAGTCGCAAAATTATGTCACCAGGAAGTTACCGATAAGTTACATAATTGTCACTGACTTGTCAGCAATGTTAGACACACTGTCAAAAAATACCTATTCTCTTTTGTCACCAACAAGTCACTAATTTGTCAGACGCAGTATGTCCCAATAAATCTAGTCTCTTACGTCACGAACAAGTCACTGTCATGTCAACGACACGTCACCAACTCCTCGCAAGGTACCTCATAGATGATGGTGCTGTGCTCGAGGTGGCGAAGGTCGAACATGCGCATGGAGCCGTCGGCGCCCACCGAGGCGACCAAGTTACCCAAAAGTCATCAACAAGTTACTCTCATGTCACCAACAAGTCACGGACACGTCACCAATAAGTCACTGACATGTCACTAACAAGTCACTGACACGTCACTAACAAGTCATTTAAATGTCACCAATAAGTCACAAGGTACCTCGTAGATGATGGTGCTGTGCTCGAGGTGGCGCAGATCAAACATGCGCACGGAGCCGTCGGCGCCCACGGACGCGAACATGTCGCGACCGCCGCCCGCGCGCGAGAATGCGATGTCGTACACCTCCTGTGGGCGGGCGACAGGTTAACATGAATAGTGAGGTGATGAACATGAACAAATCACATGACTCAGGCCCTTGTGAGGGTCAATGAATGTTCCTGTGTGTGTCAATGCTCATGTTTGTATTTATGTCACAGCGTGTAGTTAAATTCTTTGATGTAGCAATATCTATAATGGCAAATACATATGAATGTTAGTGTCACATACTCATGAAAATATGTTGGGAGCTTAACTCAACATATTTTACAACAAATTCTTTATTAAACTTGACTGCTATAAAGAATATAAAAAATATAACAATATTAACAAACAAAACAAAATACAAACAAACAATACATACAACATACATTATAGTAAGAAAATTCCCAATGCAAAATATTTTGTGTATTTTAAAACTACCTATTACTTTATGAATCACTTATGAAACTTTTACAACATCAAATATTTGTCATACAGAGAGAATTTTTAGAAATTAAGTAATTAGTTTACCTTATCATGAGCAATAAGTTGCGTCTTCACATGTCCAGACACTTCGTTGACCCTCCCCAGGACCTGGCCAGTCTCCAGTCCCCATATTGTGCAAGTTGTGTCGATGCTGCTCGTGCCGATCAGGTTAGGGTCCACTTCATTCCAGTCAAAGGACGTCAGGGGAGCGCAGAAGTCAGAATTCTTGTTGTTATTGAGGACACATTCGAAAAGTGTGTAGGGTTCGCCAGCGCGCCATATGCGTAGATAGTCACCTGCGGATAGTGACATAATAAATCATAGACAATAATATGCTGTGATATAAAGGTTGGGTATAGGCCATTGCAAACTAGTTATTTCTAACCGTGTACTGGCACATAAAGTACAAGTTTTCAAATAAAACAATAATTTAAATATATCTGAAACAAAGGAAACTCTAAGCAAGCACATAAAGTCCTGCACTTAATTTTTTTTCTAATTTAAATGTTCATCAAATAAAATGTTTTGTATCTTACACATTTGTAATAAAAATGGGTAGTAAATCTCTTTGGTGATGGTTTAATCAGTCAGATTACAAAATCATGTAATCTTGACAGTGTGGTCTTGGAAAGTCGTGATTGTGTTACTACAGTTTTCTGGCTTTGTTGTGCTCTTACTTTTATTTTATTTAAAGCTTGTAAATGAAATTGCATTCAAAGAGTAAAATAACATTAACCACTTACCACTGGTAGCTAGCAGGTCAGGGTAGACACCCTTGCTGTCAGGGATCCACATGATCTTGGTGGTTGGGTATGGATGGTCAAATGTGCTTTTTGCACTGAACTCACTGGTCTCTTCATCCAGAGAGATGATTTGTACCTTAGGGAAATAAAGTATATCTATAAATCAATATGAATTTTTACCAGCTGATACACAATGAATAGCCTAATAAATGAAGATAGATACTTTGAGTTATATTCTATTCTTTGAATGTGACATCTGTAAGAAAATGAAGAATCTCAATTTAAACAAAGACACCGGTCTTGATGCCTTAATGCCAATATTTGCAAAAATGACTAGATAGGAATCCAGTTAACACTTGTGTATAATATACAGATCTGATTTGTAGTAGTTTCCTATACCTACCTTATTGTTGTACTCCTCCACGAAGCTGCCGAGAGCCAGCCGGAACCTCTTGTCAGGCCGCACTGACCAGTTCATAGAGTACAGGGGCCATGGCGCCTGATATCTGAAATTATGAGGGTGCTATGTATAAGAAACAAAAGTGGCAACACCACAATTATACAATAACCAAAGTAAAATTATTGAATACTGAGTACCCACCAAGAATTATACAGGGCCCTTCTGAAATGCTTTTTTAGCACAAGCCATTGGTATTGTAATTTCACAGGTCATGTTCCTTTATAGTTATTTTAGGATACTGTGACAATATATTGTCTTTAGGATAATTGAAATTCAAGAATTTTCAAACATATCAATGAACTGTTAAAAAAAGTTAACAATCTCATAAGAAGAGTATGCATACACATTGACTAAATTAAACCAGCTACCCGTGGTAATAAAATTTATGAAGTCTAAATGTCATGCTGAAAAATAGGTCACAGCCTAGCAAGACTAAGCATAACCTATGTTATAAACTAGAACACGGTCTCACTTGTATATTTCCTTGCGTTTGGTGCTGGAGCTAGTCGTGCTGGAACTGCTGTGTGGCATCGACATCCTGGCTTCCAATGTAGTTCACTGAAAAGAAGATACTGTGTATGAACTTGTGCGAATTCGCTACGTCTACAATACGCCTTCACTGGGGCCGATATTACAGTAAAAAGTTGTAAAATGAATTGCAGTTATTTTTTGTGATTACGTATTCATTATTTTCACTGTATAAATGGCAATAAAGTTATTAATTATAGCTTTTTATCAAAAAAAATTTACACGTCAGGTGTTGTGAAACTTTTTACCTTGGTCCGAACAGTAATAAGTCTTTTACTGATGTTCAAGAAGATTTATTTAAATTTAAACTAGTTATAACACTTGTAGAAATTGAAAATACGTAAAATTATTTAGTATTTTTAGCTAAATTCTCATTTTTCCACGTGAAAACAAACAAGCATCATTTTTTACTTTTTAATTAGTGTTGCCAATTTATCTCTTCAAATTGCCTTAAAAATGAATGTATTTCTTCTTGGTTGTTTTAAATAATTGCAAGATACGGTTTTATATATTTGAATATTTTTTGTTAGAAGGTAACTACCGCAAATAAAATAAAAACGATACATATTTAACTGAAATATTAAACTTCGTTTTCTAAACAAAGCCTCTACAATTTATGTAAATTCACTTAAGCTGGCAACAGTTTTGACAACTTTTTGACATTTCCTGCTTTGAGATTTTGACATTTCAATTTAGAGTTACTATTTATATTTTGTGGCCATGTAGCCATCACTAAAATACAATATCGTACTATTTGGGCCAAGGTTCGGAACCGGTTAACAAATACCGGTTAATTTCGTTCGAATTTCGGTTAACGATTCCGTTCAGGTTAAACCCGGTTTCCAGCTTAACCGGTAAATTAGAATAAAATATCGGTTAATCAGGAAGCGGTTTTCTAACCGAAATAAGAACTAAATTAACCGGTTAAAACCAAACTTAGTCAAGTACAGGCGCGTCGCGCGGGTGCTACTGCCCGAGTCTTCTGCTCACTTTCTCGCACGCTTTCAATTGATTGCACGCGGCAAACATGCCTACAAAGTCGCATATTCTTCAAATTAACCGGTTAATTCCGTTCGAACGAAAAAATATCGGTTTTGGTTAAACCGGTTAAATATACCGGTAACCGAAACCTGAACGAAACCTTAACCGAAATTATTTCGATATAGGGGTCAATGACCGAAACCGGTATTTTCAAAAAACCGGTTTCCGAACCCTGATTTGGGCAATTTGGGTAGTTTTTCTATTTGGTGTCTATTTGAATTCGTTTCATATTGTAAAATTTGATGCAAACCAATGTCCTAGAACAAAAGGTTGTTTAGTGTCGTTGGACTTGGCCCCTGTGTGTGAGTGGAGTATGGCCTTACCTTCCTGACCCCAGATATGGGACAGACCCGTGGCCCCTACAGTGGGGACGATATTGTTTGTTAACACCTGTATGAAAAACAGTTTGATGGATTTTAGAACGCGCCGTGTATAAACTGACATGGTAATCCTAGGATATTTTTTTTTGTAGCCAGGTTTTATTTTTTATTTTTGTTAGTTTATTATTGTGAAGGCAGCTCTTAAGAACGTGTACAATAAAGACATAAGGCAGCTAAACTATATTATAAAAAACTTTACTCGTATCCTGCCCTACATACATAAACTTTCCGGTCTATAGCTCTGATTAAAGATAAATTGAGTCATCAAAATCACAATAAAACTAAGTAGGCCAAAACTGACCGACAGAGGTTGGTTGCATTCCTACGCTCGCTATAACCTTATCATTCAAAGCGTGTGCTAAGCCGACCAAAGGACGCAGCGCAGAAGCATAGCACTTTCTTTCTTGCGTCAACCCCTTAAAAGGTCTAGTGATATAAGAGTTGCGCAAGAGTCGCCTGGAATGTGCGAAGTTGAATTGAATCGGGGTTGGTATTTGCTGGTCCTAGCACGCGATGCAGATAGGTACTAAATAGTTATCTATTTATTTACAATCAAGGTACAAGTCTAGATCCTAGATTTGTGTCTTCGTAATAGGAACCAAAGGTTTGACAGAAGTAGTATTTGGCTTGAAGGATCTCCGATTGTGTGATGAATCACTCCATCACTATTTTTCTTTTTGTCATCGGATTTTTAAGATTTTTCGATGTCCTCTTCGAAAAAGGCTTAGCTATCTTTATACATATAGTATTTAAGTGACGAACGAACAAATAGTACTTAGGTATATGTTTTAAAATAAGAGGATAGCATACATCAGAGTTCGCCAGCAAGATATTAATTATGATACCAATCATGAGAACTGGATTGAATGCACGATACTGGGAATCGAACCCACGACCTTTACACAATTAAGTTTAAGTCGGCACAGCGTAGGCGATACACTATTAAAAAGTAATAGTCAATCTGAAACGACGTCGGACAACAGAAATACATGTTATTGTGTTCGATAGAGAAATTACAATAACACCTACCCAAAGTTAGTAACTATTCTATTTCATATCCTGTGGCCAAAGACAATAAATTAATGGCCGTTGATGATGATGAATCTCCTTACAGTCCTCACCCACGGACTTGCTTCTCTAACCAAACACTACAATTTCGTGTTAGGTCAAGGCCCCGATTGTTGTGCATTCTATAATATGTTATAATAATAAATATATAGCCATTGTCCGACGCACGCGCCATCACTCAAGTTATGACAACTGGCCGACGTTTGCGCACAAAGGTTGATCAAGGGCGCTAGTATAAAGTTACCGAAGAAAGGCGGTGTTCTTGTTTGGTCTGTGGGGAGCCTCTACAACTAACATATCTATTAAGTCGGGAAAAATGTTTCTACATAGTTTATATAAAAAGCGGCCAAGTGCGAGTCGGACTCGCCCATGAAGGGTTCCGCAGCAGCAAATAACATAATATAAAAGTTTTTGTAGTTCGTTGTAACTTGAATGAAAGGTAAATTGCGGTTTACGATTTATGACGTATTAAAAAAAAACTACTTACTAGATATCGTTCAAACCAATTTTCGGTGGAAGTTTGCATGGTAATGTACATCATATATTTTTTTTTAGTTTTATCATTCTCTTATTTTAGAAGTTACGGGGGGGGGGGACACACATTTTACAATTTTAGAAGTGTCTCTCGCGCAAACTATTCAGTTTAGAAGAAAATGATATTAGAAACCTCAATATCATTTTTGAAGACCTATCCATAGATTGAAAAAATTTTTTTTGAGTTTCAGTTCTAAGTATGGGGAGCCCCCAAAATTTATTGTTTTTATTCTATTTTTGTGTGAAAATCTTAATGCGGTTCACAAAATACATCTACTTACCAAGTTTCAACAGTATAGTTCTTATAGTTTCGGAAAAAAAGTGGCTGTGACATACGGACAGACAGACAGACAGACAGACATGACGAATCCATAAGGGTTCCGTTTTTTGCCATTTGGCTACGGAACCCTAAAAAACAACATTTTTTCTTTGAATGCATATTTCACGTTTTTCCCAGACTGGAAACGCTTAAAAATTTTTGTGTTACTGTAACTGGTTACAACAGCATCAATAAGGGTATTCAACAATACCATTAGGTATTATATTTTTTATTTTTGTTATTAAAAATGAGGTCCTTTATTTATCATTCACTTACTGAGAGCACTTCTATCTCTCACTGACTTAGCAACTGTTATCACAGCAAGAACTTACTGTAAAGTTACCTACACAGCACTAAACAAAAACTTCCTTAATAAGCCTAATAAGAGCGAAATAGAGATTAAGATAACAGCTCCGATCACCATTCATTTGCTAAATGTTATTACTTAATTCTTTTAGATAATAATTACTGAACAATTTGAACAAAACGCAAGTGATTATGTCCACTCCACAGGGTGTCACAGGGAAGTGGCCTTAGAGTTATCAGATCTGTAATATGATAATGTTATGTACGTCAGTAACAATGTAAGATAATACGCCCCGCTATTATCTTTGGCTCCGTTCTTGACCGGCGACCTTTCGGTTGCTGACGGGTGGCAAGGCGGCTCGCCTGTCCATTCGTGTCATGGAGGATATTACATGTTTTGATTAGGATATTTATTAGAGACCCAAGATTTTGTTGTGGGACGATTGTGGGTTTTTAGTTAGCTCTTTTAATTTATCTAGATTTGTAGACCCACGTTTTTGGTCTGATGCTACCGTCAGATTAAAGCTGGATTAAAGTCTTTCAAAGTCTTTTCTATAGACTTAAAAATTCCTGATGGATAATAACAAATAAATACTTTTTAGTCTGAAGTAAAGAAGATTATATTTAGATAAAAAAACCTAATAAAAATTATTTGTTCGAATCTTAAATGAAATTGAAGGATCTATGGAGATTTTACTTATCATAAATTCACCTCTATATCCTAGAACTCTATCAAGAAACTGACATCCATCTTTCTAAAGAGATTCTACTACCGCTTCACATCTTTCTTTTCATTATTCTATCAAAATCCCGTGAAAATTCCACGACCACGTCCATAACGTAACCAACAAACCTATAACCATGTAAAATAAAACAAATCAAAAATTTCAACCAAGCAAAGAACAAACCATGTAAACATCTTTTTATCGAATCCATCCAACCTTTCTCTATCCTAAAATATCAAAAATGTCCAAAACGAAGGTGGACTGCGCTCGCAGTGCCAGCTCCGGGTGCGAGGGAGCCACCGCGCTGGTCTCCGGCAGTACTGCTCCCCTCATCATAGTCACCTTCGGGGCCATCGTCGTCACAGTGGTCGTGCTGCGGTCGCTCTACCTCATGTATGCCAAGTCAGTGGCTGTCTCCGCGCTTTGAAATACCAGGTATACCTAGCCAATATTAGTATTGTATTTAAGTATATTGATTTACTATACTTTTGTCCAGCAGTGGACCTCTTTTTGCAGATGATGATGACGATGAACGAAGCCTCGCGAATGCTAAACATGTAACGGACCTAAATAAATTATAAATAATATAGATATGTGTACATAGTACATATTATACCCGAAGACCATTATTCTCCACTATAAAAGTCGATTAAAAGCAACTGACACTTATAAGTGTAGGAAAATTTTCTTCGGGAATAAGGTTCTTTAGTTGCTAGTACGGGGCTCTGTTGAAAGATCAAGTAGAGAAAATGTTAGAGATCGAGGATATAAAGTTCATCTGGGCTAGAGCGCCGACATTTGCACTTTGCATTCCACTATACTTCAGTACCAAAGTGTTACACTTTTCATTAAAATTGATTTTCGTACGTAGAACAAAGTACTAGTAGGTTTCTACCAGATTTTTCTTCAGCTGTTCATGTTTTCCAGTCATCGTCGTCTCCAAAACAGTAGAAATGACAATGAGTGCTCAGTTGGAACGGCCGCTAAATGATAATTCGGGACAGGATACACGAGAGAGTATATCGGCTGAAGAAGTATATATACTTGAAGCGGTATGCGAGTCGGACGGTCCAACAGCTGCACTACTATAGCAAGACGCTGCGGAGGTAAATATGGCAATGAACTTCTATTTAAGGGTTGGACCCGCAGCGAATTGGGTTTAGCATTCCATGAAAGAGGGACAGCAAACGTTGTTTCTAAAAAAATGGATACCTACCGGTAAATCAAAGAGATCAAGTATTTAAAAGTTAGCTATCGTTTTTTCATCGAATGTCGAAACAAGTAAAAGGCGCTGACCCTTAACTGTTATTCTATAGGATAGTTCTTAAGATGGAGACCTGATGCACGACGACTGATTTGATAAAGCAAAGTACATACTGGAAAATCGTATATTTATCCAGCCCCTGAGAATGGTGGGGCGGAGGGGAATATACAATGTACTCGTATATATGAAAACCAAAGACACAGAGACTGAAAACACCCAAAAGCAGAGCTCAAGACAGAGAAAAACAACTCTTGATGGGTACGAATCACTTGCCTACCCCTAGGTTTTAACTAATTAACATGTTAACAGTATTTGTTTCTAGAAATTGACAATCGAACCCACGACCATTGGCCCGTCAAGCAACAACTAGACCACGGTTTCAACCCATTGAGCACCGTAGTTTATTTGATAGCGAATTTCAAAGCGTGCTTAGAAAAGCAGATTTTTTTATGACACGGAAAAAATTCAAAAACGTTTGTAAGAATAGAATATAGTTATTTTGGAATGTTTGGAGGATTCTGAAACGCTTTGAATGGTTCTAGGTCCATTTGGCGTTTCGAGAAAGGACCTAGCCTATTCCTTGAATAAGTACGTAGGTATATTATGTATTTTATGATATTGTTGAAAAAGATAACGTAATTTCGTCCAACTAGGTCATGCCCTCAGTTCGTGAGGGAACATCAGTTCAAGTTGATAAGGTGAGTTTCTTCGAAATTCAAGACCCGAGCGCAGTGCAGACTTTCAGTTGGCCTACCGATAGCTGGATTGGTATCATCCGTCTAATATTTTGATTTATATCGGTAAAAGCGTTTACTCTGACTATAGGTCGATTGAAAGTTTGTAGTATGCTATGATTTTGTGAGCTAGCAATTACACAGTATTTTTTGATACATATTATCACAAATAAAATCACTTCCTATTTACTAATTGGCTGATTCGCCCACTCAGCATAGGTAATCCGAAACTTTTTTTACGAATTGAGTACTTATAGGTACTTTGGTGGAAGTTGTTCGGATTAATGCGTAGAAGTCACGATTAAAAGTCTTTAGTATTTTAGAAGGACCCTAAGTTAACAGATATTACTAAAAGCGTCCGTCGTGGTCTTGATCACAAGAACATCCCGTTTTAAAATTTTCCTAATAGACGCCACGCCATAATATGCTAGGGAGGTAGGGAGGTTCTCGATAATATGAATGGAGACGGTCCCCCAGGTTCCTGCTGGTGTCCGGCGTGCTGCTGCTGTGGTTGCTCCTGCTGCGTGCCATGTACATCATCATCTTCAAGTACAGCACGGCTTCTGTCATGAACGCCTCGCCCTCCGACTGAAATTGCCTTAATGTATTTAAAGAGAAAATTCTCGTCAGCAACGTTTTTTAAATAAACAAGTATAATAAAAGTAAACTTTTTTCTTTGAATAAATGTTATGGTTGCCCCTATATTGCCCTCACTGTTAGGGCACAGATTTCTTTCCATAGGTCGGGAAGGTCCGGCACAGATTTCTTTCCATAGGTCGAGAAGGTCCGGCCAAATGGAGTTGGGGCTAGTGGCCGGCCCTAGTGTTATCATTTTCTAGCCAAGGCCTCATAGCTTTTGACCCTTTGTTCTCATAATATCCAATTCTCAAAATAGCAGATTCTTATATTCTGATGTGGGTTAGCTACTGCTAGGTACCTGTTGATAACAACTGAAGATAACAATTGCTAAAGTAAATTCCAAAGCGAATACTATTATGTTTATTATATTAATTACAATGTTATTATTATTCATTTTGGTTCGAATATTTAATATTAGAATTTTATTATTCGCTTACCATCAGGTGATCCGTCTGCTCGTTTGCCACCTATCACATAAAAAAAAAAAAAAAAAAATGACGTGTAAATGATTTTATGAATAAATGATTGTATTGTATTGGCTTCCAGCAACCTTGACCAAGTCATCAGTTACTGAGTGAGGGCTCTTACATCTTCATCGCGCGATCACCAATCATATCCTCAGAGTTTACTTCAATCACATACGTATAAACAGTCAAGCTTAGTGAATTCGTTTTTGACGCTTGTTAACAACCTATACCTTCCCCCCTCTGTTCACTTGGATCCCTTGAAGGGCTCCATCTAAGATCCCTTGGATGGCTCCATTGATGGATCTCTGGTTCAATTGACTGAACTAATGAGTTTTTTCCTATTTGTTCAGTCAACTGAACTAGTGGGAACAAAGGGATCTACGAACACTTTTACCTCATTCTGAATCCGTCTGCAATCAATGGATTCAAAGATACTTTACTTGGATCTTCTAAAAGAAATAATGGAATCCTCAACCATCTCTTCTATGCCTTTCGTGGTTTGACGTCTACTTCTAAGGAACAGCCACTTGCTACTACTACCACTTCCCAAAATGTGAACACTCATAGTGACCATTTCCCATAGACGCCTGGTTACCAACAACGTCTAATTCCTAATACAACCCGTTCCCACTACTGCCACTTCCCAAAATGTGAAGTCTCACTATTTTTCAACCCTCCTTCCTGAGCAATTTGGTTAAAATAGATTCTGCTAAGCATACTCACACCTTTTTTTCGTTTATTAGAAGTACTAGAACATAAACCCTGTTACCTGGGGCATGGATTTCGTTCCATGCCTAGGGAAGTTTAGCCCATACACCACCCATGGGGGTCGATTTCGGATTGGTCTGTTAGTACATATGGGTAAAAGTAAAATTTTGTTTCTAAGCTATTGGTACCGGAAGCCTAATGTAGCTATACCTATATGAATTGCCCAATTACATAAATGTTGTCTATTGCCCACTGCAGACCAGGCTGCGGGTGGATGCAAGCAGTCGAAAGGTCAAGGCTCGTCGTGATCACTATCATTTCGTATTGCGGAAAACAATAATGAATTACTGAGCATAAAATACTTCTGTCCGCGACTATTATTCATTTGTTATGCGAAACAGTTAAGAGCACCAAAAACAAAACAAAAAAAAAGCAATTGTTTATATCGGTAGATTGATCGGTATAAACTCACGTGTGCGTGATGCCAGTCGGTAAAGGGTACAGCAAGGATTTTTACTGGATATGATTCATTTTTATTGTTAAGTGGAAACTGTGGAATGAATTGTCGCCTGCGGTATTTCCGGACCGATACGACATTCAAACCTTAAAGAAAAGAGCGTACTCCCATATCAAATGCCGGTAACACACTTGTGACTCCTCTGGTGTTGCGGGTGTCTATGGGCGGCGGTAATCGCTTACCATCCGGTGATCCGTCTGCTCGTTTGCCAGCTCTGCTATAAAAATAAAGAAAAGTTGTTACTAAACTGTATAGTAATTAGTACATTTTTCTCAAGTTTTTCTTATTAGGGAACAAGACCATCAAGATAGCCAGTGGTACGGTACCGACATAAATGCGTCTAGTGAGATCTAACAAATTCAAAGACTCAAAACTAAAAAAAAAAACTCAGAATGTTTTTTATTTAAGTAGATGCTTTACACATGCTTTTAAATCGTCAATTTTTTATTTCTTCCTACTACAAAGTCAATGACTATATTTTTAATAAATAACAAAGACTTTTTTCAGTCTGAGAAGACTAAAAAAGTGCTTATAAGCAAGAACTTAAAATTAAGAAGATAAAAATAAAAGCAAACCCTTTTTTAGCTCTTAGTTTTTTATTTGTTTTCTTTCAGTATATTATTCACTGTTTATTTTAAGGCAAAATTTTTGCTTTTGCAATAAATTGTTTGGAATTATCTGAAACAATAAACAGCAGAATATAGTTACTTAAATATTCTCATAAATTATTTTATTTAAATACTAATATTTTAATAAAGTTCAGCAAGCGAATAAGCAAGTTTGAGTGCTAATGGGCCCACAGAAACAGAAAAGCCATGGCAAAGAAAGGTTCTCCAGTGGCGAACGCGGCGCGGGCCTGAGACGCAGTCTTGGACGATCCTCTCGATGCCAATGCACCAATGATTTAGTAACATTTACATAGACATTCTAAAATTCTTCGGACACACGGTCAGAAATAGATCAGCTAGCCTGGAAAAGCTAATCATTACTGGCCGTATGGAAGGAAAGAGGAGTAGAGGACGCATGCCTAGGCGATGAACTGACGCGATTAAAGAAGTCACCGGGATGACACTGCAGGCCAACATTCACCGTGTTCAAGATCAAGCGGCCTGGAGAGCTGTGGTGGCACGTGCGACCCGTGATGGTCACGTCCCAGGAAGAAGAACATTGACATTAACATTTAACAAGAAAGTCGCTGAATGTAAAGCTGAAGCTCAGAACCATGCTAAGTTGAAGCCTATGTTTTGTACTGGGCGTCTTCTGGTTGACAGTTGATTTGATGATCATTATGGTCCTGAATTTATCACGTTTGCGTGAATGTAGCGAGAAAGGACCCGAGGAAGGACCTTAATCTAAGAGTAGCAAAGTATGTGGCAAGTGGGCAGACCATAAATCCTGCAGAACTAATATCCAACGGTGTAGAAAGATTCTTAAGTGGGCTGATAGAACAAACGAAAAATACATTGAAGAGCAGTCAGGCAGAGGGGCTAGTGAAGACTCCTAGAAAACCTTGCCTCAGACTCAGAACCATGCCTAATAGAAATATATTTAATAGCTGATGACTTACTATTTAACAAGGTCTGGTCGCAGTCGCACCTCTTGTGTGAGCCACGTGAGAAGAGTGCAAGGCCATGATGATGTATATGGCCACCACCATGAACCCTACCCACGAGACGATGGCAGGCAGCGAAAGACTGTACCACTCGAGCTTCCCTTCGCCCTTTAGGTAGCGCACGATATGGTTAAGTACTCTGATTCTGTTCGGGGGAGGTGACATTTTGTGATTCTGGGCATCATCTGTTTCTCGATAAATTCCTTGATGAAGAATCTGCTTTCATTTAGACTACGAAAGGTATTGGTGAGACTACGGGAGGTACATTGGACGAAGGTGCAGTAGAAGCATTTCCTGGACGCCGGGTTGGAGCATTTGCTTGAGTTTGGTTAGGAACATTTTCCGTTTGCTGCCTGCATGGCTTCTTCATAAGACTATCAAATATAGACTTTAATATCGAAAGAGATATCGCTAGAGCCCCGATTGATAACAATATGGAATTTAGGGATATTGTCACGGAAATGCCTTCTCCTTTCCCTGTCAGAGCCTGTGCGATTTTGTCTAGGGTTTCAATTCCATATATTCCGCTCCGGTTCTGCATAAGTTTTTGTCCGCCCTTTTGACTTGATCGATTTGATTTAGGATTCTGCCTTCGGTTCGGTGTTTCAGGCATGGTTACGGCAGAATGTTTTATAACATGGACTGTAGTGTGAAGAATATTGGGAGGAGCTGCAGTTTATCTATATGTTTTCATTTTAATTTGGAATTAATATCACATTTTGAAACAATTACTTCAGATAAGTTTATTCACATTTTGCATGTATTTTGTGATGTTTGACATTATAACTTTGAAAGAAAACTGTCTATATCAAGGTCTGCAAGTAGTCCATCTATAAATAAGTTCTTTGGTCTGTACCAAGGAATTTTTATGTAGGTCTGTACCTATATGAGATTCCTTTTTTATTTCCGTGATCTTTTTCTCAGTTTGCTGGGTGTAAATTGTTGTTTATCATATGAATAATTTACTGTGAATCAGTATCCTAGCCGTAGCCGGGTTATCAGAGTGCCGTAGCTGATATTAATTAATGGGGAAGAAAATGCAAAGCTATTTGCAGATGGCGCTACGGACGCTTGACTCATAACAACTTTCAATTAGTTCCCGATTTTTATTGTCGAGGTGTTATAAATTAGTTATTTTTTCTGTAACATTGTTAAATGGAAAATGTATGCGACTGAGACTGTTTCTCAATTAAAGGCAAAGTTGAAAAGTACATAATTGAAAACGTAAATTTTCCCACGTCTTTTTCATCCGAGAATCTTTAGGAAATTAATGATTTCCATTATTATTGCAACCAATCGCCACACAACGCGGCATTTTTTTAATAATCTTATGTTTAGTTCACGTAAATTTTTTCTATACGTTTTGACAGTTAGTATGAGTCAAGCGATATCAGCGCCTCTATCGGTGAGTTCTGTCAGTTTTCTTCCCCATTAGAGAACTGCATTTTATGCTTCCGTTATCACGCCGCCGCTGGGTGGCGGCAGGTACAGAGTAAACAGTCGTTTCTCCTAGTCACTTGCATGCAATAATGTCTTACCACTAGTAAAGTTTTTAGTATAAACAATTTATAACACTTATCTAATTGCATGTAAGTTTCTCGCTAGTTGCATTCCATGCGACGATGTAATATCGTATATCGAAAGAAAGTGTTTTTTACAAACTATCCGCATCGATCCTTGATAGATCTGGAACGAATCTGTGCCAATACAGAGGTAAAAGAGATCAAATGCAGTAAGACCACATTACTTTTGCCGTTACATAGATTGGTAAACGTAAAGTTTACGTGGAAATTGTAAAATTTGGTCAGTAAACGCAACGTGGTTCTTATCTTACTTGTGATGCAGGTCTCGGCTGTCTGTAGTCGTATGTTTTGAAATGAATCGCAACTTTGTACCGGCTACTGCATGTTCGAATAGCTTATATGTAAATATTTGAATTAGAATGTAAACAGTCAAGCAAGACTCTTAGGTCAATCATCTTTGAAAATTAAAATGAAAATACTATATTCGATGTAGGCAGGAGTCTACACTTTTCGAACGTCATTCTTTTACTCGTATCTACCTAATACGAGGTTCCTACCACTCGGAACTCGTATACCCGCCGTTTCGGGAAGTGTTTGCGGAGTGAGAAGAAACGACGGGCCCAAAGAAACTCCCTCCAACACATAAAAAAAAAAACTTATATTCTATTACATCTTAATGCTAGGTCTAGAGATAATAATAATATAATGACATGTCTGTAAATAAAAATAAAAAGAATAAAAAAAGAAAGGATTTAAAACAGATAAAAGCAATTTGTAATTAATAGCTAATTACTAAGAATTTCAAAAGCCAATGACAAGAGCAGGCCAGTCCACACTTCCAACTTTCTCCCCAATATTGTAGTAGGAGTTTAATCCCAATGTAAAAAGGTTGATCTACCGACAAATATAGAGAGTGTTATACATGTTTAATCTCCGTCGTAAAATAAGAAGAAGGGCGTTATAAGCTTATATCATAATTATGTGTGTGTTTATATATCTGTATGTTTCTGGCAACGGCTGGCGGGACAGATTTTTTTCAACTAAAAGCAGATTTCGTCGTGATGGTTCTACTTCTACTATTTGATGAAACTCACTTCAGTGATTTCAAAGATATTCAAATCATAATGGCGCTGGTCGTAATTTATTTTTACCCGACTATTGTTACCTTCTTTCTGGTACTTTTATGTTATGTGAATAGCAAACGTGTATAGACATAGTCTATTAAGAAGTCGTTCCAAAACCAAGGTAGGGTGAGGTAGAATTTAACTCGGAGAAATGAAAGAGACGTAGCTATTTTGAGAAAGAGAAAAAAATACGATTTTGGAACGCTTGCGAGTGATTCCAGAGTGATAGGGTAACAAACGTCATCGAAAATAATTCAGAAAGGTTTCTAGCTTTTTTGGGTAGTGTTCTGTCTTATTTATGGCTTTAACACCTTAGCAGATACAAACAATCGTATTTCAAAACAATTCCGAAGATAAAATGTTTGTTTGTCTTAGTCTGTTTGACATCGACTACGAACTTCCCGCCGAATAAACTGTCAGGCGAATTTTAACGGTAATCAAACAGCGTTAAAAATCGCACTTGTCAGAGTGAAAATCGCATTCACGAAGGCGTTCCAAAATCCCGACGGAGAACTGTCAGGCGATCATTCGGTTACCCTCGGTTTCACTCGGCTCGGTTTTGGAACGATTTAGGGTAAAATTCGCATTACCCCGAGTGAAATCTTTGGTATTGGAACGCAACCTAAATAGTATTAAAATAGTTGATAGTGAACTTATAGACGCGGTCGTGGCTTAGTGCGGCTTGCGTGGTTGCATCGATCACGCAGGTTAACTGACTACAGACACAGTCATAACCTGGATGGGTTTAACTGTTAGTGGCATTTATCTCGACCGTTTCCGTGCTTTGCAAGGCACGTAAAGCCGTTGGTGCCGGCTGCTATCGCTAGCAGTCGTTAAGCCATGTCAGAGGCCTTATAGGCGGCTTGAAAACTTCTGACACTGGGGTTGGCCACTAGAGTTATGGGAAGAGACCCGTGCCCCTGCAGTGGGGATGTAATGGGTTGTTAACAATGAACTTAATATAAGCAGTCACTTCATACCTCTATGAGCTTCTGTAACTAGTAACAAAAAAGTTATTTGGTGCGTACATACTCAAGTTTTTATTAGACAAAAAACTTGAAATCTGCGCACGTATTTCTTCAACGACCTTGATATACTTAACTTATGTATGTTCTCGACAGAACTGACCACGTAATCGCAACTAAATGGAATCAATACGCGAATCGTGATTATCTAATAATAGTTCGATTACTTTTACTATTTTTCTATAATTCAGTTAGTGAGTAGATACGCAGGCCAGAGAATAGAACGTTTCAGATATTTATTTAAATTCGTCGTGCATGCGAATTTTGGGAATTATTTTAGACTGTTGGATAGACTGCATGTATTATCATTATCAAATATAGATCTTATTATACTGAAAGATTTTCTCCTACAAATCCATAGTCAGTACTGAATCTCTGATAGATTTGCATGAAATGTCGTTTTTTTTCTTATTTCAAAGTAGCTGAAAAAATGTTAACGACTGAATACTCCAGTCATAAGCTCTTACATGTGTTTTCTTAAGATTTATATAATAATAATAATATCTGGGACAAATCACACACAGTCATCTGGCCCCAAACTAGGATTCCCTGTATCTTGGGAATCACAGACTGATATACATACACATATACTTTTTTAAATACATACATATATACATATAATACACCCAGACTCAGAGCAATGCCCTGTGTGGGGATCGAACCCACGACTCTCGGATTAGAGGTCAGGATCGCATAAATATCCTAAGTATCCATATTTTGTGCACAGAATCCTTGAAATATAATTCCGAAAATAAAGATTCCTGTTATCCGAAATTTGAGCGTCTTTGACTTCAGATCAATAAAAAGTTGATTGAATAATTTCTTATCCCTTAAATCCCCTATCAGAAAGGTTAATTTAGTGCTATAGTGGACCTCCTGTGTTAATACTGAACACGATTCTTATAGATCGTAGATCTCAGACAATGCAAGGCCGCTTGGGTCCGGCTGTCTGTCCGTCTGTCGCCCTGTAATACCTCATACCCACGTCAGCATACTTACGCAGAATACATTAAGGTGTTGGGAGATTTTATCGAGAAATGTAATAGCCAAGTTAAAGATCAAGGATTTGGGATAGACTTTCGAAATAGAGGTTAAATCGTTGGTTAGGCTTAGGTTAGGTTAGGCCGCTGGATCCTGGTGGCTCAAGGCCTATGTTCGACAGTGGATGTTTCAGGTTGAAATGGTATGATAGTAGAAATTCCTATAAAAATATCAATGTTGGCCACAAAGAAGTTTTAGAAGTTGTGATCGCTGTTTCGATCTTTATGTTAAGGGCCATGGAACCAAAGCTAATAGCTTCTATGCACAGACATGCACTCCCCGCACTCCCCGGACGATATAAAACTTCTTTACTTCTATGATAAAAATGGCGAACAAAAGTATTTATTTTACTGCTATGTATGGTTGACAGATGAGTTCGATCTTTAAATTACTTTTCAGCTCTAGGGCATAGAAGAACAGCTTTCCACAGTGTGTACTGCCATGGACTAACACACTTTTCTATTAAAGGTGTAAAGTAATATTTTTATTTTATATGTTATTCTAACATGTATTCTATCCTCATAAGAAAGATTTTAAATTATCCTGGTTTCGCTGCAGTTATTTCGTTAGTCCTTTAAAAAAACTTTACTGCTCTTTAAGCTATCTCAACATTTGAGACCTATTACTTGACCCACCAGTGGGTCAACGCGGTGGGACCACGAGTCGGTGGCCCTTTTTTAAACCTACTTGTTTCAGTGTACTTAATGTTTTTAGTAGTTTGTTAAATCCCACGATCTGTCGGGTTTTTCCTGACAAACCTGTCGGCTCGTGACAAATACTTTTTTGCGATAGCTCTATTTTAATAATTCTGTTGACCTCCATCATTTATTATTTATTTAAAATAAATAAAGGAATATTTATCCTGATTAGTATGTTTGTAAAGAAAAATAATTCTTATAAGGAGCCAGACAAGCCTTGTTATTAATTTAAAATAAAGAGCCTATTTTTATTTTTCATTTGGATAAGAGCCGAATTTGTTAGAAAACGTAATCTTTGTCTGCGATGCGAATCTAAATTCTTGGAATACACAAAGCTGTCTGCTAAATTAAATATCAGCCATGATGTATCTACAATAGTATTATAAACGCTAATTATTAACTAAACAAAACTCATTTAGCCTAATGGAACTAAACTTCAAGTCATTAGCTCTATCTGATCAGGAAATCTGCAAAAGTCCGCTACGTAAATTCTTTGTGCTTCATAATAATGTAATAATTGTATGAAACTTCTAGCATCTACTGAGGTACTAAGAGGGTAGTTAAGATTTACTATCTTTGACCTCAAAGGCTTTTTAACCGACTGCAAAAAAAGGAGGAGGTTCTCAATTCATCGGAATCTTTTTTTTTTATGTATGTTCACCGATTACTCGAAGACGCTTGAACCTATTTGGAAAATTATTTTTTTGTTTAAAAGAGTATACTTTACAAATGGTCTCATATAAATTTTATCGAAATCGATTCAGCGGTTTTTGAGAAAATCAACAAAAACATAGCAAAATTGGAGTTGTTCGATTGAAGTCGGACGTATTCAGCGTGGTCAATTATTAGAAAATTAGTTTGTCAACGTCTTAGGAGATAATATGACTAGTAAAACTACTTAGAAGGAGGGGCCAGCATAAACTCATGCGTTCGAGTGTTAAAGGTTCAAGCTTAGAAAACTTTGGGTGATCTTTGAGATGAAAATATAAAGAAAACTGCGTTTAGGCAAACTTACATGGACGCCCATCGTCAAGTGGCACTATGATGTGAGTAAGGCGAATTTAGACTGTTGGACGGGCACGTCCGATGCCTTTAACTGGGTCTGCTGTTAGATGGTTAATTGAGTTGAAAATGATGAAGATTTAACACTTTTTCAAAAAAGACTGCTTAAATATATGCGGGAGAAGGTGACAAAAAGCTCACTGCAGAATCCGTCAAGCTTTTTAAGTAAATACAAATAACAAATACAAAATTAATTTATTTGTGAAACATACGTTATAAAAGGGTGTTAAATTTAAAATAAGGTCCAGTATGTTCTGCTAAGTAGCATACAAATGTTATTTGTTAATAGTAAACAATGATAATTACTGATCAAATACAAAAACATATGTCAAGGAAGGAAATTCAAAATACAGAAAAAATATAAAATGTCAAAGTATAGAAAATTATCAGTCATTAATCAATTTCATTGTTCAATTTTACTTATATTCTGTCAAACTAACAGAAATACATGCAAAAGCATTATATAACCTCTGACAGGAATCGAGTAAAAATATATGTACGATTTCATATCACAAATCTCATTTCTTTTAACTTTATTTAATTTTCAAGAGTTGTGAGTTGCGAAATTTATATCAAACCCAATCAAACACAACACCTGAATTAGTTTAATTCATAAAGCACCTACTTTAAAACCGCAAGCGAGAAACAAAAGCTTGATACCCCGCAGCTGGTGCGACCTTGCGGGCCGCGGGCCGACTTGACGAAAGTGAAGTGAAACCATGTCCAAACTAGCTTTAACTGTTTTTAGTAACTGTATTATATTTGTGGTCCGTAAACAGCTCTGTGGCTCCACAGTAGTGGCTTAGACTTCCCAATCATAGAAGGGCTCAAATCCTGGCCAATGTACCAATGAGTTTTTCGAAACATATGTACATTTTCATACCGATCGTTTTAACGGTGAAGGAAAACATCGTGAGGAAAATCTGATTAGTAGAACAAGGGTGACACACCTGTAAAGACCCTTAGTAAAATCCATGATATTTGACAAAAGTACTTTTATAACTGCCATTTGAGTGTACTTTTCTAAAGATATCAAAGACCTAAACGGTAATAAATATAAGCAAACTTTGAAAAAATACTTAGTCGCTAATGCATTCTATAATTTAACTGAATATTATAATAGTAGCGGACACTGATGTTTGATTTTATTTTCTGACATATATTGATTTATTGTAATTATAATTCATGACATTTGATCAGATTTAAATTTCGGACATATGATTTTATATTTAGTAGTTATTTATATTTGAAAGTTTTATATTTAATTTTAACATGTGTATTCCTATAACATTGTATGCCTGATATAGGTAGATTGTTTTGACTATTTGAGCACTGTAAACTTGCATATTTTGTTAAATCCCACGATCTGTCAGGTTTTTCCTGACAAAACTGTCGGCTCGTGACAAATGCTTTTTTGCGATAGCTCTATTTTAATAATTCTGTTGACCTCCATCATTTATTATTCATTTAAAATAAATAAAGGAATCTTTATCCTGATTAGTATGTTTGTAAAGAAAAATAATTCTTATAAGGAGCCAGATAAGCCTTGTGATTAATTTAAAATAAAGAGCCTATTTTTATTTTTCATTTGGATAAGAGCCGAATTTGTTAGAAAACGTAATCTTTGTCTGCGATGCGAATCTAAATTCTTGGAATACACAAAGCTGTCTGCTAAATTAAATATCAGCCATGATGTATCTACAATAGTATTATAAACGCTAATTATTAACTAAACAAAACTCATTTAGCCTAATGGAACTAAACTTCAAGTCATTAGCTCTATCTGATCAGGAAATCTGCAAAAGCCCGCTACGTAGATTGTTTGTACTTCATAATTATGTAATAATTGTATGAAACGTCTAGCATCTACTGAGGTACTAAGAGGGTAGTTAAGATTTACTATCTTTGACCTCAAAGGCTTTTTAACCGACTTCAAAAAAAGGAGGAGGTTCTCAATTCGTCGGAATCTTTTTTTTTATGTATGTTCACCGATTACTCGAAGACGCTTGAACCGATTTGGAAAATTATTTTTTTGTTTAAAAGAGTATACTTTACAAGTGGTCTCATATAAATTTTATCGAAATCGATTCAGCGGTTTTTGAAAAAATCAACAAAAACAGCAAAATTGGAGTTGTTGCGATTGAAGTAGGTTGTTTTTAACGTATTCAGCGTGGTCATTTATTAGAAAATTAGTTTGTCAACGTCTTAGGAGATAATATGACTAGTAAAACTTCTTACAAGGAGGGGCCAGCATAAACTCGTGCGTTCGAGTGTTAAAGGATCAAGCTTAGAAAACTTTGGGTGATGTTTGAGATGAAAAAATAAAGAAAACTGCGTTTAGGCAAACTTACATAGACGCCCATCGTCAAGTGGCACTATGTGTGAGCAAGGCGAATTTATACTGTTGGACGCGCACGTCCGATGTGTTTAACTGGGTCTGCTGTTAGATGGTTAATTGAGTTGAAAATGATGAAGATTTAACACTTTTTCAAAAAATACTGCTTAAATATATGCGGGATAAGGTGACAAAAAGCTCACTGCAGAATCCGTTAAGCTTTTTACGCTGCACTTATATTCTGTCAAATTAACAGAAATACTTGCAAACGAATTATGTAACCTCTGACAAGAATCGAGTAAAAAGCATATGACGATTTCATATCACAAATCTCATTTCTATTAACTTTATTTAATTTGCAAGAGTTGTGAATTGCGAAATTTGTATCAAACCCAATCAAACACAACACCTGAATTAGTTTAATTCATAAAGCACCTACTTTAAAACCGCAAGCGAGAAACAAAAGCTTGATACCCCGCAGCTGGTGCGCGACCTTGCGGGCCGCGGGCCGACTTGACTTGACGAAAGTGAAGTGAAACCATGTCCAAACTAGCTTTAACTGTTTTTAGTAACTGTATTATATTTGTGGCCCGTAAACAGCATCTGTGGCTCCACAGTAGTGACTTAGACTTCCCAACCATAGAAGGGCTTAAATCCTGGCCAATGTACCAATGACTTTTTCAACATTGAAACATATGTACATTTTCTATTCTATTCTATTTTTCTATTTGGCATTCCACATCTCATAACGAGCGTGATTTTGCCAATGTCGAGTGAAAAATGGGAGAATCTTAAATAAAATAAAAAAAATTGCGAAACGCCAATGTCAAGTGAAAGACGCGGCCTTATTGTGATGATGGGCACTTAAATACGCTCCACGTGGTGGTTTATTGTTGGAACTCGGAAAACGGAGCTGTCTCCCGAGTTAATCCTCTTCTTATGACCGCTTATCACTGAATCGGAATCACAGCTATTTCCCCATCACAAAAATAACGTTGAGACTACTCTAAAACGGAAATAATTAAAAAATTAACTCAGCAGACGTGTGCTCGGTACAAGTCCCGGCAACCAACCGTCATGTACATTTTCATACCGATCGCTTTAACGGTGAAGGAAAACATCGTGAGGAAACCTTAAGTGTCAATTTTTTCAATTTACAATCATCTGATTAGTAGAACAAGGGTGACACTAAGTATGAAACGCAGCCACTGCTATCCATACGGTTAATTATGTTACATGATAAGAAGAAGATTGTGATCACAGTTACATAAAAAATAATTCGAGAATTCGTTTCCGGGCAGTACAATAATTAAAATACTCACGAATTTTTGCTTTAAATTTGCAAAACATACCTGCCCTTACTACATAACAATATCATGGTTTAATTTAATACACGTATACTTGAGATGTTGGATCCAGAATTACAATTTTGTAAAAGGTAACTTTGATTTATTGTCTTTCGATAAAGTGCAGGGACGCGTAGCAGTGGCGCTCTCGTTGATGTCTTTTACTCGGATGAAACGGCCGTGCGTAGGCGCTTACGGTCTGTCGACGGCCGCATAAGATACGGAGTGCATGATTTTGCTGATTTTTAACCGACTTCAAAAAAAGGAGGAGGTTCTCAATTCGTCGGAATCTTTTTCTTTTATGTATGTTCACCGATTACTCGAAGACGCCTGAACCGATTTGGAAAATTCTTTTTTTGTTTAAAAGGGAATATTCACAGGTAGTCCCATATAAATTTTATCGAAATCGATTCAGCGGTTTTTGAGAAAATCAACAAAAACATAGCATAATTGGAGTTGTTGCGATTGAAGTCGGTTGTTTTTAACGTATTCAGCGTGGTCAATTATAGCGCAAAAAAATTATGGACCTTCCCCGATTGTAGAATGATAATCTGCGTAACCGATTTTCTTTAATATATTTTAATAAGGCGTAGTTTAAAGCAGTTGATGGTGAATGAAACTATTATATTTATTTACATATCTTGGTTGAGCCTAGATATAGTACATACAACGAAACGCAGTGTTTGTTATTCATTAATAATTAATCAGTATTTGCAAAAAAAGTAAGGCATATCCACATTTGCGTTTACATTTCGTCGCAAAATCGCACCGACTAAATCCTTCTCAAGATTTATTTAATAAGAATATTATTTAGTGTAGTCTGTTCTCCATGATATTGTATAATTGCAGAAAACGACTCTCTTCGGATGCGACATCTCGTAGAATTTGGGATGAAGTTCACTCAATGTTAATTCAATTACTAAAAAGTATTTAAAAACCGGACAAGTGCGAGTCTGACTCGCGCACAGAGGGTTCCGTTCAAACAGACAATATTGAGAATTATTTTATGACCATAGATTTCTTAATAATTAATTAAGTGCGTTTGACTATAGTAATAAGTTTTCCTGTAATATATAAGGTGCTACTTTATTAGTGCCCGATATTTTAGTCAGTGCTCCTACTCCTGATTCTGATCAACTTTCCTCAAGAAACCCATAGTCAAATCGCAAAAAAATTTTTGGGCTCTTCATACTAATTTGGCCGCTCGGCTGATCGATTTGTATGAAGAGTCCAAAAAATTTTTTTCGATTTGACTATGGGTTTCTTGAGGAAAGTTGATCAGAATCAGGAGTAGAAGCACTGACTAAAATATCGGGCACTAATATAGTAGCACCTTATATAAGTAAAAAAGTATTTTTAAATTTTAGGCTTAGTAGTTACGGACATAAAATGGTTAATTTTCGTCTATTTTCCAATAATTGAAAATTTAATTTGACATTTTAACACACTAAACGAAACATGCTACAAACCTTAAAACAAGTTTTTTTAAATACTATATTGTACAAAGACCGGATTAGTAGATAGTGGATACCGTTTGAATCAGATTACCGAAATGTCAATGTTCTTTTTGATCGAGCTCTAGATTTAGACTGTGTTTTGGCAATAATTATCAACTTAATATGTCATACAATGCTATCGCACTATACCCATGGACAAAAAAATCTACTCAAGGTTTGTTGCACGACTTTTGGAAAATTAACTCAATCTAGCAAAAAAAAAACTAAACCAAAAGTTTAAAAACTGTCTGTTTACTGTTTATGATTTTAGTTTGGTGGTTTTCTAGTTTTTGTTCTTAGTGTTTAGCAGTTTTGTAGACTGAGTTATTTTTTCAAAAGTCGAGTAACAAATCTTGAGTCGATTTTTTAGTCCACCAGTGTATATGATTTACTGACTATATGGGCAAATACATTATCTCTAAGGTGAAGCAAATAGTTTAGTATGGTTAATACATTACTATCTTTAGATGGCAGTCGTCAAGCCATGTCGGAGGCCTTATAGGCGGCTTTACAACTTCTGACACTGGGGTTGGCCACTAGCCCTACAACCTCCACCAATCCGGACTTGGCCCCCGTGTGTGGAGTATGGCCTAACCTTCCCGAGTTATGGGAATAGACCCGCGCGCCTGCGGGTATATTCCCTTAACTGCGGACCTCCGAGTAGTGGGGACGTTATTGGTTGTTAACATGGTTAATACAAGCCGTTTTTGAGTTTGTTCCGCCACTCCGACCTGTGTCTTGCATTAAAATGTTTAAGACTTGACGCTAAACGCCAACTACGAAAGACCCGGCCAAAACAATCGTACCAATACACATACAATGACAGCGATGCACTCCAGGAGGTCGAGCCGAGGTGTCGCCGTCGACGACGGATACGTCCTGGAGGACATCATCAGGCTGGAAGAAATTTATATTAGAAATAAGCTTGACCCTTTATGTATGTTTTCTGTGTAACTGTATTTTGTAAGTGTCTGTACACAATAAATTGTAAAAAGAAACATCATCATAATAAAACCTCGTCGTATCCTCATGTCTGAGGGACGTGACCATCATGGGTCGCACGTTCCACCACAGCTCTCCAGGCCGCTCGGTCTTGAGCACGGTGAATGTTGGCCTGCAGTGTCATCCCGGTGACTTCTTTGATCGCGTCAGTCCATCGCATAGGCATGCGTCCCCTACTCCTCTTTCCTTCCATACGGCCAGTAACGATTAGCTTTTCCAGGCTGTCTGATCTATTTCTGTCCGAAGAATTTTAGAACTCGCTGCATGCATCCTCATAATACAACTCCTTTTAATGGTCTCAATACCCATTTTGTTACACTGTACATTTTTAGACTTTATTACCGATCACGATCAGCCGAACTAATATTAGACACAAACTTTAATTAAGTAAACCGCGAAACTGCATTTGAAACTACAGGAATCGACTACGATCGCATGTTGTGGGTTGTTTACCGAGTTTTCAATCCTCGACCAGTTACTGTTGTCGAACCATAACTATAGGGCGGGTGATCCAGCGACGATCTAATTAGTGACCACGTGTTGCATCACTATAGCAGCGTTACAACAGTTAAATAATACTTATTAATTATTTATGCTGCGTACAGGCAAGGGATTAAGAAAGTGTGACTGCGCTTCGCTCGTTAGATTCTGTTTGAAAACATTTGAGAATAATGAGGCATTTTTTAAACAAATAGGTATGCTTCAATTTGATTTCAACGGTAAACTTTATACATAGGCTTCTGCGCTGAAATTCCAGCAACAAAAAAGATGGAGTAGGTTTTTTTTATGGCAGAGGTATCAAACGAGCCGATGGATCACCCGATGGTAAGCGATTACCGCCGCCCATAGACACCCGCAACACCAGAGGAGTCACGAGTGCGTTGCCGGCCTTTGATATGGGAGTACGCTCTTTTCTACATACTTTGGTAGGTGCAAATCTACAAAATATGAAGGAAATATGTCACGATCGAAAAGCAATAGTGCTGGGAGCACTGGCACTGGGAAAATTGTGCGACTAGAGACTAAGGGATGATGGGAATAAAGGAGAGATACACAGAGAGAGAACAAGTTGTCTCTCATTTCTTCTACGTGTTAAAAACAATATGAAAACGCGTCTAAAAATAGTTTAGTCCAAACGTTCAGTATTGGTGGTATTTGTGTAATTTTTCATAGGATTCTGATATCATTGACATTATTGTCAATGTGGTATTAAAATATTATGTACAGTAGTACACAGTTTTACACAAATTTGAAATAATTACTGCAACTAGCGATCTTTATTCGGCTTACGGCGCATGTCGACATCCCTAGCGTAATTGACAACGCATGCATTATGCATGGGCCGTCTTCTGCTGCTTGCGTCCGCGCACCCGATTGGGTGATTTAATTGGGCCACGCATGATATTGTATTAAAACATATGTTTTAGGGTCACTTTAAGGTAATCAAGAATCGCAGTCACTCCAGCGATAAGAGCCTAGCTCTTAAGATAAGGAAGAAGAAGTAAATCAGGAATATACTTAGGTATTTCTTGGAGATTCTATCCTAGGTAAAATATGAGTTATTATGTAAACTCTGGTAAACCAGATTTAAGTTACAGGTTTCAGATGTTATTTTTGAAAATATCCTACAATCATTAGATAAAGGGTTTTGGTGATATTCAATATTTGAAGTGAAGATACTACAGAAGAGGTAACAAAAATATTTTATAATAGATGCTTTAGATGAATCTTTTGCTTATGAAATTAAGGTGTTAAAAAATTAGGTGTCATTACTTAAACTGGGGCTTCTACTAGTGAAACTGAACAACTTTTCCCAAGGAACCCATAGTGAATTCGCAAAACAAAATTTGGACTTCCCATACTAAGTGGGCCGATCAGGTGACGACTTGTTAGAAATGTACAATTTTTTTTTGCGAATTGACTATGGGTTCCTTGGGAAAAGTTGTTCAGTTTCACTAGTAGAAGCCCCAGTTTAAGTAATTGTAGCTAATTCCTTAACACCTTATACAGAGTGTATCAAAATTGGTGTAGGACCCGTTAACTGGGGATTCTACTCATCGTACTGAACAACTTTTGTTCTACAACTTTGCTCAAATCACAAAAAAAAAAATTGAACTTTTCATACAAATTGATCATCTATTTTGCCATTTATGCATGGAGAGTCCAAATTTTTTTTTTATTTGACCAAAGTCGTAGAACAAAAGTTGTTCAGTATGATAAGTAGAATCCCTAGTAACGGGTCCAACACCAATTTTGTTACACCCTGTTTATTCCTTGTTCTACGAATTTGAAGAATACTATTGAGAATTCGGCCATATAGCTAATCAGTTTGTATGATGATAAGTCGCTATTTATTGAGAAAACTTGATCAGTTTCACAAGTAGAACCCTTTTAATGTACTCCTCTTTTTATCACATACTGTTTATTAAGGTGAATTAAGAGAGAGCCAGAGAAAACGCAGATACATTCAAATAAATCTGCTTATCACCTAAATATTTGCCTCCGAACTCATGACCCTCGGATCAGTAGTCGGGAGCGAACCACTGAACCACCGTCAGTGAGTCGTTATTGTAAGCAGTTTTACTTGTAAGCTTAAGTGCATACAATTCAGTTTAAAGGGATATGTAGTAGTTAAGCAAGACGATTTAAATCCATAATACGTTGTTGTCACCTTCACCTATTTGTCTTGTAATAAGTTACAACCTATCATGTAACTACGAGGCGGGGATCCGGGTTCTTTGTGACGTAGAAATACCGAATAATATAATATTTTCTAGACTTTATGATTTCATGAATATAAATTGTAATTCAAACTGAACAATTGAATGATAAGGATTTAAATTAAGAATGTTGTTTTAAGAATTAACAGTGGAACTTTAGAAAGCACGATCCAATCACATTTTTAATCAAATTTATCTTACCCATAATAGATAAGAAATACTGATTTTAATTTAGAACCCAGCTGGATGCTTTCAGGACCCCACACAATCCAGATTACAGATGCAGTCTGTCTCGCCGGTGAAAATATATGTAATTGTAATTAATATAGAGCTCCTTGGCGGGGAGGCTATATAGCGGAGCCTGCGTGCGCGCCGCCATTCGCCGCGCGACCCTCCGCGCATGCCCGCGAGTGAGTGCAGTGACAGTTAAATAAAAATGGCCGCCAAAATTTACGTAAGTGTCAAATCAAAAGCAGTGATGTAAAAATGTGGTTTTCGCACCCCCTGGATTTCTGGATTTATTTTTCAGTGATAAAACAAGGAGTTTGTATACTATATAGTTTTTCGCCTCCTTGGTGTTTAAATAAGTTCTCTTTGGTGGTTTTTGCGGTCGCAAGTGAATTCTCAGGTGGTCGCAAGCCACATTTTGCACGTCTATTGTTGCATGTATGTGAACAGTTTAGTTAGAACGGTTTGTTGTTGCAAATGTTAACACGAGGTTAATTATTGTTTATTGTGTGGTAAGAAGTCGAGCTTTTTACGAGTTTCGAGATATTGATTCAAACTTTGATTGGCGGTTTGTTTCGGAGTTTAGAAACGTAACGATAAGTTTCAATTGACAGTTAGACGGATAACAGGAAAATTATATGAAAATATGGAATTGGTTTAAAAAAACCAACTCGGTTTTATAAAAATAATATTAAAAAAATATTTCAATTTCAATTTCAATTTATTTATTGCATTCATATGGTTTTACAAGATGGATAATAATAATAAAATAACAGAGCTCATATGACCCCGGTAGGGCACAGCAATAATGAGCAATATTGATTTTATGCTTCTGCTAAAAAGCTTACTAGCCAATAAATTAATATAATTATATTTTCTAAAACAAATTGAATAATATGTATTTGCAGTTAGAAGCTAAAATTCTCAATTTAGGACAAAAAACAACAGTACTTACTACCACAGCGAACAAAAATGGAATCTTCTTTAAAATGTCAGCCGGTGCGACCCGAGCCAATCAGGGTGAACTCTGACACACGCTCGAAGACGGATGGCCAACAGTTACGCGTGAGAGACGCAGATCGTCTGCCTGGGGTCCTCAAACTGTAGGAATGCAAGCCCCACGTCCCACAAATAGCAGTGCTGTTTTTCAAGTGCTAAGCACATTGATACAAGTGTCCTAAAATCGGTCTTTAGTATGTAATACCTTAAATATGACTGACTCGGTGGCTAAGTGGTTAGCGATCCTGACTTCTGATCCGAGAGTCATGGGTTCGATCCCCACACAGGGCAAACTTTTCTGTGATAAGCAGAATTATTTGCTCTGAGTTTGGGTGTATTATATCTATATATGTATTTGTTTAAAAGTATTTGTGTATGTACATCAGTCTCTGGTTCCCAATATACAGGGAATCTTAGTTTAGGGCCAGACGACCGTGTGTGATTTGTCCCAGATATTATTAGATATATCTGCATAAAATTTGGAACATGTTTTGAAGATCGTTTGTCAAAGGCCAAGTTATTGTTGAGAGTGGTATATAAAAAAGGGCCTAGGTTCCAACATCTTAATACGATAGATACAGATACGGATTCTGAAGTGCATTTCAGGACAGATGGCTACGTAGCTACGATGGCTACGATGGAAAGACGTAGGCGTTTCCAATTTTCTTATAGCGAACAATTTGCAGATAAGAGGTACTCAAACTTCTCAGTTTCAGTGCCTTTGTCAAACACCAGTATCTACGAGTATAGTCGGTCGCAGTAGGTTAGGCAACGAGCTTAATGCCTGGGTTACCCGGAGAGCGCTCGAAAGGACAAACAGTCCCCGGGTCGTTCAACCCACGTACCGAAACGACGGTTACATCGCGAAGACAAATTTCAAAATTCATTCTCAAAGTTTGCCTTCCTTGACCCCCGTGAGTCATAAGGAAGTTAAGCAGGTCTCTGTAAATGCGATGAATTGAGTGAATCTTAGAACACATATCAATGTTGTATAGTTATTTCTATTGAATCTATAAAAACTATTTGGTTTATTTTCTATAGAACTTAATGCAGCAAGGATTAATTTAATAATTTATTACTTGTACTTACGAGTACCAATCCGTTTTATCAAGTTTCTCATCAGATTTGTCTATTAATAATAATTTTAATTGTTTTTTAAAATGAAATAACAAATTAGAAAGCTAGTTTTAACATTTTTATAAAAAAGGAAAAAATACTGATTTACGATATTTAAAGCTCGTAATACTTCACTCAGAAAATAATGGAGCTTTTCAAGTGAAAAGGTCAGGTTTATGACAACTATATAATTATTCAAGTTTTACTTACTCACATGTATTTAACTTACCCGGAATACATCATTTATGACGTAGTTAAACAAAGAATAAATTGCGGAAAACAATTTCCCGAAAGGTCAAACATTGATTATATGCTTGCTTTTTAAAGTCCGTAGTTAAGTATGATTTTTATTAATTAAATAAGAAATTATAGAAGCCTTAAAAAGCTTTTGCTTTACTATTTCAAAATCGCACGAATGAAACACTATATTTTCACAGTTGATGTAAATAAAGTAACTGAGATGAATTATTTTCACAGTTGATGTAAAGTAACTCAAATGAATTACTAGCCGAATCAGTGTGACACTTAAAAATTTGATTAAAATGTATCGTATAAATGAAACGGACATATTGGTACACATATTTAACATACATAGTACGTACATATACCCGAAAACTGTCAAAAAACTAAAGCTGTAGTATTTAAGAAGCTGTATAGATTTTTTCATACTAAATAATGCTATACAAAAGCTGAACCAAGGCTCAACGTTGAAACAAAACATCCAAGTTGCCAGAAACGGACACAAATAAAATCTTCTTTCGTAGAAATTATCACTTAGCAACTTCTTGCTCTCCAAACGAACCGAAGGCTCTGGCGGAGTCCACGGAGAGTGAAACCGATGTCGATCGAAAGCATCGCCCGAGGAAAGTGAAACTTGACGGAAACACTGCGGTCGACGCGTGCGCAAGTCGCGTTCTTGAGCAGCGACAGCTATTAAAGTATCAAAACTGTATTTATTGAATTATGTTATGACATTACATAAGGTGGTAATCGGACTTCTTGTATTAAGCGTGCAATCAGGAACTGCAAAGAGGATGAAAAGATTTTGGTTTAGTTTTAAACTTTTAAGCCTTTAAAGACTTGAAAGAAAATACTTTGTAGTATATGAGGATGAACTTTAAAAAAAATTATCAAATACGGCATAGATAACCACCGTGTATCCGTTGGATATCATGGGTTTTATTTCACACAATAAAAGACAGAAAAAGAAATAGAACAGCGTGCATCCAGCGTCTTCCTGTAAGTCTGAGTAGATCTACAGTCAACTTGTGGAGGACCGGTGGAGGAGGCGGGTATACGAGTTCCGAGTGGTAGGAACCTCGTATTAGGTAGATAAAAGAATGACGTTCGAAAAGTGTACACTGCTACCTACTTCGAATAAAATATTTTCATTTTCACCTTCTAACTGCCGTGCGGTCGCCACTCAAAAAACTTTCCTCCTCATCTGAATTTCATTTTCTGCTAAAGATTTGACTGACTTGGTGACTGGTTCAGTGGCTAGCGCTCCTGACTACTGATCCGAGAGCCGTGGGTTCGATCCCAACCCAGGGCAAACATTTCTGTGATGAGCAGATTTGTTTGCTCTGTGTCTGGGTGTATTATATTTATAGATGTATGTTTTTAAGAACGTATATGTGTATGTATATCAGGTTTCCCATAATACAGGGAATCTTAGTTTGGGGCCAGATGACCGTTTGTGATTTGTCTCGGATTTTCAGCATTCTTGCTGGATAAGTGTAGCTTTTGTACACATTTTGCCTACACTTACTGACAACTACAATATCCTCCTTTCAGTCTAAACAATCATTACCCAAACTAGTTTGTTAATGTCTTTCCCAAGACTAGGCTGAATGTGAATAGTCGTGAATCATGACCACAGCCCACTACCAAATGGTTATAAATTCGGTGATTGTGCACTATATAAACTCACTGCTCAATATTTGATAGTGATACTAATAAATAGTTAGAAGTCACTTTGGAACGCCTACACGTGAGCTGACTGAACTGGGCCTACGTATATTAGATTATCATAATAGCGAGAACTGAAATATAATACGTTTTATTATTGCTTTCAACTAGTTTCGTAATATCAATGAGATTTTGGAATTATAATCATGTGTCTTAAAATGGAGGCTCTACATATTTTTTCTAAAAACTAGAGCTATACTATAGCTGAGAAGACCTGTCAGTTTCGTTGTATTCTATAATCTTGCCGACTAAAATAATTTGTTGTAAATACAGTCAGAGAAAAATTGCTATGATAATAATTGATATTCCGTGCGAATCTGAAAATAATAATATAATATAATAATAATAATAATATATCCGGGACAAATCACACACGGTCATCTGGCCCCAAACTAGGATTCCCTGTATCTTGGGAACCAGAGACTGATATACATACACATATACATTTAAATACATACATACATACATACAAATATGACAAATATGAAAAAGGGTGCAGTTTCTGATAAACTAAATAAAAACAATTTTATTATAAACACCTTTTTTGGTGAATAGTTAGGCAAATTAGTTATAAACTCCTTGGTAAAAAATAACAGAACATTTATAATAAAACTTTTTACTTTCAAAGGAGTCTCTATATCCACACTATGACGAAATAGATACAATAAACATATCATGAGTTCTACCGTCCTGTCGAAAGACAAGACACGCATACTACATTACCGCTCACAAACCTCGCGTTAGCGGGTACTTAGTCCCTTATCGTGTACCGACTCATCTTCCCACCGCCACTTCCGCGTCCTATGAGAACCGGGTCTCTTGCGCCATGCACCCGGGGTCGAGGAGGAGTGAGGGGCAGGGAGGGGGGAGTCGTGACCCTACTCGTGGGGCCTGAGTGATTTAAAGTGTTGTGTAGTGTGTAAGAGTAAGGTAAAGAAGCTTTGCTGAGGACTGGATGATGAGAATAAATATTATTGAAGAAATGAAAAACGTAAAAGGTTTTAGTGTGTTGGCGTAAAGGTAGAAGTTTGTAATCAGACGAAAAAAACATCTCCATTATTTTCACCAAACGCATGCTATAAATAGCTTATGCGACTATTCATTTGTGCTGTACTATTGCATAAAGCTTATGAAAAAGTGTTTGTAGAATTAGCTGCAAAAAAATGTTTTTATTTTTATGTACTTGCAAAGTTAAGGGAATTTTAAAACTCCACTCTACAAAAGCTTTTTTGATAAATATATCTCTGCAAGTCTAACATAATGTTCGAGTAAGGGTTAAAAAAAATCGGATTAATTTTTACGACGAGTTAATTACGTAAACAGCAGATGCCAGCTTGATATAGTTACACATATATTTTAAACGCTTATCCGCGCTCTGTTGGGAAAAAAATGCAGAGAAAATTTCCATTAAAAAAAAAAGTTTAGATATTATAGTAAAAGATGCCCAATTTTATTAACACATATGAATAAAATTTTGTATATTTAATGTTATGCTTGTATTATGCCTATTTTGTACAAAATAAATTATTAAAAAAATATTTAGGAGCATAGATACTAATATATAAATATAATACCAGACCAAAAACGTATTGAGTGTCAAAACATACTCGCCTAATATGTCATTAATATCAGAATTGCGATACAAACTCATCTTCGAATCCTGCGCATCTCAGTTTCTATGGGTTTTGCTAGCGCTGATGGCATGTTTGGCAACCAGCTTCAATCTGCCAGCTGCAGTATAGTTTGAGCTAATTAATCATAATTTACATGTCACTGTGGAAGCCATCTTCAACGCGAGAGCATATAGGTAGGCAGATGTTAAGAAATAGCTATTTCACATAGAATGATAAAAGGAAGCGCTGTGTGTATGTAGAATATATTATAGGAACAAATTGATCAACTTCATGAAGGTTGTTTAGCAAACTATTTACTATGTGAAGTGCTTCTAAATATCTGTCAGGGCTTAAACTTGACTACTCACAGAGTCATCATAACTGGCCTATCACATCTATGACAGGCGATTCGCATAGTTTGCAAAATTTTAGGCTCTTCCTGGAAATTGACAGCTTACCACCGGATGAGTACCAGTTATGGATAAAAAATGTCTGTCTCCATTGCTTACGTCCTATTTATTTGATATTAATTAAAATGATTGATTTAACAAATTATTATTTGTTTCCTAATCTTTTAATAATTTTGAGTTTCATATTTGTAGGTACTAAAATTTTAACAGTGATAAATTTATTGGAGAACCACTATTTTCAGGGTAAACAAAACGAATAAAACAGCAGTAGAAACCAGGGTTCGGAAACCGGTTTTTTGAAAATACCGGTTTCGGTCATTGACCCCTATATCGAAATAATTTCGGTTAAGGTTTCGTTCAGGTTTCGGTTACCGGTATATTTAACCGGTTTAACCAAAACCGATATTTTTTCGTTCGAACGGAATTAACCGGTTAATTTGAAGAATATGCGACTTTGTAGGCATGTTTGCCGCGTGCAATCAATTGAAAGCGTGCAAGAAAGTGAACAGAAGACTCGGGCAGTGGCACCCGCGCGACGCGCCTGTACTTGACTAAGTTTGGTTTTAACCGGTTAATTTAGTTCTTATTTCGGTTAGAAAACCGCTTCCTGATTAACCGATATTTTATTCAAATTTACCGGTTAAGCTGGAAACCGGTTTTAACCTGAACGGAATCGTTAACCGAAATTCGAACGAAATTAACCGGTATTTGTTAACCGGTTCCGAACCTTGGTAGAAACTACAATAGACCGGATACAGATTTTAAAAAGCTAGATTTCGCTCTTATAGATAATCCATCTATCCTCGGGGACCATCATTTGAATTCATCATCTTTCTGCCTTATTCCCAATCATTTGGAATCGGCGCAACATTGTCTTCTTCTTGCTGTCATATCAGTTCTCACTCCTTTCATACTCATATGTATCATCCTTCACACAATCCAGCCAACTTTACTCCGACCTTCCTCTTCCCACTAATCCATCCACATTAATATTCCATACTCTTCTAGTCACATGACTTACGTCCTCCTCATAAAATGCCCATAATAAAAATTAAACCTCTTAAATCAGAGATAACTAATAACTAATTTAATTTATTTGATTGGCCTGAATTCTTACTCATGTAGGCAACTACCAAAACACTACATCACCTCTCTTGTCGGTGTTACGTCAAAGTTCCCACGACCGAGTGTCGCGCCGTCGAAAAACTATTATCTTCGCATAATTAGCTGGTGTTTGTCTGTCTGTGTCTAATGGAGTGTAATAACGGGTTATCACTTCGCAATTGGACCGCGTCTATTTATCTTATTAAGTCTCAGACACGGATTAAGCAGACTACAATGGTACACCGACATTGTAGAGTTAGTACTGTAAATTAATTAATTAAAATGTAAAATATGTTTCCATTTTAAAATAAATATACTATAATATAGATTTTAAAGGTTTTTTAATATTATTGTAACTTGTATAATACGATAGACGTACTTGAGGAAAGTTTCATCAGTAGAAAAGACATTGACGAGCGTTAGAATGTACGTATCTACTCGTATTTCATCAATTTATAAGTGCGCTTATAAATATGATACCTTCGAATTAGTATAAAATGTTTTCGGATAGGCGTAGTAAAATGCTTTATGTTACTTTGTAAACGCAAATAACTGGCGCTAGGTTATAAAACTTATAAGACCATTTGACTCTATAATTGATCACGCTGAATACGTTAAAAACAACCGACTTCAATCGCAATAACTCCAATTTTGCTATGTTTTTGTTGATTTTCTCAAAAACCGCTGAATTGATTTCGATATAATTTATATGGGACCACCTGTGAAGTATACCATTTTAATAAAAAAAAGAATTTTCCAAATCGGTTTAGGCGTCTACGAGTAATCGGTGAACATACATAAAAAAACCGACGAATTGAGAACCTCCTCCTTTTGTGGAAGTCGGTTAAAAATTGGCATATATTTTTGAAAATACACTCAATTAATAGGTTTCATGGCTACTTTGATATGTGAATCGTATGAAAATTATGTTTAAATGTATTGAAACGAAATTTAAAGTATGTAAAACTTAAGGAAATCGTGTTTTTTTACATAAAGACTTTACAAAGCAAATAGGAAATTGCACAGCGAAATCTCGATATATAAACATCTTCTTGGTTAAAATGACAGCTGTTAAAACCATACACCAAGGAATTTATATGTAGTACCTTCATACACCTGATGGTTTTGACAGCTGTCATGTTAACCATCACAAGATTCACGTGGAGTGACAAAAATAAAAGTGGGTTGGTTGCCGAGACTTGTACCGAGCACACGTCTGCTGAGTTATTTTTTTAATTATTTCCGTTTTAGAGTAGTCTCAACGTTATTTTTGTTTGGGGAAATAGCTGTGATTCCGATTCAGTGATAAGCGGTCATAAGAAGAGGATTAATTCGGGAGACTGCTCCGTTTTCCGAATTCCAGCAGCAAACCACCACGTGGAGCGTCTTTAAGTGCCCATCACCCTTATAGAGCCGCGTCTTTCACTTGACATTGGCGTTTCGCCATTTTTTTTATTGAAGATTCTCCCATTTTTCACTTGACATTGGCAAAATTACTCCTTGAATGAGATGTGGAATGCCAAATAGAAAAATAGAATAGAAGATTCACGTAGGCATATCATGGAAACCGCCATACTTTTTTTTAAAGTAGTAGCGCTACCGCTGCATTTGTAGCCAGATATAGTCTGCCCATCAGTGCCCTTCGGAACGAAAGGCACTTTAAGGCACTAACACAGATCGCAACTCAAACGCACAGCCACGCATCGCACACAAGCAAAACCCTATGGGCCAAAAGATTCCCACGGTGCGTTAGCGCAGGGAATTTGCATAGCTATTTTAGGTTTTTAGTTAATATAATAAACTAACTTCAACTGTTTTTGCTTGAATTTGAGTGCTTATGTACAGTTGAAGGTCCTGTTCCAGAATCAAGGTACGATTTTCTTGACAAGAGTCTGTCATTGTGACACTAAGAAGATTTACTGCTGTCAGGCTTGGCTATTCTGCTGTAAAATTTAAATAACTCTCACGAAAGTATTCTGGAACGCTTTCGAATTTTACAGTCACAGAATCCTTCTAATAAAACAGGGCTATTTTCACTGGGGCTTCTTCTTGTGAAATTGAATATCTTTCCCTAATGAAACTTTACATAATTTTCGGACCTTTCATATTACTTGATTCTGGATAAGTTGATTTGCCAACACATTTTTTCTACAGTGTACACTAGTACAATTATATTTTTACAGGTTTTTAGTTAAGGGGAAACGTCACGGAGCTTACTAGCGCTCGAGGTTTTTAATTTATTTTTATTAAACTACAAAAGATACATAGACTTATTTTGTTTGCGAGAATTACACCATAGGGTAATATTTTAGCGAACATTGCAAGAATTTAGAATAGCTTCGTATCAAATCAAAATCAAAAATGTTTATTTCAGTACAAAATTTAACAATTTTACAAACATGGATGGGACCTTCCTTTTAAGTATAAAAATACTTGTACCAGGTGGTCCCGATCTTCCATAAAATACATTTACAAAGTAAAAAAGATAAACATTTACTTAATACTTATTTTCTAGCCGATTATGTGTATATAACGTGTGTGTTTGTGTGTGTGCGTGCGCGTGTGTGTGCGTGTGTGTGTGCGTGTGCGTGTGCGTGTGCGTATAGTTATAAATGGTAAAGTGCTAAAAGTGGCCTGGCTTCGTGACGTTTCCCCTTAAACGCTTTTGATCAAATTAGATATTTTTTTAATGATATCGTTATAAACTGACTGACGGACTGCGTTTTTGGATTTCAAAAATGTGACAGCTGCAGGAAATAACATTAAATATTATGTAATTTTCGATATAATGCTCCAATTATAAAACTGCCACTTAACATTTGGTAATACTATCTTAAAATCATTTAATTTTTAAGCACTTACATTCAACTACCTGCGATTAACGAATTATGCAACTGAATTTACAATAATCGATAACAATTCGAATCAGTATTGATGTCAATATTCGCTTTCGTGTTGCTATTAACATAATTACGTTATGTCATTGAACTATGGTGATACATCAGGTGTAGTGTCTTTTGATAATCGTGGTTCCCCAGTTTAATATTATTGTTCGTAAAATATATTTTTTACAAGTCACCTGTAAATGTTTTGCTTAGAAGCAAAAACAAATTTTACTTTGTGACTCTTGTTAATTCTAAAATTTTGAATTTTTTGGCCTACAAACAGTCTGTCATTTTTTTTTTGCAAAATAGCAGCCACCCATGAAACTTTAATGCATCGATACCTGACAGCAACACAAACAAAAAATTTATACCCATACAAAACCTTCCTAAAGTATTACGTTTACGAGATACGATAGAAAAACTGTTTAGATAGAGACTGTTTTTAAAAACCAATTCGGACGTTAAGCCGTGGCTTAAGACGTAAAGACGTTTAGCCGATTCCGGACTAGGTCCCTTGTTTGGATCTGTCTATGGCCTAACCTTCCCGAGGTGTCGTTCCCGTGCGTTAACGTTAAAATTTACGTAAAAACCATGAAATACCATAAAAACAAAGAACCAGATCCGTTACACTGTAATTGTTAATGGCTCACGAACGGATGTAAATACACTTCCTTGTGCTTGAGGAAGATCGCAAGCGCAGGCCTTCCTTCGGAATTTCCGATTTATTCGTCTCACTCCGCGGAAGGTCAAATTTAATTAGGCACAAAAATGATCCGATATTGCTAATTTACATGTTTATTTGGGGGTCGAAAAGTAATGCAGTTTTTAAATAGGTACATATTCTTTTATTCAATTTTTATTATTCCTGGAAATCAAAACAAATATTTTTTGCAAAGCACTACAAAAACAAAACCGAAAACTCTGAAACTTTTTGCATGAAAAGAGGGAGTGGTTTGCCTCAAAACGAACGCAAGTTACGCAAGTAGGATTCTTTTGGCTTCTCTGCACCGTCAAAATATAATTATAATTAATCTTAAAATTCAACTGAAGGGGGCGTCCCCTTTCTTCAGTACTCTTCTAAGAATTATTAGGTAACCTGTGGTACTATGTTTATAAGTAACCGAGTTAGTCTCCATTTCTTTAGGTATTAAAATAAATATAAACAATCTTGATATGTCTTTTTTTATTATTGTGTTTAATAGAAATGCAAAAGAAACTTAGTACCTGGCGTTCGCAAGAATGTCGGAATTTAAACATGCTCGTTTCAATAAAAAGTCTTCATGTCAAGTTTCTTTACATTGTTATTAATACCTAAAGAAATGAAGTATATAAACTCCTTAGTTGAAACACTAGCTGAGATCTACATCAATGAATAAAAAAAACATCAAGACAGTTTGAAGGATAGGTAAATGCATGGAGTTAGGAAACAAAGGGACGGATCGCTTAGAAAGAGTACATCGGTGCGAGTTTATGCACACTAGTGTTGGTTTCATCCCTTTCTAACTAAATATCTTTACGTAAGTTTAAAAGAGACACCTTCTACGAGTCTTTCTAAATTCAAATAAATAGGACCTCAATTGATATTCGTAGCTCTCACTCTTTCGTACCTGTAAATGACCGTCACATATATATCTCTAACTATGGACTAGACACGCTCCGGATCCGTCCAATTCCGTCTGTCTGTCACTTTCTACAAACAAACTCTGAAAGCGATAGTGAATTTTCTCTTACATTCGCACGATTTAATTTCCTCATTGTGCTTTATGTTGAGAAAATTATACAAAAAGTTGTAAAAACAGCGTTTTTATGATGTCTTTCTGTGCAGTGTTGCTGCGGCTGATGGGTGCACGATGCTTATTGTTAATGTAGTTATAAGATAATTAATTTTATGAAGTAAAAGTACGGAAGATATTCTATTTCTGTCTTTGCTCAGTGCAATCAAATAAAAATGTGTCATTATGATATAATTTTCTGTAATGTGATCTTAGCAAGAGGCATGTACATTTTATGATTCTATGTGTGCACTGTAATATATTTAGAGAAATCTCTTTTCTGATATATTTTTTAGAATCGTGCTCTCTAGTTTTCCAAGACCGACCTAGACTAGACTCGTCCTAACTAAATCACTGAAACTCGTCATGTATTCAATTAAACTGTCCCATTCAAGACGAACAAAGCACGGTGCTACGCAAGGTTGATGCGTTATCAGAACAAAGGAATTGTCTAAGGTCTGTGGACCTAACTAGGGTCACTGTGTTACTGTACCTACCCACACAGATCACTAAAAATACTTAACATGATGATAGAATGCGCATTTAACATGGATTATGTTATTGCAATTTAATTTAAAATATTCTCTTTTGGAAACTTAATAAGGAATATTTATCAGTTTTTTTAAGTAAAAGATCTTCATAATGATTGCGAGAAAAGCTTTATTATCTATGCTAGAATATAATTTTTAAAAGGACTTGAAAGGAAGAAAGAATTATAATTAATTTGTTCAGTGATTAGACCCATCCAATGTTTTAGAATGGAGCAGTCCGATTACTATAAAAAATATCAGTTAAATGAGGACCAGTTAAATGAGGCTTCTACTTATCATACTGAATAAATTTTTTTCATAATATTTTTAACATGATAAAGTTATCAAATAAACAAACTATAAAACTGACATAATAATTCAGTTCGGACTTGAGCACCGTCTGTGCTGTAGCCTATTTCAAGTAATGGAAAGAGAGCCGTGCCCTATGACTGGGTTGTTTCATTCCTCAGTGATAAAAAATAAACCCTAACCATAGCCTTAACCGAATAAAAATATTTTGATTGCCTTGGAACTTCACCAATAACACTGAAAGTACCGTGGTAATATCATAATATAATAAATCTTTTAGTTTATTCAGAGTTCCGTATTACAGAACAAAGTGACAGACCTACATCACAACTTCATAGATTTAATGATATCAATTGGAAAGGTTTAACGCTGTTAAGAAACACTATAATGTTGCCATTTGAGATTGTCCGCCGACAATCGCGAAACACCCGCGGACCAATACAATGTATCAATCATTGTTAATAGTTGCTATTTTATAAGGTTGAGGCTATATTAACGAGACGAGCGTAAGCGGACGCGGTCGTGAGTGCGATTAACTCAATTAAAATTACTTGTATAAGAGGTGTTCCATCTTGGCCCTGTAGGGCCAAGGGCACTGATAACCCTTATGAGGTTACAGATGCCCATAGGCGAGTATAAAACATATTGTATAATATTATATCCCATATCTTGTATAACCGATAAATATATGTATAGTAATGGATTAAGCATTTTGGCACAAAATATAGCTTGTATTGTAGAGATGAATTAAGTTAAATAAACTCTCTTTTAGAGAGAGCCGAATAGAGGAACTGGAGTGATCGTAAGAAGACAGAATAAAACTTTTGAGTAAGTTATATTTTTATAAATTTTGTACTGATGTACCAATGGGTTCTATGGTTGTATTTAATCGCTAACCATCTCAATAAAACCAAAGCTCAACTATAACTGTAACACATTTAGAAAGCGATGTAATAATCAGAATCACACAAACGGACCGATAGACAACAATAATTTTTAAATAGGCATCAAAGTTCCGTGTTGTGTCAAAATCGCTTATTTTTTGATGAGCTGGCAACATTAATCACTGCGATGATCCGCTCAGTCGGTCGGTCGTGCGTGAGTCTAATATTAAATCAATAAATTATTTCCTTTAGTTCATATTCACGAGAGAAAGTTAAATAAAATGTTGTTTTTTTTATATATAAACTTAATAGCTGGCCCCCGAATGAGGGCATTACTATTTCGAACCACAGAAGCAAAAATTAAATTGTATGTAAAATTACTTTCAATAGTACAGTAAACTATATTTAATTTGCTTGTGTACTAGCAACTAAAAAAGTTTGTAATTTATAAAAGTTAATTTTTTTTTATTGTTTTCTTTAATTTAGATTACAGAACACAAGTATAAGACCTGCTTTTATTTTCTGCACCAAAAACTTTTATGGGCCATTTTGTATTGTAAGTATAACTAATTATCTACATACCTGGGCACTTATAATAAAAGTTGTGGCCGACTTAGCCTCTTTTTGGTCTACTTAATAAACGTAAACGCCATTACGGCCTGTCGCTTGTAGGTAATATCTTTGTAATGTAGAACGAGCTCTTTAAATGAGAGTATTTTTTAGGTTATGCAAAGGCTGAATTTAACAAAGAGATTGATTTCGTAAACTGTTTACTAAAGAGAGAATACACTTTTACAACCTATAACATTCCCATTAATGGGGCTCGGGTTCCTGCCCATAGATAAAGGTTCGGAATAGAAAGGTTAGTTCATAGTTCATACACCACATACGGGGGCCAAGTTCGGATTGGTAGAGGTTGTGGGGCTAGTCTCAATGTTAGAAATTTTCAAGCTGCCTATAAACCTTCCGACATGGCTTAACGATCGCCGTCTAGTGATAGCAATCGGCACTAACGGCTTAACGTGCTTTACGAAACACGGAAACGGTCAAGAGAAATGCTACTTACAATCAAACCTTTACTAAGAGATAATATTAAAAACATAGTATTATTTTTGGCAAAGTTATTGAATTTTTATGACGGGGACAAACATAGATAGAGCAGCCAAAGACAAAAATATTTCATAATATTATTTTTATCATATCATATATTTATTTTTAGGGTGATTCTATTATTATTATTTTTTATGGCAGAGGTGGTAATCGAGCAGACGGATCGCCTGATGGTAAGCGATTACCGCCGCCCATAGACACCCGCAACACCAGAGGAGTCACAAGTGCGTCGCGGCCTTTAAACGTTTACCTTACAGTTTGGTTTCAACAGCTAACACGAACCGAATGATTCGCGGACAATATCCTAATAATTAAAAGCTCTGGATAGTATTTATTTAAATGCGACTGACATGGTGACATAGTGGGGTTTAAAATTCTGAATATTTATGAATTATGTACAAGTTAAACTCGGAGACACAGTGGTTACCGCCCTTGACTACTAACCCGAGGGTGGTGAGTTCAATTCCTACCCAGGGCAAACCTTTCTGTCTGTATATCCTGTATATACAGACAGAAAGGTGTAACTGTAAGGTGTAACTGAAAGGTGTGACAATACTTCAAGGTTGGCTTTTACCCATCAAACTGAACAACTTTTGTTCTACAACTTTGTTGAAATCTAATTATATAATTATATCTCTATATGTATAATGTATATGTTTAAGATTCTTACCGATGATTTAAACGTGTAAATTTGTGTATATCTGTTTCTGGTTCAAATAATATAGGGACTACTTTAGGACCTTCGTTTGTCTCTGGTTATTTATTTATTAATTTAATTAGCAGTTTTATTATTGCATTTTGTTGTCGTATCGAATCGAACTGAAACTAGAACAAATAAAACAGGATTTGAAACTAAGTTCCTTGCTTCTATCATTTATTGGCATTCTTATGCATTATTCATACCAAAGATTTCTAAATTTCCGATATTTTGAAGTAAAAATAATCGTTTCCGTTAATTAACTTAAAATTCTCATTATTTCAGGAATTGACTGCATAAAAATATATTATGAAATGTTGTTCACTAAATATCTGATTTTTCCTTTGAGAAATAATTAGTTATTTTAATGAAATTGCAGAAATACGAGTTTGGATTTTCATTATATGTATTATGATCTTATAATTACGCAACTTGAATGCAAAGTAGTATATTGAAAAATGATATCATAGTTTTCTATTTAAAATTTTGAGACCAAATATTAGTTTTTGACATTTGATAAAAAGTATCTCTGATGACTAGAATATTAATTAATACACAAACACAAAAAAATCGCAGTGATACTTAACGGGCTTTTTCTCATAACACTAAACCACTTTCGTTCTATGACATATTTATGTCAAGTACATTTGTATTGCATTTTTCGACAACTGATTGTTTTATATGAAAGTTCAATTTTTTTTGTTGGTTCAGTTCAGTGACCTTTAGTGACCAAAGCCATTCAGCATCATGAATATTAGTTTCTTTCAAACTAGCTACATCTAAGTACATTGTGACCTATAAAACTATGAACTCTATACCTATAACACTCGTAACATACACTTCTCCTACAGAAAATACATCACTGAGCGCTCCATTCACACGCTCATACATAACATGCGAGAAAATCTAATAAAAAAGCTTACAAATTACGTGTTATATTATGTAGTTAGAAGAAAATTGTATGAACAAAGGAATCTTCTTGTTTCTATACATGATTATGCTGTGAACATAGTTATGTAGGTAGCCAGTGTTATGTCTTTGTCTTTCGCATTAATGAATATATATAAATAACTGAGTAATTGGAGTCACTTTTTAACAAAATTTGTTAGTCAAGCTTAATGTCAAAACCGACATTGCGTTCTCAAAATGTTTGAAACAGTAAACAATGACGTCATAATCTAGTATAGTCGTCTCGATGGGGAGTGCTTTCATTTCAGTTCATGAACAAAAATTTAGATTTTGTTTTGTAACATGGAGGTAACTTTGCTGAAATTTTTGAAAATATATTCTGGATTCCCACACAAAGAAAGTATTATTTCAATCAGCTGACCCATTCGTATGAGACGTCGAAAAGTTTATCTACGAATGAAACATTGAACAAAACTTGTTCAGGTTCATGGAGTAGAAGCTTCCCTTAAAATATTTTTTCCATTTTACCTAATGCTATATATCCAGTCATACATTTCACAGGCATATTTATTTCAGACACACAACACAATATGTCGAAAATACTGGTTCAGATAACCTATTCATCACTCAACATCACCAACTTAATTATCTCCACCGCGTGGGCGGACCAGTAGGCAGGCACTAGTCTAGCGAGCACAAAGACAATACCTCACACTCACATTATGCTCACAATGAATGGATGAAAAGAAATTCTTCCAAAAGAAATTAACATCACAAACATATGCGCGTTCTTGACCTGGATTCAGTTGTGTAAGGTAGCTTGACTAACAATAATAAATAAGGCATGTATTTTGCTGCAGATAAAAAAAACAGTACTTAGGTAAATATAGTCACAGCATACGTATAAATACATATTAGTACTGTCATTAGTAATCGGATCGAAGCTCTTAATTAATTAAACAACAACAGACTAGATCAATTAGTGGAGAGATGACGAACAATATAAACATATCGTCCCTCGCACAACTAACTCTCCTATCTCCAATTTTTGGTGAATTGAGTTTGGACTTTATGTAATTGAAATAGGGTTGTTTTTAAAAAGTTAAGAAAAATGAGATAGGAGAGTTAGTCGTGCGAGGGACGATATAATCCTATCAGAGACTTGGAGAAAAGGGAATCCTATTAAAAGCTTGATTGATTGAATTTATAAATAAAAAAGTACTGTGAAATGCAATCGTATACTATTTCATCTCGCTTGCTTTCAAGTTGTAACTTCCGATGGCTTCCAAAACTAGGAAGTTGGTCTTTGGTCTTCGCTTTTAGGGTGCTGTGCTGCTAATTCCACGCATTTCTCAATTTTTCAAGTAGCTTTGAAGACTATTTATAAACTGCTATATCTTGGTAACTAAAACGTAGCACTCATAGATTTGTGTTATTAATGGAAAGAATGAAATTTGAAATAGTTATTATTCGGCTTGCGTAACGTATTAAAATTTTTCATGTTAATTCCCAAATAGAAATGCATCTGGTAATACAGCATTCCTGCATTAGGCCGATGCATTTATAACCTGTTATCGGTTGTAGCACCGACCATTGCAGCTAGCCTTTACGATAGTAGACTCTCGGATACTATTTATCGTAAGTAGTATGTGTATTCTTTTGATTTTCTTCTACTTTTATGTATGTATTCCAATTTACCAACGCTTGCAGGGCTTTTGCCATATTTATCTGTAGTTGTCGTATAAGCCACAATGTAAACAATACTTTATTACTAAAAGCATTCAGAAGTAACCGAACTATTGGATTAATCGCTTTGGCTTTTGTTAGCCATTGCGCATTTTGCTGAGACGGCGCCTTTTTGGCAGTGTTTATTTGTAAGCCTGAATTTGTGTAATTTTACTTTTATAATTTTTTTCACTGTCATATAAATGTATTTTCTTTCTTTTAGTGCTTCTGGCTGCTATTGCTAAGTACGCCAAAGTTGTGACAATTTGTTAGTTGTATGTCTGGGTATTTAATATTACAAATAAATAATTTATTCGATAGTATAGGGAATTCTAGCTTGTAGCTAGATTACTATGTCCATTATTTGCTTATTTTCTATAAATAGCTTCGTTTTGTCCTGCTGATTCTCTCCTATAGCCATCCCTACCACCTATCGCTTATAGAAATTATATCTAGCACAGTTAAATCCAGCTAGTCGTTCGTCCAGTTGGGAATTAGTTCGTTTCCTAATCAAACCACTCGCCACACTTTCTCTCCGGGGCTCTCGGAGCGGATATCTGTTCTCATAAGAAATATGGTCGCAAAGTATTGTATTATACAGGGTGTAAAAAAATTGGCGTAGGACCCGTTAACTGGGGATTCTATTCATTGCATTGCACAACTTTTGTTCTACGACTTTGCACAAATCACAATATTTTTTTGGATATTTCATACAAATTGATTATCTGTTTTGTCATTTTTGTATGGAGAGTTTTTTTTTGTGATTTGAACAAAGTCGTAGAACAAAAGTTGTTCAGTGCGATGAGTAGAATCCCCACTTAATCCTACACCAATTTTGTTACACTCTGTATATAGAGTTTCCCTATACTTTGCGGCTTTCTCTCTTATGGGGGCAGATATCGGCTGCTCCGTGAGACCGTGACGTAACTGTTCCTGGAAGCGTTATCTTAACCTGTTTGCAAATTGGTATGTTACGGCTCTGTGGTTCAAACACAGATAAGAAAACTATTAATTTACTATATAGCTTTCCATATTCAGTATAATCTAGTTCTGGCTTAGGAATTTGGCGGAACTCGGCGGGTATTAAACTGGATTGTCTTCCTTTCCGTTTAGTTTTGTCCAATTGCGATATAAACAATAAAATATTAGTTATGATGACATTTTGTGTCACAACTACTATTGACAGACAGAACTTTAGAGATTCAAATATAGAAAAAAAGAACTGTGTAAATTAAATTGAAAAATATTATTCACTAAATAGAATTTGTTCTAGAATAGCGAATAACATTACTCGACTGATGTTTTTGTTCATTATAAATTTTAGATTCATTACAATCAGAAAATAAGTTCGTCAAAAACTGTGACGTCACACGCCAGTAACACGAACACTTTCAGAACAAAATGTTGTTTTGGGCAGTTGATAAAAAGTCACTCAAATGACTATAGTCAAATACCGTATTCTGTGATGGCTTCTTGATAAACGTAAAAAGAACAAGAAAGCTGAAGGAATTCGAGCTTCAGGGTGAAATCTTAAACTAAGCAACGTAATGAAGCAAATGCAAAATGGAGCAAATGAACATTATGAATGAACAGTGCACTCATGCATTCTAATCTACCGAAAGTGCACTTCAACCAAGAAGACCGAACCTCCATGAACTTTACCAGCAAAGAGACCGTATAGCAAGCAGATGTCGTAACTAACCGCTCCACATACCGCCCTTCGTAGCGAACCGGCAACCGGTCCGGCGCGGCGGTCGCCGGCGGGTGACGCAACGCGGTTATCGGGCTGCTCCATTGTAGACCATGTGTAATGTTGGGTGAAAAATTAGGCTTGCCACACTGGCTGGTCTAACTTGAATTTGGAAGTAGAGCATTTTTAGGCAATACAGTATTGATAGAAGAGAACGGACTACGACAGGAGTTAGAGTTAATAGTGCGCCTTAGGATGTAGGTTGATTCACTTTTTTTTATATATTGTGCGCGTGGTAGGTACTATGATATAAATGAGTATGGTATTTTAATAAATTACTTACGAATTCTTATATTTAGCTGAGAAATTCTACCTATCATATTGTATTATCTCTAAATGCGGGGCCTTAAAATTCCTCAACGTTTACAAGAAAGTTGTAGTATTTCAAAAGCCGTTTCTATAACAATGTTATAAGTTTGAAAATGAAAAAGTATGGTCAACATGGGCTCCAAAAAGCGACACGAAACATTCTATTTTTAACGCTGTAGCTATGTATGTAAACAAATCTTGGAAGTTCAATTCAATCAACTAATTGTCGTATCCATTTGAAACTTGTACACGAGTACAAAATGTAGGTAATATTGATGACAATGCTATAATTTTATCCCCTCAAGCTGATCTGATGATGGAACCAGGAGGCAGATAGTGGAACTCTTCAATAGCTTCTAGTCAACTCCTCAAGTTTCGGCTCATTTAGTTTGTTTTACCGATTCCATTATCAACATTACAAAAGCATGTTTTATTCGTTTTTTTTAACTACATGTTATTAAGTTTGAAAAACCTCGATCTTTTATTGATATGAGGCTTTTGAATGGCACCTTGTCCATCTTCGCAGAGTTCGACCGCCAAACGTAATTTAATAATGGATGGTTACCAAAAATTTCTGAAGCGAAACTCCCACAACCGATGACCTAGCGATAAGCGCGAACGCAGCTAAGCTTTAATAACTTAATCAGCCGGACAATGGCTCATAAAAATATTTTTGGTAGAAAACATTAGCTTTCCGCCAAGCGAGATATAATCAGTTGTTTACTGGGCGTATGCACATTGGTGTGTATAGAATGTAGAGATTTGGAAAAGCTTTTTAAAATAGCAAATATTACCTACATAGATATCGCCGCAATAAATTATTAGGGTTGGTTGATAGAAGGGCTGGTTGATCTTCCGAGTGCTGGCTTGGCTGGAAGTGGTTCCGCAGAATATTCTTGTTAACAGCATTGATATATGCTGGCATGAAGATAAGCCAGTTCCCCATTGCTTTGAGGATTCTTGGTGAGTCTCGGTATCAACGTCATTATATGTATGACGCCAAGGGTTTAGCAATTCTAGATTTAAAAAAAAACTCCTGGAAAACGAACCTTTTTATATCCTGTAGAATCTTAGGAGTCCGCTATGTCAATTTCTTGCGTCATATATCTAATGGTTCTAGCACAAGACTGACCTCAGATTTTATTGAGTTAAATCTGTTATTGGATTTTGTTGATTTTCCCATGAGCTTCTGCTATTGTTGCACGTGTGAATTTGACTTGATTTGACTTACTGGAATAAGAATGAGAGGCCTTGGCTTATTTACTGATACATATCTATCAGTGTTAATGGCAATATGTTATGAGAATAACTTTTTTCAAAATATTTTTTTTTTGTCCGACTGCCCAAGTATTGTAGGAGTTACAGTGTAGAAGTTACAGTTATTAGGGACAAAATGAATAAAATTTTACCCTGTATGTGAACCTGAAATGAAATGAAAATATTTTTATTCGACTACTTATATTCTTTTCGAAGATCTTTTTTGTCTACCTAATACGAGGTTCCTACCAGGTAATACTCGTATAACAGCCAGCCGTTTCGGGAGTGATTGCGGAATGAGAACAAATGACGACGGGCCCAAAGGAACTCCCTTCAAAAATTTTTCTTAAATAAGGTCTTATATGCTATTACATGTTAATTTGCGGTCAAGTAAGATATGTCGTTTTATTTATATAAGAAAATATAGAAATCAAGATGAAAGTAAATTGCAATATTAGCCTCATTATTATTACCAATTTCCGAAACACCTATGACGAGAGCAGGCCAGTCCATAGACCACCCGATCACGAGTATAACGCGAGAGTCAGCCATCACTCCCCTCAACCATTTTTGAGGGAAGGGATCTTGCTCGTCCATTTAACCTAAAATCCTCCACTTGTAAAGCTTGAATACACATAAATGCCTATTACCATCGACAATCGGTAGCACTACCATGCTGTTAACATACCAGCGTTATTGTCGTCGCGTCGCCATTACGTTGTTACGTACGAATAAAACTGTTACGCAAATAAGTAATAACTTGTTACGTAACGGAACAAACTGAATTTTGTCACGCCTTTGTCACACTGTCACGTGTCATGAAAGTCTATTGTCTTATGAGCGATTTGAATAGCTCGTTACGCGCAGTGAAAATATCAGATATGGATGCATTTGGTTATTATCAGTTATCACATCTTATTTTCAGAGATGTTTGCAAGCTGTGTGTGTTGATTTAACTTATATATAACTGTTTTTTTTCTTTTCACAGGTAAGTTCCTCTTCTATCCCTACTCGTTATCAGCAAAGAGTGAATGGACTGTTTTGGTAACGTATACCTACGCAACATTAAGTAATTACATTTGATTCGTCAATTTAGGTTATCTAGTAATCTATGAAAAATATCAATATAACGTATAATAGGTCGTATAGTAGAATTTTCCTACTTACACAAACATAATATCTTAATTATGTTTTATTGCGGTAATTATACCAATATAAAATATAAATAATTTATTTTAAACAACAAACAATATATTTCATTTATATGACTTTATATGACTTTGGCCTTATCCAATACTAGTTATTGATATAGAATAAAAACAGCAGCAATAAAACTACTATCATTTACGTAAATACAATCTTTAGTATGACTCACTTCACTAAGCCTTCTGTTTTGTTCTAAACGACCTTTGATCGGCTTCGGGTGATATTTTCAGACCTTTTGTGGGTCACAGTTGATTTTACTCTAAAGGGATAACCGCAGGCTTTGGTGATAAATTAGTTATTTGCATGTAATTTGCCATATTGTGGCAAATTGCACGCTGCTAAGCCACTGTTAAAGTTCAGTTCAGTTTGTATGTCTTGTGCAGGCTCTATAAATATTTAAATAGGACATTTCGGAATAAATCATATAATATAACCTAATCCCTATACTTGGATTCTCTGTAGAATGGGAAAGAGACAGTTACATACCTATAAATACATACATAAATGTGTATTTGATGCCCAAACACGGAGCAAATAAATCTGCTCATCACGCAAATATTTGCTCTGAGTGGGGAACGACCTCCTGACTTTCGGCGTAAAAGTCAGGAGCAATACAAAGTCATCGAATCAGATAATCAAATAATCATAAGTGTGTGTTAGCTTTAAATCTAAAAAATCTGTATTTTCTAGAAACCTTCACAAGATTTCATGCGAGTCCTAATAACCTCTTACATACATACTTCCAGTAAAGTATCTTATACATTAATTCGCAAATAAAATTCCTGTGCATTACATATCGTCTAAATACCTTAGACTTATCAATATGTATGTATGTGTGATTAGCAATTCGTATACATGCGACTTACCGCATAGCTAAGGTAGGCCATATGAAATAGTTGCTGGTGGTAGTAGGGTTTAGATATTAAAAGTTGAATCAATCAAAAGACTTAGAAATCAATAGCATAGTTATAAACAAAGAAAAGCACAAAGTTATGATATCTATTTATAACTAACATGTATGACAAATAAGTCATATTTTTCCGGATTTAACTAGGTACTTTGATTTATCGAGTAAGGCTCTCTCAGGTTATCTCTCAACTACATTGGTAGATAGATACCTACGCTTCTATAATCTTACAATAGGGATAGATGTCTGTCCATCGTCAAGGCTTTGACGAACGTTATAGAAAAAAGCATTAAAGCTGAGAATAATAACTATTTTTTATAAAATTATTTAAAAACGATGGTCCTTAGTTCCGTCTGGTTCCGTCCGCCAGATTTTGATCCAATTTTCGGCATGGTCGGTGGACGGTGTTATGCGAAAGGGCGCCATTGCCACCGGGCTCCGATATCGATAGTGCCACAGCAGCCTTGAGCGGATCCCTTCTAATGGGAGCTCTGTGGAAAGTAAGCACGTTTTTTATACAATATACATGTTATTATGTATTGCCACTTTAGTCACCTTTTCTCGGAGGCGATCACCATTTATTAGCATTATATTTATCTGTAATCACTAATCTCACATTATAGTCAAAGATGCACAAAGTTTAAAATTGTTTCTTACTTTTGCAAAAAAACTGATCAAAACACGACCAAAATAATGATGTAATGTAGGACAAAATGAAATGTTTTTGAAGAACTATAATATTTTACATGAGCTGGAAAGTATTTTAATTTGTTTTTTGGGTTTATGGAGGCGGCTTGGGAGAGAAAAGATGAGTAAATTGAGAGAAGGCCTTTTCCCAGTAGTAGCTAGTAATATGGTAGCAGCTGTTTTTCATAATCAGGTAGACCGTCGGATAAACTTGAGCTTAGTCAGTGTAGACTAAATATATTCATATTTGGATATTTTTAACCAATTTTTTTTTCTAGCAGACTGAACAAATATAAGTGAGGTCATTTGATATTTTCTATTACACTTCAAATGAACCGTGTAACTGCGGGCATAATACATAATTCGGTATGCATTAGCGGCTAAATGGTCTTTGTCACGCGGAGACCATTGCATGTTTGTCTGCGTCGCGCCGGCGGCGCCGCCACCTGGTCAGAACCTAGTGTGGCTGCAGGGTTGTACTTTAGTAGTAGGTTGGTACCTATATTTTTGATGCAATCCTTAGGGAAACCTCCTCCTGTTATTATTATATTGAGTTGTCAAGTGTATCACTTGTTGAAATGTTGGAATGTTGAAAAATGTAGAAAAGAAGCGATTTAAAAGAATGTGTAAACAACTTCATGATCTAATAAATTAATTGAATAATAAATAATATAAAGTCATGTCAGAAATCTTAGCTATCATGTAAAGTAAATAAACTACCTCGTTTAGATGGAAAGGAAAATTCTTGAAATATTTCCGGTGAAACGTCTCGGAATTTACTAGCGCTCGAGGTTTTTAATTTATTTTTAATAAATTTATCAATGCTTGCAATGTTCGCTAAAATACCACCTTATGGTGTAATGCTCGCAAACAAAAGGAAGTATGTGTATCTTCTGTAGTTTAATAAAAATAAATTGAAAACCTCGAGCGCTAGTGAGCTCCGATTAAGATTTAAATACTAAGTTAATTTTCTTGTCATCCCACCTCCCATAACTAAGTTTCAAGTTTAGACTATTGTGATTTTTTAACGTCATCAAATTCGCAATGAGGAAATCCGTAAAAGAAGTAGAGTGTCCCACGTAACTGATAGAATAAGGCATAAGTTGAAGTGTCAATGAACAGGTCGTGTAGCTCGCAAAATTGAGAACGTGGACTAGAAGACATATCGTTGGACGATCCTCACCAGGTGGACTATCTAGTCGGACTTGTAGGAAGCCGGTGGTTGCAAGTGGCTCATAACCTGCTATGGGGAAGTGTAAGGGGTAGGTCTATGTTCAGCCGTGGACCTCTTCCGCCTGATTAAAGACCATACAGTTATTACTGATTTGCTTTCATAGCTCTATAATGCGTAATATCACACAAGACACAACCATATCATTTCTTACCATAGACCACTTTCTTGGAAAAATTATGATATTTACCCCTTTGTGTACTCAATTCCAGTATCAATAACTATACTTTCTGTCAGCCCTGCGTGAAGCAGACCGCGACATCGGCTGGTCACGCGAGCATTCCGCAGTAATGAGTGTTGCGCAAGCGAATAAGGCTAGTTCCGATCTCGATATGAGAGCAGGGGAACTCCTGAAGACCCGGAAACTAAGATCTTTTAAGAATTATGCAAAATTTCACTAGCTGAAAAGACATTAACACATGAGCGCATAAGGCTAGTTCCGATATGAGAGTCAGATGGTGCAGAGAAACTCCTAAAAACCCGGAAACTAAGATCTTTAAAGATTGATGCAAACTTTTCACTAGGTGAAAAGACATTAAGACGTGATGCCAAGAACACTCTACTGCTAGCAGTACCGATCAGTACACCAATACACTTCATATGTACTAGTATATCCCGATCAGTCGGTACATCTCTAGTATTTAAGCATTGCAAAATAAATAACTATAAATAAACTTACGCGTCATTATTTTTAAGGTTGAACCATAATTCATTAGGAAGAAATCTAGAATGAATAAAATAGAAGTATGAATTTGGTCAAGTGTAGTAAGTGACTAAAGAGGGTCATCTAATGCAACATATAAACGTCAAAGATCGGAGATAAATGCTCACGTTACTGTTGGCATCTCTAATGACTAGGGAGGGGAACATGAGGATGCGATGAAAATGAGATAAGCAGGAAAAATTATGTTTCTGTTCTTGTGAAACCCGGAAGCTATGGTAATGAGACGTTAAAAGAAGCTAAGATAAAATATTTCCACTTGATGCTTCAAGACTTCAAGTAGCTACTTATATAACGTAAGCCGGACGCGATTTTTAAACAAGATTTATCTTTGGCTGAACCAAATAAACAACAGGGAAGAAATTTATTTTGCAACTTGAATAAATGTGTGTTTTTTTTTAAATATAAGGGTAAAAAACGTCCTAGCAGTTTTATAGAAACCGGGTTTGGGTGCCCCAATAATTTATTTGGTTTATACCTACTTTGTAAACTAACTATATTTCCTTATTGATTGCATTCTTCATAATTCTAAACGTTAAGTAAATTTGAAAAGAAAAAGGTGATACTTGCCGTGATCACACAAACCTCACGACTAAGATCGTGTCTACCTATCCGATAGCCGATTAAAAATGTTGAAGCTTGCACATGACATCTTTATCCATGAAACATTGTGGCCACTTCTAAAGAGCAATGAATCTAAGGGAATTCTTTAAATATATTCATTATTATACATACTTGGCCAATTCCTACACGCATACACATCCGGGATATTTATACGCATTGGTAGCGAACCAAAAGGAAACCATAGCTCAAGTCCGGTGAGAACACGGACCGGATAGTGTGGATACGCTCTAACTGGTGCTAAATACACAAACTTTTCACAAACTTTCATTGACACTTATGATGCCAAATATTTAGAAGCCGTACTAAAAACATCATAACTAAGGTACACTTAATTTCTAAAAAGAACTAAACTAGAGAATATGATAGCGATTATTATATTATGTCTATTGACAGCATAATAAATAATAATTGCAATAACAATAAAACAATAGTAAAGCTGCTTTGTACTGAGTCATGATCCGGAAATTGTAGCATACATACCAACTTTCATGCCCAAATTATCTTCATACCAGCAATTTACATCTCAGAGTTCTTTCTGTACTTTCGATCAATTTTTAAGTGTAGCGGTGTGTACGGTGTATTATGTAACTCTAAAAAAAGGTGCTTTTGTACTGCACTGTATCATTGTAAAGTATCTGTCTCTTCTAGACTCTTATCGCCAAGTGCCATAGAAACATCAATTTCAAATTGTGATGTCAAAAGTATCATAATATTCAAAGCAAAATTTGACCGTCGAAGATGACTTTGAATCAACATTCAAAAGTCGCCGTTGGATTTTTAATTTCAAATTCTGATGACAAAAGTATCGTACGCTTATACCCAACATTAAAATTCAATCGTCGTCAATTTCAAATTCTAATTCAGTAAACGTAGAATAAATACAAAAATCATTAGCAACCCAGTCGACCCCAAAGCAGACACATGATATCCTGAGATTCTGTAAAGAGTCTAAACTTGAAAATAACTTTCCAATCTGCCAGCACCTTTACTTTTTGTCTTAGATGATACAATGGCCACTAAATCTTCCAAACAAAATAACAGTGCTGTATCTAGAGCAAACGTTTACTTTTCTCGCACCTAAGTAATTAATAGTGTGGGGCAATGTGTGATGATGTGGATACGTAGAGGCGATTCTTTTTGTATCCCAAGAGATAGCTCTTTTATGCAAGTTAAGGAGTTTGTAACCCACCTAAAAGTAGATATTATTAGCTACAAAGGTGCTAAAAAGATTAAAAACAGTCATAATTTATTTGAATTGGGAACAGACAAAAAAAGTCTTTTTACAACTTTTATTATTGTGCCAAACGGTTGAATCACGGGTAATAAACGCACTACAACAATTTCTGAACTGGGACCGCTGAGGACTCAGCCTAAACTAATATCCTTATATCTATCCTACTATCTAACCTATCAAAGATAATAAAGACTTTTTTACTCTGCTCTAGTATACTTTTTATGGAAAGAAAGGAGTTGAGCTCATAAAATCGTTTAGGCATGTTATAAACTCCTTGGTTAGAATATGAAAAATATTGGCAGATTCACACACCTATTAAAGTGATAAACAGTAGCTATAGATGACCGGCCACGCGGGTGGCTACTTTCACTACTGCGTGCAGTTGTGTACTCTTGACCCCTCTGCCCTAAACCAGTTTGCTCATCTCAAGCTATGACACTTCATATTGACTTTGACACTGGGGTTATTTTAACTAAGTTCATTAATACGTTATTTGATTCGGTATCGAAAGTTGTATAAAACGTCTACTGCCTGTCCTGTCAGACATGCCCTTGCAGCCTTTTTTTCTTAATTCGTTCTATAAATGTTCTTAGCTCTCTCTTTCTCTTTATCATCTAAATTTATGATGGTTTCCATAAAGACATACTATGATATTAGATATCCTAACTTATTTTCTTGCATAGTCTCTATTATTTACGGTAGGGTTTTTAGCTTCAACGGACTGTCAGCAATTTTTATTTTTTTTTGTTTTTTCTTAGCAATATTTTTCTTCGAAATGTTTTGAATCTGGTATACACTAATTATTATCATCGGTCATACTATCTCGTCATGTAAACATGGCTTAATAAAACTTTGTGAGTCACTACCATTATTAACTTTATCGACTCTTCCTAAGTATATTGTTTTTTCTGTAATATGATTGGCTTAAAAACTTTTGCCTAAAACATCTAAAACCTTGAAAACATCTATTATAGGTATGTAATTATGTCCATCTATCATAGAATTTTTTTTAACATCAATAAACTATTAATCTAATGACCATCTTAAAACATCTGTACCTACCACTCAATCACAAATTGATTGCTTTAATGAATCACACCGCAAAACAATTACTCTTCAGTCCATCCCAACTTCATTTTCAATTGCATTTCGCAATCGTGCAAAAATCATTATACTTATTTTTAAAACAATCGAATAGTTAATCGAATTCGTTGACTGCCCTCGACCTTTACATCGGATGCATCGATCAAAATCGAATCATTCGATCGATATGGTCAACGCATTATTGATTCATATCAATGATCTTTTTTTCTCTTGTATACTTTCACTAGCCTTGAGTTGTGTGAGTCAGGATGCTACTTATTTAGATGATATTGAATTTTAAGTGACCACTTAAGCTGGTTATAATCTGAAGGTCTACTTTTAGGAAAATAAACATAAAATGCTTTGGTCAAATTTCATTGGCGCCTTGAGGGCAGGAATATGTAGGTTGGTCGTTTTATCACCTCAGTGTAACTCAGACTCAAAACAATTTTAAGTAGGTGCTTTACACGTCCTTAAAACAGTAATTTTGGTTTTTATTTTCAGTTTTATTCGTTTTTTTTATTGTTAATGGTGTTAAAAAAGCTGGCGGTCCACCTGATTTTACTCATGATTTTTCAAGGTTGAAGTGTTATTACTCAGGCAAATGTCTATTCATATGTATTCTAAGATCTTTATCTTAAAGAAACTGCTTATCCAAATAAATCCAAAAATTGTCTCATTGTTATGCTAATGTCAAAATGACTTCCCAAGTGTGCAGCTACGTGCATTCGCAATGGACAATATTTTTATAGTCATTCGATTATCAGAAGAACATACTTTTACAGTAAAATAAGCAGAAATATTGAAAGATGCATTAGTTTTCTGTGGCCAGTGATTCAATCACACGGGTATAACATACGCACGAATGTTGCAAAACAATACAATGCGTTTTGCAACCGCTAAAATTTCGTGTGGTTAGCTTTCAATATGCCTTGATATGCTCGGCAGTTGACCAAGGAGTTTCTATTTGTTTATAGTTTGTTTTATGAATTTCTGAATGAAATGCTCGCTGAATAAAGACTCTTTATTCTGAGGCTCACTGGCTGGATGACGGAACTACATGGACACGGACGACACAGACGGACGTAAAAACTCTTTTCTTAATACGTTACCTACACCTACCTAGCATTCCTAGCGTTGAAAAGTTTCGAAAACTTGATGATGTTTTTTTTAAGTTTAGAGCTAAAAGTTTGTTTGCTATGTTTAAATAAATTTAAGGCTGCTTAAAGAGAAGCTATTTTGAAGAGAAGTCTTCGTTGATAATTATTTTTCAGGAAATGAGAACAGTTTAATTTAAGAGGAAGTCTTAGAGTCAACATACACATATAGTTCTGCTTTTGATATAGACATAGAGGCTATAGTCAAATCACGTAATATCCACCTATAAATAACCCACAATTATCAATGAAATAATAAGAACCTAACGATAATCCATCCAGTTTTTTTGGCTCTTGGCAGTAAGAATACGAATACGTACACTTGAAAAACATGACTAACAAATTATTTAAACGATACCTAATCGATTAGTAATAAGTATACTGCGGTACAGTGATGATCGATAAAACAACCTTCGTCACAAACACGTCAGGTACAGGTCAGGAGACCATTGTGAGAGCGGCGCGCGCGCAGCATTCTCATCGGTGCGCGGGCGCCGCTGGTTTTATTCAATTAACTCGCAAGGTTGCTATGAATATGGAAATAATTGTTGCCACCAAAGTTGAAGGGTTATGCTCTGGAATTTGAAAAGATAATTGTTAATGGAAAGTGCAATGACCTTAGTATTTAATGGAGTAAAGTTTTACAGAATGATTCATCAGTATACAATATTTAAAATACTTCCGATAGTTTATTTAATTTTTGGAACGTTCACATTACGTTTATAACTTCTAAAAACCATTTGAAAGACTTCTAAAAATCGAAATAATTATTTATCCGTTGTTTCTGAATTATCTCGCTTTTAATAGCTCGGGAAGATTCACACACAAGGGCATAGTCTGGATTGGTGGAGGTTATATAGTGAAAGAAACCGGCACTAACAGCTAAACGTAACGTTACAAATATCTTTATCTAAAACATGTTTTAATTTCATGAAATAAAGTAGCTTTTAGTTGGCTCATACTGACTCGGTGGCTAAGTGGTTAGCGATCCTGCCCTCTGATCCGAGAGTCGTGGGTTCAATCCCCACACAGGGCAAACTTTTCTGTGATGAGCAGAATTGTTTGCTCTGAGTCTGGGTGTATTATATCTATGTATGTATGTATTTAAAAGTATATGTGTATGTATATCAGTCTCTGGTTCCCTAGATACAGGGAATCCTAGTTTGGGGCCAGATGACCGTGTGTGATTTGTCCCAGATATTATTATTATTATTATATCAAAACCGTGAAGAAGTACCCCATTAACTGCCTATAACATTAGCAAATTGTTCATAAATAACCAGTCTCGAACTATTGTGAAAAGGTCCCACAATTCCCTAACACAGGGTGTTTTATAAACCTATCAACGTCAGCCTGTGTCACGCACGCGTTTATCGACTCCGCATCGATGTAGAAATCGATTTAATATCGATTTCCCATCGAGTAACGAGTTATGTAATCGACACCCGAGGTGGTTATCATACTATTACAATGTATTTATTAGATCTATTTATGCATCGTTCTAGTTTTCTGATGGGCAGTAGATAGTTTATACAACTGACTTGTTATAATGCAGTTTGATGATTGTGATCTGAAATATTGGTTTTGCTATGCCAATTTTTAGATTTGGTACAAAAAAATGCTTAGCTTGATCTCCAATGACTGTTTCGAAGCAGAGGTTATTACAGGCTTTTTCTACGCAAAAAAATAACGTGTCACTTTTTTATTTATCATCAGTTTATATTTGTCCACTGCTGGATAACACGTCTCCAAAAGCATGCCTCCTTCTGCGAAGCGCACCCAGCAGACGACGGACGTCGCCATCGCTCTATTTGGTGGCATCTTACCCTAAGTTTGCCTAAAGCAGCGAGCTCTCAACTCAACTCAACTCAAAATATGTTTATTCGAAGTAGGTAGCATTGTACACTTTTCGCAGGTCGCAATACGAAAGTCCTACCACTCGGAACTCGTATACCCAACGTTTGGGAAGTGTTCGCGGAGAGAGAAGAAACGTCGGGCCCTAAAGAAACTCCCTCCAACACATTTTTTAAATAAAATTCTTACATGCTATTACATTACAGTTCGGGTAAACAACAAAGTTATAGTTAGTTTAGTTTCAAACTATTACAAAAGAATGTGAAAGGATCGACAAAAACATACGATCGATAAAATATGCAAACAGGTAATTATTGGGACCAAACACCAATGATAAGAGCAGGCCAGCCCTAGCAGTTATCGGTCCTTAGAAAAAGTGAGCAACCCATTTTATTGTCGGAATCTTAGAAATAGCAAATATATTCTAACTATTGCTTATCCGGGATTTGACTGCATCAAAAATAAATAATGAGATATTGATCACTGAAGAGCTCTTTTATTGTAGAAAAACTTACTCATTTGGACTGTAATTTCAAATGTAAAAATTTTAATTTCAAAAAAATACATATTACGAACAATTGTCAAACGTCATCTTTCACAATTTTAAACGTTTTTATATCAAATTTCGTTTTTGAAATTGAACAAAAAGTATCTCACATGACCAGCAGTCAAATACTACATCACATACTTGGCGGAGCGACGATATAAAACTTCTTTGTACTAGATATTATACCTTTGAATAGATATACGAACTCTTTTACCGCAGTAGAACTTGACATTGGTCTTACTAAACAAACACAAGAGCTCTCCAAGAAAGTCCAACCAGTTTCATGTTTTCGAGCTCTATGATGTGATGACGGTAACGATGAAAAGGTTTAGTCCACTCCGTTCCACGATGCCTGCCTGCAATCTTCTTTATCTTGTAGTGTGGCACAAAAAACCGCCTGTCCCGAAGGTATAGACGGCGACTGCAAATATATTTTATCATAGTTACTTGGATAATTTTCTTCGTCTAGTTTCTATCTTTTTAGTTAGCTTTTTACGCAGTCGGGTTTTTTGTTTTTTTATCAAGTTTTATTTTAGTCGCGACCACGTTTGAACAATCATTGGGGTAAGGAGATGCTTCTTACCTCGGAATATTTGTGTTAAGGAAAAAAAAGATTTCGCAAAGTCGTAGAACAAAAAAAATCCACCTTGCTATATTTTTTGCAAGGTATTCTGTAGGTTTACGTACTACAACTGAAAAACATAACCCTCCTTCTCGGGCAGTCGGGTAAAACAGTAGCCTTAGTTCCCAGTAGAACACTTACAACTAATGTATGAGATGATATAACAAGTCTTTAGAAAGCAGGATGCGGTGTTGGTTTCACCGACGACGACCGCCCGCGCCGCCGCTCACACTTGACCGCTCGAGTTACTTGACCTCCGAGCTCCGTCACACTTGTATGCTCGTTCTTGTCATTCGACTTGACATTGAGCTATTTTCTGCTCAAGGTTGGAGAAAGAGGTTTTGTTTGTAAAGCGAGGGATAGCTACTTGTCAGGCTAAAGTCTAGTTCAATTGGATACACCAAGTACTCTGTGTACCTTGACAATGTTTGTTCTGCAAGTATTGCGTCGTGATTCTCTTTGTTCTCATTTTTAACGATGAAACCCGAAGTTCTAGTAAACAAGAAAAATATTACGTAAACAAGTACCGCATTTCTCGGAAACACTCCGCCCGCCCAACTTAACGTTATTGATTTTGACTTAGGTACGCTCCAGTCGCAGTCCTGTTAGATTTTCATGCCTAGATATTACATTTATTATTTTTTACATAATGCGCCGTAGATTTTGTTAAATAACTGGTCTTTAGTGCAAAAAATAAGTATGATTCGTATTTTTTTTATTGATTGACAACTGAAATTACTATTTTTTGTTATTCTTTGGTAAAATGTTTTACTTTACCTATGAGAAAACATCAACATTAGGAATTTTGTACTTTGATTTAATTTTATGTTTGTCACTGTAGTATTTCCGTACGATAGGTACTTATCAAACTTTTTTCCCGAAATTTCCCAAAAATAACGATTTCATTGCCTAAAAGTACATATGCAATGACATGTACAATACAGTATTTGACATAATTGTATAAGTATGATCCTTGAAGGATATTGTTACGTTCTACGTAATGACATTTAGGTTAATTATTCTCGCCGCTGTAACCGCGACTTTATTACATTTCTGTAATTTTTATTAGAACCTTGACAATTCCAAACAACAAGATTAACCTGCGCCGTCAAATTTTTTGCACAACCTGCACATATACATATGTAAAACTTAATTATAACAACGCAAGTCATATACAGTAGTCATACAGGATATTATGTCTAGTCTAGACTCATAAAATACATGTCTAATACTAGTTCAGATAATTAAAAATGAGTTTAATTAATAAGAGACATATCTATGTATATTTGATGACTTACATTATACCCCGCGGTCACGTGTATGGAAATTAGAAAAAGAGAGATCACTTACCATTACGAGTAATTAAGTATCACTTCATACAGGTCGACCGAAATATGTGCCTACTGTATGTTTTTCGTTCCAATATATAAGCAAATGGAATAATCGATATGACATCTGCATGGTAGTGCCACTGATATTTATAACCTCGTAGGGCCCAACCTAAATTTAGGCAGGTGGTCATTGCAGCCCAACGACCTAAAAACAGGTCCAAGTGGTTGCGGCCTTGACTTTCATTATGCAAAAAAATTATCTAAATGCTTCAACTGAAATGTGGTATTTCTATACAATGTGAATCTATGGTTCATTCGGAAACGGCACCAATATTCAAATCTTAATTCTTAACACGAGTTCTAAAATTAGGTTCTAATTTTAGATATAGTTGGGGTTTTATACAACGATTTGAAAAACTTGATTGGGTCTGAACTACTACTAAACCTATGTCTTAAAAAAATACGAGGATATAACACAATATTTACTACAACTGCCAGAATGTTAATTACAATTATGATAAAAAAAAATTACCAAGAAGAAAGCTAAGAAAGTAAATACTTAATCTTTAAGTCGTTCGAGCCACGCTCGCAGACTTCCCCGATAATTTAAGTCGATATATCCGATTATTGGCCGGCAATCGGATCAAGTAGATAGCAGAGTAAAGTGAGTAATAGTGGATATTACTCGTGTTACTCTGAGTTACTGCTTATTACTCGCTATTATGCTTGTTTAGGGTTATTACTGGAGATAAATCATAGCATTTGAACTGGGTAAAGAATACAGGCTGTAAAAAACACAACAGAAACTTGAACGGTAAGTTTCCTCCATGAAACCAAAAAAATTTTTGAACTCTTAATACAAAAGTTGGGTGGCCGATCAATTTGTATGAAATGTCCAATTTTTTACGAATTTACATAATTTACATAGGAAATGTTGTTCAGTCTCATGAGTAGAACACTTGTTCAGTTGTTAGCATCTACTACTATTTGCCACTTCAGCGAAATAAAAATCATTTTCTTCGTATGTACTTAGTTGAAAGTACCATTGTGAGTTTCATCGTCATCCCACCCCATGTTTACTTAGACATGTCCAAATGTTTGTGAAACTTGTTAGTTCCACTATGTTCCACTCATAAGTAGATGTGTATACACTATACAGGGTCTTACAAAATATGTGTAGGCGCCGTTAACAAGGACTTTTCTTCATAATATTGAAAAACTGTCAATAAGAGATCCATAATATATAAAACTAATTCAGTGGCTCAGTGACTGACTCGGTGGCTCAGTGGTTAGCGCTCCTGACTACTGATCCGAGACTCATGGGTTTGATCCCCACCCAGGGCAAACATTTCTGTGATGAGCAGATGTGCTCTGTGTCGGGGTGTATTATATCTATATATTTATGTATTTCGATGTATATTTGTATGTGTATATCAGTCTCTGGTTCCCATAGTACAGGAAATCCTAGTTTCGGGCCTGCCAGATGATCGTGTGTGATTTGTCCCGGATATTATATTATAATTTACATGAGGTATAAGTTACACCTTATTAGTAATACAGGTTCTCCCTGCCTCTCTCTAAAATGCCTTTACTCCCTGCCAAAATTCGGCTCTCATAAAGATTTGTCCAGCTAAACGGTAATTTGTATTATAAACGCCCAATTTTTGCCCAATAGTTGCTTAGTTGGTCAGTTTCTTTGTTATACGAGTATTTTTCTGCACCCTGTATAAGATATATGTTTCTAAATTTCCGACATCTCATCCAACCGAGGAGAGAAAGGTTTACAAGTACGACTAACGACATATAAACAGCACTAATCAAATGTCAATTTATCTCTCCTACGACTTTCGACACAGCTATTGAGAATTGCACTTAACTTGCACTCTATTTCATTGTATTTCGTATTGTTTCTAATGCGAATACCTCCTGTGTGTTATTTATTGAATGAGTGATGGTCTTTTGTGCGAGACTTTAACTGTAAGCATACTGTAAGCATAGAATAAGCATATACGTCATGTCTCTGTCATCTGTGTCGTAGCCAGATTATAGAATTCGCCGTTTTACTAATGCTCTAGCCGCTTTGTAAACTGGTATGTAAAAAACTATGAAGAAAACTGAAGGGGACGGAGTTTATTTTTACAGTTAGCCTAGCCAGACGGCTAGGCAGACGTCAGTACCTACGATATTAGTTTTGATTCCTAGTTTTTACAAGTATGTAGTTACAAAACGACTAGCTAATTTGTAAAATGTCTAAGTCTACGATTTGGTTAAATAAGACATTCACAATATTTAAGCCGCTCTGATTTCATGCAGCACGATATGAATCGTAACTAGTTTATCCGGGATAATATTTAACAGTTCATAGAAATGTTATGAATATGTATTCCCGTCTGCGAAACCACAGAAACAATACTAAATTGTGTTACAGCGAAGCCTAGGGCGGCAGAATTATAATAATTTCTTATAAAAGACACGTAAGTATAAATCTCAAATCGTATGATTTAATTTTCTAGGTTAATTATAAAAAGTATTTCATAACGTCGATATCAAGTCCTATGATACAAAATGTTATTACATGAAACCGTTACCCGATATATAAGGTTGTTTATTGACCAATAGCTACTTGTAGTGAACCTAGCTACCTTACATGGCACAAGTTAACTTACTTTGTAAGTGAACCGTGATGTGAGTCAATAACATGTCGAAAAGTTATATCGATGCAGTTGAAAGTTACTAAATTAATCATCTATAATTAAATATTCTTCATTGCACAAATTATAAGTAAAGAGAATACGAGTGTACAGTAAAAACTACATTTGTATAATAAAGCGGCCTTATTGCTTAATGCAATTTCTTCCAGGCAACTTAGAGGTGGGCATATTTACTAAAAATAAAATATAGTCTAAAAAAACAGCTGAAACTGTAAACTGAGGCTGAGGAGGAGTAGACTCATTAAACTCATCAACTTTCCCTAAGGAAACTGTAAACAATAAGGAAAAACACAATTTACTAAAATATGATGTGCTTACTGGAATTTGTATTTAATTTTCAATTTAAACTCTCCCAATTAGAGTCACACTGTAAATATTACTCAGTGGTTCAGTGGTTAGTGATCCTGATTACTGATCGGAGAGTCGTGGGTTCGATCCCCACCCAGGGCAAACATTTCTGTGATGAGCAGATTTGGTTACTCTGTGTCTGGGTATATTATACCTATATATTATGTATGTATTTAAACGTATACATATGTGGTTCTCATAGTATCTACAGCGGATCATAGTTTGGGGCCAGATGTGTGATGTGTGATTTGTCCTGGATATTTATATTTATATTATCTATTAAAATTCGAACTACAAAACACACCCATATCTGTCCATATATAATTATAATATGACGTAGCTAAAGACCACCCAACGAGCCCGGGTCCACAAATCTCCGTTTATCCGTTTACGTAATCCACGGCCACGACTTGCTAACCTACGAAAATAAAGCAATGTCGCGCGGCATTCCCGCGGGCTGTGGGTCGACGGCCGGCCACTGACGAAAGCTTCGCTCACTTAGCTCTGATCATACGATAATGTCGCTCGCTGTTGAGAAATGATCGATTATCTTAATCGATTTTTGTTAAATCAGCCGTGGGGAATGTAGATGGTCCAATTGAAATAATGCAATTGTTAGCTACTCGTAAGCTGTTGGTTATTAAAAGAGACAGTTCTATTTCACTGCTTACTTAATACTTTAAAAATTACCTCTATTATATGCACAGTCATCATCTATAGCTAGTTCTATCTATTTTTTATAGATTTTATTTAGGAATATTTAAGGCATGAGTGAACAAGCACTATTTGAGCTTGCGTGATATAATTACATCCTTGGCAGTATCGTCACTTACCACCACTTGAAGTTTTGTGTAAGGCTCTTAACTTTTTAATTAAAAAATGGTTTGTCTCGTTCGATCCTAATACTGATCACGGAAATATTCGAGATTCTTTTTTTCCTGTTATATACTTTATAAATTAAAAAAAAACTTAAAGAACTAATAACTTAACTCTGATGCTGCAAACAAACTTTTTTTTTCCTGTTATTGACATTTTCCAGATTAAAAATATAACGAAACTGATAGTGAAACCAGGCCTCAAACCTATGGTTTGTCCATTATACATTATATAGTTTGAACTGCGATGAGCACAGAGCCTGACTGGTAAGCACACGTTGTTATGATGATTTATTTCTCCAAAGAAAGATTGGATCGACAGTTGTGTTGCAAAGGGCTAATGTTGTTCGTTGTTGAGAAATTCTCTCTCGGACATTAGAGTTGGAAATGTCAAATGGGTGTTGTTTTGTGAAATGATATAAGCGCATTGGGTAGGTGCTTACATCCACCTTGATAAAATAGGACCAATTGTTATGGTAAACTTTAAGAAATACATAATTATTGACAATACAAAACATTTCAACTGGGAGCTTTTGACACCGCTTTATGCATTTATTGACCACCACTTTTCCAAAAACCTCTCTCTCTTGTAAATAAACAGAACAATTGTTAAAAAATTCATTCATTTATGTGTAATCAGGGCATTTTTTTTTTCAAAATATATTAATTATTTTATATTTACAGTGAAAAACTTAATCTATGTACGTATGGTGGTACTATTAAATATTCCGTGCTTTGTGCAATAAACGAAAAAGTTAGCCTAGTAGAATATTTTCTTCTCTCTCCGTAAACACTTTCTGAAACTTTAGGTAGGACTCCAATTAGGAGTCGAGTCGTATTAGGTAGAATAAAAAAAATACCCTTCAAAAATTGGATTGTTCAATTTACACAAAAATAAAAACTTGTGCAATGTTAAGAAAATGAAGTTTCGTAAGAATTGGACTGTTCATTTTCTAGTTTTAATTATAAAAGTCTGTTTGAGAGATGTCTTTCGTTTGGAACCCTTAGAGTAACTAGTCTTGTTTTGCACTGGGTTTCCGAAATTGTTACTCAAAAGTACGTTAGAGCTTACATCTCTCTATCCAGATACCTTATTGTACCATACTTAGTCGCAAGAAGGTGCAACACTCCATTCACAGCGACTACTTAATATTTAAAATACGTCGCACTTTCGCCACATTGCACAACGCTGCTCTGTTTAGAGTTTAGTCGCGACATAGTCCCTTGAATAAATGGTGTAATACCAAGGTAGTCAAAGTTGTAATGTGGAATGGAATGTCGTCTAGATATTTCTTCTTCCATCGAATCGATGGAGACACTGATTTTTTTACTTACATTTTGTTGGATCAGTTACTTCAAGCAGGTCCTCGCGCGTGCAGGTATTTTTTTAAAAGTTTTATTGTGTAAGATGGCAAAAAGACTGACGGAACAACTGATGGAAAGTGGCATCTGCCGCCTAGGAACCTCTATAGCCCCAGAAGGATTATCCGTTATTAGTGCCTTGTTGATACTTAATAATAATAATATCTGGGACAAATCACACACGGTCATCTGGTCCCAAACTAGGATTCCCTGTATCTTGGGAACCAGAGACTGATATACATACACATATACTTTTAATACATACATACATATATAAATAATACACCCAGACTTAGAGCAAACAATTCTGCTCATCACAGAAAAGTTTGCCCTGTGTGGGGATCAAACCCAAGACTCTCGGATCAGAGGTCAGGATCTCTAACCACTTAGCCACCGAGTCAGTCATTAGACTTGAGGGATAAGATGGAATGCCTCTTATTCCGGTAATAGCTGGTGCCCGCGACTTCGTACGCGTTTGTGTTTTTCCAATAGTTCATATGTTTTGCTAAATTATTCTTTAGAAATAAGAAAATAACAAAATTAAGTAAACAATAAAACGAATGAAAGAAAAAAAAAAGAAAATATAAAAGTAAAAATAAAAAAAAGAAAAGGAAAAAGAAAGAAAAATAAGAAGAAAAAGAGAAAGAAAATGAAAATACAATTGCATAGAATTTATATTCACAATCAACACTACTGGGGCATGGATCTCTTCTTATAGCTAGGGAAGGTTAGGTCATTCTCCACACACAGGGTCCAAGTTTGGATAGTGGTAAGATTACGGTGGCTATCTCGCGCCAGCCGCCGCCGCCGCCGGAACGCAGTGCGCTGCTTGGCGGCAGCTTTTGCAATATTGTATTCTTAGGTAACTTTTTACTTAACTGCTGAAGTGGAAGGTCATGTTTTTGGATGGATGTATCTATATATACAAGGTGATAAAATACTTTAATGTGGGCTTATGAAACTGAAGACCTTTTCCTCTACGGCTTTAAAGAAATCTCAAAATAACGAATTGGAAGAAATGAGTAAAAAAAGCAGTGACAGATCAAATTTCACAAAAAACAGTGACAGAACCAAAAAACATGAAATGAAAATACATAATGTCAATACATAATATTTAAAAAACTTTATAGTGGGCTAGTCGGCCTGATATGGAATCTCTACGGGTACCATCTACTTACCATTGGGCCATAATAAATATTTTTTTATTCTGAATTTCAGGTCGATTAAAAATGAACTAGTTTTTAAACATCAATAATTTCATCAATTTTATTGATATGATATAATATTTATTTATATAGTATTTTTATATATACACAGAAAAAAGAATAATTCGTATTTCTTATCGTTTAAAACTACAACATCTATCGATTGATATTTTGGTACTTTTCAAGATCCCTTTAAATTGGGCGAAAACTCCCTGTTTCAAGATATCTTAATACTAGCAATAGTTTCAATTTGACACATTCAATTTTCTTATTTATCTAACAATAATTATACATTAAATTTATTAATCAATTATATGTATATTAATGTATATAATTTCATTATTAGTAATATTTAATAACCGAAAAAAAAGAACATTTTTATTCTTGTCATTTAAAAAATATTTTTTTTTTATATAACTAATTTAATGACTAGATTAGATTGGTATATTATTTGTATTATTTATTTTAATATAACATTAACTAATTAATTATTCATTGTAATACGACATACATTATATAATTAAAAACATTATGACATTCATTTATTTTACTATGACATCCATTACATTAATGATTGATACATCATCGGCTGACGTCGATGACTTTTTATTTTGAGTTTAATACTATTTTGTTTCAAGAAATCTTGGCTCAACACGCTAGGCTCGTCGCTAGCGCTAGCTCTTCCCTATAGTGACTGCACATCTGGTTTCGATTCCTTCAACGCGTCTTTTATTTTTTCTATGTCTTTGACATCATCAAACTCAATCACACCTAAGTCCTCCATTCCTGGCTTAACCCCCACTACGATCGGTACAATGTTTGACTCCTTTCTGTTTGGAGGTGGCAGCGGCAACAGCACACTCACTTTCAAGAAGTATTCGACTGCAATCGCCTGCCAGTCTGTTCTCTTCGGAATGGAGTAGTATTCGGGGCGAACTTGAATAGAGCTGTCCAGGTCAATTTCAGGCCCAGTGGGGATTTCAGCTGTGTGCACCGCGAATTCATCGTATGACTTGCTGAAAATGTCGTGCACCAAACAAAATTCCGATCTCAAGGTAGTCATGCAGACTATCTTTGACTTGATACAGCTAATCGGTGTATCAGTTAAATTGGTGACACGGAATCTTAAGTTGAGAAATTCGCCGGGCGTAACAAAGGCCTTATCAACGTAAACCAATACCCTAATAGTGCCAGGTTCCTGAGAAGATTCGTTGGTAATTTTTTTCTCAATGGCGAATACTCGACCAGCAGAAGTGGGCAGAGAGCGCAGAATGGCCCCATAATTGCCGTAAACAAGAATTTCTTGTTCGACACTCTTTAAACATTTGAAATAGCAATCATGTTTTACTCTCAAACGCAAAATATACGTTATCTTTACATCACTTTTCATTTTAAATGTTGGTGGAATATCCTCCGGCAGAATGAACTGGAACTGATGACTGTAAGTTCCGGGGAGTTTATTTTTTGTCTTCGTTAGCAATTTTATCGTTTGAGAGACGTGTTTCTCTTCGAAGTCGATGTCTACGATATCAGAAAAGTTTTTGCACTTACTCTTGCCTGACAGCGTCAGCCGGAAGTACTGGAATTTGATGGCGACATATAGTTTATACTTCACAACTCCAGTTACCTTGCATCCTCCCCTGTACACTCCTTCAGCGGGTTTCTCCACATCGATAACGAATTTCGTTGAACACATTTTTTTTCTCAGCACTATATCTTTGACACTTTTTTAAGCAATAGATATAGGTAAATCCACCTGAACAACAATTAATTCAAATCAGCTGTTGTTTCAGCGGACGCGAAAAGTTTACTGATGTTGTCAGAAGTACCTGTTGATCCTAGATGCATCGCAATGGGCTCTACTGCGCAGGACCAGACCCGGCTGCCAGCCTGTCTGCATCCTAAAATATACTTGATTGTTGGAAAATCACGGAGTTAAAAGAATTTCGTTTATTGATTTTAGATTGTATAACATGTAACAATGTCGACTAAATACTGTATACGACACGACGCCATTCGTCATTTGCAAAGATAAGTAGGTACCAAATAAAGTACTGTTTCTGTTTGTTAATTTTCGCATGTCATTAAAAGATTTTATATACCTACCTACAATAATGTTATGCAAAGTCCAAATACTCATTAAAAATTATACGTTATACCTTAGTGATGTCCGAGCTGTCCGATGTCCGAAGACCGTCTTGAACAACCAAATTGTATTATAATTTACTTATTTTTAGCATGATAACTGAAATTTCGATTCAACTCAAAACAGCCGTTTAGTTTCTAAATACAAAATTAAACACTACTTTCTAGGGCAACTTAAGTAAAACATATAATTTAATATAAATTTTAGTCAGTATAGCTTTGTATATACAGTTTATAAGTGTGTATTGACATTTTTCAGAAAGATTTTTAAATATCATTTTATTGACATACATAATACCGCTCATTTGAGCGCAAATAAAATCAAAATTGAACACTTCGCATTAGCATTTTTCGCAATCGCAACAAAGAATCTTAATGTTAAATTACTCACTTAATGCCCTTGTAATTTTTTTGATATCACTAATATCTGTTTTACTAACATTCTCACTAACAGTGGCTTTAGTTTTTAAGTCTCTATTCAAAAGTTCCTCAACGTCATCAAATTCTATCACCCCCATATTTTCTCTACCAATCATATCTCCTACCTCTATTGGTATTTGAATTACAGGAGATACCATTTCGTATGGCTCGGGTAGCTTTATTGTGATTCTAAGCGCATACGTCACAGAAACTACATCTGAATACAGTATAGTATAAACATCAGGTGGAACGTGGATGTCAACGGAAGCTGCTGAAGTAGTTTTCGACGGAAAACTTTTAGTTTCCACTGTACAGTCGTCGTAAGTCTTAGGATAGACGTCCATAGTTACTACGGCATAAAAATTTTTCTTTTTAGTTTTCTTTGGCTGCAAAAGAGCCGTTCTTTTTACAAATTCAGTCTTGATAGCAGCTATGTGCAGATCAGTCAGATTAATTAACTTGAAGTGTATGCTGATGACTTCTCCTGGTATTGCAAAGTCTTTTGTCATGTCTGTCCTTAATATTATATCTTGTCTTTCGCGTACAATTGGTTTGTTTAAAGTTTTGTGATACAGTTTCCTTTTAGTAGGCGATAATGCTACTGGATTGATATAGCTATAAACTATGATTTCTGTTTCAGTAGCTTGCGTTGTGCTAAATAGATTAGCCTCTTTATGTTCTATCTTGAGCACATATTTTATATTGGCATATAATATAGGTGTCGTAGTTTTGTAAGAACTTGGTATTTTCTCTGGCAAATTAAAACTAAAATCGAGACTGTGTGTGCCAGCGCTTGTAAAAGCTTGCAAATCTAATGGTTTTGTTAGGAATATGATGGTTTCTTCTAAAAAGTCATGGTTTGTTTTATGACGGCCGCAAGTGAAAGCACATTTACTCGTACCCAGGAGGTAAAGGTTGATAAGTTTGTAGGTTGTGTTTTTTCTGACTGTACAAGTGATTACCCCAGTGACCTCCTCACCAGCTTTGTGAACGCCATCTTTCGGTTTGTTGACGTTAATTCCAAACGTCACATTCATAGTCTTATGAATGGTTGACAGTTGGTCCCCTTCTTGCTCTGATACTTTCTGCCGCTGATCCTCTTGTTAGGTCTTTGTATTTTTAATATTTCAGGCGGTTTTAACGATAAACTTCTCTCCTTTGTTTTTCCTGTTGAAATAAAAAAACTGTAATCATAAAATTTACAATGAAAAGTCATAATTTCCTTACCAGAAACAGAAAAGGAAAGTGGGTCTTTTCATTGATTTATTCCAGTTACCGTTGATAACTTCTATAGCCAAGATGGGTGAAGTGTATTTATTATTATTCATTTTACAGAAAATTGCTCAAACGCTGAGTGCAGGGGAAAGGGATGGTATTAAAATAGAAATTACTCACCTGTTGATATGTGACTTCGTCCAATATAGCACCTATAATTTTGTCCACGGTTTGACGCTGTGCAATGCACTTAAAAAATGCAATGCTGCTTTCAGGAATCTCCAGCTGTTTCCCGTCAGATATTATTATGCACTCGGAACGGCACGTTTGGGGAAATGTTTCAAGGTTAAGTTCGGACATGCGCAGTTGATCCGTTGTGTGCGCATGCGCGCAGAATCTGGGCCTTATGGACCGTTTTTTGTTTTGCTCAACGGGGAATATCTAGGATGGAATAAATATACATATATATATATCTATTCATTCAAGATTTAAAACCATATATCTCTGAGCATGATTACCCCAATGACTGTGAATCTTTTATTAATCTAGTTTAATCAAAACAATGATATCATAAAGTTATCTTTTACCCTCTACACAAAAAAGATGTGTTAAAAGTTATTATTTCTATATCTATGTTTCTGTCTGTGGCATAGTTAACTCTTAAACGGGTGGATCGATTTTAATTTTTTGTTTCTGTTCGCCGATTAGTATTTTCCTCTGTTATGTTGTGTAACATACTGCTATGCTATCTTTTGTAATTATTGTTTCTTTTATTAAAAAGAATTTAGTAAAACAAATCTTCAAATTAACAAAGTCTTTAGCACTAACTAAACGAATATTGTCAAACTCTTGTATAACATTAGTTATTTTTGTCTGTTTTTTTAATTAACTAAAAGGATGTTAAAATTGCTTAAGTAACTAAATGTAAATAACAGACCCACGATCTACTTTCCTCGATGATTGACAAATTAAATCACACGTACCTATATACAGGGTGTAACAGAAAGGTGTGATAATACTTCAAGGTTCGCTTTTACCCATCAAACTGAACAACTTTTGTTCTACAACTTTGTTGAAATCGCAAAGAAATTTTCGTACTTTTCATACAAACTTGGTTCGCCAGCTAATCGATTTGTATGAAAAGTCCAAAAAATATTTGCGATTTGAACAAAGTTGTAGAACAAAAGTTGTTCAGTTTGATGGGTAAAAGCCAACCTTGAAGTATTATCACTTTCTGTTACACCCTGTATAAGTACAAAAGTGACAAGAGTATTGATTCTACCAAAAAAAAACATAGGACTTTTTAAAATCCAAAATTGGCAAGCCATTGGCATTATCTCACCTGATAGTAAGTGCTGATGATGCGAAAGATGGAAGCGGGCTTACCAAGATTCCCTAACGCAATGGTGAACTCACCACACCCCGAACACTGCATACAAATATCGCGTTATTGATTACTACATAGAAATTTAACACTTCTTCATGTCTGTACACGTGCTAATGTGTGTTTGAGTATCTAGGGCGACTTAGACTAAGGCTTCCTGATCATACATACCGTCTTGTTACACTTCTTTTTGTTATGCTGACGTTTTTAACCGACTTCAAAAAAAGGAGGAGGTTCTCAATTCGTCGGAATCTATTTTTTTTGATGTATGTTCACCGATTACTCGAAGACGCCGGAACCGATTTGGAAAATTATTTTTTTGTTTAAAAGGGTTTACTTCACAGGTGATCCCATATAAGTTTTATCGAAATCGATTCAGCGGTTTTTGAGAAAATCAACAAAAACATTGCAAAATTGGAGTTGTTGCGATTGAAGTCGGTTGTTTTTAACGTATTCAGCGGTGGAGCAAAAGCTGCAAGTACTCGAGGCTCCAACTAAACTGGAAAGCACCATCCAAATAGACACACAGGTAGGGTTCTTAACAGGCTGCATAAAGGACTGCTACCAAGAAACATGTCCCCTGACAAATCCACCTAAATCAGACAGCAGCAAGCTAAGCTGGTGGGGTCCCGAACTGGAGAGGCTCAGGACGAAGGTCAGGCGACTATTTAACAGAGCAATGAACACTTGTGACCAACAGGACTGGACAAAATACAAAATGGCCAAGTCCAAGTACAAGAAAAGAATTCGGTACCGCAGCACAGCATCCTGGCGCAACTTCTGTACCAGGATCGAATCATGCACCAAAGCAAACAGGGTAAGAAAAGTCCTCTCCAGTGATCCCAATCAAGAACTGGGATCGCTCAGAAAACCCGACAACACCCTGACCAACTCACCAGGCGAGGCTGAGAGTGTACTACTACAGACACACTTTCCCGGCTGCCAAATCGTGCAGGAGGTCAACTGGGACGACGAAACAGCCCACGCAACCGAGGAAGACTGGCTCGTGGCAGACAGGGTAGTCTCAAAAGATAAGGTACGATGGGCAGTAAACAGCTTCCAACCATTCAAGGCAGCAGGATGCGACGGGATTTTCCCTGCACTCCTACAATGGGGGGGGGGACCCTCTCGTCACGATCCTCACTAACATCCTCAAGGCATGCCTAGCACATAGGTACGTGCCTCACCTATGGAGGGAAGTAAAGGTTATATTCCTACCTAAACCAGGTAAAGGGGATTATACAGACGCCAAAGCCTTCAGGCCCATAAGCCTCTCATCGTTCCTTCTTAAGACGCTGGAGAGGCTTTGCGACAGGGAACTGAGGGAGAACGCGTTGAAAAACATACCATTGCACCGCAACCAACACGCATACAGTCAAGGTAAATCAACAGAATCAGCCCTCCACGCTGTTGTCGGCAGAATAGAGGCGGCGATTCAAAGTAAGTCCATGTGCCTGGGCACCTTCATAGACATCGAAGGAGCCTTTGACAAGACAAACTTCTCCAGCATAGAGGCAGCACTCTACAAACACGGTACACACCCGACCATGGCCAAGTGGATCGGGAACATGCTCAGTCAGCGAATCGTCAAGCTTGACCGAGGCAATGAAAGTACAGCCATAGTCGCAAATGGATGCCCTCAAGGGGGCGTACTGTCGCCGCTCCTATGGAATATGGTGGTGAATGACCTGATATCCACCCTCAACAAACACCACTACTTCACGGTAGGGTATGCAGACGACTTGGCCATCCTTGTGTCAGGTAACTTCACAAACGTCGTCTGTGACGTGACTCGGGCAGCATTACGTATCGTGGAACGTTGGTGCGCCGAGTTCGAGCTATCCGTGAATCCCAAGAAAACAGAACTGGTACTGTTCACTAACAAACGAAACCTAGGTAACTATAAGCTACCCAAGTTGTTCAATACAGACCTCCAACTATCACCTGAGGTCAAGTACCTGGGGGTGATACTTGACAGCAAACTGAATTGGAGCAGTCATCTCAACAACAAATTACCCCCAGGATAATGCGGTGGCTGTACACAGCGGTAATACGTCCAATGGTGAGCTACGGCGCAGTTGTATGGTGGCCACGCACCAAACTTCTAACAGTCGTAAGTAAACTCCAACGTTTCCAAAGAACAGCATGCATGGCCATCGCAGGCTGTATGCGGACAACTCCAACGGCAGCTCTTGAAACGATGCTGGATGTTCCACCCCTACACATGTTCATCCAGCAGGAGGCAGCAAGCGCTGCGACTCGTCTAAAGCTGCTAAACCTGTGGAGTAAGGAAAGGGTTCCTCACGCTGAACTTCTGCACAACATTGTCGCGGAAGAGCCGCTATTCGCAGCCGTCAACGACAGAATCCCAAAACAGTACGTCTTTGATAAGAAATATAAAATACAACTCTTCGAAAACCCCTACGAAGGACAGAACCTGAGGGACCTCCGGATTTTCACCGATGGTTCCAAAACAGGCTCGGGAACCGGATGCGGTGTCTTCTCAGAGGACTTAAACATAACAATAGCAACTCCACTTGGTGCGTACAACACGGTCTTTCAGGCGGAGTGTATGGGCATCATCATGGCTACTAAGGCAATCACCGCCAGAGGAGTACGGGGCTACCCTATCCGTATTCTATCTGACAGTCGGTCAGTCCTGCAGGCTCTTCAAAGTAACACCGTTACTTCGGGGCTAGTTTACGAATGTCACCAAAGATTGACAGAAGTATGTTACCACAGCGACGTAACTCTGCAATGGATTAAGGGACACAGCAACTCACGCGGTAACGACGCGGCAGATGAACTGGCGAGGAGAGGGTCGGACTTAATTGCTGTTGGACCTGAACCTATCATACCTCTACCCACTGGGTGGCTAAAAACAACCCTGCGTCAACGCACAAGGTCAGAACACAATCGGTATTGGACAGAACTGGAGACCTGTAGACAGGCTAGACAAGCACTACCGGTGACCAACCCTAGCCTGTCCAGAAAACTCCTGAACTTAGGGAGACTTCAGCTCCGGAAGGTAACAGCAGTCATCACTGGCCACGGTTACTTTAACAAACACCTGTACACTTTAGGTATCACCGACAGTCCCCTGTGCCGAGCATGCATGGAGACCGAAGAGACAGCTGCTCACATTCTTCTGGAATGCAAAGAGGTAGCTTCATACAGGGTCAAACACCTCAAGGACCCGAGGACACTCCCGGAAGTCGTCGGCAACCTGCGGGGGCTACTGGGCTTCCTGGAGGAGCTGGGCTGGCAGTGAGGCCAGCCGAATCACGCAAAATGGGCGCACCTGTCGCCTGGTTGCGGAAACCAGCCCGTCCTTATTATTATTATTAACGTATTCAGCGTGGTCAATTATTAGTAATTGATATTTCCGAAAACAGTACCACACTTTTAATGACAGTAATGAATATTAACGACAGATTTTTACAAAGATATTTTTAATGAAGTGAATACTGTATACACGAGACAACGCTGTATAGACTTAGAAGCCATCACTTCTCTCCTTAAGAAAACAAAATTGTCTGTGGCTTGTATATCTCTTGATAACTGGTCACTTAGAAGTCACACAGGGGGGATGAAGGTAGCCTTCAGAGAGCGGCAGGGAGTGTCCATACTATACCAAATCTTACCAAATCTCAGAATCTTAAAATCCTATACTTAAATAGCATAAAACATAATCCTAAACAATGATTAGTTCTTCGTTTACCTAAAAGAGGTTTTCGGAAACTATGAAATGTCCATTCTCAACCAGTTTGAGGTTAATAATTTTACCATCCTCTGTAACCAGGATACCTATTGCATTGCAACACATTTGTACTCGATAATAAGGTTGTTTGACACCGTTACCGATGTTATTAAAAATAACAAGTACTTCTAGTGCTTATTACGAGATTATTGAGCAAGGCGTAAGAAGACTGTAGTTAGCCTTGGGTAACTTTTTAGACTGGGGTAAAAGCTTTCAAAGGCGGCGACAGAAAATCTTCAAGAACTCTTTGGTTTACCTTCTATATTCTGGAGCGGCTGTGACTCAGTGCGGCTCGTGCAGTCGCATTTATCACGCAGGTTAACTGACTACAGTTACGGTCATAACGTAGATGGGTTTGATTGTTAGTGGCATTTTTCTCGAGCGTCTTCGTCCTTGCAACGCACGTTAATCAGTTAGTGCTGGTTGCTGTTTAAGCCATGTCAGAAGCCTATCGGGGGTTTCCAGAATTTCCATCAATCCGGACTTCTAACTATCTCTGTGTTACGTAGTACTATTATCTAATCTGTTCCTGTGTATGGAGTATGGTAACCTTCCGACATACTTTAAAATCAAAGCAACTCTTCATAACTCAGTTACGTCTGATAGTTCAGTATAAATAACTATCCAACAGCGTTAGAAACTAAAATTGTAAAGGATTCTTAGTTATTTCCAACAATAAATCACAAAAATTCACACACTGAATCAAAAACCACTTATAACTCCTGCGCATTTGACTCATCACTACGAGTATACTACACATAGTACCGTAACGCCTAAGATCTATGGATCCACTATGCTATAGCGAGAATAATTACGTCACTGACAGGTGAACACTTGGTCGCGACCTTCCAGATGTCCCACTGATGGGTAATGACCTGCCTCTACGCATCTATATGTATTTACGTAATTATGACGAGTTTCTAGGGCCCATATGACAATTAGACAGTTTAAATTTATTTAATTTGGTTCTAATTTTAATGACATTTGTGTGCTCGTTCTTTAATGAAGGTTTTTTGTGTTATTTGGTTTTAATATTATTGTTAATCAATAACTTTCGCTTGCCATGAGTCAAATTTGCCGAATACGAAGATATATGTTTGTTACAAACATTTGATAGCATATTTATTACACAATTTATTGCTGATTTAATTTGTACGCTTGCATATTAGGAAGGTTACATTAATTTTGTATTTTATTTATTTATTCAGCTAGAACAGCTTATCTGTTTGTGATGTTGGCCTCTTCCAGACAGCTCTTCCACTTCCGGTTATGTGTCAGACGCCGGTAAATTGGTCGCGATTTTCATTCTGGTCACTGTGTTAACATTTTCTATGTCGTTCTTTTCTTTTTATTGGGTATCTGACACACACGAGATACTTATACCACGTAATATGATTCTATACATATTTTTCGTAAATATCGTCACAAAATACCAAAACATTTTTTTGTCGCTTCTAATCATGAAATTGAACAGTTTCCCTCAAGCATATTTCATACCTACACTGAATTCACAAAATCGTTTTACACTTTTCAGACGTCAATCTTCTTTATTTGCCTTTAAGTAGGGTTAACAAGTTGATATGTGATCTTAAAGTTAGACCAAAAGTCAGCTGCTTCGCCAACTTTGAAGAAATATAAGGGTCCAAAAATGTTTTTGCGACATGAGTCGTTATGTCGGAGGCCTTGAAAACTTCTGACACGGGGGTTGACCACAAGTCCCACAGCCTTCACCAATTCAGACTTGACCCCCATGTGGGGAGTATGACCTAACCTTCCCGAGGCAGAAAACTACACCCCTGCAGTAGGACGATATGGGTAGTTAACGTTGTCTGTCAGTCAGAAACTGTTAGAGTTTAATTAAGTAGATAATCAAATTCTTACATAAATAACATAACTATTCTATTACAGACATTGAGACTTAAATTTAAATTTTAATTGATATCTTTTTAATATGTGAATTATTTAATTTTAAAGGCCATCAGTCTGAATCCATTTTAGCGAGTTTTTACGATTAATATCCGTCAGTAGTGCCAGCCTTGTGTGTTGCTACAGTACATGTGACATTTAACAAACAAACATACAAACATCTAACTCAATTAACGAGTACAATATTGCGAAATCGTAAATGTAATTTTGATGAAACGAGACTTGTTTTATAGCAACTTTCGGGTGTTAGTTGGGACATAAAATACAAGGATATTTAGATTCAAATGTGGACGCGTTACTATCTCACTTCTCACTAATATTATAAATGCGAAAGTATGGATGTTTGTTTGTTTATTTGTTTGTTTATTTGTTTGTTTGTTGTACTTTCACGCCCAAAGTACTGAACGGATTTGGATGATTTGGTAGCTAGATAGATATACAGAACTGGAGAAACACATAGGATGATTTTAATCCCGAAAAACTCAAATGTTCCCGGAGGAATGGCTAAAAACTGAAATTTTAACTTTATCACTAGATGGCGTGGCGCTGCCTTAACATTTTATTTCTCTCTGCACCCAATTTTGAAGTCCACGCAGATGAAGTCGCGGGCGGAAGCTAGTCTTAGATAAAGTAAGAAACGAGAATATACTGGCCTTTTTCATGGTTTCAATCAAAGAAAAACTTAAAGAAAACCGCTTGCGTTGGTTTGGTCACAAAAGAGAAGGGACAAAAAGCTCACGAAAATTTATTTTATTTATTACGACGAGTAAACGTCGATATAGTACCATTCGGAAATCCACGAAGAAGAGAGATCTGAAATGGGCAGATACTAGAAAATTATGTCGCTGAACGAATAAGACCTCCAATAAAAATAGGAACAAAGGCTTGAAAATCTTAAGCAGATAACTTGACTTACCGTGTTTAATAATGAAGTTGGTAATGTGAAAAGAGGAATAAAACGTTTTTGTTTCATGGAGTTGTTTCAAACTTCTTTTGTGCTCAGTCAGCATTAACCTCTTGCTTGATAAGGCATTATATTGACATTTTGAAACATTTTGTCTTGGCCTTTTTTCCTTATACCTATGATAAAAAAATATGAGGAAAAAATAAAACACGAAAGTGACTCCCATACAAGTATTAAAATTTCTAGAAAATGACTACACATATTCTAACGAAACTTTGTAGGCGTAAAACATCCAATTCTAGTAAGTGAACAAATTTACTTATTTGAAAATAGTGTTTTGATTTTAAGTTTCTCAAGGTGATTTTAAATACCCATTTTAAACATAAAACTTATTCCGAAAACACTTATTTATTAGAATCTAGTATTTTATTTATTTTTAAAAAGTTTCATGTTGATTTTCAAGAAAATTTAATTGTATGTTGTATGAAAAATAGACTTTAGGATATTACTACAACAATTTCACATTCTCAAATAAAGGTACAACCAAACATGCAATTTTTGGTAATCTTCTAAAAGCAATTTTGTTCGTGTCCAATTGTTACTAAGATATAACCACAAGACAATCATCTCCTTGACCATAACTATAATTTTGACCGCCCGTTGGTGACAGCGATCTTGAACTTTTCGCTGTTTGGCCTTCGCATATAACGCTTGAGAGGCATGTTATAATTATACCGTGTTAAGCTTAGAAAAATTAGTGATAAGCTCTTTATTAAATCGTAACTAGTTTGTAAATTAAACTAAAAAAAAGAAATTAACAAAGGTCGAAAAAAACAACAACAACAATTATTGTAAAATAAATAATTGAGATCATTCTCCTATTGTCAAAAATGTGCTCATCACCCAACCCATCTATCAATGCAATCCAGTATAACTTAGCTCTTCTTATTCGCCAAAAAATCATAATAAAGCAATCTAACATCTGTGCCTTTCTTTCTTCCAGGTGCTGTGCTTAGCGCTGACGATAGGGATAGCAGAGAGCGCCCGCCAGCGCCCGCGCATCCAGCCGCAACAGCTTCAACAGTACGAGTACGAGCCACAGGAGCGCGCTGCCGGAGATCAGGTCAGTTACCTTAGCTACCTATCCCTCTCTTTCAATTCTAGTGTGTAGTGGTGTGGACAAGGAAAGCAGCGTTTGCATATTTAGCAGTGAGATTATGAGCCCTTGGAACACGCTGCTGGAGACAAGGTCTGTTACCGAATGAATGAATGAATGAAATAATATTTATTCGAAGTAGGTATCTCTGTACACTTTTCGAACGTCATATTTTTCTACCTAATACGAAGTTCCTACCACTCGGAACTCGTATCAACGTTTCGGGAAGTGTTTGCGGAGAGAGAAGAAACGTCGGGCCCTAAAGAAACTCCAACACATTTTTTTAAATAAAATTCTTATATGCTATTACATAATTCAGGTAAACAACAAAGATATAGTTAGCTTAGTTGCATACTACATATTACAAACGAATGTGAAAGGATCAACAAAAACATACAAGTACAATGTGCAAACAGGTAATTATTGTGACCAAACACCAATGACAAGAGCAGGCCAGTTCACACGGACAGCACCCGATCACGAGTATAACGCGGGAGTCAGCCATCGCTCCCCTCAACCATATTTGAGGGAAGGGAACGACCCGGCTCCCGATACGCCACCATCCGCACGAACATTTAAGCGAGCATGCACCGCTCCGGTCAATGGGAAAATATATTAATTAATGAATCTTCGAAATCCGAAATCTACCTGTTTCACTCTTCAAGTCTAGTGTATAGTCGTGACAAAGATACCAGCAAGTGCAGGTCTGCCATTGGGAGTATAAATTGTAAAAGATCAAACTATGTATATTTTACAGCAAAGTCTTTGATAACAAATAATACAATGAATTTACAATCTTCTCCTCTCATTTCCAGGTGGTGCTGGTATCAGCTGATGAGTACAACGCGATTTACCGGGCACAGGACAGACAGGACGAGGAGTATGAGCCACGAGCCATCAGCAGACCAGCGCCCAGGCTGAAGCAGGCCCGAGATGAACCAAAACAGCCCCCTGTTCAAACCATACGGAATTACAACAAGGTGGGTAACTTGTTATTTTTATTTGAAAAAAGAAAGAAAAAGTTTATTCAGCAACAAAATAGCACAAGATTGTAAGTAAATAAACTTAAAACTAGTAAAAAACAAAAGTAAGAAGTAAGTTGTGAAGTATTATTTAACAACACACGATTACCAAAGTATCTATGGAACGGCTTTCTTACCATATATGTATTGGGAAGGCTGAACCATACTTCATATACGGGACTTAAGTCCGAAGCAAATCCCATCATTAGAAGCTTTGAAGAAATGAAATGAAATGAAATGACATGAAATAATATTTATTCGAAGTAGGTATCTCTGTACACTTTTCGAACGTCATATTTTTCTACCTAATACGAAGTTCCTACCACTCGGAACTCGTATACCCAACGTTTCGGGAAGTGTTTGCGGAGAGAGAAGAAACGTCGGGCCCTAAAGAAACTCCCTCCAACACATTTTTTAAAATAAAGACTTAAGAAATTGCCGCTAACCGGCACTCACCGCTTTTATTATAAAAAGCACGTGAAACCCCACTGACAGTCAAACCCAAGCGACGTGGAGGGTCAATTCGAAGAATCGTCGTTCTAATAACTTATCTGTATCTACTACGTACTTAGCATCAAGACCGAGGTGTAATGACGTTTTGTAATTGATATCGTAGAGTATGATAGATTGAATATATGTTAGTATCGTAATCCGATCAAAATAAATCTAATCGGAAACTTATTTCTCCAACTTCCAGGTTAACGACGACGGCAGCTTCACATTTGGCTACGAGGCGGCTGATGGCTCCTTCAAAGAGGAAACTCGTGGCACCGACTGCGTTGTGAGAGGCAAATATGGATACGTCGACCCTGACGGCAACAAAAGGGAATTTACATACGTCTCTGGAAACCCCTGTGACCCCAACAAGCCTGATGAAGATGAGCAAGAATCACCCCAAGACGACAGAGATGACAGAGATGACCCTGAGCCCAACTACCCTACCAGACCCGCTATCAGGCCAACAACTTCCCGGCCACCAACCACGTACTTCCAAAACGACTTCAGAGATGCTGATGAAGATGAAGCTGAGGAAGAACCTCTGCAGCACATCAGACAAAGAGTGGTTCAACGCCCAGCTGTCAGAAGGCCGACGTACCAAGCTCAGCAGATTGCTATTACTCCCAGACCCTTACCTGTAACCACAGCTAGAGCTCTTCCTCCAGCAACAACCTTCAGGCCTCAGCTACTGCAAGTGACAGCGAGACCTCAAACTCAGTACAGCCCAGAACCAATCCAGTACTCCCCGTCTCCAGCACCACAAGTTGTCACCACAGCTAGACCTGGCTCTATTGATTTTGCAGCTGAATTCGCAAAATTCCACCGTGAGAACCAACTTCAGTCGACTACTACAGCCAGCGTGACAAACCCAACCAGAACTACTGCGTCTGCCTCTCCAGCACCAAGTGGGAACCCTCTGTACTCAACTGAACTGGTATACGACCCTTCAAGCGGATCTTACAACACACAACTGTATCAGACTTTGCCTCAAACTAAAGGAGAGCTCAACTTGAACCAGAGATTGCAGCCGTTCGTGGCGCAGCAGCAGCAAGCCAGGCCTTTCATCCCATCTCCTCAAATCCCCTCGATCCCCGCGTCGCAGTCCCCGAATGTGCCTCTGTTCAGACATCAGATCCAACACGCGAACCCCCAGGAAGTCTACCAGAGGCAACAAGCCGAAGCCCAGTTCCAGAACTCAGCGCAACTCTTCGCTCAACAACAGCAGTTGCAGCAGAGTCAGTTGCAAAGGGACCGGGCCGCTGCCAGAGCGCAGGCTCAGAGACTGGCCCTCTCTCAAGGGCCCAAGCCTGCTCCTCAATACTACTTCGTCGCACCGAGAGGAGAGTCAGCGTCAACGGGGCAAATCGACGCCTTCCTGAGAGGTCACGGCATCCAGTTCTAGGCTAATTTCTTGCGCCAAGTACGTAACGCGCTATCGACCAGATCCAGAAGCTCCAGGCCATACAAGTGTCCTTGGTCGTTTAGTACAGTCGTGAACGAGTGTTAGATGAATTATCTAGTTCGATGGACATGCGGTGGTTGTGGCCGCGAGTGTACATAATATACGCTGTGTCTATTCAGTACCATAATTAGCCTAAATTTAATGTAATGTATTTTAATGCTAGCTAAGTTACCATAAGTGTGTGTTTACTGTAAACAAATGAAAGGTTTTTGTGCGTGATAGTCCACGGTTGCTCTAGCGTGAGCGTTTTGTAAAAACTTAATTTTAATTGTACTTAATTTGTAATATTTTTGTTTTAAATAAATTATATTTTTTAAATTATTATTTAGTTTTTATTTATTCGAAATACGAATTGGGCTGTAGATGGAAAGACAACTACTTTGCTTGCTAAAGAAAAGGAAACCGCATTCGCTAACGTTACAATATTTTCTGAGTCAGTTAACAAATAGGGCAAATAGGTATATAAAAAAATGTGACGTCACCACATAAACAGAATTTAGTCAAATCATTGCGTAAGTAAATAATTAGCAGTAAAGTTTATAACCTGTGTCAGATTCAAATAACCTGGTTTACATGTTGCTGTATAATTAAAGACTGACATTCCGCATACTCGAAAAAAAAGGAGGTTTATTTGTGTTACACGTAAAGTGCATAACTTTAACTTTGAGAGAGAATAAGAAAGAATTCATTAACAAAAAAATATATATAATTAGAAATGATTAACAAAACAAAATGCAAATATTTGATGGTAAAGAAGAATAATATTTACCATGATCCGACTAGTTGAAAACAGTAGTTCATTTAAGGTTCACCCATAAAAACTGTGGCATGAAATAAAGATATTGACAATTGAAAATGAAATAAGCTGAGTTGAGTGCCTGAAATCCGCAACTTTTCTCAATATAGGGATCAAGAAGCATTTCACACTTCAAATTCATCAAAGCATTTTAGTTTCATTTTAGTTTACTGAAACTAACATAAATACATGCGCCTGAAAACCATTACTCCCAGGTTTGACAATAAATAATACTGCCCTCATAAGAAAAAAGACCGCAAAGTAATGGAGTTTCCGTATATTTTGCGGCCTTTTTAATCGACATCGACATCAAAAAAGGAGGAGGTTCTCAATTCGACTGTATGTTGTTTTTTTATATGTTTGTCACGCGATTTCTCCGCCAATTATGAATCGATTTTAATGATTCTTTTTTTGTTTGGTAGATAATACTTCAGAGGTGGTCCCATAATTTTTTTATAAAAATTTACTCAGCGCTTTTTGAAAAAATCAACAAAACAAAAAAAAAATATCGCAAAATTGTAGTTGTTACGATTGAAGCCGATCTTTTAACGTGTTTAGCGTTCTCGATTTTTTTATGAAGGCAGTACCTATAGCTAAAATTAACAACCAGTGCAAAGGACTGTAAAGTGGATAACACGCTGCTCCGGAATCCGCACCGGTGTGCGGTGCGGCAGTTTTTTTATTATGGAGTGTCAAATAAAACCGCACACCGGAGCGGAATCCGGAGCAGTATGTTATCCGCGTTATACCTACTTCTGATTTTCATAGAATAGTAATCCTGACTACGCTCTGTAGGATGTTGTGTGGAACGAAGGGCCAGGAATAGTATGCTGAGTGCATGGCGTGGGAGTTTGGACACCCTTGGGGCCCTTAAGCTATTACGAACAGCTCTGAGTCTTTAACAGATGCGCGTCTAGTAGGTCGAAGATAAAACTGGCGCGCCCTGGTCTGTGGTGTAAAATCCAGTGTCCAAAACTAGACTAACACTATGGTAAGTTTTTTAAGCTATTAAAAAAAAACAATATAATGATATTCAGCTGTCGAGTTTGTGTCGTATTAAGAGCCGCGGCCACCGTTTATATTGTATGTGTAAGTTTGTATAATATCTTCGATTTTCTTGATTAATAGCTAGATGAAAAATCTGCGGTTTTCAATATTTTAGTTATTACCTATACATATAGAAAAGACACCAACGAGCAAAGCGGTATTCGTTGATGTCTTTTATATGAGACTTTTCACTTGATAGGTATGTCATATTTATAATCATCTTCATTATTTTGCTAATAAATAAGATTATCGAAAACCAAAGTGTAAAAACAAATTAAAATAATTAAATAAGTATACCTACCTAACTTCAAAGGAAGTTAAGCCATTTTACAGTTATATTACCTTCATATAAAATAGATCGATCCAAGCAATAACCTAAACCTAAATTATAATTGTCACCGCGAACTTCCCTGAAGTCGCTTCCTTTCTATCTATATAATCAACCCAAAACTACCTGAAGATCCGCAAAGCCAGGCGATCAGACATCGATAGAAGATGGTGCTACCTAACACGCATGCCGCATGGAGCTACCGGTATGCACACTTGGCGATGGAAGAGCGGCTTTTGTTGCCACTATATAGACACAGCAGCAATACGTATACCTAACCTTGCACACTAAGATCCTACTAAAATCAAAATTGGTACTCACAAAAGTGAATAATATTTGGCCGTAATCATGCCATAACGATCCAATTGATTATAAAGAGCATCTAAAATCTTTTTAAAAGACAGTGCAGCCCTCTACCACACAATGTTATGACTGATACTTCACACGTTGCTGCGTTCAGTAGTAGTTACATTTTCCTTTCCGATGTAGCTATGCAACGAAATGTATGTTGCAAACAGTTCTGTTATACAGATTTAGATGGCGCTGCTGCACTGTTTAGTGTTAGTGTAGCCTGGCGCAGTAGTAGAACCACAGAGTAAGTAAACGTAGTACATTATTTACACAGACTTGCACCCCGCTCCTGAGGTAGATGGAACATTGAAGAAGATGCCGTATGCTCGTGTTAATCATTCGATAATTAATAATCGTCATCATCATCAGCCGAAGGACGTCCACTGCTGGACAAAGGCCTCCCCAAGGATTTCGAATAGAATAGAAATAATTTATTTGCAAGAATACATGTCAATACATAATATGGTCTTAAATTAGCGTCCAGTGCAGTATTCTGCTTTAAGGCGGAAAACACACTGCTCCGCTCACCGCGGCGAATGGCGGTGGCGCGGATTTAAACTTTGTACTGTAAAATGTTGATTTGTATGGAAAAACCGCCGGGTACCACACACTGACACCGCTTCTCCGTCCGGAGGCGCGATTCGCCGACGAATCCGCGCTCCCGCGCGGAGACGCGGTGCGATTCGCAGGGTATGCCACACTGACGCCGCTTCTCCGCCCGGAGGCGCGGTTCGCTTGACGGATCCGCGCTCCCGCGTGGTGCTATTCGCAGAGTAAAGCGTGAGTCTCGCAACATAACGGGGAGCGGGGGGGTTGCCTGACGCGGGGGAGAAGGGTGCGGCGCGCGGGGGTGGCGGTGTTGCAGAGCGCGGGGGGTGCAGAGCGCCGGGGGTGGTGGCGCGAGGGCCTTGCGGGGCGCGGGGGGAGGGTGTTGTGGGGTGTGGGGGGAGGGGCTGTGACGCGGGGGAGGGGGAGTGCGGCGCGGGGGGGGGGGGGGGAATGCTGCGCGGAGCGAGGGGGGAGTGCGGCGCGGAGGGAGGGTGTTGTGAGGCGCGGGGGGAGGGGGGTGCGGCGCGGGCGGCCTTGCGGGGCGCAGGGGGAGGGTGTTGCTGGGCTCGGGTGGAGGGGCTGCGGCGCGGGGGGAGGAGGAGTGCTGCGCGGAGGGAAGGGGGAGTGCGGCGCGGGGGGCCTTGTTTTGTTTCTACTAACCACATTATGGACTTATGGTCTGAAATAAATAAATTATTATTAAAACGTTATTCAAAAATATTCAGAAAGGTATGCTGCGCAGCCAAATCTAAATACTTAGCCAGAAAGATAAAACTATCTGATAATAAAATTAAGACGGTTTGGAATATAATAAATAAAGAAACCGGTAAAGTCAAGAAACACGATAAAGATTTTGTTTTACAAACAGATAAAGACAAAATAACATCTAACGCAGAAATAGCTACGGAATTCGAAACGTTTTTCACAAAAATTCCACTTCAGCTAACTGAGGCCTTGGACTCATCACCCACATATGCTAAAAAAATATTAGAAGAAAATGTCATTTCTTGTGATGAAATATTCTATTTTAGAGAAATTGGACCTGAAACTGTTGTTAAAACTTTTAAGTCGCTTAAAGTGAAACAAACTGAAGACTTGTGGGGTTTATCAGTTAAATTAATTAGTAATGTAATTGACGAATTAGCACCACATTTAGCATACCTTTTCAATATTAGTATAGAAAGTGGTGACGTGTGGTATGAAGTGTAGTAAAATTATACCTCTTTATAAATCTGGTTCCAAAACTGATGCGGGCAATTACAGACCTGTTTCTGTATTACCCGTCCTTAGTAAAGTCTTTAAAAAAATTATTTTATTTTATTTATTTTATTTATTTATTTATGTGAAGGATACAAACAGTCACGTACTTATATTTATACAACAAAAAATAATTCTTAAAGACCTAGTAGATCCCTTAATTAAATTTTTACAAACAGTTTCTACTTACAAAAGAAAAATATATATATATTACATGGTTACCCTACACCCAGCTTTGTTAAAAATAATTTATTTTATTAAGTAATCATAATATAGGTTTTTGAAATAGAGTTAAACACTTTTTAAATAAGTTAGACACTTCTTTTTAAGTTGGGGAACAGTAACATTAAAAATATCGATATCATTGAGTCTGCCATTAAAGAGATTGCATGAGCGTCTAAGAAAACTATTACTTGTGTAATTGGTTCTAGATCGAGGGATAGAAAATACTGCCTTATTTCTACAAGCTCTTTCCCGCCTACGAGGTACACGCAAAGAGATGTTATGTAGCAACGAGGGGACATCCATAATGTTGTTAATAATTTTGTAAAGGAGAACAGCATCAGCACAGGTTCGGCGATGTTCCAGATAAGGTAGTTGATGTCTGTCAATTGACATATCATAGTCGGAGTAAACAAACCCGGTCCTGTAATCTAGCGCTTTAACAAATTTTCTTTGGATCCTCTCAAGTCTATCAATATGGACTTTAGAAAAAGGACACCAGATTGCACTTCCAAATTCCAACTGACTACGGACATAACTATTATACAATAGCTTGTACGTTGAGGCCATTTTAAAGGGTTTACCCATACGCAAAATGAATCCTAATTGTTTATAAGACTTTTCCAAAACCTTATCCATATGAGGTACAAACGTCAGTTTAGAATCCATAGTGACTCCAAGATCTCGTATTTCAGTCACTCTAGCAAGTGTTGTATTACAAAGTTTATAAGAATAATTGAAGTTATTAATTTTTCGAGAATAAGTTATAATGAAACATTTATTAGGATTCAGAAACAGGTTATTAGCGGCACAAAAACTTTCAAAATTTATTAGATCTCTCTGGAGCAGATTACTGTCATCTGAATTTCGAATAACCCTAAAGATCTTGGTGTCATCAGCATAGAGTAAAATGTTTGAGTTATTGATTATTGAATTGACATCATTGATGTACAATATGAATAACAAGGGACCCAGATGGGAACCCTGGGGGACCCCAGAACTGATGTCTTTGTACTCAGAGGTGTAGCCTTTTAATACGACAGCCTGACTACGATTTTCCACATACGATTTTATCCACCGGAAAAGATCGCCATGTATACCGAGATGCCAAAGCTTTTGCAATAGTTTGTTATAGCAGACTTTATCGAAAGCCTTGGCAAAATCGGTATATACAGCGTCAACTTGTAGATTTTCATCCATTGCGCTATGAATGTAATCAACAAAACTAAGCAAGTTACTGTCAACACTGCGTCCCTTAAAGAAACCGTGTTGGTTGGAATCAATAAGGCGTCGAGCGGCACCGAAAATTTGATTAGTTACTATTTTTTCTAATATCTTACTAAACTGACAGAGTTTTGAAATTGGACGATAATTTTGAATATCTTGACTAATTGAACCTTTTGGAATAGGAGTAATCCATGCTCGTTTCCATACTTTTGGAACACAACCCTCCCTTATAGATTTTTGAAATAACATAGTGAGTGGCTGAGCTAGTACAGAAGCACAATTCCGTATCAGAATAGGATGTATACCATCAGGCCCAGAACCTTTGCTAGTGTCAACATTACTTAACAGTTTAAGTACCATATCATAGGTAATTTCGATTGAGCCGAGTTCCATAGCCAAAGAAGAAGACGATTCCAAGTAATTAAAATTAATTAGATCAGAGTTTGATTCTTCAAAAACAGAATGAAAATGTGTGTTAAATAAGTTACAAATATGTTCACCATCACTAGTTACACGGTCTTTATAATACATAGTATCAGGTATACCATTATTGTTGAAAATAGATTTAATATAGGTCCAGAAATATTTTGGGTTTTCCTTTATTTTTTCCTCTGAGTAATGTAAATAATTGTAATAGCATTCACTCTCCATTTTATTTGCCCTTGATCTTAGTATTTTAAAACTTTCGTAGTCTAGGGGGTTATTATATAATTTCCATAAAATAGCTTTGGTTGTAGTTGTTTCAATATTGTCTATTTTATACGCCAATTTAAGTAGAAAATTGTAATGCCAATAACAGGTTAGAGAACGGCTGTAATCATACAATCTCAGACACTCAATGATATCAATAAATATACATTCAACATACTCATTTAATCCCAACAATATAGGTAGATATAAAAGTACTCTATTTAAATGTAAACACAAAGAAATAAAAACGTAAAGTCACTTAATTTTAGCTAAATCATAGACATTATTTACACGTATGACTTTGGACTTATCGTTTTTCCGAATAAATATTTTGCAGTCCCTAACCCACAGATATACCTAGATAGTTATGCTCAACTTTCAACTCCCTAGCACGCTTAAGTAACTGCTTGTTCCCTGGCGTCAGATGATCACTCAGGTAAAGCCTGGAAGCGGGCCCCGACAGGCCGATGTCGGCCGTGGTGAGCCCGCGGCGCGCGCGCACCGCCGCCAGCAGCTGGTCCTTGCAGACGCGCCGAATGAATTTGACTACAATAGCAGGAGGTCGCGACTTCGGAGTGGCTTCAGCACTGTTTCCACTGTCGACATTCCCGCTGCCAGTAGAAGCACCAAATCGGCGGACGCGGTGGATGGAGTCGATTTCTTTCTCATCGAATTGCAAGCCTATTATATTATATATAGACTGCAGGATTGTGATTAAATTTTCACTATTAGCGACGGGAACACCGGATATTTCTATATTGTTTTGTCTGGAGTATTGGTCACGCGCATCGTTCTCGGTTTGAAGGTAGGCAATGGTTTCCTTAGCTGTTACCAGTTCTTGTTGCAATTTGGAGAGTGAAGTTAATTTATCCTCCACCGCGGTCAACCGGTCGTCAAAACTAACGAAGCGGGATTCTATTTCACACCACGAAGCTTGTATGTCAGATTTCATTGTAATAAACTCGGTACGGAGCGCTTTGATCTCGTTGAGTACGTCCAGCATTGTAGGGCTCGGAGTAGGAGTGGCATGATGCTGCTGGCCTTGGGCAGCTGCACCCGGTGGAGCCGATGCTGGGTTACGACACTGAGGGCATCGCCACGCTGCCTTTTTGTCAGCTCCCATTCTACGGTAGGTAGTTATATTATCCTCAACACTACAACACTTCACTTTAAACAAACTTCTGCATTACCAACAATTTGGCTTCACGAAAGGTCGATCAACTACCGATGCAGGAGTAGCACTTATACGAAATATCTATGATGCTTTTGAGAAATCACAAGATGCAATAGGAGTGTTTTGTGATTTATCCAAATCATTTGATTGTGTGGAACATCAAACTTTACTTATTAAACTAAAGCATTACGGTGTAGTCTTCTCAATTCTTACCTTATCAATAGGTTACAAACAGTCCAAGTAAATGGCACAAATTCTCTCGGCTCTACAGTAAAAATAGGCGTTCCCCAGGGATCTATTTTAGGCCCCTTTCTCTTCCTTGTTTATATTAATGACTTACCATTTATGGTGCAACGTCTCTCAAATATTGTGTTGTTTGCAGATGACACATCTCTTATTTTTAAGGTAGACAGGAAAGACAGCAAAACTGACGAAGTAAACAACACACTTTCAGAGATACATAAATGGTTTACTGTTAATAACTTGCTATTAAATGCCACAAAGACAAAAGTAATAAAATTAAGATTACCAAATGTCAATCAAACTCACGATAGTGTAATATTAGATAGTAATATTTTAGAGTTCGTAAATAGCACTGTTTTTCTTGGTATTACTTTAGATGCTTCCTTACAATGGGGACCACATATAGAAACCTTAGCAGGAAAGCTTAGTTCAGCTGCCTACGCCGTCAAGAAAATAAGGCAACTAACAGATGTAGATACTGCAAGACTAGTGTATTTTAGCTATTTTCATAGTATATTGTCTTACGGCATCTTAATTTGGGGACATGCGGCTGTTATAGAAACTATTTTCATACTGCAAAAAAGAGCCATTCGCGCTATCTATCAGATGCGATCTCGAGAGTCATTGAGGAACAAGTTTAAAGAAATAAATATTTTAACTGTTGCCAGTCAATTCATATATGAAAACATCATGTATGTTCGTAAGAATTTAGATTTATTTCCAAAAAACAGTGACAGGCATAATTTTAATCTTAGAAATAGAAATAATATCGAAGTTGCTTATTCGAGACTGAGTAAGGTAAAGAAGTCGTTCATGGGGCAGTGTATAAAATTCTACAATAAAATACCTGAAAATGTAATTAGTTTATCCGAAAATAAGTTTAAGACTTATGTAAAGAAATGCCTGTGTTCAAGAGGATATTATAAAACCCAAGACTATGTTAATGACAATGATGTATGGAAATGTATAGATCTTCCAGCTCATAGCTTTAGTAATGACATCAATTGTAATAGATATTAAGTATTTATTTCAAAAAATGTGTTGGGGCGAGTTTCTTTTGGGCTCGACGTTTCTTCTCGCTCCGCTAACACTTCCCGAAACGTTGAGTGTACAAGTTCCGCGTGGTAGGAACTTTGTACTAGGTAGAAAAAAGACGATTTAAAAGTATGCGTACAGCATCTACTTAAATAAAAAATATTTTGACTTTAACTTTGACTCTGAGTTAAAGCACAGGAAGAAACATTAAAAAATAATTAAAAACCAAATAATAAATTGAAAATTATATAAATGTCAAAAATAAATGTCAAGTTAAGAAATAAAAGCTTTATTATATTATTCATATAAAATGTCAAGTTAAGAAATAAAAGCTTTATTATATTGTTCATATGTCACTGTGAGCTAAGTATTCTTTAATATTGTAAAACACAGCACCGGAAAATGCAGTGTAGGCAGGCCTCTCACTCGGTGGACCGATGACCTGGTTGGATGCGGGCAGCGCAGAAATTAATAATAATAAGACCGAACATACAGTTTATCAAAAAACTGTAATAATATAAGGTGCGTATTTTAATTCTACTTGTGAAATGAAAAATCTTTTGTTTTACAACGGTGAGATACCAAAAAGTGCTGCCTATCTGGGTCGATTCTTATGACAAGTAGGTACCTATTGAACTTGTTTTTGTGAATTCAGCATAGAGTTAAAAGGGTTGTTCATTCTCTTGATTAATTAAAAATACAAAATTCAAAATAGGTAATACAAAATAGAAGGTAATTTTTTAATCTACCTAATACCAAGTTCCTGCTACTTGGTACTCGTATACTCAATTAGTAGAACCCGATGTTACATATTTTTGTTACCTACATCCCGAAAAGTCAACTGGGGGTATGCAAACTATTTTCGTAGCTCAAATATACAAGAGTAATTTGGTAAATCAATAATCCACAACAAAATACAGGCATTGATTATTAAGTATCTATTTTTCAAGAAAAAAGGTACACGGAGTAAAAACGAAGCCAACTTTATTATTACATAATAAGTAACTTAAAAAGAAGTTGACAAACGCTAAAAGATAACCATATCATAGAAATCTTGGATCGAACTCATTTTTACTATAACCTGACAATCATAATTATAACTTCTTGAGTAACACGCCACATAATACTACCCTACTTGTGTTTTTCCCATATCTACTTATCTGTTTCCCATATTCATAACTGGAGCTAACTTACGACACAGAGGCTGCGTACACGCATTCTTATATCACTGATTGTTGATAAAGCGAAGCGACATCATCCGTGAGACGACACATTTCATCGCAGCTAAAGACCTTATTTCTAAATAGAAGGCCTTCTGAATTCGTTTTAAATTAATTAGATTACGATTTAAAATACTTACATTGAGAATGTTGGTATGCTCATGAAACTAAAAAAAATGCTCAAGGAACCTATACAATCGAAACATAAAAATGACTTTCAACTGATTATGATTTGTATCTAACTAAAGTTGAAAAAAAATAGACCTGATTGTACGAGTAATTAAATGCAAAATAATTTTTATTAAGTATAATTATATATGTTTTTCACATTGTTTTTAAATCGTATTTTTTCTACCTTGTACAACCTCCTCCTCATCCTTGGGGAAAGTTGTTCATAAAAAAAAATGCCTTTTATTACTGCGTCCATGTAATTCCTAACATTTTTTTGAGGTCATCTTCCTATCTTATTTTTTGTCTCCCTCTGCTTCTTTTCCCGTCTCTGGGGTTTCAGAGTAGACAAGGTAAATATACTTTATTGTATTAGAGTAGCAACTACCAAATACCGCTAGTCAGCGAATTATAAGTCCCCCTGTATAATAGAATCTTATTTTGCATCCGAATGGGTTAGTAATCTACTCCACACCCTAGACATTCCACACAAATGTCTCTATATTATTGTGTAACTACTTTTTAAAATGTGGTTTGTACAACACGCGTAAATTGTCTGTGTTGTATTGCTTTCGCTCAGCAACTGTCACCGAATCTCACCCGAGTCAGTTCACACGAATAGCATCCGATCACCTAAAATACAGCGAGAGCCAGCCATTACTCCCTTCAACCGTATAAGAGGGAAGGAAACGACCCGATTTCCGGCTCCCTTGTCCATAGCTATAAGGTTGTGCTGTAAGGTCTTTAATCGTGGCGATATTAATCTATGTTATGTATTCCTGAGGTGTCAAAGATAACTGGTATAACCTCTGAATTCCATCATTAGATATAATTTACAACCCTAAGGGTTAGCACTGCGGGAGCACGATTACCTTGTAAAAATAATATTTTACTCTATGGCAAGATGTGTCTAGGGAGTGTTTTGGCCAAATAAACAATTTATTTGGTTATTGTCTGAAGCGAAATATAAATGGCTTGATATTATAATGATCTATCTATTATAGACTCTACTAATAGAGTTAATTAGGTAGAATCTAAATTCTACCTAATTAACTTTCTGCAATGAAATCTGGCTAAGCAAATTACTTTGACCTCAAATATCTAAAAATAATAAGAAAATTAATATGTAGTTACCTAAATTAAGTTAAAAATTAAAATATCGTTAGTGAATTTTGCAGTTATTTACACAAAATGAACAATATAACAAACAATGTAGTCTTTGTGTTAATACAATGACATGGTGCTTGAAAAGAGACAATCCCTACAAGGGACTGTAATGACTAGGTATTATGAATTTAAACTTCAAGCGGTTTTCCCACGCAAAGGACTTGGGAATATGAATAAGTCACACCGTAAACAAAGGGCATGGTGTCTAACCACCAAGCCACCCGAAAACGCAGGGACTTTTATAGACAAAAAGTAATTTAATTGCAGAACCAAAAACCAAAGCATAAAAACTTGCTTGCACCAAAATCTGCGTCGACCAGAGACTAAACAGGCGTTAATAAATGATAAAATTAGAGCCTTTTAGTGTAATATTATTGCAACATTATAATCTGCGAACACCCACCGCAATGGCCCATCCATTTTCTCGCCGACCCTATTACCACCTGCCCAGTCTTTATCGTGACATTGACTAGTTCGTGGGAACCAGCGAACGAACAGACAAACGCATCGCCCGCACTAATTAACAACAATATTTTAGAAACAATCGAACAATTAAAACTGCACACAATTGTTGCACAGTGTTATATTATATTTGGAACTCTGATTAAAAACTGGGCCTTATGCTTTTACTTTATTAAATTAACAATCTCCTTTCGTACTCTGATATGTGCGAAAGAACATCGAAATATGGTGTACTCACTATCGCATACGCTGCATAAAAAACAAAGTTTATACCAGAGCGCCCTCGGGTACTGAGCGACAGCTTCAATGAAATTTGAATACACTGAAAAAGCTTCAACAGGCTGATATTTGGGATAGCAAAGTTAATGTTATAGCACTTTTTGTGTACAGTTGACTGATCTTATGAATAAAGATAAGAGGACATTTTTATTATTAAAAAAGGAACAAAATGTTTAGTTTCCTGTATTTCCAAAGAGTCTCCCTGTATTGCACCGAACATGACTTCAGCTGTTTTATATTACAGCGAGTAGTAAAAAAGTGTCCGCTGTCGGCGCCGCCTGCGCAGATTTACAAAACGGCCCGGACAATTAAACAATTGGGATCTTACGGCACAACATAAGTGGATGTAAAGAAAAAAGATTTTCCGTTTCAGATAATGAAATGACAACAATGGTGTATGGTTTGCGCAAGGTGTTCGCACGGCGGCGACGCGCGAGTGGGGCGAGTGGGGCCATATTTTATATAGGGGAGTGGAATGCGCGTGCGCCGGCGTTCAGCCGACATGCGCCGCGCGCCGCCATGACGCCCCTCGTGCTTCTCGCGTTGCTGGCTGCCTCTACCGCTGCCGATTCCACCACCGAACTACCCCAAACAAATTCAACAAAAGAAATCCTCAAAGCTAGCGAGACAGCCGATCCTGCAAAGCGAGAGATCGTCAAACAAATCCGACGGCTTAACGAGGATGGATCCTACACTGTCGGCTACGAAGCCGATGACGGGACCTTCAAAATAGAGAGCCGAGATGTCCTTGGTAACGTCAAGGGCACTTTCGGCTACATCGACAAAGATGGTGAAATCAAACGTGTGACGTATACGTCGTCCAGTGATAGCACTCCTGTGCCAGTGTCCACTAGTAGTACGACTACCAGTACTAGTACTCCTATGATGGTTGTGAGAGTGAATAAAACAGTGTCAACAACAAGGAGACCGTTAGCCACAGTAGTGTATCCAACCAGGAGCAGCTTTACAACTCGAGGTAACGTAGTGCAACCTATACCTAGACGAAGGACCACAACTTCCACTAAACCTACAACTACGACAGAAACTACCACTGAACAGCAAACTGAAGCTTCAACTAGTAATATTCTAAACCTTTACAAGTCTAAAGCTGAGGAAAGTGCAATGAAAACTAGAACACAAATGCTGAAACCTATATCGGGGAAAGATGATCTGATCACAAAACAGACTACCACTAAATTACCTTCAACAGTTAAGCCAGTCTACGAACATATCACAGAGAACCCCGAGAGTGACCCAAACAAAGCTAACACAATTCGTCGTGAACTGCCAGGATCTAACGCTAACCCTCACATGATTAGCCTGCAGCAATCAGCTGGTGATGATTCCACTGATGTCTACGGTAGTCATTTATCTCTTGGAACACTAAGACCTTTATATACCACTACCACTCCAAGACAAAGGCTTGTACCGATACACTCTTTAGTGGCTGCAAGGCAGAAGATACAACAGCAGTATCAGGAATCCTCTGCTCAAGAACACGAGACTACTGTAGAAGCGAGCACTGGTCGTGTCTTTGATCATGAAAACGTTGTAACGTCAAACCCAGTACCTGTAGTTCACATACCTTCGAACAGAGATGACAGAATATACCAAAATCCTGAGCCTATTTACAGAAGACCAAGTGCCATCCACTTCCGAACAAATGAGTATTTGAGGGACAACCCTGGCGCAGCAATACCCATCGGAAACCAGCGGCCCTTTCTCTACGAATACCAGAACAAAATATTGGAGCCACAGTATGTAAAGGATACTTCTCCGCCGCCACAGACTAAGGCTTCGGCTGTAGAAGCAACAACAGTTCCACCGTATGACGTCAGACCTGTAACAAGGATCATCCCAATTCCCGTGGACGAGAGAGGAGTGCCTTTGCAAGGATACCAAGGAAGGTTCGTAAATCAATACCGACCTCAACCACAGCCTGTTGTACTTCAACCTCAACCTCGATATGAACCTGTAGACGACATGAATTCTATATCAGCTCCTGTAAGTACTAGAGACCTAAAACGTCTGCTACAGATTCTTATACTCCGCCAGAATCGTCTTCAAGCTATCATGGATCAGCTAGTTGGCCCAGGTCCTCCTTACCAAGCGCTGCCTTTATATAGAAATGATCCAGTACAGTATGAGCCTCAGCAGTACCAAAGGTATCATAACCATCGTCAGTATCCCGAAGATGACAGGTACGATTACCGTTACGACCAATCTCAATATAGACAGCAGGAACTCTATACAAATCAAGTTTCGAACTACGAAAACCCTCAATATGAGAGTCAGAGATACGTTCCACGAAGGAGACTGTATACCCGACCTTATGATACAGCCAGTTCTTCTTCCAATCGAATAGAGGAAGGTCCCGAGTATCTGCCAGCTGAGATCAGAGAAGCTTTGCTGTTGAAGATGTTGATGTTAGCAATAAGTCCAGATTTTATGCCGACTCCCGCGCCAGCAACAGAGCTAACGACTGCCGCGCCACCTAGGAAACAGGTGCGGAATGTCCAGATACTAGGAGAAGAGGGATCGATGGGAGAGGAAAAGAGAACGCATATGCAGAGGCATTAAGGTCGGTTCACATTAAATTATTTCAGTGATAAAGTTACCGGTAGAATACTCAGTAGATATTGTAAATACTTAATTTTGTAAGAGACACGAGGCGGAGAGTTTGTATAAATTGTTTTGTAGGAACAAAGGCATTTGATTTTAAAACTTCCTTGTTTTGTGGGAACGACATATTGTTCCTTACTTTATATAGTACCTATTTACTACAAAGTTAATTAGATGGTTATTTAGCCAAGTTGATAGTTATAATTTTTAACATGCAGATAGTTTTAAGCATTTTTGTGTATTTCACTAACGGCTTTTTATCCAAATATGCGGTATAAACGGCCCTATCTCTATCTCTTGGATTGCAGGCCTGAGTATTTGATATAAATTTTAACGAGATACGTCTACGCGTTCCTGAGAAAAAGGGTCTTGACAGACAGACAGACGGACCGACAAAGTGATCCTATAAGGGTTCCTTTTTTCCTTTTGAGGTACGGAACCCTAATTAACTCGGGAAGTTAACTTATTGTTAAACCGAGTTTGATACTCAAATAGAAAACATAGAATAGCCGATAAAATGAATTACATTTATTTATCCGGTGTGAAAGATATGACTTAATAATATGTAACATCAAAAGAATCTAACGAACCGACAGTTTATCAATCGGCACTAATATGGCACAAACATGTAGAAACGCTTGTAAAAATACTTTGAAATTATATTTTATTATCAGTGAGATCTATCTGATCCGATATAATGACATAACAATATCTCCTCAGTATCACAAAACAAACAAGTTATGACAGTGACAAATGCAGAAATGATAATGCATTCCAAATTCAAATTCTACTATTGTCTCTGCCGTAATATAGGTGTGCGTGTGCGCCTATCATACTCGTATCTATCTATCACCCACTCGAAACTGGACTGCACTGATGAAATTCATCGGATGTAGGTGTACCTACCTAATCTAAAGAGTAAAGCATATTTAAAAAAAAATCGGATTAGAATAATTAATAAAATATGGAATTATGGATTGCAATAAATTATTAAAATTAATTGAATGGAAAATAATATTTTTGCAGTCGTGCATGTATCATGAAAATAAAGTTCATATACATCTGTAATAATTAACAAAGTTATTGTATTTTTTACCACCCCCGGCAGTAAAAGTCGAATAACTCGAAAACTACTAAATAGATTTTCATGAAATATAGGTAAGTATCAACGCGACGAAACGTGTTTTCAACTACCTACAAAAATTACATTGAAATTAGTCCTATCGTTTGAGAGTTACGTCATCACGAACACACAAATAGGCTTCAGACTTGTACCACCCTTCTTGCGTATCTGCCTACATCACGACACAAGAAAAAATTGAGTTAAACTGAGCATCTGTTTCTTGATTGACATTTTCTATATTTGTGATCTACCTACCTATTATCTTCGGAGCATGACAAGAGTTTGTCACGTGTGAAGGACGCTATGTTGCGCCCAGCAGTGGGAAAAGTGTGGGCATGAAACAATGACAGCCTTCACGCACACGACTCTTACAGAAACTTAATATTAAGTATTTTGGGCAAGAGTTAAATGTTATTTTATAATGTGGACTAAATTCAAAGTACACTTTCTTATAAATAAGATACATATACAGGTCCACAAATACCTAATAAAAAATAAAATAATAATCTTTAAACTATTTAAACTGGGATTTCTATTCATGAAACCAAACAAATTTATCCCCCAAGGAACTCGCGTCAATTCGCGTAATAAAACTTTTCATTTTTTTTAACAAGGGTACGTTTTTTTTGGATTCTACTTTAGGGTAAAGTTGTGCAGTTTCTTGAGTAGAAACTCCAGTTTATACAGAATGTAACAAAATTGGTGTATGTATTGGGTATGCTCTGCTCATCATTCTCACCAACTTTGGTTTTACGACTTCATACTTTTCATACAAATTGATCACTTTATTGGCCATTTTTGTATGGAGAGTCCAAAATTATTTGAGCAATGTAAGCAAAGTCATAGAACGAAAGTTGATCAGAATGATAAGTTCAGTCCCCAATAATGGGTGTTACACCAGTATACAGGGTGCAATTAAAGTCGCGGGCCCAATTTTAACTGTGACTTGACCAACACTGACACTGACCAATTTTACCTAAGGAACCAATTCGATCGGAGCAAAAAAATGGACTTTACATACAAAGTTGGCTAGTCAGTTCATCGATTTGTATGGAGAGTCCAAATTTTGTTTTTGCTCCGACTGAATTGGTTCTTTAGAGGAAGTTGTTTAGTTTCATGAGCAGAAACAACAGATAAAATTTGGTGTTAGATTCATCCTGTATAGCCATTGTTTAACCCTTTGAGCGCCACATTCGGCTAGGGCCGACTACAGGTTTCCGTGTCAAAGGCGCCAGGAATTGAGATTTTCATACATTTTTATTTGGCGGTGAGGGCACGATTTGTCAAAGAATGCATGGTGGTCAATTGGTTAATATTGTATTTATAATGAGACGAGCTTAGATAGCGTAGATGTCATTTTAATGACTGTCGTCGAGGATGTGCAGTGCGCGAGCCGTAAGTGGTTCGCAAACATGGATAATGTTATGTGTTTTTTTGATATAAACTGTTGTATCACACCTTTGCTGTTACAACTTGAAAGAAAGACAAAGACAGTCACTTTTAATGGGGAAAAAATCACCACTTTCCCCAAGGAGCATATGTAAGTATATTGACTTCTGAATTTTTTGTATGTTTACTTTCTACTACATTATATGAATCGGGAAACACAGATGCCAGCAGAGTATTCCACTCCTTAGCCGTCCGCATGACAACATCTGAAACGAAACACTTCCAACCAACCTCGAACAACCTCAGGGCTGCCAGAATACTGCAGCCGAAACAGAAGCGAACCAAAATACCTGTTAATAAACAAAATGACAGTCATAATTATTACACAATGCAGAACAAGCTAGATTGTTTACCGCACTATTGTATTTACAGCACTAAGGCCGTGGGAAGTGCCAGTCCCGCAGGAACAATGCATAGAACAAGACTTCACACATGTGATAGAGTTTCCCACAATATTGAGTAACTTGGATTATGTTTCGATCGCGGAATGGGGCCTACGAATGTCGTAGTGGGGTGTGACCTTAATGTAGATGAGGTGGTTAGGTCAGCTACAGACAATGCTTTTTTTATTGTTGAAGGTGGCAATATCAATCTGATATTTTTTAAATGGCTCCCGTAAGCTGTACTCAAAGGTAATTGAATAGTTATTTAAAACTTAATTACATTTAAAAAAATGGGAGAGAATCAGAATAAACCTGGAAATAATAAGATACTACGATATATAGGTACAAATGCGTTATACGTATCTCTGACACGGTTAAAATGTTTTGCTTTTACAACAATAACAAAGTTTCTGGTATGGATCTATTGGTATTAATGACAAGAAAATTACAAGTAATAAGAAGAAAAGCAAAATAAACCATTAGGATTTTGTATCATGAACACAATACTGATGAAAATCAGTATCATATTTATACCAAGTTAGCAAAAAAAAAACAATATCTTAACTCAAAACACCAAAAAAACTATTTGCGAACCCTTGATTGTATATTGATCTAATGCCGCCTTACATCATCATCACATCATCAGCCGAAAGCCATCTCGCCGCCTTACATACAGGAAGAAAAACAAATTTTTCATGGGATCTGATTCAGTTGTTTGTCCGAGGAAGTGATTAGGGAATGAGATAATAGTATGTTACACCCATTAATACGATTTAACACTTCACTATAGATTTTGTAGACCTTGTAAATGTTGAAGGCGTTTAATATATGTTTTTTTTTATGGCAAAGGTGGCAAACGAGTAGACGGATAACCGGATCTTTTGTTGATTTGGTCTTCATGCTGTCCGAGAGTAATTTGATATCTAGTTTGGGTGATAATAAGCTTATACACTCAAAGATTTCCTCCAAGCTTTCGTCAGTAAGATAAGACTGTCGTGGCCAAGTTTAGCTTGCATATTTTCATCGATCCTAAGCCATTGCGTTGGCAATAGCTGCTATTAATACATAAGGTAGGCCTTAAAAATAGGGGGCTTAAAAACCTCTGATACTGGCGTTTCTTCTATGCAACTGGTTAAATCTTTTCTAAAATAAATTAAAAAAAAAATGTAATCCTAAAGATTATCCTAAAATAAAATTACCGCAATGCACTTACTCATAATATTTAGTTTCCTGGGTTGGAGAAGTAAAAGACAAAGGCAATAAATCTAAAACTATTTTATTTTATTTAATCCTAAATATTTACAAAACTCCTTCCACCTTGTGGACGCTCACTGCCAGGTACCAGGCTAGTATGTGCCGAAGGTGATGTCGTGAGTGGGCGAGGAGCCGCCCTGGGGCAGCGCGTACTCTTTGAGCAGCTGGTCCAACATTGAGAAGGTGTGCTGGTACTGAGGCTGCTGCTGTGGCGCCGGCGCGAACCTGAGGATCACAAGGGATCATGTTGAATAACCTACAAATTAAAGTGAAAATAAAAACTGAGTTGTGAAAAATGTGTTGGAGGAAGTTTCTTTTGGACACGATGGTATTCTCCCTCCGCAAACGCTTCCCGAAACTTTGGGTATACGATAGATTGGACGGAGATAAAGCTGCGAAGATTTTGTTTATTTGCTTCTTCTAGAATCGTTAGGTAAATGGTATATAGGGTCCCTATTAAATACCTGAAAAAATATTAACCTATACTCAATTTCCGAAAAACATTGGGAATCCTCATATCTATCCCGCCAATTTTGTGTGGGAAGTCTAAAAAGTTTTTGTAAATTGAGAAGAGGTTCCTTGGGGAAAAGTTGTTCAGTTTCATGAGTAGAAGCCGTGGTTAATTTTTTCCAGGTATTTCATAAGGACCCTATATAATGTTTAAAATTCAAGTTTTTTTTAATTTAAAGTTATAATTAGGTGCCTGAAATTGAATAAAGTGTCCCTAAAACACATCGCTCTTCTGCCTCGAGCGCCACCGCTGACTTCGATTCCGGTTCTGATTTCGGTTCCGATTCCGGTTCCGATTCCGATAAATCAAATTTTAAAACTCCGATTCCGACTTCGGTTTCGGTAAACCCACCCCCGTTACATCCCTAAAAATGAACTTCAAAAAGTGTACAAATGCTACTAAGTACTTCGAATAAACATATTTTGATTTTTTGAAACCAGACTGCTGGAATTTTGTTTCTTTAATGCTGATTTTAAAGAGAACAGCTTTACCCAAAGTACCCATCAAATCCTAACAAAGAATATTCGAAATACATACAAATTATTAACAATTATTGATATCTGTATAGTATAGAGTCAATCATTTTTTGCATGAGTTCCCTGGGAAAGTTACTCAGTCTCACAAGTAATGAGCAAAATCCATAAAGACCGTTAAGGAGGTTGAGAAAATAAAAATGAAAATATTTTATTCGAAGTAGGTAGCAGTGTACACTTTTCGAACGTCATTCTTTTATCTACCTAATACGAGGTTCGTACCACTCGGAACTCGTATACCCGCCGTTTCGGGAAGTGTTTGCGGAGTGAGAAGAAACGGCGGGCCCTAAAGAAACTCCCTCCAACACATTTGATAAACAAACATGAATTCATTAGTTTTGTCTGTATCTTGCCCGCGAGTAATATCATATTACGATTGAATCATTGCATTACCAATGAATAACAAAAATTTATTTTACAAAAAAATACCGAAATTCGATTATTCAACTTAAATTAAACTTCAGTTTGGCTGGTGGTAGGACATTTTCTGAGCCAACCTGGCTAGCTACAAGCTACCACCATCCTATTTAACATAAGTTTTGCCGCCAAATACATATCGATACTTCTGAGCTCAAAGGGCGTATACGCCTAAGGTCTATTTAGCGTTGACGCCTTTTGAGCCCAAAAGTATCGATATCAATGTTATGTACTCGTATTCCGGCATGGAGATAAGATAGCCAGTTCCCCATTGCATTGGGGAATCTTAGTAAGCCCGTTTGCATCTTCGGCATTATCACTTACCCCCAAGTGAGATGATGTCAAGGGCTTACCAATTGTGGATTTAAAAAAACTGATGATAAACTACAAAAAACCTTACCTAGGCTGTTGGGCTTGAGTAAACCTAGGCTGGGCGGGCTGTTCGTACTCCTGAGCGTACTCCACTTGGGGTCGCGGCGCCGGCACAAAGTTCTGACTTTGCAGCTGCTGCGATGCGGGGCGGAAGTCTTGCTTGCGGGGCGCGGGACGGAAGAAACTCGGCTCTTCTAGTGGAGCGGGGGCAGGCGCTGCACCGGGGAAGAATGCTGGCTGGAAATAGATAAAAAACCTTATTTAATATCCAGTATCATTCTGTACTCTTCTCATTTAAAAATTCAGATACTTCTTATATTCCTGTCATAGATCATCATAACCATAAAATTCCTATCTAACAAGAAGTTTATATATTCAATTGAGGCTTTTATGATATGGATGGTGGTGGGGTAGCTTAATATGAAGGGCTTGTTTTGTTGACGGAACTATTGCTAAGGTTCAATCTAAGTATGAGACGAAGCCGTATGGATTTGAGTATATTATAAGTAGGTATACAGGCTCCTTGGTCTCGGGTACCATTTTATCATCTTAACCTCCTGTCTGTGGAAAATACGGGAAACGGCTCCACAGACAACGAAAAAGATAGATATAGAGTCCCACATTTATGAGGCTAATACAGGTAAGATTGTCATTTGTTTCGAACGCAGATCAGTCGAGGCTTTTTACCCGATTGACCAAGCGGAGGGTAATGTTTCATTGCAGTTATTTATGTATGAATGTTTATTTCACTGTCACCACCTGCAGTCAAAGCTTGATTGTTGGAGTTTCTTTTGGACCCGACGTTTCTTTTTTCTCCGCTGTTTCCGAAACGTTGGGTATACGAGTTCCAAGTAGTCGAATCTTTGTACTGGGTAAACTAAAAAATCTTTCGAAAAGTGTACAATGAGGTAGTGACGAAACGAAAAAAGGTTCGTGGTTACGAATAAACATATTTTGATTTGTTTCGATTGATTTTGGAGCGCGAGGTGATGTAAGTTTTTTCTTGATACCCAGATTGACATTGGATTTAATTTTCATTCACATTTCCGGACTTGGCCCCCGTATGTGGAGTATATGGTCTAATGCCCCGTGCAAGTGCCCCTGCAGTGGGGACGATATGGGTTGTTCATGTTAACGACTTTTATGCCGTCATATTTTTATTTTAGTTAAACAGATTAGGCTATTTGTCCTGGATATTATTATGTATTACTTTAGGCGGCGCGGGCGCGGCTTGGGGTGCAGGCCTGTACTGCTGACGGTACTGCTGCTGGGGGCGCGGCGCCGGCGCGGGGCGGGGGGGCGCCGGCGCAGGCTCCTCGTAGTCGTAGTCGGGGGCTGGGGTCGCCTGTATGGGGGCACGGTACTGGCTGCGGCCGCCCTGAAATGAACAGACAGTTAAATAAAAAATACATTTCTACCCTAGGATTAAAATAAAGACAGTTGTTATCCAAATGCTTTTGGTGATAACTGATAAATATAACATAATTATACCTAAACAACGTATATGTCTGCCAGCTTCAAGCTTTTCTATAGCACTAAGTATAGCCAACACAGAGTTTGCCGATTTCTTAGTCATCTCACACAATTCTAAAGTCTGAAAATGCGTGGACTTTGTTTCTACAGTAGAAGACGCAGCTATCCTGCAAGATACACTTACAAATCGAGACAAAAGATTATCTTTTGCCTTATACATGTCACAGGCTTCGTGTATGCTAACTTCGCCAAGATTGGATGACCGTTGAGGCGTAAAGAGGCGAACAAATAAACAGACACATTTTTACAAGTATTAGTTAGGATTTACCTGTGACTTGCTTGGTCTGTCCTCTTCTTCCTTGGCCGACTCGTCCACCAGCGTGGGCGGAGCGACAGTGATGCCTTCGCCAGCGGGCTGGAAGCCGTACTTGTTCGCTCCGTACTCGATCACGCGCAGCTGAAGCGTGGTAAGAAGATTAGAGGTTGTTGGCACCAAATATCTTAGTTTAGGTAAACAATATTAACGGGAAGGTATTTTTTCTTTTACCCTCAATTGGTAAGCCCTTGGCATCATCTCACCTGGTGGTAAGTGACAATGATACCGAAGATGGAAGCGGGCTTACCAATATTCCCCCCAACGCAATAGGGACTGGCAATAAATAACTGGGGAATAAATGAATTGTAATTGTAATTGGCTATCTTATCTTCATGCCAGAACACCTCAATGCTGTAAACATTGATGTTTGGCAGCAAGACTTAGATAAGATGGTGGTAGCCAGGCGGGCTCAGAAAATGCCCTACCACCAACCAAACCGAGTCCTACAAAGTTGGACCCCGCCGAGAATCGAACCCGCGACCTCCTGATGAGAAGCGAGTGCCACTTGGCCACGGAGGCGGTGTTAGGGGATCAATGTTTATAGGGGGTCGTTAAATGGGCTCCGACTGTCCGACAGTATTTGACTAATATCTTTACTAGCTTCCGCCCGTGACTTCGTCTACGTGGACTTCAGAATTGGGTCCAGAGATAAAGAAAATGTTAAAGTGGCGCCACCTAGTGAAGAAGTGGAAATTTGGAGTTTTTAAGCATTCCTCCGGGAGCCCTTAAGTTTTCCAGGATAAAAAGTATTCTATGTGTTAGCCGAGTTCTTTATTTATCTACCTACCAAATTTCATTCAAATCCGTTCAGCAGTTTTGGCGTGAAAGCGGAACAAACAAACAAACAAACTCACAAACAAACATCCATACTTTCGCATTTATAATATTAGTGAGATGAGATTTTTGTGTCATAAAATCCTTTACCACATTGAATGAATTATCGAAAACACTATTGCATAACTTAAAACAGGAAATATAAAACAAAATTCATGGAAAATAATATAGGTATATTATAGGTCGTTAAAAACGATCTCTTCCAGACTGACACAAAAAGTCTGATTTACCTGGGTTTACTTTATGCTATTTCGTTTCTAAATCAAAGAACCTGATAGTGACGGTATAGTGTACGCTCAGTCTAATGTTTTTTTTTTGTTTGGTAGGTAATACTTCAGAGGTGGTCCCATATAAATTTTATCTAAATTGAATCAGCGGTTTTTGAAAAAATCAACAAAAACAAAAAAAAATGCTAAATTGTAGCTGTTACGATTGAAGTCGGTTTTTAACGTGTTCAACGTTGTTGATTATAAGAAGCTAATAACAATATTTATCATTACCCGAAAGAGGTCCACTGCTGGACAAAGGCCTCCCCCAAGGATTTCCACACCGAGCGGTCCTGCGCTGCCCGCATCCAGCGGCTTCCCGCAACCTTCACTAGGTCATCGGTCCACCAAATAGGAAGCCAGCCTACACAATATTTAAAGCTGTGGATATACCTTCCCGGTGTCATCCTTGTAGCCGTATTTGCCCTTCACCTCGCCGGTGGGCGACTTGGTCTCGATCTTGAACGACCCGTCCGCTGACTCGAACCCGTACGTGTACGAGCCATCTTCGTTGTGCCTGGAGTTATAGAAAAAAATTCAATTTAAAGTAATGTAGTACTTAATATTTTTTTTAAAGCAACGGCGCGGCGTAGTTTGCGGCGCTCGTATTTGTTTGTTGTCATAATCTAATTTGAAATTCCCAAACAGAAGTCGCCTCCTGTACAAAATAATGTAAGACTCAGGACGACACATTTTTTTCGAAAAAATAAATCTTACACTAACATTCAGTTTCAGGAATCTTGGTAAATCCACATTATCAGAAAAAAATTGACGATTTAAAAGCATGTGTAAAGCATTTAAGGTTTTTTGTCCCAGATATTATTATTATTATTATTATCTGCTTAAATAAATAAAATATTTTCAGTTTGATTTTGAGTTGATTTCTCAATTCATGATGTCACGGGCTTATCTTCTTAGCCCTCTAGCATCGCTGATAACTCTGCTAATGCGGGTTTTCAGATTTTTTTTACCGCCGACCCAAAAAGTGTTAAGTTTTACGTGTGCATCTGTTTGTCTGTAGCATTCTAGCTCCTAACGGATGAACCGATTTTTATTGTCCCTGTTTTATTTGAAAGGTTACTTAATCGGGAGTGTTCTTAGCTATGCTTTATGAAAATCGGTTCAGTGATTTTAGAGAAATTCAACTTTTAGTGTCGGTGGCGCTAAAATTTTCAATTGTTTTAGTTATTATATTAAAGAAATATTGTAGTTAGTTAGTTACCTGTTGATCTGCTTGAGGATGGCTACGGGAGGGGGAGGCGCCGGCTTGTTCTGGGACGCCGAGGCGATGTACCGCGGCGCGCGCTCCTCTGCGAACTGCGCGCACGCACCCGCGTAGAACAGAGCTATGGCCGCCTGGAAGTCAAAGATAATGTGTTTATTATTAAGTTTGTAATGTAATACATAAATAACAAGTAAAAATAAAGGCAGATTAATCAATGGACATTTTTATATATGACGCTATTGGTTTTGAATTTCTTAAATTATTATACAGGCTGTAACAAAATCGGTGTAGGACCCGTTAACTGGGGATTCTACTCATCGTACAGAACAACTTTTGTTCTACAACTTTGCTCAAATCGCAAAAGAAATTTGGACTCTCAAAACAGATGATCAATTTGTATGGATAGTCCACAATTTATTTTGCGGTTTGAGCAAAGTTGTATAACTAAAGTTGTTCAGTACGACGGATCCTACACCATGTATATGGTCGGTAGAGTCTACATTGATTTTATAATATCTGTCATTAACAGGAAGTTTCTTGAGAAAATTCTGTTAATTCCTTGGATATATTTAATCAGATTTAAAAGATTTATTGCTGATTATTGGTAGAAATACAAAAGAGTACCTAGATGTTACAAACTAACAGTACTTATGCGCGGAATAACCTACCTTACAAAAGCATGCCATATTATTACTACAAAATGTCAAAATTATACAGAATTATAATATTAGTAAGATTATGGGTAACATTCATGTCAAGTTTTTACATTTTTTCCACCTTTTCATTCATATTTTCGATCTGATTTGATTATAATAGTTATAATAAAAATTACCTCAACGCCGTGGGTACAAGTTTCCATAAAAAATTTAGATCAATCGGTGAATTTACGATTGGCTTGTGAAATATGAGCGACTACCCTTGACATCTATAAATATTACAAAAAGTTTTGTGCACTTTGGTGCACTTAGTTTATTTTTATTATTCTCTCTGGGTATAATAGGTATCCAAGTCGTCCAAAAAGGCATATAATAAAACATAAAAATGAATCGATTGATACCTCATATATCAAAATCTAGTCCGTAGTTAAGCGCTACGGTGGAACATCTGTAAATGCAAACCAACATAGAAAATTAAAATCATAACCCTTCCAATCCGGTAGTTGACTGCTAGGCATTTGAGTTACTTTTTATCAAATGTCAAAAACGAAAGGAGACGTTTCACGGGACTATGGAGCTTGGACCTGGCCTGTGTACTAAACATCATAAATAAGTCATTAGAAACATGGTATTTTCTAATTGTACGTTTCCTTCGATTTACCTTCGTTGCGAGGTTCATCTAGTTTCTCAGATTTAACAATCGCAACACATAAATCATCCAACATGGCGAAGCGAGCGCAATTTTGAGCATTTTACGTTCAGAAACTAGATTTTGTACATACCATTGAAATTAATAATTTAGTTGTCCGACAAGTAACTCGAGAACCAGCTGTTATGCCTGTAAAAGAGGCAAGACATATCCGCAGTTTTTAAAAATCGTACACCAATGTCAGAAGTCAGAACAGAAGGGTGTTCAGTCAATCAGAATCAGAGAAAACATCTGAGGAATATGTGAATGAAGCCGTAATTTCTGAACGTGACCTACTATTGCAAGCTTCAGTGTTATCATTTATATTGTAAAAAGTGCTGACAAAACATTATGCTTGAACCACGCAACCCAGCTTCTAATATTTTTGTCATTATTTTTCCTAGAAAGCCTATATTTTTCTATATTTTTCGTACTACGTACATGTCCAGGCACAAAATGAAACGTGTCCTTTGTTCTAAAAATTTTTGAAATTTTGTACGATGACGTCATTGTTCAATATAGTACTTAGTTTGCATGCTAATTACGAAATTCTTGTAAATCAAAAGTTGAAAATATAATAAAAACGAAAGTGATTAAGTTTTTTAACAAATTCAATAAAAGAGCTGTTTAGTGAATAATATTTTGTAATTTATTTTAAATGCAGTCAACTCCCGGATTGGCTTTGCCGTATTCTTAAGTAGGTCATACTCCATGTGGTTACGGCAATGCTATGGTGAGTACAGTATTTTTTTGTTGGGATACAGAAATCTGTTATTAATTTAAGGATCTTTTTAGTGTTTCTCTTGTAAAGAAGAAGAAGAATAGGCAACAGAAATCACATAATAGGTATTTAAGTTATCTGTTTACTACAACTAAAAACCTACAGTTTTTAAATTTGCGAAATGATAGACACTACTTGAGTGACAATTTCTATAAATAATTCATAATAACAAGTAGGTTTAATATTAGCAGATATAATTGATACACAAAGGCGACCGGAAAGTGGGCTAAGACTATTTAGAGGCCGCGATCCGGTAGCGCCCGTTCACTGCAAGTGATACGAGATATCGCTGTGATTGCACTATAGGTTCAGGGAGCACTTGGTGCATTCCAATGTCACTTACCTATTATAGAAAACTGAAGCATGTAAAACAAGTAAAGATAAATAAAGAACATTTTGCTGATCCAATAAACTCAGAGCGAATTCGCGCAGAATAACTAAATCTTAAAAAATACTATCCTCGACAGTCACAGCGGAATCACTCAAAAAGTGCATAACAGATTTTCTCCATACCAATAGATAGGAAAAACCGCTATGAAATGAGCATAGAAGTGAAAAAAACACATTCTTTAAAAGGTACGATACCAAAGACAGACATGCAGATATATATGTCGCAGGGATATCCCATACAAATCCCGGATGATGTCAAAATAATAACACGATTTTGTCATTTCCCTAAACAAGTCTAGTGATTTGATCAAATCCCTAAACTGATTTAGTCAAATGATTAAAATAATTCGGTAGTTAAAGTAAATAATTCAGTAGGGTGCTTTGGGGTAATTCCGATATAACTATAGAGCAAACACCGCACAGTAATAGTAACTTTTTTTGGTATCCATTTCAAATCCCTTTTTAAAATGTGATCAAAGTATTAAGAAACGTTTCTCTTTATCATAATTGTCGGAGTTTAAAGTTGACCTTATCTTTTTCAGTTTTCACATTAACCACCATTCATAACTTCTCTAGCCACCAAGTATATCATAACAACAAGTGGGTACAACACTATTGAGAGTTTGTTAAAATTGCACAAACGGTTACTAAATACACTTTACTTAGTCCACAGCTGTAACAAAGAGACATCGCACCGGCGCAAGAGTAGCGACTCCTTATAATTTTATCACTGTTCCAATCACACGCACAAAGTAACACTGGCTAATTAAAAATGTAATTAATATATTAAGCACCAACTTTAGAACTTTCACTGTATTTTAATGTTAACATTGAATTAATTTTTAATACAAAATACACTGGAAATATGCAGTTGCTACAAAATGTAAGATATAGGTATTGAGAAACAGTAACGCACATTCCTGAAGGCAGTTAACCTGGTAAATAGGTATTGAAATTTAAGAATGTCATTAAAGTCTAGACAATCAGGTCAAAGTTTTCAATATCATAATTAATAAAAGCTATGCAATATTTAACCTTTAACTAACTGGGGATTAAGAAAGAAGAAAAGAAAACAGAAAATCTGTATGAAAAAGAAAATCTGTATGAAATTATGTAGAGCATAGTTAAATACGAGTAACAAACAGTTATTAAACAAAGAATAACAATGCAATTACAAATGAGGTGAAGTCTTGTTACTATTACTTTCATTCAAGACCAGAGATATTTATTTGATAACAAATCTCTTTCTTATTTTATTTTCGTTTTGAATTTAGAACAACTGGAACGTACCAATCGCAGTAGCGCCGCCATGTTGTCGAATCGGAGGCGCGGCGCGGGCGCCGTTCGCTTTTATATCGAGAGCCGCGGTGAAGCCTTTCACTGGATCTGGCTGGCTACTGGGAGCTCCCGGGGGTGGTGGCTGGATTTTGATGGAGATGTTTAGTTGTTAGTCATTTGAATTAAATAAAAGATGGAGTTTTTAATTAATTAGCTGTTTAAATTCAATAGTATCGTACAAATATATATTTGTTGGAGTTACTTTTTATAAGGTGCTTACCTATGAAATTGGCGATTAGTTAAAAAAGTTCAAAGACAAAATTAATATAAAATAATTAAGGTTTTAAAAGAACTAACTATTTTCAAAGTACCATTGGACATTTAGAAATAAAATAATGCGTGCTAAATGCATGTTGTCTGAATATTTTGAGAGCACAGTGGTGTAGAAACTATGAAAATGGATTTTTTCGTCACTGAAAATCGCCATGTTTTTGTTAAAAAAATACTTATTTTTTATTTTTGAAAGCTACACTTATCCCAGCGTGTTATTCGTTACCATATGTATTTTTAACATATTGCGCATAATATTTCACGATTTTCAGATAATTTCGATTTTTTTTTGTAGAAAAAATTTACCCAATTGACCTCTAAGAAAACACCAGTACAGTATTTAATGCAACCCTACTCAGTCAGTTTTTACATGAGAGACATGCCATCACTAATTCATGAAAGACCTTGAATGTAGCTAGAAAATGATAAATAATTTAATGGAAGTAAATTTATTTTTGGGGTAATATTATTCTGTTGAACTTTCAAAACTGAAACGCCAATTTCATAGGTAAGCACCTAATATAAATCTGATTGTTGTATTAATATTTACTTCAACAAAGTGAGATTGTTTAATTTAAAAAAAAAACGCATTTTATAAATGGAACAATCTCTATAAAGTTTTTTAAAATAATAATAAAAGAATATAAGTTTTTACTTCCTTGACCACTGTGTCATTTTAAATGAGTCACTAAGTTAAGTCTTAAGTGTGTGTTTACTCGTACGACACCAATAAACCATGAAGATCGGAACAACATCAGACCAATATCATAGTGACATTTACACTTGGATAGGATGTTAAGGAAAAATGTGTTGTGTAGAAGAGCCCCGGACTACTAAGCTGAGGGTCGTGGGTTCAGATCCCCACAAAGGGTAAATATTTGTGTGGTAAACACTTTAATTTGTTTAGTTTCTGAATGATTTAATATGTTTGCAGTTCAATTCTAGTTTTGGGGAAAATTATGACCGTGTATGGTTTGTTTCGAAATATAATAAAGAGAGCATGGTTCAATAAAGTATTCTAGCAAATAAAAAAATGTTTGTGATTATAATAAAATAAATAAGAAGTCAATAAAGCTGTCTACCTCGGCTGAGCTGCATTCTTTGTGAAAGGTCAACCAATAATGCTCCTACTTTACTAGAGCACTTGCATTTATTTGCGTATTGAAATATGATAATAATGGTAGTACCTATATAGACTCATGGACAAAAAAATCTACTCAAAGTTTCATGCACGACTTTTGGAAAATTAACTCAATCTAGCAAAATAAAAGTAAACCAAAGTTCAAAAACTGTGTGTTTACTGTTTATGATTTTAGTTTGATGGTTTTCTAGTTTTTTGCTTTTAGTGTTAGCAGTTTTGTAGACTGAGATATTTTTTCAAAAGTCGAGCCACAAATCTCGAGTCGATTTTTTAGTCCACCAGTCCATAAGTGACTTGTCATCATAATACAGGATGTAAAATACTTCTTCCGTAAACATCAACGAAGGATCATTATTTTAAACATCTTGTCCAAGGAAACCCATATTCTGTTCTTTTTTTAACCGACTTCAAAAAAGGAGGAGGTTCTCAATTCGTCGGAATCTTTTTTTTTATTATTTTATTTTTTTATGTATGTTCACCGATTACTCGACGACGCCTGAACCGATTTCGAAAATTCTTTTTTTGTTTAAAAGGGTATACTTCACAAGTGGTCCCATATAAATTTTATCGAAATCGATTCAGCGGTTTTTGAGAAAATCAACAAAAACATAGCAAAATTGGAGTTGTTGCGATTGAAGTCGGTTGTTTTTAACGTATTCAGCGTGGTCAATTATTGACATGATAAATCAGTCAACGAATCGGCCAATTTTTTATAGTAAAACATTTTTTATTGAAAATTCAGTATGGGTTCACCAGGGAGTCTTGTTTAGTATGATAAGTAAATAAACTTAAAAAAGTAGGAAACTCCATTTATGTAAATATCCGAAAGAGCGCTTTTTACTTCCTATAAATAAATAAAAAAACAAATAACAGTCAAAAGAAGTTCAGTTTTAATTACAGGCTTTGCCCATAAACCACTTTACGATTTTTTTCGAAAATTGGCTTGTTCGGGAAGTCGTCAAAACTGCGTGACTGATCATTGGTAATTATTCTCAAGAACAACATGGCTCAGACCTGGCTCAGAAGTCAGATAGGGGTAGGCCTATTGAGTAATACCCAATAAGGGATTAATTGTCACTTTTTTTAAGAAAAGCACTACTACATTTCTATTAGATGTCTTGGGCGTAAATCTTCGAGTAAGATTCAATGTCCACAATCCATAGCGTCTCCAATGGGCACGCGTATCCATACCTAGGGAAGGTCAGACAATACTCCACACATATGAATTGGTGGAGGTTGTGGGGCTCACCAGCCCCAGTGTCAGAAGTTTTCAAGCCCTATATAAGATCTCTGGATATAGCTTAACGATCGCTGCCTGGTAAATAATAGCAAGCGGCAGTGACGGCTAACTTGCGTTGTGAAGCACGGAAATAGTCGAGATAAATTCCTTTAACATCAAACTCATTAAGGTTGTAACCGTATTCGTAATCAGTTAACTGCATGATCGACGAACGAAGACTTCAGTAAGATAGATATTCATTCCATGAACTTCACAAATAAATTTTATGTGTCTTAAGCCTATCGATCGCGGAAATGTATCAACCTTTTAACCAGCCAACCTTGGAGCCACTTTCGTATCTGCAAAGAGATTGCATATTTCATGCTCGATATGCATGTATGTCTAGTTACTACTGCACCTTACAAGCAATGTCACGGTCAAAGTTATTTGAAATCAAATTTTGAGCGCGATAACCTAACTTTTTTAAAAAGAAATACTCCCCACTGCGTAAAATATGTCAATAAAGAGTTTATTTTAACCATCAAGACGTTTCGACTACAGAGACTGTAAACAATAAAACAAGTCTGACTACGGTCTTTTGTTATGTGGATGACATTGACAGGGAGCTTTTATCGCAAATCTGACATGTATTTCATACAAATAGTGTCATTTTTCAAGATGGTCGGTGTTAGTTCCGGCTTTTCACCACACGCCAAAAGATCGTAGACTATACTTCCGGTTATGAAGTCTAGGGCTGGAAGTAAAAGCACGTTCCAGATCTGCGGGTGTAACAAAATAGGTGTAAGACCCGGTAACTCAACATACGGTCAAACAGCTGATCAGTTTGTGTGAAGTCCAAAAAGAGATTTTGCAATGTCATCAAAGCCCTAGATTATAAGTTGTTCAGAATGATAAATGCCGCAGTAACTGGGTACTGAACCTATTTTGTTACACTCTTTATCTCACTAATATTATAAATGCGAAAGTATGGATGTAATGATATAATGTTTCTACCGTGGGAGAGCCATGGTTCGGCACGAATGGGCCGGCTCGACCGGAGTGATACCACGGCCTCACAGAAAACCGGCGTGAAGCAACGCTTGCGTTGTGTTTCGCCGAGTGAGTGAGGGTACCGGAGGCTCAACCTCCCCCCCATTCCCCCATTCCCCCTTCCCCCAATCGCATTTCAAAGGTCGCACTTGTGACTCCTCTAGTGTTGCGGGTGTCTATGGGCGGCGGTAATCGCTTACCATCAGGTGATCCGTCTACTCGTTTGCCACCTATCACATAAAAAAAAAGTTTGTTTGTTTGTTCCACTTTCACGCCGAAACTACTGACAGGATATGAATGAAATTTGTTAAGTAGAGGTAGATAAATAAAGCACTCGGCTAACACGTAGGATACTTCTTATCCCGGAAAACTTAAGGGTTCCCGGAGAAATGCTTAAAAACTCTAAATGCACTCCGTCACTAGATACCACCTTAACAATTTATTTCTCTCTGGACCCAATTCTGAAGTCTACGCAGACGAAGTCGCGGGTGGAAGCTAGTACGCTAATAAAGAATACTTGAGAGTTTGATATTATTCACACGCAAGCCCTGTGGGAAAGTGATACTCTACATAAAATTAATGTTGCTGTATTTAGCAAACAGAATTATGTCTTCAAAGTCAAATAATAATGCAGAAAACATAATATTAATTAACCCATAGAATTGATTTCGGTTATCATCAGAAAAAGATGTAAGTTAACTTCAAGTTAATATGCCTTACACGTGACCGCGGGTAATGTTAAGTGCAACACTAGGCAACCGCCGGCCGTCTATAACGTGTGGATAGGACGGTTAAAATCAGGCGCGGATCCAGGGGGGGCAATGGGTGCAATTGCACCTATTGCCCCCCTGAAGCCTGACCGAAGTACTAAATCTTCTATAAAATGCAAATAAATAGAGACATTTCTTAACTATTCAAAAAAGACTGCTTTATAAATAAGGGTACACTGAAAATTTACCCCATGGATGAAATCCTGGATCCGCGCCTGGTTAAAATGATACGATGAAACGATAAGAAGAAGAACTTCAAGACACGGTAAGAAGAAGTGTCCATAAATTACCCATTACACTGTAGAAAGATATTCGTATTTTAACCTTACAATGAAGTAATTGTAAATTAAAGTAAGTAAAGTTAAGCCGTTGGTGCCGGCTGCTATCATTAGACAGCACTCGTTAAGCCATGTCGGAGGCCCTATAAGGTGGCTTGAAAACCTCTGACATTGGGATTGGCCATTAGCCCACAACCTCCACCAATCCCAACGTGTGTTGGGAATGGCCTGACCATACCCGAAGTATGGGAAGAGACCCGTGCCCCTAAAGTGGGGACGATATGGGTTGCTAACGAATGCCAAAGTAATTCGTATGGACAAGAAACCGCGGTCGAATTTTTCACAATCGCGCAGCTACCTTATTTTGAAATTAGCTTTTAAATTCCACACACGCTCGGTTTCGATTTGTTTGTATCTGCCTGCAGTTCAATAATGTAACACCATCAAGTAGGTTAACTACAAGTCGGTAGGCTTTGACCTACCGACCACAAATTGAGTTTTTAAGCATTTTTAAAAACCGAATAGGTAGTTCATTTCTAAACTAAAATCAAATACTTTAATCCATTCACTTGATAATGATGATATAAGGAATTTAAGAGTGCATTTTATTAACAAAGACAATGTTTTTATTTAGGATTAAAATTTTCCGTGATACGCAAGCAAAATCGAAGCAATCAAAACAAAGTTTTGAGCAATTCCTGGACATAACCCAGAAAAATGGAACGAATCATATTTATTTTCTGAGAGCAATCAGCGTTTCAGCACGCTGCTAGTTCCGGCGGCGGTTGGGGCGATATCGCTAGTGTAAAGCGGCATCAAGCGGCATAAAGCAGACTACAATCGGCAAGAAATTGAAACTCTTTTGATTTGTTAAAGAGTTTATTTTGCACTCGACCTTTGTTCTCCCTTCGCTAACTCTTCCCGAAACGATGACCGTACAATTTCTCTGCGATTCTGTGGCAGGGATATAGATATAAAACAACGATTTCAAATAATATGTAAAGCATTTAATTAAATAAAAAATATTCTAAGTTTGAGTTTGAAGGGTAAGAATCGGTAATCCAATGGCGGTCGTTACTACTGTCCATCAGCCTTTTGCTACCTTATGAAATTAAAAATTAAATTAAAAAAAAAAAGTATTTTATAAAATGGTACAAGAGGCTTCTACTTGTAACAGAAATATTTGCCCGGCTGGGAACCGAACTCACGACCCTCGTAACAGCAGTCAGGAGTGCTAATCACTGAGCCACCGAGTCAGTCATAATACAATATTAAGTTTAATTTTGAAATCTGTCATATCAATTTGACAAATACTTTTGATTTCCTTATATTGTTATTTGACCTTATCCTTTTAAACAATAGAATAAAGTACCTACCTATGCATAATAATAGTATCCTGCATGTCATAGCATTATTGTTATCATGTACTGCTAAAACGGTTCATAACGTAGATATTATACACACTGGGGCCAAGTTAGGATCGGTGAAAATTGGTTGCAGTTTATAAAAACTCTATTAATAACAACTATAATAGTGATTGACTACCGACTATGGCTTGCCAATAAGTATCCTATATATTGTTAGATTTTTTGTCAAAAGGTAGTCGTATAGTGATGCCTATTCGGTGTTTACGTTTAAACTTATTTGACAGGCAGGGCAGGACTAAACTAAATTTAAGCATCCTGTCCTTGTCTTTTCGATATAGAAAGAAAAAGATAAAGCACTTAAATTAAGTTTAATCCTATCAAACAAGTTTAATGGTGAAAACCGAATCGACACCAATATATAAATAAATATAATACATGTATTTCAATTGGTTAAAAACCAACATAAAATGAGTCACATCAAGAAAGGTTGAAAACTTTTTAACAAATAAGCAAATAGGTATGTATAAATTAAAAAATCCACTAGATAAACTTAATGATTGTTTCAGAATTCAGAAAAAAAATCTATTTTAATTAGGACAGATAATTCGGACGTAAATCGTTTTTGAACGGAATACTCGTTTCTAGTTACAATTGTCGCAAGCCGAGCACCGGCAACGACCTTGAGGCAGCGACTCACACTTGACATTTCTAAACTGCTGCATGCAGTAGTGAACCAAGAATTAAACGTATCATTAAAGGTCGTTGTTTGTTTGTAAGTTGTACTTTCTTTTAAAAATTTATAAATAACAAAACAGTGACGTGTCTGATTGATTCACTGACCGTCTGACAGACAATGCACCGTCTAAACTACTAAATATAGAAACTTAAAACTTACATGAATATTATTAAATTGCAACATTTGTTTCTTAGATGGTGTAGAGGAGCTCTGAGAAAGGATTTTTTAAATATCGATTACTTGTGGGTGAAATTGATATTCCTACGTACTGTTTAATATGTTTTCATAAAAAAGACTTGAAAAATATATGGTCGAATGATTTTTCATACAAAAGACATCAACGAGAGCAACACAAATATCATGTTTTCATAGAAAAGACTTCAACGAGAGCGACTGAATATACACATGGAAAAAGCTTCAATCAGAGTTGCTCAAATATAATGTGAATCTCATTAATTACTTATATAATAGTATACTAGCTATCACCCGCAGCTTTGCCTGTGTTATATCCACACAGTTTTTGCGTCTGCCCTTGACTGAGCATGAAAATGTTTACTAGATTAAAATCAAAATCAAAATGTTTTTTATTTAAGTAGATGTTTTGCACATACTTTTTAATCGTCTTTTTTTTATTTAATATTTGAATCTAATTTACTTTCTGACAATCATGTCACTGACATTTTATTAAATGTAATTATTTTATTGTAATGTAAATATGAATTTGGTGACATGAAATAAATTATCTAATCTAATCTAATTTATACCTAGTACAAAGTTCCTACCACACGGAACTTGTACACTCAACGTTTCGGGAAGTGTTTCCGAAGCGAGAAGAAACGTTGAGCCCAAAACAAAACTCGCTTCAACACATTTTTTAAAATAATACTTAATTGTATTAGTATACAATGTATGTTATCAACAATACAGTTTTCAGGAACAGTAATACATTTCTAAATGTCTTTTTCATTTACATAATCTATTACCTTTTGAGCACAGACATTTTTTTACATGCGTTTTAAATTTTTTTTCAGGCAGATTTGTTACATTTTCTAGTATTTTATTATAGAATCGTACACATTGCCCCACAAACGACTTTTTAACTTTGCTCAGTCTCGAATAAGCAATCAACGACTCGCGGGATCGCATCTGATAGATTGCGCGGATTGCCCTTTTCTGTAAAACGAAAATAGTTTCGATATCAGCTGCATGTCCCCAAAGTAAAATTCTATGGAAATAACTAAAATACACTAGCCGTGCAGTGTCTACATCTGTTAACTGCCTAATTTTTTTGACGGCATAAGCAGCTGAACTAAGCTTTCCCGCTAAAGTTTCTATATGTGGACCCCATTACAATGTAGCATCTAAAGTTATACCGAGGAAAACAATACTGTTAATAAATTCCAATACATTACTATATATGATTACACTAGCGTCAATATTTCTAACGTTTGGTAATGCGAATTTTATACATTTGGTTTTTTTAGCATTTAAAAGTAGATTGTTTACAGTGAAACAGTTAAGTATCTTAGAAATAGTGTTGTTTACTTCATCAGTTTTGTTTAATTTTTTATCAACTTTAAAAATAAGAGCAGTATCATCTGCAAACAACACTATGTTTGCGAAATTTTGAACCATAAACGGCAAATCATTAATATACGCAATATTGATCCCTGGGGTACCCCCATTATCACTGTAGAGCCGGAAGAATTGATGCCATTTATTTGAACTCTTTGTGTTCGGTTGCTAAGGTATGAGTTAAGAAGGCTGAGAGCCTCGTCTTCTTTATCGTAATGCCTTAATTTCATAAGTAGTGTGATTCCCTTGAAACTATGTACTAATACGTTATTCCCTACTTTAGTTTTACCCAAACTATAGTAATATTAGTTGAGCAGTTTAATATTGGTTGAACATAAAATAGCATTAAACCATTTTTCTGATTCCATGGGAATCATGTTTTTTTTTGGATGAGGATTACTCCATCTCATATCCCACCCAATCGAGTATCTCTGTGCAAAAAGTTAAATCGATTACGAGTAATTACAACTTTCTAACGTAAATCAAGCACATTTTCACGGCTGTCGCTCTTAAATAATTTATATGCATTAACAGCTATCCTACAGAAACCATGCTTTAATCAGGGCTTAAAAACCTATGTACTAATCCCGTATTTAAAAAAATAAAAAAATCCAATCGGATTTTTTTTTCAGTTTGCCATACAAACTCTTGATTCACTATTCAGATTTATTATGGGAAACTGGTTCTTTTTGTAGATCGGATTTTTAAATATTTTTCCTGCATTCTATACTTAATTCTGAGTAACCCCTTAAAACTTCAAACGCATTTTTGTAACATCCTGTATACTTACCAAAATTCGTCCAAATCCGCTGAGGAGTTTCTGCGTGAAAGTAGAAAAAACAAATATCCATACATTGGTGCGATGAGCAGCGACATTCTGCCCGTATTTTACAAGTTGCATATGTTTTCCTCTCCACGGTAAAATGTCTTACCATTTAATTTTCTTTTGTAATTATTCTTATTTTTTCGAAAGAAACATCTCAACCAATTGGAAGCTTAGTTTAGCATTACTTTATTAAGTTTGACTTATCAAAATGAATAAATAAATGTAAACACGTTAAACTGAAACTATATATTTTTTATTAATACTATTTTTTAAATTATATTTTTATTATTTATTTTCACTATTTTGTTCCATCTCCATCTACATTTTCCTTTTGTTTCTCCTATTCACATTTCTCGCCAATGAAAACCGCTTAACATTACTAGTCCAACGCTTTCATTGCTGGTTACTTACTGCATAACACTGGGCGCGGTAAGGCCACCCACTCACAAGCCGGATACGTCTGGTCTGTCGCACACATTTCCGACCCAAGCTGACAGTCCATCTCAGCAGTAACCCTTAAATATGGAGCTTTTACTGCCAGGAAGTTATTACAGTGCATTATATCAGCCATATTTGATTTATAATAATTTTAAGATAATTAAGGAAGTTCTCGTAAATTGAGGAGGCTTCGTCGTGTCAACAATTTTAAGTTTTATTTTTATGGTAGGTAAAGAGACAGCTGAAAACTTTTAAATTATTTTATAATGGGAGTTATTTATTTTGCAAGCGCTCGAAACTTGACTCTAGGCAGTCTCTCACTAATACAATATTATAAATGCGAAAGTATGGATGTTTGTTTGTTTGTTACACTTTCATGCCGAAACTACTATTTGTTTATGATGTATATAATACTTTTCTCTGCCGTCCTTGCGACGCTCTCGATATAATAAATAGTTTTAAGCACTTATATTGTATTTCTCAAGAGTTAAGTGAATTTGTAATTCTTTTTGAGAAATAAATATCTTAAACCGTAACTACTGAACGGATTTAGATGAAATTTGATAGGTAGATAGATAAAGCACTCGGCTAATAGATAGAACAGACAGACTTTTTATCCCGGAAAACTTAAGCGTTCCCGGAGGAATGCTTAAATAAAAACTCAAAATGGTGGCGCCGCTTTAACATTTTCTTTCTCTCTGCACCCAATTCTGATGACCACGCAGACGAAGTCGCGGGCAGAAGCTAGTATTATATATATGTAGTAAGGCCGTTCTCTGCCCCTGCTTAAAGATGACCTCACCCCCTGTGCCTGCGGGTAAGATCCAGTGACTCAACTCATTTAGGTGTGTAAAAACGTCATATTTTTTTGTAGTAAGTAATAATAACTAGATTTTTTTGTTGAAAATACGAGGTGTGTGGTACGGTAGTTTAAAAAACTTACAGGAAGTGGCTGGAAGCTTAGGGATCAGAGGTCCTGTATCTACATCTAGCTAAAATGAAGATATGGCTAATGACCCTTGACGTTCATTGTAGGTAAGAAAGTAAATGAAAACTTTATTATGGACTTATGGTCTGAAATAAATAAATTATTATTATTATTATTATTTATCATATAACACATACAATGAAGAGGAGAAAAAAGTTAAAAGGCATGGCTCAACTTGTGCTGCCCAGGGATTGTCTCCTTGGGGTTGTGTTATTTTTAAATCCAAATAGTTTGTAATACATACCTCATATATGTATGCATTTTCTGTCTCATCTTTTGTCTATTTTACCCGACAAACCACTATCGACAATCTATATGCACGATTGCACGTATGTAGTACCAGGCTATAATCAAAACGGATTGATAAATTTTGGATTGTTTCAAGAGATTCCTTTTGAACTCCTGATTGACCTAAGATACCTTTTAAGATACCTTTTAAACAGTCGATTTCCTATTAATTACTTTTACTTTTATGTCTTTGAATCCTTTCTTTTTTTTAACCGACTTCAAAAAAGGAGGAGGTTCTCAATTCGTCAGAATCTTTTTATTTTTATTTTTTTTATGTATGTTCACCGATTACTCGAAGACGCCTGAACTGATTTGGATTTTTTTTTTTTTAAATACAAGTGGTCCCGTATAAATTTTATCGAAATCGATTCAGCGGTTTTTGAGAAAATCAACAAAAACATAGCAAAATTGGAGTTGTTGCGATTGAAGTCGGTTGTTTTTAACGTATTCAGCGTGGTCAATTATATTATTGACAGACATGATATTATACATAAATCATCTCATGACCTAGCATTAAGATGTAATAGAATATAAGATTTTTTTCAAAAAATGTGTTGGAGGTAGTTTCTTCTTACTCCGCAAACACTTCCCGAAACGGCGGGTATACGGGTTCCGAGTGGTGTGAACCTCGTAATAGGTAGATAAAAGAATGACGTTCGAAAAGTGTACACTGCTACCTGATTAAATAAAATATTAAAATAGATAGATAGATAGAAGCTTTATTTAGAGACTACAGATCTTAAATTAATATATAACAATAAAAACTTAAACTAAAGAAATAAGATAATTAAACTAAGATAGGAGCTAGAGAAAAAAAAACAGAAATTGAACTGTAGCCCTAAAAAGGCACCGACTCAGCATAATGCTGCGTATGTGAGACCACATCCACAACGCTGGTATTCTGTCGATACCTACACCTACACCTACAAATAAATAAAATATTTTCATTTTCAATTTGATAATTGTCTTTCCTAGTGGCTACCTACATTACATTGACATAACTCAATAACCTAATTTGACACATACCTAACCAATTTAGGACTCACTCAGCTTTCACTCTCAAGGAAAACGAAACAAAACCAATATATTTGTTGCGTAACAATATGTTTATTTAATAACAGTATTTACAATCAATACACGTATTGTGACGACGTTTGACAGCGCGTGCGCAGGCTCTGTCGATCGAATATCGATTCTGATTGGACCTTAGATTATGTAATTTGTTGTTATATGTGAATTGTACTTTTGTCATATTGTATAAGTATGTACATAAGTATATTTGAAGAGTAAATAACTATAGAGAACGTTTAGTACAATATAATAGTGTACATTACAATATAATAGTTTACATAAAAAAGACAGATATAAATACAAATAAATATGCTATCGAAAACAAATTAGGCTCTAGAGGTAGATCTAAAAATTAATCAAAGTGAAAATTGTCTTTCGATCCAAAAAGTGCTTCTTCTTCTATTAAATATTATCTTCTATTAAATATCTATTAAATAGAAGATTTAAGAGCAAAGCTCTTGTCGGTGGAGCAATCTCCAACTGTTCCTGTTCTCTGCCATTATCTTGACCTCCCGATACGACCCTACAGCAACCTTCTCCTTTATCTGTTCTATATAATTTCGTCTTGGTCTTCCTCTTCCTCTTCTCCCCTCTACCATTCCTTTTGTTATGGTTTTAAGGAAGCTATTGTGTCTTATCAGGTTGTACTGTCATATATCATATCATATCAAAAAGTGCAACCATGCTAAAACCGTAGAATATTTTTTGGACTTCCTATACAATAGGTCGTATTTTTTATTTATATAAATTTTATTGTTATTACCAGTACAAATAAAGATTTTCTCTGATCGTTGCGTTGATTTTGGTATGTCGGATCAGATAGGACAGAGCAGTATGTAAAAGCTGTAAATCATGAGAAAATTGTATTTGTAAGGACATAAAAATAAAAAATACATCAAATACAAGTACATACTTATTTATACAAATAAAATAGGTGCTTATAAAATACAAAATTTAAAGCCATTAGTTTTAGTTTATAAAGAAAATAAGTACCTACACATCTAGATACACCAAAAATATTGACTAGCACTAAAATTATATTCATAAGAACTTAAATACAAAAGTCGTATAAAACCTCGATCATATCGCTTTTGGCATGACAAAAACCTTTGTACTTGTTTACAAAAATCAAATACAATATTTGTACATTTTTATGAATTAAACTACAATTTTAACCTAACCTGTAAAGTTTATCGTGTAAGATCCAGTGTTAGGGTCAAAGTTTTGGGCTGGGTGACCAGAAAAGGGGTTGTAATTCTGGTAATTCTGGTACTGGTCATTGTACTGAGGGGTATAGGCTTGGTAGGAGAACTGAGGCTGCTGATGGTATATCTGGCTTTGTGGTCTGTAGTTCTGGAACTGCTGAGGCGCTTGGTTGAACCCTTGTTGTGGGAAGGTTTGCTGTTGGACCGTTTGTTGTGGGAAAGTTTGTTGTTGAAAGGTTTGTTGTGGGAATAAGCTAGTCTGCTGGGAATATAGAGGACTGGATCGAAACTGAGACGTCTGAGGTTGCGCCTGATATTGTGGTTGAGGCTGGTACTGTTGTTGGACCTGTGGTCGCGCTTGTATCTGCTGGAAACTCTGCTGCGGCTGCGGCTCAGCTTGCGCTGGTCGGTGGAACTGTCTGAAGGTGGTGGTCGATGCCTTGTTGTATTTGGGATCTTCGTAAATCTTCGGGTCCTCTCGGTACTGGCCGTCGTCTTCCTGTCCGTCGGTCAGGGCGTTCGAGTTACCTTCACTGAGGGTCGGCGGAGGCACCATGATGCCAGTCCCTGGAAATACGAGGAGATCGTTAGTGAAGACTTTTGGTAGGGTAGGGTAGTTTAAAATAAGTCTATATTATGTATGCATGCCTTTTATCTTCTTTGAAGGTAAATAGAAACACTATAAAATGCTAAACTTATTAGTAACTAATCTATCGATTTGACCCTACGATGAACAATGTATTATACCTATATAGGGTGCTACTATATTTTAGTCAATGCTTCTACTCCAGATTTTAATCAACTTTTCCTAAAGATCCCATAGTCAAATCGCAAAAAAAATTTGACTTTTCATACTTTCGCTGACTATGGGTTCCTTAGGAAAAGTTGATATCAAAATCAGGAATAGAAGCACTGACTAAAATATCGGGCCCTAATAAAGTCTCTATTACTCTTAATTCTTACTGCAACTATTAAAATTCATCACCTCCCTATCTTTAACATAAGTAACTAAATATGTAGCGTGTAATTTTCATGATTCAATCAACACTTAATAACAATAGCAACCCTACAATTGTAACGCCACAATTCTCAGCTACTATATTAGCGCCACTGATCAAATTATCACCGTGAAACGCATTTGGTTTGTACGGTAATCAGGCCGTGAAGGTCACCAGCCGAGCTGGTTGATGCAAGAATGCACCTTTTACGCTTACATGATCAACCACCATAACCTGGTATTTCAATGACGTTATTTTTAAGGACTAAAAAGGGTGATTTTATGTTTTTGGACCTAATAAGCTTATTCGAAAACGACTTGATGTATTCGAATATAAGTTTTTTTAATAGAAAGCTGGAACTGGATGTCAGAGCTGAGATAGATTGTGGTTTCATTTTCTGTATAGGTAATGTATAGGTAATTTATGCGAATAAATTTTCATTTCATTTCATTTCATTTCATTTACAAAAAACTAAGTTATTAAAAAGGCATGTACAACTCGTTGAAGTCTTTTGTATGGCAGATATATTTTAATTGATTAATGCAAATAAATATGACTCAACCTATTATAAAAAGTGTGATATCAAAATATTATTATAGAGCTTTTTCTACTTATTTTTATGCCCCGTTGGAAGGTTAGCTGTATTCCACAGCATGTTTTATAATTACGAAGTGACTACTAATATATTCATGAAGTATTTAAACAAAGATTTTTATTTCTTTGTTTTATTTCGTCACTCCGAGGGGGGAAGGCTAGTGGGGTTCTAGAGAGGTGCAAGTCTGTGATTTTTAATTATCTTTATGTAAATGTTTTACTGTCACTTATTGGGTGGCACAATTATGACATCACTAGGACAGTCAGCAGGTTCCTAGTGCAATACTTCGCATCACCAGCGAAGCCTTGTTTTTGAAATGGTTGTTGTCTGGTTTATAATGATAAATAAAGCAATTATGAATATAGTTTTATTATAAAATTTTTATTATTGGCTCTCATAACATCAGATGACAATTACTTACCTACATGAATTCCTATTACAGTTTAGATCAATACATTATAATGTAATCATTTCTGAAGAAAGTAGAGTCAGAGAAAAAATTCACAGCAATATCCATACTTATTCAATATTTTTCTTTTTGTAGATGGACTTCCAAATTTACATTTTAATTAATATACAAATTATTATTATAAATTTATAAAAAATATCGAAAATACACCAAAAATATTTCAAAGTTATAAATTTAATAACCTTCTCTTACAATTAATAATGCACTTAATAATGTAAAATTTCATACAAATTACAACTTATTTCGTTAACTGAACTACATACATATAAAGCCTAAGATGGAGTAACAAAAAAGTTTATTTGATTTGCTATGCCAATCGGTTCAAAACTGAGTATGCACTTTTGTAGCCAACTGTACTTAAAGTATCAAAACACTTTAGCATCAAATAAGTATGCGCATAAACATGTACAACGCATGTGGTAATATGCTCTACTTAGTCGCGTTTGTATTTGTGTATGTGTTTGGTAACTGTTCTGTATCTACTAAACTGTTCGGTCAAAGTCAACGTGTTGCTTGCATAGGCAATTTTATGGCTGACAATTTACAAATTTTGGACTTAAATGTAGCAATGTCCTTTCTGTTTTTGTCCATAATTTAGTTTTTGATTTGAATTTGTTTATGTGGGAGCGCCGTGGGAGTTATTTTTAGCAAAATCGTTAAATTCTTTCTAATTAGAGGTTTCCAAATTGTTATGTTTGATCAGACCAGGATCTCTATTACTTTATTTATTCCTTACTATATTACATAATATTGTAGTAAATAACTGTTCCATTTTCTTTCTTGTGTTATAAGAAAATCAAAATTATCTTATCTTTCTAATAGCGTATTATAAATGCGAAAGTATGGATGTTTGTTTGTTTGTTTATTTATTTGTTTATTTGTTCCGCTTTCACGTCGAAACGGATTTGGATAAAATTTGGTAGGTAGATAGATTAAATACTGGATTAACACATAGGTAGGCTACTTTTCGTTCCAGGAAAGTGCTTGGTTCCCGTAGGTTACCTTAAAGTCAATAAATCGACATCCACGCGGGCGGAGCCGCGGGCAATAGCTAGTAATCAATAAATACGTCTGCCACTAACTTTCCCTGTCTCATAAGGAGTCGCCCATTAATCACGTGATGTTTTTAGACGTATAAGTCTGACCCACCTATATCTACGCTGACTCATTCACTAAGAAGCACTCACCTTGAGGCTCAAATCCTCTCTTACTGCTCGCGCCATAAGAAATCTCCCTCTGCTTTCCACTCTCATCCACGTATCCATACTTCCCCGCCACATCCCCGTTAGGGTACTTCGTCTCAATCTTGAAGGAGCCGTCGGCTGCTTCGTATCCGTAGCTGTAGGAGCCGTCGTCGTTCTGTTTGTTGATTTGTTTTAATATGGGGACTGGGGTGGTTGTGGGACCGTTGAAGTTCTGAGCGTGGAGGGTCGCGAGGCAGGCGGTGAATATGAGGCACTGGAATGAGAAAGTAATGAAGGTGTTTTATTGGACTGTAGCTCCGTTCAGATATATCGGATTTATCTCTTTTGAATCCTTTCTTTCTTTATTCTTATTTTTGTATATTTTATTTACAGACATGACATTGTATAATTCATTTATTTATCTAGCATTAAGATCAGGGTTCGCATGATATATATCAATTGATATATATCGGATATATATCATGATATATATCAATTGATATTTATGCTTGATATATATCAATATTGATATTTATATTTTCCTAGCTTCTAAGAGCTGCTTCTTACGAATGAATGTGCCAAATTCAAATAATAAAGATATGATTATCACAATAATAAATAAATGAGTTTAGTTTAATTAACTATCTTCGAATTTGCCAAAATAAAATATACATTTTAGATTCAGTTATTTCGAAAAAACATATCAGAGTATAAAATTTGAATGTTATTTTAATAAAAATTTTCAAATTATCAAACATATACCTACATTTTAAATTAAGCTACTTCGAAAATCAAGTATTAAAGTAAGAAATTGAAATTAGTATGTAATTTTGATAAATATCAAAAATATCAAACCAGAGACTGATATACATACACATATACTTTTAAATACATACATATATAGACATAATACACCCAGACTCAGAGCAAACAATTCTGCTAATCACAGGAAAGTTTGCCCTGTGTGGGGATCGAACCCACGACTCTCGGATCAGAGGTCAGGATCGCTAACCACTTAGCCACCGAGTCAGTCAATCTCTCTAAAGTCTAAAGTCTCTTTAGAAAGAACATTGTTCATGTCAGATCAGGAAAATTTAGTCCATTACCTATTGGGATAGGACGGTTAAATTGTGCCACACGATAAGATAGAGAGAGAGCCCATTGCGTTGGGGAATCTTGGTAAGCCCGCATCCATCTTCGGCATCATCATCACTTATCACCAGGTGAGATGATGCCAAGGCCAAGCGCTTACCAATTGTGGATAAAAATATTGACTACCAAGTTAAAATCAACTTGCAATCTGATAAGATACATTTTGTCAATAGAACCTTTTGCCTGTAATGTTTTTTATACTATTAGGATATGTTTTAGCATGTTTCACAATTTTAATTATTTGGTAGCTTTCACTAGCTAAAATCATGTTGCGTGTATTTGTGTTATCTTAATTAAATCGGAAGCAATTACAAATCAAAACACCTGTCCAAGGCTGTTATTATTATATATATCCATTACGAGTATTATACCCATTATTTCGAATTCCAAATATAAAATAGAAATGATAGTTTCACACAATAGCAACTCAACTCTTACACAGAAATGAATAGATCTTAAACTAGAACACACTTATCATAGCGACCGAAGAGAACAAAAGTGCAAGTGTGGTCAGTAGAACGTAGCGACCTTGATCTTGGGCTTGGAGCGCGCGCGCAGCTTTTTAGAGCGAAGAGATAAGTTTGAAGATTGGTCAGTCAATGTTAATTATAGTTCATGTTGGTTGATTTAGACGTAATCGGAAAAATCACACTGGTACTACAGTGGGCAAAATTCAATTAACTATCTGGAGTTTCGTTCCCTTTAACTGTGTTTCAAAAATTCTTTTTTGGACATCTCATACAGATTTTACTGCTATCGGATAATAGCATTTAGCCTGTAGGAAGGATGGCTTGACTCCTTGGCGCTGCGTAGAGATGTAGCCTCGCTCTGCATTCTCTATCGCACGCATGTACAATGGGGAGTGCTCCGAGAAATTGTTCGGATTGATCCCTGCCGCCTCTTTTCGCCATCGTTCTACGCGACAATGTATTCATCCCCATCACTTAGATGGTTGGCAGTCCACAACTGTGCGTTTCACTAGAAACTTTCTGTCTCGCACAACCAAACTGTATTTCCGGACCGATACGACATTCAAACCTTCAAGAAAAGAGCGTACTCCCATATCAAAGGCCGGCAACGCACTTGTGACTCCTCTGGTGTTGCGGGTGTCTATGGGCGGTGGTAATCGCTTACCATCAGGTGATCCGTCTGCTCGTTTGCCACCTCTGCCATAAAAAAAGGATGAAAAACATTCAATAAAGAGTGTTGAAAAGATGGCGAATAAGTATTTACCCTGTAAGTATAAGGAATCAATGCTATAATTTGTTATGTCTCGTTAACTGTCTTTTTTTTCGTACAGACTACCTATAACGGGTCTAGGAATTAGAATCTAAAGCCTAAGTAGACGTTCGTTTGGCAAAAGAAAACTATAAATTTGGTTATAATATCAAGAAAATACAAAAAGAAATATTTGTAAAACATTCCCAAAATAACTTAATAAAAGTTGCAGTTCTCGCTCACAACTGTTTTTGTTAACAACCTATTGAACATGCAGGAAGTTATACATTTGGTATACTGCATTTTTTTTTATATCTCGTAATGAAAATAACTATAGGTACAAGTTGAACAATACACAGAGACATCGATACCAATCAATATTAAAACTTCACAATGCTATTAATTTCATTGTTCTAAACATAATGATAGTTAAAAATGTATAAGCCTACGTTTGTCCAGATAGAGAATGTGGTTCAGCCTTGAAGTACGCTTCAATAGTTGGAACGTTAGATAGCTGATCTGTTAAATGATTCCCTTGACTGGTTTTGCGCAAAGTAGGCGTAATTTGAAAAAATTGACTGAAATTTATTAATAGCCACTAGTTAGAAATTTTTTGTATTAACGCTAAAATGAGTGATTTTCAGTTTATTATATAGTACATGCTCGTTAGCTCAAAAAATGTATAATCCGGTCCCATCAGGCAGAAATCAAAAAAACTTAGTATGCATTTAGCTTTTACAGGTATGTACAATTAAAAATGCAAGGGAAACAAGTTGAATCATGATTTTTCCCCCCTCCACCCCTCTTTTGTGTCCCAAATCGTTATTTTTCAACGGTTAAACATACAACAAAACTAGCAATGAATGAAACTAGCAATATTCTCCATTAAATTATCTGCAATAATATAAGATAAGATAAATATACTTTATTGCACACTAAAAGAGTACAAATAACAACGAAAACACATAAAATATTTAAAACATTGATATGCAATGGCGGTCTTATCGCTTTGAGCGATTTCTTCCAGACAATCTTTGGCGAATGGAGGAGACGAGGATTGGATAGATAGTTGTAATAATTGTCTTGGAAGTATATTGATAGGTCTTATAGTTTTCAGATTATGCTTACGTGTCTTCCATTCGTTTTTAACTCTTTACGAAAATACAATTGTAGCTGGGGATTTACTTTGATTTTGGATCAAGGGCTCAAACTTTGCATAGTTGTTTTTTAGGTATGTCTTGAGTTGATGAAGCCCCAAAAGGAGCGCGGTAAAATCAAACTTCCGCCGCCTCTCCTCGCCACCCCCGTGTGCCCCCCTATGCCTCTTAGGTATAATCCAAGCCAATCCATGCCAAGTTTGAGCCCTTGATCCAAAATCGACTGTATTTTTGTATTTTTATAAGAACCTTAAGCATAATTTGAAAACTATAAGACCTATTTACATTTCCAATTTTGTTGTACGTTTAACCGTTTTCACAAAAGAATTTAAAAACTGCAATTTTGGGCACAAAAGAGGGTGGTCCCACCCTCTTTTGGGGTAAAAATCACTAGACGACTTGACCCTCCTTCATTTTTTTATTGTATAATACCTGCAACAGTTACACGCACGTCTTTCATGAGTTCTGAACGAGCCGCACAAACACTTAACTATAAACTAGTTTAAAAGTAAAAAATAGCACGACCTTTGAAATAAAATAAAATATTTTACTTGTTAAGCAACAAACACTTATTGTTTTCACAGATACAAACAAATATCAATTACCTGTAATACTTATCTATAAACTATCTACATCAAAACTGTTGAAATTTTGCCCAACATGCGGTATTTCACTGACATCAAAATTGCTAACACCTACAGAACTATTGCAAAGAAAACTACTTGTGTTTCAGTAAGGGGCGGGTCAATAAGTGGACCACAGCTTGTTTAATTTAAAAAGGTTGCTGGGATCGTGATACAGCGATAACAGGTGCAATATCGTCCAATAATAGTAAGCTATTACCATTTTGATAGAATTGAAATAATGAATGTTACTGGCAAATCAAAGTACAAAAAAGTTTTAATAAAATGGTATTTATAATTTATTATAAGTTTCATTTTAGCGTCGAAATCACAGGATATTTGCGAACATCAAATACGCTATTTTGTCGTCAATTACTCTTAGGTTTTTATACCGACTTGGTTACACTCTGTGGCTTTTATGTAATGAATTAATTAAACCACTTTTTGCCCTTCATCTGCTATTGCACTTGACATGAAAAACCTAATTAATATTAATATAATATAGCTTGTATTGATCTGATACTGCAAAACTGACCTTTCTTCCAACCAAATTGGGTTCAAGCTATATGGCTCATAATTATAACAAGTCATAGGTTTTATGTATCTCAAAACTTGTTGTACACATTAAGGAGCTCAGTACCGCATTCTTGTTCAGGGTGACGTTAACTGACATTATTCAGGCCAGTATTTTAAGTAGCATGAGCAAGCATGATTCAGCAGCTATAATTGTGTAAAGCACTTAAACGTATTATTTCTATCTCCTGTTTAGGGTTTCTTATACTTTACGAATTGTAAATCAGGAATAGAGTGGGTCCAAGGATGCTCCCTTGTGACACTATAAAATTGGGAGCTTTGAAGGAATTAAGACTTTAAATTACTCTGTGTGTCTTGGTGGTTAGCGCTCCTGGCTACTGGTCTGAGGGTCGTAGGTAAGATTAGTCTCTGGTTCCCATAATACAGGGAATAGTTAAGGGCCAGATGATAGTGTGTGATTAACTTTTCAAATTTATATAACACCTTATGAGTTGCAACTTCCATACATGACCTCCTCAGTCCTGAACAATGATTGCGTTTGTAACACTGAAAAAATTACTTCGAAGTATTAAGGGGATTTTATATAAGTAAAAATAAATATATTCGTTGTCCTCTATGTAACAATTTTTTTGTACCTAGTTTCAATGCATTGCAATATTTTTTACTTAAAAGATCGCCAGTGAAAGCCACACGAAAAATGTCCCCTATAGAGGACCTGAGGGCCGAGGAGGTTTATACGTAACTATGAGGTATCACTGTTTTCATTGTTTTCAGCGTTACTTATCATGTAGCTTTTCTTAAGCTATCGTAGAGTGCAAATTTTGAGGGTAACTCACCGAATTATACGTAGTAGGTATCTACATGATATTGCACTGACAGTAAATATTTATGCGGGTAGGTACGACATCCATTTTAAACTGTAACTACGATATGAGCAAGTAGTCGCGATTTATATCGATAAATCAATAGTAATGTGTACTGTACTGTACAGAACCAGGCTGATTAGTATGCGATCCATACAGGTGGTTAGGTAACACGTTACGATGCCTGGTGCATGACCTGTGTTGAATTCTAAACAATCTATACTTTATATAGCTTTATGCTTGAAACAATTGTAAAATTGACATTTTATTAAATAACATTAAAGAAGAGTAATGGGTTGCTCCATCGACAAGAGCTTATCCCTTAAAGAAGAAAGATATAACAATAAATTTTCTTGACCCCGTGTGGAAGTAAAGCCTAACCTTCCCGAGCTATTAAAGGAAGAGACCCGTACCCGAGAAGTGGGGATGATGTAGGTTATTTGCGTAATTGAATTTTGTAAGCTGTAGCAGATGATTAATATTATTATTATTATGAAATATGAATTTGGGCTACTATGACCACTTCGCGCTCGGCGAAGTGGCAGGAGCTACTCCAGCAGAAGCACAGTCGGCTGGAGGTCAGTGCGACGAGGAGAGAAAGCGTCGGACAATCCGGGCATTATTATTATTATTTTATTATTATTATTATTATTTATTTATTAGAAATTTGAGTGCGTTTGACTACATCTCACCTGATGGAAAGTGATGATGTGTCCACTGCACTAATAATGAATGTCCAAAATGATTTTAATTCAAGTAAGTGCGTCATTCGTCATTTTTTCACCATTTGTAAGCTTGAACCAAATGAAGGGTATACTACAACAATGATGAATGTCCTTTTTTTTGTTTGTTTTAAGATAATTTGGTTTTAAGTTTACTAATAATAATAATAATAATAATAATAATAATAATAATAATAATAATATCTGGGACAAATCACACACGGTCATCTGGCCCCAAACTAGGATTCCCTGTATCTTGGGAACCAGAGACTGATATACATACACATATATAAAAAATAGTGAAAAAATGGCGAAAAACGCACTTACTTCGAATTAAAATCATTTTGGACATGCATCATTATTGCAGTGGACCCTTCAAATATAAACTCTTTGATGGTCACTGTAAATGGTCTTCTGTTTTTACGTAAAAGTATTTATTTTGTAGCGAGCGGTATTCTTTTCATGTTACGTTTTGTTTATCTAATTTGTTTTGACATAACCATTTTGGACACAGGTGTGTTTTCAAGGTGGCTCGTTTATTTTAAACTGGTCATCTGCAGAAAATCGCCAAGTAGTGTGGAGAATGGATGAATAGTAGAATAAGTACTATTTAAAAGGCAGTGATGTGGGCTAAGGACACTCAGCAAGTAACAAGGTTTTTCGAAGTAACCAAGAACAAGTGCGCTGGAATTTTTAAATAAAAAAATATATGAAGGAATGAATGAATATATTTTAATTTTTCTTCGCCTTATTGAAAATAGATTTAAATAAGCTCCAAAAAAAACTGTGGTTTCTACTTATGGATCTGAACTACTTTCCCCAAGGAAGCAAAACACAATTAGCTAAAATGCTTCCTTTTAATAATTGATCTAAGTCGTAAAATTTGTTTTGTGCATTGATTATATCTAATCCGATTACAGAATTTCATTACAGAGTCAACAAAGTGTGAAATTATGTGTCAAGGGTAGGAGGGAATCCTAAACGTTGTGATGTCACATATAATAAATAATAAAAAAATATAATTTTAGAATTTCTCTTTTCATTTATTCAATTTTGGGCGAAAAATTGCAAAATATGTGACGTCACACCAGGAAGGTGGTGTCCCACAAATGTGACCATCTGTGACAAGGACGGGGTAAAATCATGAAATTCGTGTGACGCAATTTATAGATGGCCCCTATCCTGGATAATTATTTGTTGTCGTTAAGTTTTGTGTCAAAAAATAATAAATTGGTTGACTAGTTTTAGTTATTAATAGCGTTTCTTTATGACGTTGAATCACTTTCGCAAACGGTAATAATATTAGAGTAATATTTAATATTCCTTGTTATTAGTAAGGATTTTAATGGGCCGATTGGTTATGTCATTCTAATATTACATAACCTATCAATAACTGCCATAATTAATAACACACCTTACGCCCGTATCATAGGAGGAAGTAAGTTATAGCCTAGTGCGCCTAACGCAGTGGTCTAGTAATGCAAGAAATTGCATTGGTATGCACTGCACTGTACTGTGGGTGTGGCCTTACACAACCGACTGGACCTAGGTCCGAAGGTAGCACCAGTTAATCTGATAGAATACTGAAATATTTATAGGCACTTCCAGGCACTTTATACCTAATTTAAATTAAAATAGATACGTTCTAAGTAAATATTGTAATATAAAGGATAATTTCATTTGAAATTACGATTTGCAAAAAAGAATGACTTTTGGAGTGAAGGCAAGACAGAAAAAAAAAATTAAAACGTATGATAACTAAAGTCGTAGTTGCTTGAGAAGCAGAAGAACTGATATTATTATCTCATGAAAATTTGATGTAATTATAAGTACAAACAAATTTGAAATGGCGTAAATTTTAAATTGTTTTAAACTAGGTATAAATTATCGTTTTATATTTTAACGAGAAATGCAAAAAAGATTTTATGAATTAAAATTTATACACATAATATGTACTAGTGTAGTGTTTGTGACTTCTTACGCGTAAAGGGTTATAAATAAGAGAAGAGAAAAGAAAAAGAGTATATCTATCTTAACATCCCATTTCACTCACATTTATAAAATATTTTCTTAAGCCCTCCTATAAATGTACCCTCCAAAGAACATATTGTTCTAAGTCTCTATAGTCTATGGTTTAGTTAGACTTCATAATTGTCTTTCTGTCAGTCAGTCCCGGTTATGTTTATCAGCCTAGAATGCAGTTAATCAAGCCGCAGCTTTCAATGGAGCAATGCAAACCTGTTACTCTAAGTATATTTTTAGTAATTAGGAATTTTGGAGATAGAGGTATTTTGAACAAAAATACTTGAGTATTTATTGTAATTATTTGCCCCAAAAGGAAGAAGATGAATTAGGTAAATACAGCCAGGATATTAATTATTGTGAATTGAGTATTTAAAAGACTATATTAAATTATGACGCCATAGGTTGCAATTTCAAACATTTTTGGAACCAATTATCGTTTTTGACATTTAATAAAAAAATACTCATATTACCAGCAGTCAACTTCCCTTTTAAAAACAAGAAGAAAATTGACCAACAGCCCAGTAGAATAAAGAAGCTTTTATATAGTTCATTCCAATCAAAAAAAAGCAAAAGGTAAACAAACACAGTATGCAGATGACATTGACATGTGTCAGATCCATAGTAAGTTTGTTTACGTTTTGCTTTTTTTTGATTGGAATGAACCATACATATTTATACGCTTATGTTTCGTTACTATGTCTCCATACAATTAGCACTATGCGTAAAGCGTTAAATCTAGGCGCTTGTACACAATAGAGCATTTAAACAATTATCCATGAGCAATTACTGGCGATGTTATGCCATCGGGTTGCATCCAACGGTTTGCAGATTCACACACAACAAAAGAATATTATGTCGGTAATGCATGGGAAAAGTGTATGACATTTGTATGGAAAAAATGTATGGAGTTTGTATGGGAAACTTACTTAAATCACTAAGAATTAACTTGTGTAAGCATGCAGTAGCTACTCAGCTCAGGTAATGAAGTTATCGTTTTAGAACTAGGTACTTGTTAATCATGTGGAAGAATGTACAGGTGAAATCGAAATCATGGGCTAAATGAACTGAAACTCTACTCATGAAAATGAACAAATTTTGCTGTGGAACCTACCTATACGTTTATTACAAAAATACTTCCATACAAAGTTGGTGAACCGACTGATCAATTAGTATGAAAACAAAAACTATAAAGAATTATAGGTTGGAGAATGTTGCTTTAAATAAAGCTTATGATACCTAGCAAGATCTAACATCTACAAAGTGTATATTTTATTTTTTAAATTGCTTTTCCTCTGAGCAATTGAAAGTATTACAGTATATCACACTTATTTTTGTTACACCATGTACAATTGTGTTAAACGAACTTAAAGTTTGAAATATAATTTTATATAACTTACATGTAAAGTTCGAAATATAATATTATATAACTCACACGTATAGGTGGTGTTATTAAGTTGGATTATTTATTATAAGTATCTAAAGTTGTTCCTAAGTAAACTATCTTCTGACTCTACATAAACGTATTGTTTAATTATTTTGATAGTGTTAATAAATTCAGTTTTTTTACCATTGTTGCAGGAACCAAATGTTGCATTGTTGTAAAATGTAATCCTCGTTCGACAAAAAATAATTGCTTAATTATAAACAAGATAAAAGTTACGTGTGTTTGTAGTAACAAATAAACAAGTTATCTATCTATCTATCTATAAAATAACAACTAATTAATTTAGGTTAATTTTAAATAAATCGTTAAATAAAAACTAATAAAATGTCACTCATCAAAATCCCAAAATACTGACCTTCAAAACAAACATGGCTGCACAATTTTCGAACGAGTTTCAAAACGTCAAAATTTCCCGCGCTCCGGTAAGTTTTCGCGCGCTACAGCGGCCGTGTCGAGGACTTGTGAGGCGCGCGGCCACCCGCCAGTATTTATAATGTCGTATATTTCGTTGCAACAGGCAAGATTCAATATTGTTATGCTGTTCAAGCCCTCGGCTGTCGGTTTTGTAATTTTACACCCTTTGCGATCGAATCCGACGGGCTACTGACATAATATTGATTTAATGCATTGTGGTTTTAAATAGCAGTGTAAAAAATGTCACACTTAAAAAGCCGCGTCGGGACATCAAAATTTGACAAGTACTAGTAAGTAGTTGCTGTTACATAGGGTATAAAAAAGGGCGTTTAAAATTTTAAGGGTTTACTTAGGATCAAGTAGGTACTTATAAAATACAGGTAAATTTTGTAAAAATCCGATCTACACTTTTTTTTCAGTTTCCCATACAAAATCTGAATAGTGATTCAAGAGTTTGTATGCGAAACTGAAAAAAAATTAAAAGTTCTAACAAAGTCAGATGGAACTATTTAAACTGGAGCAGAAGGGGCCATCCATAAATTACGTCACATGAATTTGCAATTTTTTGCCCAAAATTGAATAAATGAAAACAGAAAATCCAAAAAAATATATTTCTTTTATTTTTTATTAAATCTTTTATTTTTTAGTCACCACGTTTATGACTCCCCCCTACCCCTTGTCACATAATGTCACACTCAGTTGACCCTCTCCCCTCTTCCTTAACGTGTGACGTAATTTATGGATGCTCCCGAAGCCCCAAGTTGGTAGAAAACACAATTTTTGGACTTCCGATACTAAGTTAGCCGATCAGCTACTCGAATTGTTAGAAAAGTAAAAAAAAATCGCGACCGACTTGACTTATCAGTTGAGAAGCCCCAGTATAAATATAGTTCATGCCAATAAAAAAAAGCATAAGGTAAACAAACATAATATGCAGATGACATTGACATGTGTCAGTTCCATAGTAAGTTTGTTTACGTTTTGCTTCTTTTTGATTGGAATGAACTATAGTTTCATTAGTTTTGTTAGACCTCATAGGGGCCTTCTAAAATACCTGAAAAAACAATTAACAGTAGATTCTATACTTATGAAACTGAACAGCTATCCCCAAGGAATGTATATTAAATTCGAAAAACAATTTTTGAACTTCTCATACGAAATTGGCAGATCAGTTAAAAAAATTGTATGAAGGGTCCAATTTTTTTTGCGAATTTTTATTTTTTATTTTTTATTTTATTTCATACAAAAGATATACAGTGCTTTCTTAAAATAAGTAGTTCTCTAGGACCCCCACTAGGATTCCCTGTGTCGGGGGTACTAGTCTCTTCCCCAGGCTATTAAACAAAAACAAAGTATATGACAAAATACAAAGCAGAGAAAATAAGAGAAAATACATACATAGTAATACAAAGGGTTAAACTAAACATGTGTGTGTGTGTGTGTGTGTGTGTGTGTGTGTGTGTGTGTGTGTGTGTGTGTGTGTGTGTGTGGGTGTGTGGGTGTGTGGGTGTGTGTGCGTGTGTTCGTGTGTGCGCGTGTGTGTGTGTTCTGTTGTTGATCTAAGCACATAGTTGCCTAAGTAGTAGGTATAATAAACTTTTCAGTTTCAAAGTAGTCCAGGTTGAATAGCCAGTCCTTGACCTTTTTCTTACAGGCGTATCTAGATTTCATCAGGATATGTAGTGCCTTTTCTACCTTCATATATAAAAATGGTCCACGATAAGCATAAGAGCGCATTGCGAAAGAGGTTCTGGTTTTGGGGATTTGCCACGAATTGAGTATAAGAGAAAGAAGTAAGTTGTTTCATGAGTAGAAGCTAGATTATTTTTTTCAGGTATTTCCTATTGGATATTCTGTGGTATTTCATATGGACCCTGTATATTACATAACTTACTTTCACTCTAATACAATAGAGACTATTCTATTTTTGACGTCAAGACTGTATGAGAGGTGGATGCTGGATTATTATCAATGATATCAGCACAAACAAATCTAGAAAGGTAAGAGCACCGGAATTTGACGGAAAAATCACTTCTTAATTATTTTTTTAGTTTATTTTTTTAGTATTTTACAGAGAGTCAAGAAGTTATAAGAAGAGTTAGAAGCTTGAAGAAGTATGCTCTGCCATCAGCAACTGGTTCTTCCTGAACCTATACGATACGTTCGAAGTTTTTTACACTTTTTCAACATCGGCCATGTCTCAGTCAATAAAAGTAAAGTTCGATTTGCGATCAATAAATAAACAAGTTCAGGTACCATCGATCTAGATTCCAGATGATTCGAAAGGCCAAGAACGTCTCTTTAACCGGTTCTGTGTTGAATGGGGTGAGCATCGTAAATAGTGGTCTTATTTTAGACGGATAACACACTGCTCCAGAATCCGCTGTGGTGTGCGGTGCGGCGGTTTCTTTACTATGGAAATTGTGACGTAAAACCGCACACCGGAGCGGATTCCGGAGCAGTGTGTTATCCCCTTTACTTTCTATAAGAACTCGTGCGGGTGTTTGTCGCAAACATTGGCTATATTAGCCGTCTTCAGGCGCACCAGCGCCGCTAAGTCGACAAGAAGTCAAAATGGTCGCCATGACCGAAATTGGTTGGATCGATGGTACTCACCCAAAGAATGAAATAGATAGGTCTCACCCCTGTTAAGCAGATAGCTAGAGAAACGTGGCGCAAGAAGATTAGGAGAGCAACCCCAATAAAAATGGGAAAAAGGGCCAGGAGTGATGATGATGCAGATGATGAACCAAAGCAACCGCCGGGAATCGAACCCGCAACCTCCTGATATAAAAGCTAGCGGACTAGGCACTAGGCTACAGAGGCGGTTTATAATTAATTAAAAGACGAGATATTTTTACGAACTAAACGTATCATATTTGTTTAATATGGACTGTATTTATGAAAAAACCATAGGACACACGGAAAAAAAAACAGAAAGGTACCTACTCATGCGTTACTGCAACCTGGATTACACTTGGACGTCGCGACGTCCACGCGTCGAATTATTTAGTTTTATTTAGCCTCCGGGCGACATATTGGAATGTTTTATATTTTCACATTGCTCAATAATGGTTTTTCCGGCCGGCTACTAATTTGATGAAATTTTCTTGCTTGCTTTTTATAGTAGCACAGACAGTAGATAGGAAAAAGGGTGGGTGGAAACGGAAGTGGTTACTTTTTTATAGGGTTGCGTTCAGGAATTTTTATTTTTCGTTCCGCAAGACGTAAATGGCGCAAGGGTCGATGAAAACAGGGAATGGATGGAATGAAGGAATGGTTTTTCAACAATATTTAATCATAATAAGCTCGTTCTCTGTTTTAATTATTCATGTCTTATCTAATTTATAAAGAATTTTACCATGCTACTTATCTTTAATTGACACTCTTTTTCAAAATAACCTTTGATGTAATAACCTTGCGTTTTAGATAGAAAAATGTAGTTAAGGTTTTTTTCTCTGTTACGATTTTTAAGGCTTTATAGAGGACAGAGCCTCTGCCAACTCGGAGACTACTTATTACTCACCTATAAGTTTTGAACTGAAAATAAAACTCAAACTCAAACTCAAATTCATTTATTGCTATAAATGTGGTATAGATACAGATCTTAAATTTAAATATCAAAACGGCACATTTAGTCAATTTTGTGACATACCGTCACCTGAGTGCTTATTTGTCCAATCGACCATATTAACAAAAAATACTTTTAAATGCAGTTATCATAATATCCAATTTCCCGTCGATTGGTGTATGATTCTTATAATTTTGACCTTTAGAACATTAAAAATATAATTACCTGATGAAAACGCAATCTGTAAGAAATCATTTAATTTACGTGAAATAATCAGTAAAATCTTTGTTGTATAAAGTGTTGGTTAAAGAAATTGAACAAATAAGCACTCAGGTGACGATACAATAATTAAAAAAATATATATTCAAATGTAATAACAGAAGAAAAATTTAAATCAAATTTACATTAAAATTACATAACATTACAATGAGATAAAAATGAAACAATATAAAATGTCATTCTAGATAAAATTAAAAATAATAAAGCACATCAAGGAAAATAAAAAGTATACAAATAGAATATATGGAATCAAAAAAAAATATATTTAAGAGCTGATACCGTGAATTTATTAAATTATTAAGTATTCGGTTGCAGTAATTCTTTGACGGAATAAAATATTTTGTCTTTTAACCATTTCTCAATGTTGTAGCGGAAACGTGGGAGGGGTAAATTCTGTATTTCGCTAGGAATTGCATTGTACATTTTAACACACATTGCGTAACAATTCTTTTGGTATAAAGTGGTACGAGGATTTAGTTCATATACTAGTCGGTTCGGATTTCTAATATTTCGGGAATGAGTGTATCTTGCTTTCAAACTTAAATTATCGTTTGATTTTACAAAAACGCACACGCTATAGATGTACATGGCTTGCATGGCTCATCTGGTGCCACACCGCACATAGCTCTTACACATTTTTTTGTGCTACAAAAGCTTTACCAGAATCAGTACTTTTTCCTCACATCAAGAGACTATATGCAAGTATAGAGTGCACTAAACCATAGTATGCAGATAAGACGATGTTATGAGAGGTCACTCTACATAGTCTACTCAATACAAAAACATAACTGTTTATTCGATTACACACCCTTTCTATATGCCATTTCCAGTTGCATAAGTTATCTAAAGTAAGTCCTAAAAATTTACTCTCATTTGTTTGATTAATTGTAATTCCATTATGTGTCAAGTTAAGTGGATCAGTCTTGTCACGATGTTTAGCAAATTGAATATAATTAGTTTTACTTAAATTTAAATGCAAATTATTACTTTCTAGCCATTTAGCAATTGAATTGATAGTATTATTAATGTCAGTTTCATATGTTTTAATGTCAATAGATTTATCAAAAGTAACAACAACAGACACATCATCGGCAAACAAAGTGCAATCATGCTGAGTCACGTGAGGCAGATCATTTATAATAGATTATAAAGAGGAGAGGTCCTAAAATACTACCTTGAGGAACCCCATAATGATTCAAAAGATAACCAGATCTGTGAGCAGTTAACACCGAATTTTTGTCAAGTTTTGATATCTCTACCCATTGCTTCCTATTTTCTAAATACGAAGATATCCAGTTCAGGGCAGGTCCTCTAATTCCACAGCTCTCCAGTTTTCGTAAGAGTATTGGATGTGAAACAAAATCGAACGCCTTGGTCATATCAAAGAAAACCACCGTTGCTCTTTGTTTCACATTCAGCGCTCCTGTAACTTTGTTGATCAAGTTAAAACATGCCAAGGTTGTGGACTTTTTGGACTGAAATCCATGTTGAACTTTACTCAAAATGTCAAATCTCAAAGCAAAGTCTGTTAATCTCTTATACATGGCTTTTTCAAATATTTTTGAAATTACGGATATCAGCGTTATGGGTCTATAATTATTTGGATCTCGTCTGTTTCCTTTTTTGTATAAGGACTTAACTACGGAAGTTTTTAATGAGTTTGGAAAGCAACCAGTTTCAAAAGAGAGATCGACTAAGTGGGTTATGATAGGTGCTAATTGATCTTTACAGTACTTTAACACTTGTGTAGAGATCTCATCGAATCCTTCCGCCTTGGTATTATTTAGTGCAGATATGATTCTTACGATGTCATTTGTACTATAAGGCTCAAGAAAAATTGTATTAGTGATTGTTGTTTTATTTGTGTTAGTCAGCTTATTTGTTTGTGCTGTATTACTATTGACTGTAGTGATATTTATTAGGAAATTATTTAGCTTTTCAGCTATTTCTTTCGGGTCGGTTACTAAAGCGTTATCAAATTCCAGTTCATCAATTGTTCGCATAGCAGTTTTGTCCCCATTTATTATCCCAAGAGGCCTTGGATTTATTTTTAGATTTAAGTATATATTTATTATTATTTAATAGTAAGTAAGTATACAAAAATAGGAGCTAATTCAAGGCTGTTAAAATTTTCAATGCTTTCTTCGCTAAAATGCATCCTTCTACGCGTAGGTGTGACCCTGCATTGTATGCACTTGTGAAACAAATCCTTTGTCACTGGTGTCATTGCTCAGAACAGCTGTCACTGCATACATGCATATGTGACATGTTTATTGTTATGGCATTTGTTAATTTATTAGCATTCAACCACAAGAGTGGCCCAAACTGGGTCCAAATAGTTCAAAAAAGCATAGACAGGTATATTATATACTAACAGAAGTACTCCCCGACCACCAAATTATGCAAGGAGGGTAAAGAACTAAGATCATTCATCATCATATCTAAAGTTAGTAATAGATAGGTAACAGTGCATAAAACTCCAAAAAGTCACCAAAATATAGCAGTACACCACGCGTTGATGTCTTTTATATGGCCTAGATAAATATGAATATGACTGGCTACTAAAAATAAAATAAAAGAATTAAACTACAATTGAAACACTTTTAAAACATTAGCTTCTAAACTATCAAAATTTTATTTGGGCAAAGAATTCCTTTGAAGACGCATTTTAAATTTTATTTCAGAACTCGTGGAAAATCTCAGAAGGAACCTTCACGCTTACTGAAACACCAATTTAAACTGTAATTTGCTGAAACTTCTGTTCTATTCTGTTCTATTTTTAGGGTTCCGTAGCCTAATGGCAAAAAACGGAACCCTTATAGATTCGTCATGTCTGTCTGTCTGTCTGTCTGTCTGTCTGTCCGGCTGTATGTCACAGCCACTTTTTTCCGAAACTATAAGAACTATACTGTTGAAACTTGGTAAGTAGATGTAGTCTGTGAACCGCATTAAGATTTTCATACAAAAATAGAAAAAAAACAAAAAATTTTGGGGGTTCCTCATAGAACTGAAACTCAAAAAAAAATTTTTCATCAAACCCATACGTGTGGGGTATCTATGGATAGGTCTTCAAAAATGATATTGAGGTTTCTAATATCATTTTTTTCTAAACGGAATAGTTTGCGCGAGAGACACTTCCAAAGTGGTAAAATGTGTGTCCCCCCCCCCTGTAACTTCTAAAATAAGAGAATGATAAAACTAAAAAAATATATATGATGTAAATTACCATGCAAACTTCCACCGAAAATTGGTTTGAACAAGATCTAGTAAGTAGTTTTTTTTTAATACGTCATAAATCGTAAACCGCAATTTACCTACAACGAACTACAAGAATCCTATAGTTAAGTGTCCCGACGATTTTGAAAACGGCTTGAAACCTTGTGACGAAAATCTAGAATTAGGGGTTAAAACTCGCCAGAAATCGATCTATGGTGGAATTATCTTCGAAAAACTCATTTAAGGGAGATATGAGCTAAATTACATAATATACCTACACATATGATGTTTATTTTTAACACCACCTTCAAGCGCGAACTGGCTTAAAGGTTCGGTGCCGGCCTTTTTTTATGTAGGTTCGGATTCGAATCCCGCGAGACTTTATTGTTTTTTGTCTTTTTATTTGTGTTATTATTATTATTCCTATACTATTAAACGAGTTAGGTGTCCCGAGGATTTCGAAAACGGCATGAAACTTTTTGAAGAAAATTTAGGATTAGGGGTTAAAAATCACCAAAAATGGATTTGGAACATTTCAAATCGGGTGCTGCAGCGTGAATGACGTAGGTACATTTTTTACCTATTTTATCGAAGATAGTATTTTTTTAAAAAATCGACGTGCGCTGATTTATCAAGTTTTAAGTATATAAAAGACATCAACGACTGCTACAATGTTTATGTTTCGAATTTACTGTGCATTAAATTTTGTTTTTATTTTTGTCGAAAACGATTCTAACAAAAATAATTCTATCGATCTATGGTTAGTTGTTTCGGATCTACAATGGATCTATGAGGGTCTAAATCTAAACTTATCCTTACAAATAAGGAATTTATTTTGATAGTTGGTTTTTTGTTTTGTAAATATATTTCACTAATGGCGCCATCTTTTGTCGAGTAGGTGAATTACCAGTGAATTACATTATACTTGGGAGGCCTTGGAGCCCTTTGTTGCTAACATTGACCGCGCTACTCGACAACAGATGGCGTGCAGTTCTGAAGGAATGAACAGAGGAATGACAACATGGACTGATATGTTCGAGTATTTTTCTGCCATTTTTGGCTTGGTTCATCTGGATATGTCGTTTTCAGTTTTTTTTACAAACGCTCCGATTTAACGTGCGTAGCTCGGTCACCCAGCTAGTTTTTATATTATGTTACTTGCTGCTACGGAACCCTTTATGGGCGAGTCCGACTCGCACTTGGCCGCTTTTTCTATTTGGCATTCCACATCTCATTAAAAGAGTGATTTTGCCAATGTCTAGTGAAAAATGGGAGAATCTTCAATTTAAAAAAATGGTGAAACGCCAATGTCAAGTGAAAGACGCGGCCCTAAGGGTGATGGGCACTTAAAGGCTCCACGTGGTGGTTTGTTGTTGGAACTCGGAAAACGGAACTGTCTCCCGAGTTAATCCTGTCTTCTTATGACCGCTTATCACTGAATCGGAATCACAGCTATTTCCCTATCACAAAAATAACGTAGAAACTACTCTAAAACGGAAATAATTAAAAAAATAACTCGGCAGACGTGTGCTCGGGACAAGTCCCGGTTCTGAACTTCTGTTCGCTATAAATAATAAATATTTTACCTATACCTGCCTGGCTAGCTACCACAATCTTATCTAAGTCTTGCCGCCAAACGTCAATGTTAACAGCATTGATGTGTTCCGGCATGAGGATAAATGGTAAACCCGCTTCCATCTTCGGCATCATCATCACTTACCATCAGGTGAGATGATGCCAAGGGCTTACCAATTTAGGGTAAAAAAAAACGGAGACAAGAAAATAACCTTTTCTGTTTTCTTACTCCTGCTTCCGTATAACTTTAGCTATTTCATATATTTTTCGTACGATTTTTGCAAATGTCTTCGCAATTTTGTTTCGACAAGGTTTTCGACATACAACTGGTCCTTACAACCTGTCATACGCTCGTTTACGCAGTGCACACAGAGCAGTACCTAGTTTAACCAAATTATTGGCAAATTTAGGGGACGGAGCAAGGTACTGTCAACCGCATCGATAGGAAACTGAACCAGTGTAAGGTAGTTATTTAAGTGGGGCTTCTGCTTATAACACGATAAGAAGACGAAGGTGAATAAACCTATATACCTATAATTCGTAAATGAAATTTTGGCAATTCCCATGCGAAACTGAGTAGAGAGTAGAGCATGAAAGGTACACGTTTTTTTTGGAAATCGACATACTTAATACAATTTAAAACTGGTTACTTTCTTGTGTTTACTACTTTGAACTGATTTTGTTTTTATTTGGATATGTATGAGCTTGTTTTTATTATAAAATTGTTTATACTGGTATTACTTTGTTATTTTTTGGATAACGCATATATTTTTTATATTACTTTGATACCTACCTATATGCTACCATTTATCTAAGATTGAATGTACTTATAAACGGTAAGTACTTACTTAATTCGTGAAATTATAGTCTACCATGTGTTCCGGTCCGTATATTGTGACAACTTAATTTTGCACTAGCACTTGCAAAAATGTACTATAGAGGATAGACCAGTTTACTTAGCAGACCTGCTTTTCAGAGCTTTTATGTTTTTAAAATATGTATCCTGTATCTGCAAAAAAAAACGCTTTTTATTTATTTATTTTTATCACGATGTCATTTTAGTGGATCAGTAATAGGTTAGTCATAAACTTGCTAAAAAATCTTAAACATCAGCTGCTCACTTATGGGTAAAACATAAATTCTAGTTATTCTTTCCTTTCCATAGTTCCTCGCATAAGTTTTCGCAGTCTGGTAAGACGTTTTAACAGTACTCATCAAGGTACAGATGATGAAAGTTAAATTAAAAAAAGATTCCGACGAATTGAGAACCTCCTCCTTTTTTTGAAGTCGGTTAAAAAGCACCTATTTACCGTGCAATGGGTACTGACAATTTATGCCTATGATAAACCCATACTTTTCTTGTAGCTTCTAAATATTCTCGCAAGAAAAGCGGAAGTTAGGAAGACATTATGCCGTGCTCAAAAACAGGCTCAAACATTACATCTTAACATATAATAACATTCAATGATAACATCACAATCGGGTAGCTCTCAAATCGTAGCTCCGGGCAAGGTTGGGTTTCGGCAATGGCTGCGTATTATTAAGTATGTATTTTAACGACACCTGCGTAGGTATTCGAAATATCCGAACGACAATTCAATCATGCAGTTTGACCTTAATATTTAATATCTTCTTAGTAGGGTATATAGTGACAGGTATAGGTTGGTATATGTAGGTATTCAATGAATGGATCTGTTGACGATGCGGCCCCTGACGCTAACCAACTTTCACAAAGGACACTACATGATGAGGTAGAGCGAAAAATGTTGAGTTCCATGCAAAAATAGCGAACATAATATATTACGGTAAATAACACCAAACACCAAAATAAAAACACTGAAAAATTTAAAGCTACTCCAAAATGGTCTATTCAAACTTTGAGGTAGGAGAATTTAGTAAGAGCACGAGGACGGAGCGAAAAAAGCGCTGTCCTTAATTTACATATATTATTTTTTTTACTTCACCATAAGTTCGTCAGAGAACGTCAGAGAATCTTGTTTGATCATTCTTCTTGCGCCCTTAATTAGGCAGTCAATCTGTTGTGGTCAAAGCTTGATTTGCGCAGTTGAATCCATCACGCAGTTTCACCACAAAATAGACACAGAAGGTCCGCTCAATACACTAAAATCGTAAGCATATACATGCTTATAGAAATATACGGTTGTTCGAGGCAAGTTCACGCGGAAAAGTATCACATCACAACAGTATCGTGACCTTGCCTACAACGACCGTATACGTCTATAAGTATGTATATGCTTAGGATTTTAGTGCGGACCTTCTGTATCTGTGTATTTTGTGGTTTCACTGACTACAAACACGGTCATAAGCTTAGATAATAAGTAATAATAATAAAAAGCTTTATTACAAAAAACCAGTACCTTATAAAACATTAAACATTGACCCCACAGCACACTAGGCAGTGCTTATATCGTGAACGTGATGCGTTTGATAAGATGGATTTGTATGTTAGTGGCATTTATCTCACTCGACAGTTCCGAGCATCGCAATGCACGTGAAGCTTTTTGTGCCTTTTACTGTTATAATAATAGACGAGAGTAATTTATTTATGTCAGAAACCTACGTAGACACCTAAAAGCGCCAGTTGGCGAAACGCGCCAGTTGGCAAAACTCTCGGGGACCAACTGGTTCCTGAATATCAATTTCGTATGAAGAGTCCAAAATTGCGTCTATTTTGTTACACCATGACTTGTATAATCAGAGATAATTTAACTCTCGCGATGAACATCCTCATTAATGCTCCATTACTAAAATCTGTAAACATATTTCCATACAAAAGATTTCAACGAGGTCGACAGGACACGTTGATTTTTTTTATTGGAAATTTTTAAGACTTAGAAACCGCAGTCTTTATTTTATAGTTGAGATATACTATACTAACTTAAAATTGTGAATGAATTAATTAGTGAGACGTGTTAAAACCAATATTACCTAACACATTCATAGAATAATAACATTGGTATCAAAAGGTTGTCTGGAAAAGATTGCTCTTTAGCGATAAGACCGCCTACCTGTATAACTTTTTTCTTTTCATGTTTATGTTTATATTGTATTTTCCTGTCTTGTTGTGCAATAAAGTGTTTTCATTCATTCATTCATAATTAATGTTTTTTGGAATAAATAAAAATAAATAAATTATTAACCGACTTCAAAAAAGGAGGAGGTTCTCAATTCGACGGAATCTTATTTTTTTATGTATGTTTACCGATTACTCGAAGACGCCTGAACCGATTTGGAAAATTCTTTTTTTGTTTAAAAGGGTATAACTTCACAGGTGGTCCCATATAAATTTTATCGAAATCAATTCAGCAGTTTTTGAGAAGTTCAACAAAAACATAGCAAAATTGGAGTTGTTGCGATTGAAGTCGGTTGTTTTTAATGGTATTTGTCCATAAAAATACTATTTGTTTATTTATAGTTTAATATAAATAAATATTATAAACATAGCAGAGCGTATTGACAGAGTAAGTAAAAAATTGAATTTAAAAAACCACACGTCATTCATTCGTCACCAGCCAGTCTGTTCTACACACCACGGAGACTCTCTCTCTGTGATATGAGAACTCCTCTTCTAACACTCCTCCTTCTCATTCATACATCCATCACCTTCCTAGTCCTCAGACCCATCCTGTCCACACACCATTCAGTCTTCCCTCTCAACAAAGGCTTTGTCAGAATGTCTGCCACCATTCTGGCACTTTCAACATAATGCAGTTCAATGGTTCCAGCTTCAACTGTTTCTCTTATGAAGTGATAGCGAACATCCAGATGTTTTGTCCTTTGATGATATACAGGATTCTTGGCGATGGCTATAGCTGACTGGCTGTCGCTGAATATGTTAATGGCGTTAACAATTAGCCCTCTGACTAACTCGTCCATAAATCTTCGGAGAAAAATAGCTTCTTTGGTAGCTTCTGACATTGCGACATACTCAGCCTCAGCTGTAGAAAGAGCAACAGTCTTTTGTTTTCTGCTCTCCCAAACAATAGCTCCTCCCTGCATCAGGTACACAAATCCGGAAAAAGATTTGCGGTCCGTTATGTCTCCCGCATGATCAGCATCGGCATACGCTTCAACCACCTGGGCTCTCGCATGTGTTCTCTCGTAGGTTAGTTGAAGGTCCTTGGTACCTTTAAGGTATCTTAATACACGCTTAGCTGATAGCCAGTGTTCTTTAGTGTAGCATGAGTTAAACTGACTGAGATAACTCACGACGTACGCAATATCTGGTCGAGTGCATTGAGCCAGATATAACAATGAACCTATTAGTTCTTGGTACGGTATATTAGTAGTTGTAGCAGGCTTGCACTCTTGCAAACCATACTGTTTCAACAATTTCTCAATATATTCTTCTTGGTCTAGTTTAATGGACTTTTCATTTTGAGTAATTCTCATCCCAAGTATTAGTTCTGCTTTCCCAAGATCTTTCATTTCAAATTTTGACATAAGATTTTTCTTCACTTTCGACAACTCCTCGCGATCGTTCCAAAAAATTAACATATCATCAACGTACACAGCAAGAATGATAGTTTTACCACCCTTAGATCTTGTGTACACGCATGGCTCGTTCTTTGATTTCATGAATCCAAGTTGCAGCAACTCCTTGTTGAGCTTGGTATTCCACTCTCTGGGAGCTTGCTTCAATCCATAAAGCGACCGTTTCAAGAGACAGACGTATTCCTCTTTACCTCTAACTTCGAAACCATCTGGCTGCTTCATATAGACTGTCTCTGACAAGTCTCCGTTCAAGAACGCAGTCTTCACGTCCATTTGATCAATATTTAGATTATTCTTTGCTGCTAAAGCCAGCAAAACTCTAAGTGAGCTGTGACGTACAACTGGTGAGAAAGTCTCCTTATAATCAATACCGTATCTCTGGCTGAAACCTCTTGCAACTAGACGAGCTTTGTATCTTCTACTATTTCCCGCCTCCTTTTTGATTTTTAATATCCATTTAGAATCAACTACGTTGCATTGTTCAGGGGGTTTGACAAGTGTCCAGGTTTTATTTTTCATAAGTGCATCCAGCTCCTCCTGGATTGCAGCTTTCCATTTTTCTTTATCTGGTCTCGATAAAGCTTCTTCTACAGTAACAGGATCTTCTTCTGCATCAAATACAGCTTGGTAGCTGACATAGTCTGGATACTGTCTCGGTTTCCTGTTTCTGAGAGGATACCTCCTCTCTTCTATGGGTGTAGATTGCTGCTGTGGTTCCTGAAGAGCCACTTCTTCAGTCGCGGTTCTGAACAATTCATCCTCCACTTCTGTCTCCGTCTCCGGAGAACATGGTTGTTGATGTTCTTCTTCATTAGGATTGATCTCCAAAGATCTTGGTTGAGCTTGATCTCCATCTTCATTTGGCTCATCCAAGCAGGGTTGCAAGCCGGGTTGTGTCTCCACACATTCCCGCTCCTGAGTAACAGCAGGATTTTCCACCCTTGGAATTATATGTTCCGTTATGATCTCCTCCGAGATACGAGGAACTTCTGAATTATTAAATTTATGGTTCTCAAAAAATATGACATCTCTTCCTATAGTCAGTTTCTTTGTGACAGGATCAATCATTCGATATCCCTTTGACTCATCTGAGTAACCCACAAATATTTTGAGCTCACTTTTCGGATCCCACTTTGTCCGTTTTTGTTCTGGAGTAAGCAGGTACGCCGGACACCCAAAAACTCTGACAAAGCTCAAGTCAATCTTGTTGCCAGTCCATGCTTGTTCTGGCGTCTTACTTTTGACTGCTAAAGTAGGTGACCGATTTTTCAAATATACGGCAGTATTAACCGCTTCAGCCCAAAAATGTTTACTCAGTTCCGATTCCTGTAACATAGTTCTCGCCTTTTCGCAAATAGTTCTATTCGCTCTCTCTGCCACTCCGTTTTGTTCTGGAGTGTATGGAACTGTCAGTTGGTGCTGGATTCCAGCAGCCCTCATGAAGTCACCCATTTGTTTGTTGACGTACTCTTTTCCATTGTCTGTTCTTAAAATTTTTAGTTTCTTCCCTGTCTGCGTCTCTGCAAACTTTTTAAACATCTTAAACTTCTCGAACGCTTCACTTTTCTGTTTGAGAAAATAGACAAAAGTTTTCCGAGTAAAGTCGTCAATGAACGTCATGTAGTACCTTTGCCCACCCAATGACGCTTCACTCATTGGTCCCGCAAGATCAGAGTGTACCAACTCTAATATTTCTTTTGCCCTCTTAGCATGACCTTTTGGGAATGGCTTCCTAGTGTGTTTTCCCTTAACACATGGTACGCACTCTAACTGACGGTTTGTATTAGAGAAACTTACCCCAGTTGCCATCGTGTCACGTAAAAGGATAAGATTGCATACTCCGAGATGTGCCATCCTCCGATGCCAAAGAATCATCTCCTCACTGATTGCAGATGTAAGGGCTGTCTCCTGAAAGCATATCTGAGCTTTATAAATGCCCTTTTCAACTACACCTTTAGCATAAACCTTACCTTTCACTTCGCATTCATCAGCTTTCAAAACTTCGAAGCCTTTCTCTCTAAACACGATAACTTTGTTTCTCTTTGTAATTGTGTTGACACTTAACAAGTTGTTTGTCAATCCAGGAACATACATGGCGCCATTCACAATCACCTCTGAATCATTTACTACATTACCTATACCAATTCCATACAGTTTACCACCATCTGCGCATGCTACCTCAACCTTACCAATCTCCTTGTAATCTTTCAACCAATCTTTTCTACAGGTCATATGCGTCGACGCTCCTGAATCAAGTATCCATTCTCTCTTAGATTCGCTCTCAACAGTAGCGAAGACACACGCTTGATGGCTGTTTTCTTGTGTTCGAGGATTCTTCGGACAGGCATTGACCTTATGAGGACCGTCACAAATAAAACATTTAATCTTCTTCTGTGTTTTCTTTGGTCCTTTTCCTTTTTTCTTGGTAAGCAATGCAGAATTCTCACTAGTGCTCCCACTGGGACTCGGTGTAAACACATCTTCCATTTGCAGTAACTTAGTTTTCACGTAGTCTGTGGTAAGTTCGACATTCGAGTTTTCCAAGGCTATCTTCATAGGCTGGAATTTCTCAGTTAAGCCTTGTAGCATAATGGCTGCCAGTAGTTCATCGTCAACCTCTTTACCAATATCTGTCAATTGTTGCGCTGTTGTCATCAAATTTTCTATATATTCTCTAATCGTAGAGAACTGCTCCAACTTCGATCCAACCAACTTAGATAGCAGTCTGCACCGGTTATTCAGACCTTTATCCTCAAAAGCTTTGTTTAACGCTTCCCAGACCTCCTTTGAGGTTTTCGCACTCCGCACGTGCACAAGACAGTGTGGACTGACCATCAAACAAATTTTTGCTCTAGCTTTCTGATCGAGTTTTCTAGCAGTTGCGTCAGAAATAGGTGGTGTACTCTGTGTATACTCGAACAGGTCATCGTGAATCAAGTATAACTCCATCATAAACTTCCACGAGCTGTAGTTAGCGATTCCATCTAATTTCTCTATAGACGGGAGGCCTAAACTCGAGGAGTGTTCGTATTTTGTCCGATTTGACTCACCACTATTTCCTGTCGCCATCCTTAAAAATATTTACAACACGCACACAATGGTCAAAAAAGCTTTACTGGAACATAACCTAATGGTATTTGTCCATAAAAATACTATTTGTTTATTTATAGTTTAATATAAATAAATATTATAAACATAGCAGAGCGTATTGACAGAGTAAGTAAAAAATTGAATTTAAAAAACCACACGTCATTCATTCGTCACCAGCCAGTCTGTTCTACACACCACGGAGACTCTCTCTCTGTGATATGAGAACTCCTCTTCTAACAGTTTTTAACGTATTCAGCGTGGTCAATTATGTGAATAAATGATGTATGTATAAATCATCCATCATGCTCTTTTAGCTAATTTGTACCCTCATTGAGGTGTATCTATACCCAGCGGGTGACCGTATCCGCTGTGAAAACTAACATGCTAATTATTTAGTTCTATATTAGTTCTATCAAAAAAAGTGCAATTTATAATTAGTTCCGTCCTATATTTAAACATAACTGCATGTAACCATAGCCTTCAGCCAGCGGGATATTTTCAAATAACTAAGTCTAGGAACAAAAGTCGCATACCTACTAGGTTTTAGTTCTAAGTTAATTCTATGATTTTTTTAATTCGTCATCCTAATTTATTGATAAATTTCATAAATAGCACCTCCGGAAAGGAAACTCTGCTCAGCGGGATTTTCAATAACAACACATTGAAAATTAGGGTAGACATGATCCGCTGTGAATCCGCTTTCCGGAGGTGCTATTTATGAAGTTAATAAATAAATTAGGATGACGAATTAAAAAAATCATAAAATTAACTTAGAACTAAAACCTAGTGTGCGAATTTTGTTCCTAGACTTAGTTATTTGAAAATATCCCGCTGGCTGGAGGCTATGGTTAAATGCCGTTATTTTTAAATATAGGACGGAACTAATTATAAATAGCATTTTTGATAGAACTAATATAGAACTAAATAATTAGCATGTTAGTTTTCACAGCGGATACGGTCACCCGCTGGGTATAGATACACCTCATTGACGGCCACGCTGCTTCTTTCACGTCGTACCCCGAGGGATTGGGTGCGGACCATCATGAGGTAGAGTCAGTGAGAACTATAGATTGGGGCAGAGTTAGAAACTTCTGTTTTCATTTCCGCCACCCTACTCTATGGGAATTCGTGCGACGAAAATCTTAAATCCTGGCGTGTGTAGCACGAAAAACCAGTGTCAGTCGGTCCTAGCCGAATGTGGCTGTCATAGGGTTAACAAATATTATGGTTCGTAATAATTATAACCCCAGAATCAAATACGACCCCTATTTTACGGGATTGTCTCAGCGGCGGGTAACGTTTTTCGGTGCTTTTACCAAAACGGCTAGATTTTTCTTTTGGAGTGCGAGGTGTGACCCTCTGGGTCACAGCAAACAAAAACAAACCTGACCCTGTTACCTGTTCACTACACGAACGATTACTGGCAGAATTGCTCTTAGATTATATAGTTACAGGAAAGAGAGCTAACCATTACACCACTGGAGGCAAAGAAAAACAGAAAAAGAAACAACCGATATCAATAAAAGAAACTTTATTTATTATACTAAAAAACGGAGAGAAATAATAATATAATATCGCTATACTAGAATTACACAATACATGGCAACTACGCGCTTAAACCTAGCTTAGCTTACTGCATAACATTATGAACCAAGCGTCCCAATATTGTACACTTTTGTACACTGCTCACACACCGCATGGCTGGCACACACGACAAACGAGGTTCGGACTTGACAAAGTAAAAAAATATGATACAAAGTTACTTTTTCTTTTACATTGCAACATGTTCCTTTTTTTAAAGAAAAGTAAAATATGAAATCTCTATTTATTAAAAAATACAGGTGGACTCGTGCACCCTAAAAATTACAATAAAATATGTTATTAATAAAAATCTATTAATCACTGAATTGTCTTATTTATTTTCATTTACTGCAACAATATAAAAAATGGACCATGCGCATTCTGTTGATGGACTAGGGAAACAACGCTACTCAATAAAATTGTGCTGTAAAAATAAACAATAAAAATATGTGAGTGGTTACGCAAAAAGGGACCTGAAGGGATTGGAAACTGTTTTTTTAGTTTTTCATGAATTTCGTTTCTGTGGTCTTTCAGCTTTGATCTGGTCTAATCAGAATATTTTTAGGTGCCGTCGTTTTTTTACGGATTTTTTAGTGAGCCGAAGCAGTGATTGTTTATCCCCCGCGCTCGAGGCGAAACTCATTTCGACTCAAAACTTTAAACGCGATTTACTCGAAATCAATTACATATTTTCCCTTGAGGTCCCTTTTTGCATAACCACTTACATATATTTAAATTTCAATCCTATAAAAAAATATTAAACATTCATAATTTAACTATACAATTTCAATAGTTAATTGTCAAGTCCGAACTTACAACCTCACAAAATACAACAACAATCAAAATTCCACACCGATCGAAAAATACAGACATCGCTTCGATTTTATTTACATTTCTTTGACGATTTAAAACAACTATATTTTATATGACACTGATGCAATTTTACAATATTGTAAAAGACTAAGAAGTACCTCCAAATACCTTGTTGTTATTAAATACATTATATTTAAATCGATTTAAAGTAACAATGCTTTTGTTGAATTTTTAAACAGTTATAATGAATAAGTATTACATCACTATGAACATAGACAACAAGGTGTCAATGTCAAAAAAAATACATGATTGTGGGATTTTATTGAAAGAGACTTTAGACTGGAAGTGGTCCCATCAAAACTGTCACAGAAGACTCTAACGGAGCCTATAAATTGTCAAAGCAGTCCAGAATCTTTCAAGAAAGTCTGCTAGTTTTTACCACTGAGTTTTTATCACTATGAGCTAAGTTTTGACTACAAATATCTCAAGTCTCCCGGGACAGATTTTGATGAGACCAGCACCAGTCAATAGCCACTTAAATGCACTTTCTTTCGGCTCTATTTCGACTCCGATTGTTTGGACAAATACTTTTAACTTTTAATCGCTGTGTTTAATAATTATTTACAATGTAGTAATTAAGTCAAACCTTACTGTAGATTCAAAACATAATTTTATAAGTTGATTGTATGATTTGTGTACATTTTAAGTTCAACAAAAAAAATCAAATAACCAGTTCATCTGTATAATACAAGGATTAGTTGCAAATAGTCATGACATAGACATTAAATAATATCCAAAAGATTGTTCGCAATAAGTATTAAATATACAACGAATCTGGACAAACAATTTTGGTGTCATATTAATTCAAATTCCAATCTTCTAATAATAAATTCCCAAAATATATATTTACAGGCACTGTATCCATAATTTATAAAACAAGCTCTATCAAACTAAATAAACAATTTCACACAAACTCGTTGTCCATACAATCTATGATTATAATTAGGTTCTTCGTCTTTACTTAAATCGGAAATAAGTAATGTATACAGGGTGTAACAAAATTGGTGTAGGGCCCGTTTACTGGGGACTCAATTCATCGTACTGAACGACTTTTGTTCTACGACTTTACTCAAATCAAATTTGAATGGAGTCCAAAAATTTTTTTTGGATTTGTGCAAAGTCGTAGAACAAAAGTTGTTCAGTAAGATGAGTAGAATCCCCAGTTAACGGGTTCTACGCCAATTGTGTTACACCCTGTATAGACTTCCCATAGAAATTTGGCAAGTCATCTTTGTATTGAAAGGTCCAAAATATAGCGATTCAGCAAAATCGTAGTATAAAACGTTGGCCAGTGTGATTACAGAAACCCTAATTAACAGATCCTAGGTTTGTTACACCCAATTACACCTTTAGAAAATTTCCAATGAATTACCTACTTTCAATTTGACTTACATTTCCTACATTACACCGTTTAGTGTCTTTCATATTGGTATATTTATGAGGTGAGCCGTGGCCATAGAGCAGACGGATCACCTGAGGAGTCACAAGTGCGTTGCCGGCCTTTGATTTGGGAGTACGCTCTTTTCTTGAAGGTTTGAATGTAGTTTCTTTAGAACTAGAACCATATTATCAATTCAGTTCAATATGCTTATACACATATTATCCAAGGACCGACTAGGTAGGTTCCATTGCTCGCTCCATACTTGTAGCCATGCAGCGCGCTGTGTTCTGGCACAAAATAGACACAGAAGGTCCGCTCAATACAAACCACTAAAATCGTAAGCATATACATGCTTATAGAAATATACGGTCGTTCGAGGCAAGGTCACGATCGCACAGTACGTGATCTTGCCTACAACGACCGTATACGTCTATAAGCATGTATATGCTTAGGATTTTTGTGAGCGTATTGAGCGGACCTTCTGTATCTGTGTGTTTTGTGGTTCTGGCGTCTAAAAAATGTGTGTATAAATTTTGTATGGACGACGAGTTTTTGTAACGCCGCATAATTTTCGAAAAATATTTAAAAAAAATCATAATAAGGCATATAAAGGCACTGTTATGTAAACAAGTGTAGTATTTTGAATATAATGTTAAAAGTAAACATTAAAAGTCATACAACTATTGTATATGTAAATGTAAAAGTATTTCGTTATTTTGTATGGACTTTTGTTCAGTTACAGCAAACATCCATACAAAATATATTTTTTGTATGAGGACGGTATTAACTTCAAATACACATAGGCACAGGTTCAGGCCATAAATTTTCATTATTTGTGTGTCCATAAACACAATCTTAATAATACCATAGCTTATTTTTTTTCTACAAGAGACCAAATAAAACTTGTTTGGTTTCGCAAAAAAATGCCTATTTTTAAATAAATGTCTTCAAATTTTAAGGGGGGTTTTCTATTCATGAAACTGAACAACTTTTTGTTCTAAAACTGATAAAAATTTTATCACTTTAAAAACAGAAAATTCTCTTACAAAGTATCAAGTAATGTAAGTATCAGCTGTTTATCGTAATGCAATTTATCGTATGAGAAGTCCGAAAAATAATTCAGATAGCTACTAGAAAAAAGCTGTCCCGTTTTATGAGAGAAAAGCCTTAAAATATCTATTTTATAGACCAAATATATAAGAAAGAAAATCTCTCTCATAATTCGTTAAAAAACCGCCAAATGTAAGGTTTTAGGAACCGCTGCTTGACTAAACTTTTTTCACAATATTTTTTAAAAGAAAGGTTCGATTCAGATTTTTTGGGATTTAGCTTGATTTCTATTAGATTTAAAAGCGACTACAATATGTATTTATAATGAATGACTGAGATATACAATGACACATTCGCTCTTTTGAAGGAACTTAATATTTCTTATATTCATATTTTGAGATCAATTTATAAAACGCTTTCCACATTCCGATTTGGTTTCAAACATTAATATTTTTATCTCAATGTTGTGTGCTGTAATTTATTTCACCTTTTCGTTTAAGTATTTAAATTTCTTTATTGCAATATTAAAGAAAAAATAATGATTGTATTCACAATTTTCGGTCATTTTAAATTGTCAAAACATAATATTTCAATATTTTAATGGCACTTTTTATACTTTTCTAGGCACCAAAGACAGAAGCATTTTCTAGGTATTTATACCTTACTGGTAGATTACCTGATACCTATAAGTTTGTCTTAACTTAAAACTAATGCAGTAAAATACAGAACACATAATCCTTACGCTACATTTTTGTGACCTCACGTAAGAAAGGAAAACATCATGGCTAGTGGAGAAACCCGCTATAGTGCTAGAAATTAAAACACCGCGTATTTCTATATCTCTCATTTCCTAGTAATTATTTTGCTGATAAAACAGTATTTTGCGTTAAAATGTTTTCTTTCCTATGCGAGAGGTCACAAAGCTTTTATTAAGACTACACAATTAAAATTGCATTGTTCAATACCTAGCCACAAAAATACCTATAAAATAAAATCTATATATGCAACTACGATACACTCCTGTAATTTAGTTCCAAAAAATGTAAAATATTATAATTAAGTATGAATAATATCATTTTATTCAATAAAATTTCTGACGAAGAAAACAACTATCGGCTTTTTAAAACGTTCTTTTTAAAGATATATCGATCGATGTCATTATCAAAAGCACATATTTACATTACAACAATAATATCTTTTACCTTGTCATTAACATTCACGAGTATAATAATAAATGTCTTTATATTAAAACTAATTATACTTAAGACACCTTACGTTTTGTTACTTGGACACAATTTGAGCTATAAGGGGGAATATGGGGCTTTTTAGTTTCATTGAGTAATGCAAAAAGAATATCTTAACCAAGAGTAAAAACTTTAACCAACACATCGTTATTGAATGAACCAGCAAATCAGAAGCACAGAATAGCATAGTAGGTCCGTATGTAATTAGAACCACAGCATATTAGGTCCGTATGTAATCATTAAAACTGTAAGTAGACGTCTTTTTGACCGCATTCATGGATTCCAGCGCTCAGCATGAAAGTTACAATTTGAGAAGAGAAATAAATGAGTAAGACTAAGAGACAGACGAGATAGCGTTGTGTGGAGACCCCATTTGTGTTAAAACCTTATCGAGCCACTGTAATGGACCATGCAGGTGTATTTCGATCCAGCAGGGGGTGGAGGTGACATCCTGGCGGTGGTACTCCGCGCCCCACCCCTTCACGAACGACATACGAATCGTGCACATCTTCGTGAGCTCATAGACCGCTTCAAACCCATGGTTCACGCTTTGGGACAGCAACTGAGCAAACTCTCTGTTATTGAAGATCTTTAGCGAACAACCCGGTGGTATTTTGCAGACGGTAGACGGATGGAAACCATGATGATGGTTACAGTTGCGACTCTGAACAAAAATGGCGGCGTCCGATAAACATTCCGCGTACACCTCCCCACCGACGTAGTATAAATGCACACCTTTCCCTATGTGACGTCTAGTGTTCTCTATAGTGGAATTTCTATTGACATTACTCAGTTGTCCTAGGCAGAATCTGTCGCTGTTATTCGACGGGTCTGTGAAGCCGTCGACGACGACCGAATGAGAGTTACAGTGGAATACCTCACCGACACGACAGTTCAACTCGTAATACGCTACCGAAGCCCAGTATAACGGCTCTTGATACGAGACCGGTGCGACTTCCCCAGGGGGTTCCGTATCATCTGAGGGCGGTGAATACGCTGGAGGCGGCGTGTCAGGTAGCTCGGAGCTGGCTGAAGGAGGGAACCCAGAACCGGAGTAGGAAACATTATGAGGCATAGCGGGCTCAGTTGTCCTCTGAAACGGCAGCATCGAATGCCCCGGCGCAAACTCCGAATGTCTCGGCACTAAGACTGGTGGTAGGACGGGACTCTCGACCCTTTTGTAGTGGTAAGGGTTGATGCATACCTCCTTCTGTTTGGCGCTGAAGGGGTACTGGCAGATCTCGAGGGGCTTCAACTCGTGGTGGCTCTGCAGGTCGGGCCAGCGCCACACGCGGCAGTATATGACGTGTGGAAGCCCCTTGCGATGGGAGACCTAGAAGGTAATACGATTTTGGTGTAAAAAAGGCTGCTTTTTATTATGAAAAGGGGTAAAGGAAAAAGCCTTAAAATGTTAATTTTTATTTTGTTTAAAATAAAATGTTAATATTCTTAACCAAATCCCAAAAAAGGAGTTCATAATTCGACTTATTTTTTTTTCTATGCGGTATTTTTCGCCGACTGTAAACTAATTTAAAGATTTTCTTTTTCGGACGAACAACTCCGATCAGAGGTCCCATATAAACTGTAAAACAAGTCGTTTTTCACAAATAACTAATAAAATTATGATTGTAGTTGTTTAACGTGTTTAGTTAACATTACGTTGTTCATTATAAAATGTAGATTATGGCTAAAGAAGTATTTAATGAATTAGTGATGACGACCACTTAGCATATCAAACAACAATTAAAGAACAACCCAGCAACATTAGCCTTAGCTTATTAAAAAAACCTTTTTTTTTTGTTAAATTGGTAATTGGTATTTATTTTTCCCTTTTGGAAATGCATCATCATCACAAGCATTCATTTTAAGGTTACATAAGCTAACAGTTTTGGCTCTGGAGTCTGGAAACAAAAATTTCTTCAAAATTTTCTTTTGGTGAGGTTTTGTAAGCTGTATTTATTAGATTTATTAACTCATGTTTGCAAATAAATATCAACAGCCATTGTGTACCTGCAGTCTCCCGTCCAGCGACCGCGGTATGGTTACGCATTTGGAGGGCGTTCCGGGGCACGACAGCGCCCGCTCCAACTCTTCGATGGCGCCTTTCCTCTTCTTCAGTTTCTTCACCAGGCTGTCAACTGCCTTCTCCGCCCATTTCTCTTCCTCATCACCCTGGGAAGAAGTGAAGAAAAATTCAGTTAATATGTAGATTTTAACAGATAAATAGGAAGTTGTTACAAATACAAATGATTTACAAATACAAATAAGGAAGTTGTTAGTCTAAGAACTAATCTACATCCTACAGAAAGTCCAGGAGGCCCCAGAGGTTGACTACTTTTCATCAGGGCTCCAATGGCTAAATGATATCCAATCCAGTAGGAGTTGACGACTATTCGTTTGAGTTACTTTCAAATGTCAAAAAGCTTTTTTTTTAATATTTGAAATTTGATTCATTGTTCAATATTCATATACTATTTACGAAACTTTTTAATATTACATGTATAATGACAATCTAAATGAGTAAGTTTCTCTGCAATTTTAGTAAAACAATAGTTAATATTTCACAGTTTATCGTTGACAAAGTCAACTTCCAGATTTCAAATTATAATAAAAATTACACTACTCCCATTCTGAGATCATATTGCTAGTAAAAACTTATTTAATGACACTGCAATTTGTTTTATTATGGAAAGCAATCAAACATACAATTACCATACAATGTAGGGTCACAATCACAATATTGCAATAACACATGGCATAAACTACACAATTGAAATAGATTACAATAGTCACAATAGTTTTCTCTCTGCAATAATTATACATGACTAACATGAGCTAACACCCAGAGCAGTCTCCAGTATACCAGCACCATGTCATTTTTAGAAAACAAACAATGTTTCTTTTTTATGACATAGGTGGCAAACGGCAGACTGACTGTATCACTAATTAGGACAGTGCAGGAAGTCTTTTAGCCAAAGAGCCATGCGGCATGCCATGCTATATATGACTCTTGTACATTGCATACTGAATTTCAAAGGTTGACTCAAAACAAAAGTCAAAGATTGCAAAACTTTAATGGAGTTAAGCGGACATTTGCTAGGAGAGAAGATGGGACGAGAATTTAGAGCTTTAACAGAATGGCAACCAAGACCACGGTGAAGATCAGTAGGTAGACCAGCTGCCAGATGGTCAGATAATAATAGTTACTGTCACTGGACATTACTGTATAAGATTGGCAACGAGCTGATGACAAGCAGTGTGCACAAGAAGTAGCCTAAAGCCATCAGTGGGCCTATGTAGGTTGATTAAATAGATAGCAAGTCTTTAACAAACAATGAAGGATAATAAGTTTACCTAAAGACAAGTTAACTGTGCAAAAATATCAATATCATTTCAAATACATACTAATCAAGGAGTTAAGCAAGACTAGGTACACTATTTAGTGTTTAAAATTATCCAAATAAGTGTCCAATTATCAAATAAAAAATAGGTTATCTAAACTGGATAATTTACAGTGTGTTAACCACAGATTGACACACATTAAGAAAGATAATGGTAAAACGGATGTGCAGAACTCACAAACAGATCTTGGTAAACAACTTTTTGTGAGTCAGCAATAATTCTTTGAATTTGTTTTGTATTGTAGGTAGGTGTGATGTTAATGTAACAATGACTCACACTCATACAAACTGTATGATTGCTATACTAATAGTTTCTTTGCAAAAAATATTTATTGTAACTAAATAATAATATTAATTTATAATAATAATACTTTATTCAAGAAAATAATTATCTTTACAATTTCTGAAAATAAACTAGGCTATTTTATAACAGTAATTTTGTAGTAATGGCAGAAGACGATGCCCGTGCTAAGCACTATGCAATGCTTGTGTTACAGACCTCGAATGAAATACACAAACATGTGCCTTTATTAAAGATTTTTATACAGCTGTTATTAAACATAATTATGCATTCCTCACATATCGGTTTTATGATAAGAGCACATGCCAATCAATTGTTACAAATTTTTTAGTTTTACTCAAACTCTTTATTTATTTATTTATTTTATTTATTTTTATTTTATTTTATTAGGAAAACCATTAGCTTATAAATATAATACATAGATTTTATAGAAACATAGAGCAGTCTTTGACCAGTGTGTGTTGCCAGTGATGACATATGGATCCGAGACATGGTCGCTTACTATGGGCCTCATAAGAAGGCTCAAAATCACCCAAAGGGCAATGGAGCGTGCTATGCTCGGTGTTTCTCTACGTGATCGAATCAGAAATGAGGAGATACGTAGGAGAACTAAAGTAACCAACATAGCTCTCAGAATCGCTAGACTTAAGTGGCAGTGGGCAGGACACATAGCTCGTAGAACAGATGGCTGTTGGGGCAGTTAAGTTCTCGAGTGGCAACCGCGCACCGGAAGACGCAGTGTGGGCAGGCCTCCGACTTGGTGAAGGTTGCGGGAAGCCGCTGGATGCGAGCCGCACAGGACAGGTCGGTGTGGAAATCCTTGGGGAGGCCTTTGTCCAGCAGTGGACGTTTTTCGGCTGATGATGATGTTATTAGGAACTTTTTTCTGTAAATTTGAATTAGGTACCACAAAAAATGCATCATTTGATTTTATTTGATACAAAAATATTGTTTGTAGTTTGTAGGTAGTGAATGATTAAATTAAAAAATGTTACATTTTCCTGCTGAATGTTAAAAAAGCTACAAAAAGTTAAAAAGCCACAATATAGGTATTTCATGGGCTTAAAAAAAAGGCTGAAATGATAAATATTATAAATTTTAAATGTGTGATTTCCACTTTATAATATTCCACATCTTCTTTGAGAAAACTTGTTCAATTTTTTGAGTAGCTTTGCAGATTTATCGGCTAATAGAATGTCAGTCGTATTTTGGGCATTACGTATAAATGTGTTTTTCAAAATAAAATAGTTACTTAGATACACACTGGAAGCCCACAATTAAAATCATACAAGCACCAACAAGGAACAAAGTCTGTAATGCTGGAATATTTGCGTATATTGGGGAAATAGTCTGAACTCTATGACTTGTAAGTCCCCTGGGACTAAGTCAGGATTACTAAAATAATTCATACAGTATCTCCCAAGGATTTACTTTTGGTAGAGACCACCAATAGCAAAAAAACAAATTAACCACATCATACTATGTTGATCAATAAATTAACTCTTTATTTTATACTAAATGCCTGCAATTACCTAAAAATTCAACTTACCTGCTTCCAGCCTAGCAGCTTCTTCACGGCAGGACTTGTGAACGAGAAGAGGCTGTTCAGACTGGACATAGGTCCACTGCTGGACGATTCACCATCATCCGTATCCATATCGGCCAGCGCAACGCCTTCAGAGCCTCAAGCCCCTCAAGCTCTCCAAGTTATGAGTCACGCGGCGCAGGGAGCGCACCCCACGACTAATCGCACCACGGAAACGCTAATCCACCATCGATTAACGCACTTGGTATTCCCCACGGCGACGCCTGATCTAATTACGAAGACAAAATAGCAGCTACTGTGACAGTGTTCGCGAATTTTTGCACATCAATTGTTTTGCAATAACTGCCGGAAGGAATCAGTTTTGAGATTAAAACTGGACAAAAAATATCATTTTAAAGTGATTAACTAGTTCAGTAAGTTGTAAAAACTGATAAAAATTGTAAAATGAAAATAAAACGCTTGTCAAATGCCTCCATTCTTCCACAGATTATATTACATTCAAGTTCATTCAACATTCATTCATTCGTTCCGTTCCTGGAACCGTTCGTTCGTTTGAAGTTGCGTTCAAAACGTTTTGAAGCTGGGTGAGGATGGTGCTTGGAGGAATTCCTCCAAGGTGTGTTTTAAATGTTGTAATGGTGGTTTGGTGGTGCATGCGAGCTTGTTTATTGTTCGATGGTATGATAATTATATTCTGATATATTGCCTATTGAAAAAGTAAAAAAGGTTCTATTTGTCAATTATGAATAAATTAAGTCTTATGGATACTACTTTTTACATTATAAACGGTTTGAACATTGATGACGTGTTTTAAATAAATAAACTCCCAACCACACTTTTTTTTTCTTTTATATTTTTTTTCTTTATTTTTGATCAAAGGGTTTGACATAAAGAGAATTACCCAGTACTTGAGTCACCTGTACGTAAAAAAAATTCCATGCAGTGAAGGGCGTCACACACGCTCGCTATACTATGCTATTTCATCTTACAATATCTGGCCACAATATAGTAAATTATCACACACGGCGGCGATATGATTCAAATTCCCCCCGCAAGCCCTGCAAATCGAATCGGTGCATCGAGATGTGGGGTAGGGTGAGGGGCGGCAATCGGCGCGGCGGGCGCAGCAAGCGGCCATTTTAGTTTGCCACAGTGACTTCTATCGAGCGCACGCGTTTGCAGACTAACAACTCTAACAATATACGTTTTTAAAAGTTCAGTTTTCATGGTTATTGTTTTTAAAACTGGTCTTGTTATAAGTGTTACATTTACCAAAATGTCAAGTAACACCGGCCCGCCAGGATCGCGGTGTTTCTTCTGCGGAGTCAGTACTGCTCGCCGTAGAGGAGGGCGCCGTCCACGATCACAGATCCGAAGTTATGAACTTAGTGAGGGTTACCTGAACCGTCATCCTGAAATCCAAGACTATGTCCATCATCTATTCGGCGATCAACAACAGGTTAGTACCGTTTCATTATTTAGTTCTTTAAGTAGGAAATCAAAGAGATGCGCATTTTTTTTATTCAAAATCGGTTTACTCTTGACCACAATCTAGCCCTAAGGTAGATAGCACGGTATGTGGGTTATGTAGGTAGCCCTATGCGGTCGATGATTGGAGCGAACTTGCCCAGAATCCAGATGTTTTTTTTATAATATTATCTACAACCTACCAAACCTTATATCTCCTTCGTATTTATTTTAGTCGATTTAAAGAGGCTCCGACATTTTTAGTGGTTATATTACAAAGAAATACATTTAGATTTGAACCAACTGTATGTCTTTTGCTTATATCATAGTACCACACTAATAATAAGTATTATGATGATGTGATTAATACCTACCTACCTAGTACCCACATAATATAACTTTTGTTTTCGCACATTTGATAAAGATAAGTCGTTTAATCCCTTTGTGAATGTGTCGTTGCAGATATCACCAACTGACCGCGTCTGCCTGAGATGTACTGTTCGTGCCAGCCGTGCGCAACGAGCTGCAGCTGCTATAGATGAAATGTTCGAGCCGTCTGAACACGGGTCATCTGGGGGGTCACCCATGAGTGATACACTCAGCGTCAGTGCTCGAGACAGCTCGCAACAAGAAATTGAAAACATTCCGATACAGGATCCCCTTAGAGTCGAATCTCCTAACTATCCGCAAGAACAACCTGACGAAGAAGCACAAGACGCTCCGAACGATATCCCGCAAGAGGACATCGCAAATGTTGGGCAAGAAGAACCTGAACAGTTGCCGCCTACTCCTAGTAGTTTGGCTATATCAATCCCTGGTTTTTCCAGAGTTTCATCCACTTCGACGTATTGTGTTGTAGCTGGATGTGATATTAGGGATGGATTGCATAAAATCAGTGTTCCAATAAAAGCAAATATTTTAGCAAAGCAATGTATATACATTCCAGAAGGAGCTCGGGCCTGTGATAAGCATTTACATTCAAGTGACGTCTGGCGCGATTTTGGTGATTATAGCCGCCCTAGACATGAGACATTTAATCCAATTCAAGTTGCAAATATGCTGAAAATGTTACAAAAACCAATCACTTTCCTTGATTTCGATAATCTGGATACTATAGACAATGCAACTTTTCAATATTTTATTGGTTTCAATAAAATGAATTTTTTGAATATTGTACAAACTACACCATCACTCCAAGAATTAAAAAAACCCAATAGAGCTTTAGCAATGGTCCTATGCAAACTTCACACAGGTGATTCTAATGAAAGATTAGGACAATTGTTTCGCGTAACTCCCCAACATTTGGGCCGTATGATGAAAAAAGTGCGGACCTTTTTGCAACAAGAATTTGTCCCTCTACACTTGGGACTCTCATCTGAAACTCGTGAAGAACTTCATCAAAGAATACTGGATATACCGAATTTTTTGTATCCAGGTTTAGAGTACCCCAACCGAATAATTGTTATATGTGATGGCACCTACGTATATATTCAGAGAAGTTCCAATTATGGCTTCCATAGAAAATCATACAGTCTGCATAAATATAGGCATTTATTAAAAATGTTTATGATTGTGAGTCCAGATGGATACATTTTGGAAGCATTTGGCCCATATGCGGCCGATCAATCAGACGCTATTATTATGCGAGAATTAATACAAACCAATGAGTTTCAAAGATGTTTCGAACGCCGGTGATGTATTTATACTCGACAGAGGTTTTCGAGATGTCATGGGAAATCTTAGAGATCTCGGATATCGTGCATATATGCCACTGACAAGAACCAATAATGAGAGGCAATTAACTACCGAACAGGCTAACGAGTCACGAAAGGTGACTATATGCCGTTGGGTAGTCGAAACTATTAATGGCCACATAAAAAATCAGTTCCGCCAACTGCGTCAACAGTATGTGAATACAGCCGCACGGAAAATGAAAGAAGAGTTTAGGATAGCATGTGCATTGCTGAATGCCTTTGGGGCTAGGTACAGGAACCATGATCTTGTCAATGATATTATTCAAGAAATCATCACAAAACAAAATGCAGTCAATGTTTTATCAGAAATTGTGAACAGAAACAATCGACGACTGAATCGTCTCACTGCAGTTTTTGAAAGGATGGATGCCATTCAAGGGTTAGACGAATTCCCTATTTTATCTTTGAGTGACCTCATAATTATGGCGTTAGGTACATACCAAATTGCCCAAGCAAGGAGTTACTACGGAGAGCACATCAAAGGTGCGAATGGTGCATATACAATAGAGATATGCCGAGAAAATAGGCTAAGTCTCTTTGGTGCGGATTCCTGGCTTTTACGAGCAAAGATCCACTCCCGGCATTCCGGGCAACGAATATACTTCGTGTATATATTAATAAATAATACCCGAGAAAGCAGGCGCCAAATTGAAGGACATTACTGCACTTGCATAGTGGGTAATAGAACACTTGGTTGCTGTTCCCACGTCATGAGTGTTGTGTGGTTCATGTCGTGGGCTCGGCACCAAGAAACGCCCCCACTGCCGCCAGCGGCATTTCTAGATACAATAATTATTAGACATGATGTTGAAAATGAGGCCAATGATGAAAGTTAATTTTTTGTAAGAATATTTCTTTGCTGATTATTATTTGTGAACGCATTATACCTATTCTGTAACTTACTTTTACTAAATGGTAAGTTAACTCACATAAAGCTTGACTCTTCGACCTTTGGACCGGCTGTGTGGTGTATGGCGCGTATTCAAAATCAGAGGTCAGGTTATTCATAGTTAATTTATTCAATAATTACATGTCAATAAAAGTATAAATATATTATAGTGGTAATGTCATCGGATTTGTTAGTAATATGTATAATATTGATCATTGAAATATATTTTTTGTTGAAAATAATATATAGTTTTATTTGATATCTTCAAACTGAAATATTTCAGAAAGTATATCATTTTCGACATTTTGTCAAAGAATACTTGTTGTTTGTAATTATCTTCTCCGTCGATTGGCGTATGTTTCATAGGTGTACACCAAAATACGTCATTTTTGGTACTTGCAACTTTAGGTATGCCAGGCTCCATACAAAAATGTTCGTTCTCTGTGTGTAAACAGTCACTTATCAGCTATTAAGTCATAAGTAGTAAGTTAACGATTTAGTAGACAAGTGCACAAGTAGAATAGAATCGAATCTATTTTTCGAATAAGTTGCCGCGCCCCCCGCACCGCGCGCTCTCCCCGGTGGGCGTGGCCTGCTACTAAATGGCAAGCAAGTGTAGACTTTTAACGTGAAAACGCTACACACAAGTTAAAATTTAGTTACTACTTATCTACTTACTACTTATTACGTGTAAACGCTTGACCACTTAAAATTAACTAACTTTTAAGTTAAAATTAACTTAATTACTTCGCTACTTAATACGTGTAAACTACCCAGAATACCGCAGGCGACAATTCATTCCACAGTTTGGTCGTGCGAGGCAGAAAGTTTCTAGTGAAACGCACAGTTGTCGACTGCCAACCATCTAAGTGATGAATATATTATCGCGTAGAACGATGGCGAAAAGAGGCGGCAGGGATCAATCCGAACAATTCCTCGAAGCACTCACCATTGTACATGCGATAGAGAATGCAGAGCGAGCCTACATCACCACGCAGCGCCAGCGAGTCAAGCCGTTCTGAAATATCCTGGCAGCCGACGATTCGAGTTGCTCTCCGTTGAATGCGGTGAGAGGGAGAAGCTGGTACTGGGGTGCCCCTGCCCAAAGATGAAAACAGTATTCCACATGAGGCTGAACCTGCCTGCCTGAAGTTGCAGGCGATGGGCCGCAGTGAAATACCACCTCGATCTATTGAGCACACCAAGCTTCTTCAAGGCTAATTTAGCCTTACCCTCTAGATGACCAAGGAACTGGACTTCACTCGATATGTCGACACCAAGGATTCCAATACTAGCTGAGGCATTTAGGGGAGTGTCCTCAAAACGAGGTGATACGACAAATGGCATTTTCTTGGCAGTGAACGCGCAAACCTGTGTCTTAGTGGGGTTAAATTGGACCAAATTAAGTCGACCCCATTCAGAGACTTTCTTTAAAGAGTCCTCAATTTTCGACACAAGTTTGTTTTGGCTCTCGGTGACGTTTTCCCGAGAAATGTTGGCACGGCCGGTACAGAAGGCATCACCTGTGCTGTCATCCGCATAATAATGAGTGCTGCTGTTTTGCAGTATATCATTGAAATGCATACGATGTGTCAGGTAGACAAGAAGACCATTTTTTTTTTTTTTTTTTTACCCTCAATTGGTAAGCCCTTGGCATCATCTCACCTGATGGTAAGTGACGATGATGCCGAAGATGGAAGCGGGCTTACCAAGATTCCCCAACGCAATGGGGAACTGGCTATCTTATCTTCATGCCGGAACACATCAATGCCGGACCACCAACGGACCGGCCCTTACGGAAACCGTACTGTCGGTCACTAAGCAGCTGGCGGTCCTCTAGATACCGAAGGAGCTGGCTATTAATAATGGACTCCATTATCTTTGAGAATAAGCGGGTTATGGCTATCGGCCTGGAGTTGGATGGATTCGAGCGGTCACCTTTTTTAGGGATCGGGTGCACCAAAGCTGTCTTCCATGAGTTCGGGACTACACCAGAAGAGTAGGAAAGCCGAAAAAGGCGCGTTAAAACGGGAGCCAACCCTGGAGCACACACCTTTAACACGATAGGAGGGATTCCATCGGGCCCACTCGACTTATGAATGTCGAGGGAAAAGAGTGCTTTACGCACTGAGCGTTGGTGGAACCGAATATCCGGCATACAGCTCTTGCACTGCGGTATGGTCGGCGGCTCGTTTCCCCCGTCATCAAATGTCGAGTTGGACGAAAAGAGTTTGCCTAGAAGGTCGGCTTTCTCCTTTGCGTCGTGGGCCAATGAAGCATTTCCCATGTGCAGTGTTGGAAATGATGGCGTGCAGAAATTCCCCTGGACAGCTTTGGCCAGAGACCAGAACGCACGAGTTCCCGAAGGAAGACCTTCTTGTCTCTCGCCAATTCTGCCTATGTGTGCCGACTTCGCCCTGGCAATGTCTCTTTTGAAGGACCTAGAGGCAAAGTTGAAGTCCTTTTTAATGCACTGGTCTTTTCATCCCGTACCTTCGCTACATTTGCCCAGGCTTGGTAACATTCCTGCTTCCGGCGAGAAGCCTTTTTGCAGCACAGACCAAACCAAGGCTAGGATTTGCCGCCAATGGGGACCACCGAGGATGGGATAAAAAGCTTCATACCCTGCAGCACCAACATCAGCGACAGCAGTGCCGGGTGCTTCACCTATGGTGCAGGGTGTGCAGCGCACACGGGCACAGAGTCCTAGGGGGGCGCCGAGCGCCGCTCGAGATACTTCCAAACTCAAAGCTCGCGGCGCCGGCACTCTCTAAGACCCAGCGCCAATGTTATGGCTGACACCAGGCGGCGATAGCAAAGCAAGGCGCGCCACGAACGAAAAAATATAAATAATTTAAGTCTAGGGCGGCCATCCGTCCGAGTTTCCCCGGATTTGTCCTAGTTTAAAAGGCGCCCGGAGCTGTCCGGGTGGGGTTCACAAAAAGTGTGTTTTGCGTCCAGGGGACACCCTATCAGTTAAATTTGATTCAATAAATTAAACAAATTTTAGTAAAAAATCACTAAACTATATCCACTCACGCATATCACGTGTTATTTACGAGGGGTCGGTTTGGTTTTCGTTTTTAGTACCAGTACCTAGAGTAGGAGAGGTACCGATGACGTGTCCGCTGGACACAAGGTGGTGGTGTACAGCATTTAGATTTGAATGTAAGCCCCTGATGTTGCAGAAGTCCACAGCCAGCGTGGCAGGGGGTGCTATAGTGTGTTTGCCCTTGCCTCGTGCAGTTGAAAGCCCGGTTTTGTCCCCCCCAGAGTACGGCGAGGGGGCCCTGGACGTCCAGGCTCAGCCACGTTGTGTTCTGAGCCTGGACGTTCAGAGAGGGATTCTCCAGCGCTCGCGCAGCTGGTACCCTCCTCGGGTAGCGTAGTTGGGAACTGCGCTATCATTGGGGGGGGGGGGGGGAAAGGGGGTTGGGCCTCCGGTATCCTCACTCACTCGGCGAAACACTACGCAAGCGTTGCATTACGCCGGTTTCCTGTGAGGCCGTGGTATCACTTCGGTCGAGCCGGCCCATTCGTGCCGAAGCATGGCTCTCCCACGGACAAGAATCTTCTGAATCACGATGCAATCACACAATACACCTGCCTGTGCTTGGCTCACCCAATCATAAAACCACAGCTTTGTTGTTTTGCTGTTTTGTTTACCTTACTTTGTAGAAGCTTTGTAATCTCCTTGCTGAACGAAAAAGGCGACACCACACGACGAAACCTCGGCGCGTTGAACGAAACGTGAAAATTCCGCTTTTTACACTGGTACTTGAAGTTTTTCATAAAGAATGACAAAGTAAGAGCAATTAAAATTGTATAGCGTTGTCTTTGTTACTCTGCGTTACGTAGCACGCAACGTGCTTTGCAAATCGAGTTTTGCCCAGAATTTTCTCGAATTTGAAAATTTTGAAATGTCAGTGTCGTATTCATTTGTCATAGTCATAGTGTTTCACTTTAGCTTTAGCTTCTAAGTGCGTGCGATCGTTGTTAAAAGAAAACTGTGAAAACTTTGTGCAGCATAATATTACTAAGTGTTTTAAAACCAAGTGCAACTTATTAGCTGTTGTAAGCAAAACATCGGTGATAGACAATGGATAAAGTGAGTACATTGTAGGTTATGTTGAAGCGGTAGAAAATTCGAGTCCAACAGCGTTTTTTTGTAAATAGGTTTTAATTTTTTTATAATTTTAGGTAAATCAGCTAAAGGAGAAGGGCAACGCGGAGTTGTCTGCGGGAAATTTTGAGAACGCTGTGAAGATTTACACAGAGGCGATAGCTTTGGACCCTAAAAACCACGTTTTGTTCAGCAACCGGTCGGCGGCTCACGCCAAATCGGGGAACTATGCAGCCGCCTTGGAGGACGCTGAAAAGACAGTCTCGTTGAATCCCACATGGAGTAAAGGCTACTCGCGTAAAGGGAGTGCTCTAGCATACTTAACAAGGTTTGAGGAGGCTATCGCCGCTTACCAGAAGGGTTTAGAGCTGGAGCCTGGTAACCAGCAACTAGCCCAGGGCTTAGCAGATGTACGGAAGCAGGCGGAAGAGGCCAAACTGAAGTATGAGCAGCTGATTGCGAAGATAAGGGCAAATCCACAAACGAGGGATTGGTTGAATGATCCAGAGTATCTAAAAATTGTTGAGGTATGAATATTTTAAATACTCAGGTTGTTCATGTGTTCTGCATAAAAATAATTTTACAAAGGTGTAAGAGTTATCAAATTTTTATTACTTGAAAATGCAAATTGTTTTCTAAATTCCGTTTATTTAATAAAGTAATATTATCATTCTAGGTTTAGGACCCAAATGCTAAACAGTAAACAAAATTTTATACCTTTCAGAGAATTGCACGGAATCCTTTAGATATCCAGAACCTAGATCCTAAGAATCAAGACAAGCGTGTCTTAGCCACAATAGGTATGATGTTTGGACTAGACTTCAATTTGGTCGATGAACAAATGGACGTAGACCCACCAGCTCCAGAGAAGAAATCTACACCTCCACCAAAAGCAGAACCTGAGAAACCTAAATATGAAGATCTACCCCCAAACCGTAGATCAGCATTAGAAGAAAAAGATTTAGGAAATGATGCCTATAAGAGAAAAGACTTTGATAGTGCACTTAAACATTACCAGAAAGCAATAGAACATGATCCCACAGACATAACCTTCTACACAAATATGGCAGCAGTCTACTTTGAACAGAAAGAGTATGAGAAATGTATCAAGGAGTGTGAGAAGGCAATCGAGATAGGCAGAGAAAACAGAGCTGACTTCAAGTTAATAGCTAAGGCTTTCACTAGGATTGGTAAGTATATTAACAAATCTTTAAAAAAATGTTGTTGTTAAGAGTGCAAGCTGGTTGTCGTAGAAATCCTTAATGGAGGCTTTAGTTCAGCAGTGGACGTTTTCTGGCTAATGACGGTGATGTTAGCAATAATGAGAAATATTTGGGTAAATGCTTCTTGATTTGAATTCTCCACAAAACATTACGCTTAGAGCTTTTATTACTGGGTCTAGACCTTGTATAGTGCATGGAAAATCAACAGGCTTTCTAAAGAAAAGATGCATAAGCCATAAAATATTTGGTTAAAGAGTTTTGTCATACTAACTTAGTTTTTTCTGACATTTTGTAATGTTTTTGCACAGTTTTCACAAAACAAGTGGCAATAAATATCCTAACCAAATAATGTAAAGAGGAGTCCACAGTGCACATTTATTTATTTATTTAGCCTTTTTATTTCCTTAACTTTATTACATTTGAAAATATTTGTTAGTTTTGTTAGTTAAAGTATAATATATTTAATTTTAAATTATTAATCTGGTTAGTTTTTTTCTTTATCTAAGTTAAGAATCCCTTCTTGGGTATAGGCCTCCTCCAACCCTTTCCACTCGTCTCTGTTTTGTGCGATGTGTTGCCAATCGCTTCCTGCTGTTTTTATTAAGTCATCACACCATCTTTTTCTTGGTGCACATGTGATCCTATAATTAATTTCTGCGGCACCATCTCCTTTTGGCCAACTATTCTTTTAAGATTTTGAATATTAATTTATAAAAAAAAAAACTCGTCTATCAGGTAATGCATACAAAAAGATGGAACAATGGAAGTTGGCCAAAACCTACTATGAGAAGTCAATGTCGGAGCACCGCACACCAGAGATCAAGACGCTGCTAAGTGAAGTGGAGCGCAGGATAGCTGAGGAGGAGAAGAAGGCATACGTTGATCCGGTGAAAGCAGAACAAGAGAAGGAGCTCGGCAATGAATTCTTCAAAAAGGGTGAGTGGAAGTTCTAAGTAATTTTTTCATGTGGTTCATTTGCCTTGCCAGCAATGGTAGTTTGACAGCTTTTTTTGTATCTGACTAATTTTGATGCCATTATAGGTAGGCTGTTTTTTAAAAACAATAGAAAAAAAGGAAAACCTTCTTTCTGTTATTTTTCAATTGTGTCGGTCATGTCAGTGACATTATCCCTAACTTACTTTATGTCAGTTGGCATAACTTCGGCCATATTTGTAAGTGGACTTAGCGCAGTTTGAAATGTTCCGACACAATTGATTTTTACCACCATGTTAAAAACCATGAGCTTATCTGGGAACTCTTGAACTTCCATACAAAATACAAAGAAACTTTTTCCCCGACCTTCTCTACATTTGCCTTATATATGGTTATCATAATGTCATTAATTCATTATGTATGTCAGACTTCTATAGCCTTCTGATAAGAGCTTCAGTTTCTAAGAATTTTATAATTGACTAGCTTCCGCACGCGACGTCGTCTGTGTGTGCTTCAGAACTCTTCCAGGAACACCTAAGTTTTCCAGGGTAAAAAGTATCCTGTATTTGCCGAGTGCTTTATCTATCTACTCGCTAAAATTAATTCAAATCAATTCACTAGTTTTGGCGTTGAAAATGGAACAAAAAATATCCATACTTTCGCGTTTATAATATAAGTGAGATGAGATGAGAAGTGTGATTGACAGAATAGAATCTGCGATACTTTGCAAGCTTAAATGTATGATCGCTTTTTATAGGATCGTCCCTGCACTATTTATTTTGTGCCCATATTTTTTAACTGGTGATTTATTCCAATTTTCATAACAAAATACATATAAGGTTTCAGAAATAATTTTACCATTTATACAAATACAAAAACTAGAGGTCTTATAAATGATTCCTCAATGTTAGAGATTATTATAACTTTTTATATTTTAAAGCTAAAAAAATCAAGGTTTTCTATCCTACCCTGCAGGTGACTACAGCACAGCAATGAAGCACTACTCGGAAGCGATAAAGCGCAACCCAGATGACCCGAAGTTGTACTCGAACCGTGCTGCGTGCTACACTAAGTTGGCTGCCTTCGACCTCGGGCTCAAAGACTGCGAGCAGTGCTGCAAACTAGACCCCAAATTCATCAAGGGCTGGATCCGGAAGGGCAAGATTTTGCAGGTGAAGATGCTAACACTTGTTTTAGTTCTTAAATAACATGTAGGTTACACACACTGGCACACAAACACTCGTATACGCACGCAAGCACGCACACGCACACTACGCACACACAGGCACACTACGCACACACAGGCTCACTACGCAGGCACAAACACACATATCTTAGGCCAAACGCGTATACAGTCCGACTACAATCTTTTTTGTTTATTTGTATGAAATACATGTTAGATTTGCGACAAAAGCGCTTCCCTGTCAGTGTCATCCACACGCCAAAAGATCGTTGACAGACTGTTCGCTCCTTCGTTCGCTCTTGCACACGCACGCACACAAGCACGAGCACGCATGCACACACACGCACTTCTTAGGTCAAACGTCTATACCTTCTCCATTCCGTCATGGATAAAACTAATGTTCAAGGATAAAAGTAAGTTTGTTCGCTCCGCAGGGCATGCAGCAGCCGTCCAAGGCTCTGACCGCGTACCAGAAGGCGTTGGAGCTGGATCCGGCCAACGCGGAGGCGCTGGAGGGATACCGCGTGTGCTCCACGCAGCTCAACTCTAACCCAGAGGAGGTGAGACAAGCAACAACTCTGCTGTTCCTACATAAAATACTGAATTTGGCAATTTTATAATAAAGGACTTTCTCACTGACCATGTACAATCCTACCTTAACAGGGACTTTTTAAAATATATACTGAGATACTGAGTAATGGAAACTCGGCGGTCAATAAAGTATCGTATTTGAAAAGTTTTAATTCAACAGAAATTCTTAAAAATCTTGCTCATGTAAAATTATCAAAGTGGCGTATTCAGTGTTTCTTTTTGGAACAGCCGACCTGTTCCTAATTTATCATGAATCATATAGATAGCATAAACCTGGAGCAGTGTTAAAAAATCCAGTATTAGTGTACTGTTACGGGCAGTGCAGGACCGGTCAGTTGAGAAATCCTTGCGTAGGCTTTTGAAAAACAGTGGACGTTTTTTTTGGCTAATAATGATTAGCGTACAGAACATTAGCAAGTTTAACTTTTGTGGTATTAAGCCAAGAATAAAATGATTTCCTCATGGTAACATATTTCCGTCGTTTTCAGGTGCGCAAGCGCGCGATGGCCGACCCCGAGGTGCAGGCGATCCTGCGCGACCCCGCCATGCGCTGCATCCTCGACCAGATGCAGCAGGACCCGCGCGCCCTGCAGGACCACCTTAAGAACCCCGAGATCGCCGCCAAGATACAGAAGCTTTTAGAGTCGGGTCTCATTGCTATCCACTAATCAAAACTACCAAATTATTAGGATTTCTCCGCTACTGGCAACATTGAAATTTTATTAGCGATCTCTACGGTTTTTGTATGTTTATTCGTTTCTTGAAACATATGGATTTGTTTGTCGCAATGTTTTAAGATATCACTTTAAAATAGGTAAATAGGTATTGAAGCCGGGTTATAATGTAGAAAACAGTTTTTAAGAATTTTATGCAACCTTTTCTGTTGATCATAAAATTAAATGTCCTCATATTCTCATGTATTCGTGTTTATTGTCTCAATAAATTCGTGTACATACCGCTTCAAAGTTTTAAATACTGTCTTTCTTGTACTCTTGTCATTGTACTTTTATAGACTTGTGGACCATTCCAGAATATGCTTCTAATGTCAAAAATTATGTTACACAGTACAGAATTGGTGCGCTGGTAGTATATCACTTACAATTATATTTATGTATGTATGTTTTAGGTTTACTTGTAGCGTGTTAACAAAATATAACTTTTTATGCAAATGTACTGCCTAAATGATTTTAAATATTGCAATTTTTGTAAGTTATTCAATAAAGAAAATATTGTAGGCATTTAATGTTTTATTTTTATATGTGACTAGCTTCCGCCCGCGACTTCGTCTGCGTAAACTTCAGAATTGTGTCCAGAGATGAAATGTTATGGCAGCACCATCTAGTGGCGAAGTAAAAAATTCTGTGTTTAGCCATTCCTCCGGGAACTCTCTAGTTTTCCGGGATAAGAAGTATCCTATGTGTTAGTGTCAGCGACCCCAGCAAGCACTTTTTTCCTGGGGCTCCTAGGAGAATCCTACCTATCCCAAATTTTAGAGCATAATTAGAGCAATCATCATGCCAAGGGAAAAAATTTCAGCAATCATACTTTTCGAGATACGAGCTCCTAAAGGTGTGCTTGCTGGATGGCTGCCATCCAGCAAGCACAACTGGTGCACAAAAACTACAAAGAGTTGGGAAAAAAATTTGATGCATAGATTTAGAGCATCATAAAGTGAGTCGGACTGCAAAGTTTCATGAATGTCATGTCTATAGTTTTCTCGCTAGAACGCAAAACCTACTTCACGTTCTTTTCACGAATCTTTCTAGCAGTCACATCAGATCTCAGCAATTACAGCATCTTGGTTCAAAATTTTTATGCCAGGATTTAGAGCAACACTAAAAACCTATGCTGAATTATTTTTGAATCCCAAAAATCAGTACTTTTTGTGCTAGAAGCCAATGTTTTTTCCTTGCTGGGTGGACATGACAAAAGTGAAAAAGCTGTATAGCTTTGAAACTAATACGAATACAAGACTGGTTCTTATGCTCAGATTTAGAGCAAAATTAGAGCATTCTGCTAAAAAAAAACTAGAATCCCAAACGTTATAATTACAGCGGTAGACGCTAAAAACTGATTTTTCCCGCCAACTTTTTGAATAATTACGGCGACTCGCGGCAGATTGCGACGTTGCCGCTCTTATTTTTTTCTAGTTCAAGCAATAAATGACTTCGTGCTGTGAGTATAAGGTACATTTGAGTTTCAAACTATCGATTGTCATTTACATTGATAGACAAGAAACAAGCGCGACAACTATAAATGGAAGTTGTTGGTGATCTTACAATACGTAAGGTTTTAATATGACAGGAATTGGTATTAAAATTGTATCGAGCCATTTTAGTTGACAGCATCTATTATATCTTTATATTTTATAGCTTAAAAGACATGTCACGACGTCACTGAGTGTTAATAAAAAAATAACTCTTGAAAAGCCTAAAAGTAAGAGGAAGGGTCTTATTGATGTCGGCTATCGTTGTTTAGACTTCAGGGATCAGTGTCACAAATTAAACGCATTTAGGGCATTCACATTTTGTTTAATAATCTGTGTTACGCAGCAAAATATACGTTTTTTTTTTTTATGTGATAGATGGCAAACGAGCAGACGGATCACCTGATGGTAAGCGATTACCGCCCCGCCGCCCATGGACACCCGCAACACCGGAGGAGACACAAATTCGTTGCCGACCTTTGAAATGGGATGGGGGAATGGGGAGGGGTAGGGGGGTTGGGCCTCCGGTACCCTCACTCACTCGGCGAAACATAACAAACGTTTCTTCACGCCGGTTTTCTGTGAGGCCGTGGTATCACTCCGGTCGAGCCGGCCCATTCGTGCCGAAGCATGGCTCTCCCACGTCTAATCATCCCACCTAATCTAATCCCACCATGTAAAATCTTTTTATTTACATAATAATTAAATTGTGTGTGAAAAAGTACCATGCCAAATCAACTCTATATTCAGTTAATATGTCATCAATTCTTTAACCTTTATACTAGTAAAAATATACCTAGATATTAAAAAATATATATTTTAGAACTAAGTTAAAAAACTTACACGGAACCCTACACTGCGCGTGGCCCGACACGCACTTGACCGCTTTTTATTCAGTCGAATTTATATGATTTAGTACGGTATATGAATATTATATGTTATATGACTAATGTGTTGGTCGAATGTGTGGATGTACATAGGGCGTTTTGCGTTTTGTTTTTGTACTGTGCTATATAAAAATATTGGAGCATGGCTGAAATCGGAACGATGCCGCCGCCGCCACCACCAGCAAAACGCAATGATGAATCACAAGCGTTCCGTATTATAGGTATTCCGCTATCGTATGATTTACATGTATTTATTTATTTTGACTGACTCGGTGGCTAAGTGGTTAGCGATCCTGACCTCTGATCCGAGAGTCGTGGGTTCGATCCCCACACAGGGCAAACTTTTCTGTGATGAGCAGAATTGTTTGCTCTGAGTCTGGGTGTATTATATCCATATATATGTATGTATTTAAAAGTATATGTGTATAATAATAATAATTCTTTATTTGGATGCTCCAATTCAAGAAATCACTAAGCCCAAATTTGACGGTTTTGACTTTTTTTTTATTTTTTTACGACATTTATTGTTAACTAAGGTTATGATTCTCTTAACAAATAAAACCGCTAAATCGTTTCTATTACTTTTATTTTTCATATTTTTTTAAACCTGCGTATATTATTTCAGAACACATTTTAAACATAATAACATCAATATGTCAAAAGTAACTTTTAAACTTAGTGATTTCTTGAATTGGAGCATCCATTTGTTTCTTAAAATTAGATACATATTTTGTGCCGCTCTAGTTCTCCCACTAGGATTCCCTGTGTCGGGAGAACTAGTGTCTTCCATCGGATACAGAAAAAAGAAATGAAAACATTCTATAAATAAGTTTACAGAAACACAATAAGAAATGATAGCAAAAAGAAAAAAAAGGACAATAGACATACATGTATAAGTCTCTGGTTCCCAAGATACAGGGAATTATTATCTATCAGTTTATTTCAGGCACAAGGCCCATAGAAATATATAAAATCGCCCTCGTTTCTAGTCTATATAAATGTAAGTGACAATCGATAGATTGAAACTGAAATGTACCTTATATTCACAACACAAAGTCAGTTATTGATTGAACTAAAAAAAATAAGAGCGGCGACATCGCAATCTGCCGCGACTCGCCGTAATTATTCAAAAAATTGGCGGGAAAAATCAGTTTTTAGCATCTACCGCTGTAACTATAATGTTTGGGATTCTAGTTTTTTTTTTAGCAGATTGCTCTAATTTTGCTCTAAATCTGAGCATAAGAACCAGTCTTGTATTCGTATTAGTTTCAAAGCTATACAGCTTTTTCACTTTTGTCATGTCCACCCAGCAAGGAAAAAACATTGGCTCGTAGCACAAAAAGTACTGATTTTTGGGATTCAAAAATAATTCAGCATAGGTTTTTAGTGTTGCTCTAAATCCTGGCATGAAAATTTTGAACCAAGATGCTGTAATTGCTGAGATCTGATGTGACTGCTAGAAAGATTCGTGAAAAGAACGTGAAGTAGGTTTTGCGTTCTAGCGAGAAAACTATAGACATGACATTCATGAAACTTTGCAGTCCGATTCACTTTATGATGCTCTAAATCTATGCATCAAAATTTTTTCCCAACTCTTTGTAGTTTTTGTGCACCAGTTGTGCTTGCTGGATGGCATGCCATCCCGCAAGCACACCTTTAGGAGCTCGTATCTCGAAAAGTATGATTGCTGAAATTTTTTCCCTTGGCATGATGATTGCTCTAATTATGCTCTAAAATTTGAGATAGGTAGGATTCTCCTAGGAGCCCCAGGAAAAAAGTGCTTGCTGGGGTCGCTGACACTATGTGTTAGCCGACTGATTTATCTATCGACCTACCAAATTTTATAGCCATTCCTCCGGGTACTCGAGTTTTCGGGGATAAGAAGTATCTTATGTGTTAGCCGATTGATTTATCTATCAACCTACCAAATTTTATCCAAATCTGTTCAGTAGTTTCAGCGTGAAAGCGGAACAAGCATCAATACTTTCGCATTTATAATATTAAAGTGAGATAACCTCGCACTGGTGTTTTCTGGATCAGCTGTGTGCTGAACAGATGGAAGGTTCAATGTCTGTTCGGTCGGGTCTTAAATCGCATGATCATAATCAAGAGTGCACAGTAATGAGATCTCACGATGTCGATATTTTTTCTAAGACTATTATCCAAAGGATTTAGGTAACATACCATATAAGTTTGAAAATGAAAATGATTTGTTCAAAGCCTTGGAGTATGTCGCAGTTTAAATCTCGAAGGTCATTAATTTGTCTACTTGTTTTTAACCTATGACGGAACAGAAAAGGTGTACCTATGCGTTTGGTCTTTGTCTCTTACTATTTATCTTCACAGCGGCTGAATAGATTTTGATGTAGTTTTTTGGGATGAAAATATCTTGAAAAAAAGACACACTGGTTACCCCAGGCCCTATGGAGTCGGCGCCTACTTGTTTATGCTGTAATATTAAGGGTGGGTGCCTGCCCCAGAGGCCTCTTATAAATAGTAGATTTTATGATATTTATATGGCAACTGGAATTATGAAATGTCAAAGTCAGATGTCTAGTGTCAGTCAACCAGCTGATTGTTGCCTTGCTTGCTTGCGTTTACAGAACTGAATCTCTTTTGTTGTTTATTATTTATTTAATTTAGGTATATAATAAATAGTTTTTGTAAATAAATATGGTGAAACTTTGTAATATCGTGAATGTGAACTTTAAATGATGTTAAAATACTTATGAATAAGTTAATTTTGAAACTGGTTTTCAAACAAATAAAAGCAATGAACTGTAAATAAAACTAATTTTACGTATAATCAGCACGGTAAACACGACGCAACTTCGAGGCTTATGTGACTATCTGTGATATTTTTATACAAATGTAAGTACATTCTCAAATATTTTCTGGCAGCTTAATATTGAGCATGCAGTACTCAGTTCATGTCTAATAAATATATGTTTTTTTTTAAATATAAAAGTACTTGTTTTAGCTGTGCTTAATGTTAACAAATGTTAACGAGAACAACCCATATCATCCACACTGCAGGGGCACAAGTGTCTTCCCATAACTCGGGAAGGTTAGGCCATTTGGTTAGGCTGTGCTTAATGATAATATTTTAAAAAAACTTTAATAAAGCCGTTCTCCACTTCGCACCCATTCTTCTAACATTTAAATCTGTTTATGCTTAAATTCAAGATTCAATAACTTCTTTTTATTTTTAACAAACATCAAAATGAAGTAGAAAAATAATAACTCTTGAATAAAGTAAGACATATTCTTACCCAAAAATTTTCTGATGGCATTATTAACATTCAACCATAGTATTATTTGTTTTTTTCATGATTTCTTTTCCTTTTTAGTTTTTTCTGTAAAGTTACTTTGCTATTGTTGTAACATTACTTTACTTACACCTTAGTGAGTTGTATTTATTTTGAAATCCATATGTTATTTAAAGTTTTTTTGGCATGTATTAATAAAACACGTATTTTCATATTTAGTTTTTAATCTGCTGCAAACTATAACTGTACTATAAATTCCCAAAAAGAATAAAAAAACTATTCATGCACTTAAACTCTTGTAAATAATAACATAAAAATAGTTTCAGTTGTCTATAGAAATGGCTTTGAGCGATAAGACAACCCAAATTGCATTACTGTATCTAAATTATTTTCATATCTGGCAAACAATGTCCACTGCTATGCAAAAGTCTTCCAGACATTTGGTTTCCACAATGATTGGTGTTGTGATGGCCGCATTACGTATATCCAGTGGACCACTGGACCACTGGCAGTGGTTTCCTGTGACCTTTACCAGGACATTGGTCCCCCGAGTGGGAGGCCTGCCCACGCTTAGTCTTCCGGTGCATCGATGCATTTGAACTTCAATACATTTTAACTACAGTTATAGAATAAAGTTACTTAGAAAGAAATATCTATTTATTTCTATAGTTCTTCATTGTATACATAACACTACATAAATAAATAAATAAAATATAGCAAATTTGGACTTTAAAATATTTAAACTTGGTGTTCATCAAGAAACTATTACAGTAAATTAAAGCAAAAATATTGATTGTTTGATAGCACTATCAATATAGTTTCAATCATCGTCATCATCAGCCAAAAGACGTCCACTAGTGGACAAAAGACGTCCACTAGTGGACAAAAGCCTGCCCCTAATTGGCCATAGCTATGCCATAACGATCCAACTGATTTAAAGTAAGTAAGGCATAATGTTTTTTATATCACTGACATAAAGTACATTATCCCTCGCTTTCTTAAAATCAGTTGGATCGTTGTAGCATAACTATGGCTAATTTTAATCAAACTAAATCTACCTGACGCCATCTATACTCATGGACAAAAAAATCAACTCAAAGTTTCATGCACGAATTTTGGAAAATTAACTCAATCTAGCAAAATAAAACTAAACCAAAAGTTCAAAAACTGTGTGTTTACTGATTATGATTTTAGTTTGATGGTTTTCTAGTTTTTTGCTTTTAGTGTTTGGCAGTTTTGTAGACTGAGTTATTTTTTCAACAGTTGAGCAACAAATCTTGAGTCGATTTTTTAGTCCACCAGTGTAGTTTAAAATTGAGACAATATTGAGAGATATGATTCATAGCAGTGATTCACAGTATGAACTTTACCACTTTATTAGGTCATTATCTTTTCTTTGATATTATGCATTTCTCAAAATAATATTTTTTTGTACTAGGTAGAAAAAAAAGACGATTTAAAAGTATGTGTACAGCATCTACTTATTAAAAAAAATATTACTTATTATTTTATTTCATTTCTTTATACGGGAAATTTACCATATTTCTTGGTAATTTTTCCATTACCCGTGCCGGTGACGTGCGGTACCTGTGGAAAAACGCTCAATATAGACGAATACTGCCAAGCAAGCCATTTATGGCACAGAGTCAGCTAAATAAACTGACCGCATATACGTGAAAAGCGTTACCTCCACGGAAGAAAGAGGTAGGGGGAAGGGCCTTAAAGACGCGTTTGTACCAGAACCGATGTCGCCGAAATCACACATCAACACCTAGTATATTTACGCACTACTAATGCAAGAAGGCCTTTGATTGGACCATAAATATAGCACGTAAAAATATAAAAAAATTAGCAACATTGAAATCTATTACTTCGTCCATAAAGCTCATACAAAATGAGCAAATAGAGGCGTATTTGATAGTGACATCTAGTGCTGAGTAGCAGAAACTCCAGATGACGGAAAACTCCAAAAGCGCTTCATAAACGTCCTAGCGAAATTAAACTTTCACTGCATATTAATAAAGCACAACTTTATTTACCTATAACTAGTACACGTCATTACTACGTCATTTCCGTTCGCTACTCGATTAGGGATGTAAGTAATCTTCTATCACTGAAATATCGATATCCGGAAATGTTTCCCTTAAAACACCCGATGTTTCTGGAAAGGGGTCGTCCATTAATCACGTGATGTTTTTAGCAATTTTTTAGACCCCTCCTCCCCCTGATGATATGTGGTGAGGTTTTAGACTACATCGCCACAACCCCCTACCCAAAATCACATGTATTTTTTGGTTCAAAATATTATCTTTAAATACAGGTACAATGTAATTTAATTCTTGAAAATTTAAGCACCATGATAAAAATGACCAGACAGACATTTGTTTCTGACTGTCTGACGCCGTTTCGAACTTTGGGATGAGTTAAAAATATGAGCGCCACGACGCCTGAGGGTAATGAAAGGCGATGTAAGATTTTACTATGGAAGGTGGCCTATGGCCGACGTTTTTTTCAAAGTTGAATACCCTTGAATCCTTTATAAATCGCTAGTGAACATTTAGATGGTGAAAAAATATGATAAGTCGTTTAGTGTTTTCACCAGTTTCGGACATATTTCGTGACAAAGATGGCCCTACCATATATAGGACAATAAAAATCATTTAAATCTCTGCAACAGGTGATGTTACGAAAAAAAGACCTATTACATGTTTCATCATTTAGCTATCCTCTATCGATTTAAGTAGGTTTCAAACTGCGACACAACTTTCGTGAAAATTCGACAGGTCATAGGCCACAAATGTCCCTACCCCTTTATACGATAGTGTTGCCGCCATGTGTGATAGCTTGCTACAGTCACACACGACAGCAGCAGATATCGTAAGATGAAATAGCACAGTATAGCGTCCGTGTGATTTTTGAAAAGGTAGAGTATATAATAACGTAACGTAGACAAATTATAAAAAAAAAACCAGATTCAGCTTTACTTATCTACTGATACACTCATGGCGTCATTCTTAGTATGCGAGTAATTACAGCTTTAAACTCGCACTCACAGTATAGCGCCTGTGTGTGACGCCCTTTATTTGTAGTGTGGCGAGCTATATTTGATATTACGATGAAATAGCACAGTATAGCGCTCGTATGTGACGCCCTTTAGGCTGTAGAGCGTACCAAAGAATTATTTACATACATACCTACAAAATCCTTCGGTAGTAGGGAATGAACAAAGGTTTGACATTTGCCAATAAAATGTATCTAAAATATACACATTATAAACAACTGGAAGGATAATAAAATCAACTTCTCTTTTTATCGATATCGATAATATATTGTCAAAGATAAATGATTGCACATCACTATTTAGAACACACGAGAATGTTGGTGGACCAGGCCGACTTATGCTACTGACGTATGACTTTTATTACTCTCACATAAAGTTTAAAATTATCTAATTCGTTCGGGATAAAGCTTTGAATTAAATTAAATTCAATTTTAAATCGAAATATAAAATACAACATTTACCGGTGAAATGTAATGCCTTCATTATATGATATTTTGTCTGTGCTTCTATTTCTGCACTCTAAAACAGCACAGTATCGCATGTTTACGTGTTTTTTTATTTTATTTATCCGAGAACATCAGCCGTCCGGTGCCGCATAGTACGCGATTGAGAATGAGTGCGTCCTGTACTGCAGCGCTAATTTATGACACGCGAGATCCGCCTACTTACCATTTCCCCCTACCTCTTTCTTCCGTGGTTACCTCAATTCAGATCAGAGTTAGTCTTAAAGTCTGAGTGTACTAAGCGGAAATACACTATTTCCGCTTTGACCTTCTCAGAAGTAATGAATTGTAAAGATGCTACGTTAGCGTTTGAATCGTTTTATGATTTGATTTGTTTATTTTATAATTTATGTTTCCCGATAGTCAAAGTAAAAGTCAATAATAGGGCTCAGAAGTTACCGTGGGTAACCAAAGGCTTGAGAAAATCTTGTCGAACAAAACGCTCTCTTTACTTAAAATATAGGAAAACAAATCACAACAAACGTTTAAACAAAAACATTTTTAAAAAGTATGATGGCGTTCTAAAACAATGTATTAACCTTGCTCAAAGACTACAAAATAGGAAGTACATAAAAAATCATAAGAATAAATGCAAAGCAACTTGGAACACTATTTCTTCGACAATTTCAAATGACATACTTAATTATAATAATATAAATTCAATTAAATTTAATAATTTAGAAGTTTCAAATCCCACTGACATTTGTAATATTTTTAATGATTATTTCATAGATTTGGCATCCACCCAGAATAATGTTCAAAATAATAATAAGACCTCTAATTTGAATAGAGAATTAATCAATCATTGCACAATATTTTTGAGACCAGTAACGGAATCTGAAATTTATAATATTATTTTGTCACTAAAAAACAGTATGGCTTGTGGATATGATGGCATAATCACGAAGATGCTTAAGAAGTGTGCCATATACTTATGTTACCCTCTTACTCACGTCATAAACCTGTCTTTCGTCGAAGGTGTATTTCCGGAGCGACTAAAGATGAGTGTAGTCAGACCCCTGTATAAAAAAGGAGACCAGTTATATCCTTCCAATTACAGACCCATTTCATTGGTCCCTATATTATCAAAGATTTTTGAAAGAGCAATGCACACTAGATTAAATGAATTTCTAATAAAGTACAATATTATTCGACCGGAACAATATGGTTTCCGAAAGGGACTGTCGACAGTTCATGCATGCTTTGAATTAGTGCGGATGATTACTCAGAATCTTAATAATAATAAACCCTCCTTAGCTTTGTTCTTGGATATGAGCAAGGCGTTTGATTTTGTTAATCACTCTCTGTTGCTGCACAAGCTTAGTACATATGGCATCAGAGGTAAAGCGCTTGATTGGTTGGACAGTTTTCTCAAAAACAGACAGCAATGCACGGAAATATCTAAAATCAGTAAAACTAACAATATTGTTTTAAAGCAGACATATCGATCCAACTTCAGAAGAAGTAATACAGGAGTACCCCAAGGTAGTGTACTGGGCCCATTATTGTTTCTTCTATATGTAAATGACCTTCCAGGGTCCACTACCCAAAAATGTTTACAATTTGCTGATGACACTACGCTTATTATAGAATGTAGGGATAAAAACACATTTGAAGCAGATACTAATCGTGCTCTTGAGGATCTAATTAAATGGTTAAAAGTGTATAATCTTCATATAAATTTGGATAAAACTAAGTTCATGCAGTTCCGTTCATATAACTCAAATACTAATCCTATACACCTCGGTTATAACAATGAAATTGTAGCTGAGGTCGAAAAGTTCAAGTTCCTGGGCATTATGATGGATAAACACTTAAACTGGAAGGACCACATAGAACTAGTCTGTAGTAAATTAAATCGCTTCGTCTTTGCGCTGAGAAAACTGAGACAAACAGTATCAACAGAAGCTGCTTTAACGGCATACCACGGATACGTATCGTCTGTGCTCAGCTATGGTCTGATACTTTTGGGGTAACTCAGTAGATGTGGATAGAGCATTCATACTGCAAATAAAGAGCATACGTGCGATTTGCAACGCAAAATTTGATGATAGCTTTGATGATAGGGGGGTTTGCCCCTATTTAAAAAACTGAACATACTGCCACTACCATGTATGTATATAAGGGATGTTTGCGTCTTTGTTGCATCAAATCCTCACTTTTGGAAAACCCGAGGCGAAATTAACCAGAGGAAAACTAGAAAAAAGGTTATGAACATGCTATACCAACCTCCTGCCCTTAAATATATTTACAGAAAAAACATATTCAACATGTGCATTTTAATTTTCAATAAACTTCCTGACAATTTCAAGACAATGAATAAAGCCGCTCTTAAATGCAATTTGACAAATTGGCTGCTTCAGCACTGTTTTTATAGTGTTAAGGAATTTTTTGAATATAAACCAGAATTGTAATTTATTATTAACTTGAATTTATTATTATTTCAATTTTATTTTATTTTTGACATTTTATTTGATATTACGTTCTATTCTTTTGACATTGTATAATATTAAATATTTTTAATGAAAAAAATTTGCATGCTTATATAATATTAAGCTGAAAACACTGTGTACGCTATATTCAATAAGAACTATATTTTTACTGTTTTCTAGCAAATAAAGTTATTTGTATTTGTATTTGTATTAAACTATTAAAGTCTCAGGTATAAAACCATGAGATGGTCTTAACCATCAGATACCTAATATCAAAAAAACTCGTTTTCATGCTCGCGAGCCCACACTGCACACCCGCAATGACAGCTACGCGGGCGGAGTCGCGGGAAAATACAAGTTTAATATATAAGATAACTAGCTTCCGCCCGCGACTTCGTCTGGACTTCAGAATTGGCCCAGAGAGAAATAAAATGCTAATGTAGTGATAAAGTAAAAATTTAAGTTTTTAGTAATTCCTTCGGGAACCCTCGAGTTTTCCGGGATAAAAAGTATCCCATGTGTTACCTATCAACCTACCAAATTTCATCCAAATCCGTTCAGTACTTTTTAGGGTTCCGTAGCCAAATGGCAAAAAACGGAACCCTTATGGATTCGTCATGTCTGTCTGTCTGTATGTCCGTATGTCACAGCCACTTTTTTTCCGAAACTATAAGAACTATACTGTTGAAACTTGGTAAGTAGATGTATTTTGTGAACCGCATTAAGATTTTCACACAAAATTAGAAAAAAAAACAAAAAAATTTGGGGGCTCCCCATACTTAGAACTGAAACTCAAAAATTTTTTTTTCATCAAACCCATACGTGTGGGGTATCTATAGATAGGTCTTCAAAAATGATATTGAGGTTTCTAATATCATTTTCTTCTAAACTGAATAGTTTGCGCGAGAGACACTTCCAAAGTTGTAAAATGTGTCCCCCCCCCCCCGTAACTTCTAAAATATGAGAATGATAAAACTAAAAAAAATATATGATGTACATTACCATGCAAACTTCCACCGAAAATTGGTTTGAACGATATCTAGTAAGTAGATTTTTTTTAATACGTCATAAATCGTAAACCGCAATTTACCTTTCATTCAAGTTAGAACGAACTACAAAAACTTTTATATTATGTTACTTGCTGCTACGGAACCCTTCATGGGCGAGTCCGACTCGCACTTGGCCGCTTTTTTTTTACCCTCAATTGGTAAGCCCTTGGCATCATTTCACCTGATGGTAAGTTTTGGCGTGAAAGTGGAACAAACAAACAAACATCCATGCTTTAGTATTTGTAATATTAGTGAGATAAGTAAAAGTAAGATTAGTAAGATTTAATATACAGGACATGAAAATTTAAATACAGATTTTTTTGTTCAGTTTGTGTTGGGTTCCTTCGAAAAAGTTGTTCAGTTTCATGAGTGAAAGAAAAGCCACAGTAACCCATAGACCGCCGCTACGCTACTCTTTGACTAATCGTGCCCCCCACAAAATGTATGTTTTTTTTTTATGGCAGTGGTGGAAACCTAGCAGACGGATCACCTGATGGTAAGCGATTACCGCCGCCCATAGACACCCGCAACACCAGAGGAGTCACAAGTGCGTTGCCGGCTTTTGATATTGGAGTAGGCTCTTTTCTTGAAGGAAATACCGCAGGCGACAATTCATTCCACCAGTTTGGTTGTGCGAGGCAGAAAGTTTCTAGTGAAACGCACAGTTGTGGCCTGCCAACCATCTAAGTGATGGGGATGAATATGGGGGTGACTGCGGTCCAGAGGGAGAAGCTGGTGGTACTGCGGTGCCCCTGCCCAGAGATGAGAACAGTATTCCATATGAGGCCGAACCTGCGCCTTAAAAGTTGCAGGCGATGGGCCGCAGTGAAATACCGCCTCGATCTATTGAGCACACCAAGCTTCTTCCATTTTCATTTCCAAGCTAATTTAGCCTTACCCTCTAGATGACGACGGAACTGGACTCTTCTCCTAAATTCTTAAATCCTGGCGCCTGTGGCATGGAAACCGGTTGTCGGCCCTAGCCGACTGTGGCGCTCAAAGGGTTAATGGAAAAAAGATAAAATGTCACCCTGTATAAATGAACTTTAAAATAATTATCCATAATGAATTATAGCCATAATCATATTATTTTATCAAAGTGAACTCTTATCAGTGGATATTAGCCCTAACTCTTAATCAGTCTGTGTGCAATGTTTTAATAAAAGAGTATATTATTTTGTAACTTTCTTTCATTTGCTCGTGGTACTTTGGTGGTGATGGACGGGCTTTTTAGTGCAATTTCTCGAAGGAAGGTTTTTGTATAACAATTATTTTCTCGATTTGTGAATTTCCCAATAAAACATTGGGCGCTGTTTTAAAAATAAATGCGTTATTGATTTTGCATCAAAATGACAGCGAATGAAATGGAAAAAAATAGTGAAAAATATGAAGTGAACAGAACCAAGGAAACTGTAAAAGATCCAGGTATTTCTTCTGTAGTTTCACTATTAACATAAAGTCTCACTCACTCATAACACAGAAAATTAGTAAAAAAAAATAAACCGACTGCATAAAGATACATATCATATAATGAATGACCTAACGACATTTCGCCCTTCAAAGTACATACACACATCCTACACACTTACATAAATACTATACATTGATACATTCATACTTCCGATAAACATTACCGTCCGCTTAGGCAGTCGGGAAAGGAGTCGATAGGAGAGGAGAGGAATCATCATCATCATCAGCCGGAAGACGTCCACCGCTGAACATACACTTTCCACTTTTTTAATCGACTTCAAAAAAAGGAGGAGGTTCTCAATTCGTCGGAATCGTCGGTTATTTTTCTTTTTTTTATGTATGTTCACCGATTACTCGAAGACGCCTGAACCGATTTGGATTTTTTTTTGTTTAAAAGAGTATACTTCACAGGTGGTCCCATATAAATTTTATCGAAATCGATTCAGCGGTTTTTGAGAAAATCAACAAAAACATAGCAAAATTGGAGTTGTTACGATTGAAGTCGGTTGTTTTTAACATATTCAGCGTGGTCAATTATTTTTATTGTGTGAGATGGCAAAAGGCTGACAGCTCACCTGATGGAAAGCGGCATCCGCCGTCTATTGGGAGCCGGGTCGTTCCCTTCCCTCAGGTATGGTTGAGGGGAGCAATGGCTGACTCTCGCGTTATACTCGTGATAGGGTGCTGTCTGTGTGAACTGGCCTGCTCTTGTCCAATAATTGACTAACAATTACAAAAACCAATGTTTTGTAATTGTTAGTCATACGCTACAAATATCTTTTATATTTGTAGCTTTGAATCCTTTTTTTTTATTTTTTTTTTATTTACAGTCATGACATCATATATAAATCATTTCTGGACCTAGAATTAAGATATAATATAATATAAGACATTTTCAAAAAATATGTTGGAGGGAGTTTCTTTAGGGCGGCCCATCGTTTCTTCTCACTCCGCAAACACTTCCCGAAACGGTGGGTATACGAGTTCCGAATGGTACGAATCTCGTATTAGGTAGATAAAAGAATGACGTTCGAAAAGTGTACACTGCTACCTACTTCGAATAAAACATATTTTCATTCATTCATTCATTTCTACGAACATCTGACTGACTCGGTGGCTAAGTGGTTAGCGATCCTGATCTCTGATCCGAGAGTCGTGGGTTCGATCCCCACACAGAGCAAACTTTTCTGTGATGAGCAGAAGTGTTTGCTCTGAGTCTGGGTGTATAATATCTATATATGTATGTATTTAAATGTATATGTGTATGTACCTATATCAGTCTCTGGTTCCCAAGATACAGGGAATCTTAGTTTGGAGCCAGATGACCGTGTGTGATTTGTCCCGGTTATAATAATAATAATAATCTATAACCCCAGAAAGGTTATCAGTATCAGTGCATTTCACTTAGCACAGTTCTGAGCTAGATACATGCATCCAACGGCTTTCTGCACGTCTGATTGGATCCGCAGTCCAACTGGAGATGGACCGTGTAACACTATGCCTCCCGGTCCACGGTCTCCACTGGATGACCTTTGTTTTCTTCTCTGCGTCGGTTGTCACAAGCTCCCCATTGCATCGCAAGAAGAAACGCCTCTCAAACTCACATTAGGTTCTCTTCACATTTTCCAAGTTAGGTGGGTCAACAGTAACTCGTGAGGTCATCAGGAAATGTTATCCCAAGTACATCTTGCATTTCATCAGAAGGCCAAGCCTTAATCAAGTTAAACAGAGTGTATCAAATACATAGGTACTGTAGTGATGGAATCTCTACAGCCGCGCATTGTGGTCTTTTCGGCGTTGGAACGTGTCAGTGTTTTCCCTTATAAACCCTATAGTACACACACACACACACGCACACGCACGCGCACGCACACGCGCACGCGCACGCACACGCACACGAACACGCAGACGCGCACGCACACGCACGCGCACGCCCACGCGCACACGAACAAGCTCCTTTCTTTTTTCATATCATGGTAACTTGAAACATCTCATAACATTGTTAAATATTAGTTTTTATGGAAGAGTGGAAACTTCTGCCACAAGTATTTTAATATACTTATAAGAAGTTTCTTGCAATAGAATTAAGAGTGCTTGTGAGATACTGAAATAAACATTTTTTTATATTTTTTTTATACGTGTCCAAAACTTAAAGGTAGACCTTCTCTCATCAAAATAAATAAGTATCGTTCTAAGCACACAATGTTAGCCAATTAACTGAGTGATTTGTATGAAACTTGAAAAAAACTAGCTTACCATCCGAACCGGTATATATACGTAAGGACAGTGGGTATAATACATTAGAACCTTCTATTTTCAACTCTTATTCAAATAACACTAGACTTTTTTTATGTGAGTGTCTGTGAGTGATTGTTTACATCGATCCCTACAGTACTTATGATTAACGTTGCATTTTTTCTTTCTTAGAGAAACAAAAAAAAGAAATGCCGCTAAATAAAAAGAGTGGCTGGTTCATGGGATGCGGCGCGGTGACGTTCCTCTTTGGAGCCATACTCGCGGGCTTCTGGCCAGTGATCTTCTTCTCACAGCTGAAAAAGGTAATTATAAATATTAGAATTTATCAACAGCTACGGAAAAAAAAATATTGATAATGTTTAAAACGAATGGCAACCGTGCACCGGAAGAGGTAGCGTAGGCAGGCCTCCACTTGGTGGACCGATGACCTGGTGAAAGTCGCGGGAAGCCGCTGGATGCGGGCAGCGCAGGACTGGTCGTCTTGGAAATCTTTAGGGGAGCCTTCGTCTAGCAAATGATGATGATGAATGTGTTTTTTAAGTTAGGGTGTTACAACTTCGCCCATGATCCCTTATGCTCTGACCTCAACGCCCCTGCAGAAGAACTTCTGGTCAGTGAGCTACCGGAACGGAACGGAACGGACTAAACAATTATGCCTATTTGATGATTTTTAAAATGTAATTTAATTAAATATTGAAACAACTTCTAGATACTAACGGTAATGGTATGTCCACATTATCTTTCGTCACCTAAAGCGGAGAAATCACATAGGTACTCTATCTATTCTGTTGTCATTTTCCATAAGATTTCGACGATATTCCATGAAAAGCAATTGCCCCTATAAATAAATTGCCTTTAGTGTAATACCTACCATGCTTTTCCAATTGTTGCTTGCTATGGAATCTTGTTTTGTTTGATCTCTACCATAGAAACCGAAGGTCTCTACCGAGGTGGATGGTGAGCGATGATTGTGTCTATAGATCCGATTTTGGCAAAATGGCGACTGTATACAGGTGAATCTTTTTTTGTTGAAAAACGGCAAATAGTAGATGCTACTCTTGGAAAGAAATGGTCATCTATATCTATTACCATCGCTTTTCCTATAATTTTACTTATAACTTCACCGACAATTGAACCACAAAGCTTTCCAGCAAATCGATTGTTTGCATGGGAAGTTAATTACTTTTTTTAAACTCATAAATTCGTACCGCTTTTCAGCGAACAAACCGCTTTATGTTGCGTTTAGAATTTTTGTAACTTTCTACTAAAATCACGTTTCAACAAGTACATTACAAAACCAACACTTCCTTCTCAGGTGATGATACTAACAAACACATCTACGTCATTCGGGATCTGGCGGGAGGTCCCGATCCCCATGTACCTGGAGTGCACCATGTGGAACATCACCAACGTGGACGAGATCCTGGCTGGGAAGAACGTCTCCATACGGGTTACGCAAATGGGACCCTACGTGTATAGAGAACATCACACTAAGGTACTTATAAAAATATTGCTCTCTGCTACAAAATTTATGGTATGCACTATAAAAATAATGTTATACACTATAAAAATAATGCTCTCCACTATAAAAAAATAATGCGCTCCACTACAAAATTAACGCTATGCACTATTAAAACAATGCTCTCCGCTACAAAATTAATGGTATGCACTATAAAAATAATGCTCTTAACTACAAAAACAATTGTTTGCCCTAGAGTCATAAATCAATCAAAAGTAGGTAGTATAATGTATAAAACGAAGAAGCAGTTAATAAAGTCCCTTAATATCATGGCTCCTATCTGTGGTTCTATATTAAACTAATGAAGATTATGATGTAGAGGTAGCTAGAGAGTTTTCTACAAGTCTGAGCTGAGCCATAAGGTAAAGTAATTATACAGGGCGTTAAAAAAGTGCGTTTGAAATTTTAAGGGGTTACTCAGAATCAAGCTTAGAATACACCCCTTAAAGTAACCCCTTAAAATTTCAAACGCACTTTTTTAACATTCTGTATAAAAAGTTGAGAGTGCCTTAAAACATATGCGTGGTTTGGGTTTAAACTAGTTAAGTCAGATAATGGTTCAATAATATCAATTACATATTTGTGGTTAAAAAAGTTTATATATCTCGAGTTTTTTTATCTTTGGTTTAAAACTGATATATACGGAATGTGCCTGTCCGTGTTCGCCATTATCCAGTTTAGAGGATACATTCATAAAAATAAACTTTATCATTGTTATTTTTTCAAGTTTAATGGTGCATAAAATGTATACGTTGATATCGTGTCATACTAAAATATTGGTTCAAATTAATTTAGTACCTATTGTAATGATTACCTACGTTTAGAAATCAGAATGTTCCAATAATTTCTAACTTGGTATCCATAGATGTCATTTCTCTTTTAACCCCCTGACCCAAAAGAGAGGGATGTTATACTTTCGATACCTACGTTTAGAAATCAGAATGTGCCAATAATTTCTAACTTGGTATCCATAGATGTCATTTCTCTTTTAACCCCCTGACCCAAAAGAGAGGGATGTTATACTTTCGATACCTACGTTTAGAAATCAGAATGTGCCAATAATTTCTAACTTGGTATCCATAGATGTCACTTCTCTTTTAACCCCCTGACCCAAAAGAGAGGGATGTTATACCTTCGACGCCTACTATCAAGATTGCACTTTGAACGGCCCCAACGCGACCATCCTATGATGCAATAGGGTTTTTCACCATTTTTTGAAAAGTATCTCAAATTGATCATTAGGTGGGAAAAAGTTTTTTTTTTTTTTTTAAACCCAGTACCCCAAAAATACATTTTAAATTACCATTCCCAATTAGCGCGCGAAAACGCTAGCCGCCATGATTTTAGGTCGTGATGTTATTTCAGGAGTAAATTTTGACACATATTGCGAACAAAATGTCACTGTTTACCACTATTGTGACGTCATATGACAACCAGCATGGCGGCTGTCGTTTCAGATATTTGAATAACAGATTAAAAAACTAGATTTTTGTAAATCAAAAATAAAATGTTTTTTCTCATTTTATTATATAGAAATCATATTAATTCGATTACTTATTACAAATACCACAGTAAATAAGTAGTTTTACATTTTTTCTTGTATAGAGTAAAATACCCTATTCTTTATTGCATTATTGATAAGTTGATAACGCACTAAACGCGCCTGTTTACTAAAATTGAGGACCCATCAACCATAAACTGTTATTTGTGAAATCCTGTATTTTATGTATGACTATGTTTTATGGACCAATGATGAACTAACACAGCACTTACATAGATCATTTAATAGACCATGGCCAGTATCATTGAGGCTTCATTAGATACTTAAATACGATATTATATGTACAATGCAATATGGCGTTGGTTGGTTCGAAAGTTTTGCGGATGCGTAACTTGTCGATGTTTACGATATTATAAATTATAATGTGTTATACAATCGGTATACACGCGACTTCGGTCGTGACGTAACGTGGCGTAAAGGTGATCGTTGTATAGTGAAACGAGAGTTTAGGAATTTTAAATATGTAAGTACTTACTTTAAAAACTTTATAAACTTTTTTCTTTTTCCTGTGTAGTTTTGTCACTTTTTTATTTGTATATATGTCGCAGGGATATGTTAAAAGCAGTGATTTGATCAAATCACTAAGGGATTTGGGATATGATTCAATGGTTTTATTATTTTAACATATCCCGGGATTTGATCAAATCCCTTAGTGATTTGATCAAATCACTGATTTTGCATATCCCTGCGACATATACAATGTTAGTGAGATTTTGTATGGTTTTATGTTAATTTTTTTGAATTGGGATATGATAAAATGGTTTTATTATTTTAACATATCCTGGGATTTGATCAAATCCCTTAGTGATTTGATCAAATCACTGATTTTGCATATCCCTGCGACATATACAATATTAGTGAAATTTTGTATGGTTTTATGTTAATTTTTTTGAATTGGGATATGATTAAATGGTTTTATTATTTTAACATATCCCGGGATTTGATCAAATCCCTTAGTGATTTGATCAAATCACTGATTTTGCATATCCCTGCGACATATACAATATTAGTGAAATTTTGTATGGTTTTATGTTAAATTTTTTGAATCTGAATCTGAAACGACATGTTTAGAAATATCAAGTAAAAACGTCAATGTAAATACATAGCCCGATAATAAGTAACGAAATTGAAAGTGCAACCCCGATCGTAAACGTTCAATAACTCGAAAACTACTAAACGGTTTTTTATCGAACGTAGCTGAGAATCGTCGCGATGAAACCTGCTTTAAATTGTGTCAAAACCTTTAAAACACATTACATTATTGTACTTGTAATAGTTAACTTACACATTATAAATTATATTTGTTTAGTTTAGTACTCAACACTAAACTAAACAAATAAAATTTATTCAGTTTTGTATATAAGTCACAACAGAACATGACATGACTCACATCCTGTGGAGTCATCTTAATATTTAAGCTAATATTAATATACCTAACACGAAACAGACATGCAAAAAACAAGCAACAAAAAACTTCCAGTTTGACACAGGGAAAAACTTCAAAGATACAATTTTAGACGAGAAATTAAATATAGATTTTATGCTGTTTTAAGGTAGTGCTTTTTACAGTTTTCTTGGACGAAATATGACCGTTTCATGTAGAATTACATTTTGTGGTCAGTCTAAATGCCCTACACGTGACCGCGGGTGATGCTAATTGAAAGTACAATACTTAGATAGAGGTTAGAACTAAATGTGCCACACGATAAAAAGATGGTCAGTGGTATTCAGTCACGCATCGAATAGTTACTTAATTAACTGCGTCAATATGTTGACCTCTATTACATGCTTTCTCTAATCTTATTTGCAGTGAGATTATGTCTTACCTAATATTAGATTACTGATAAGGTTTTTTTTAAGTCTGAGTCAAAGTTTTAGAACTTTCCATGCAAAATTGCTCGAAATCCATTGCCCCAGCGGCGCAGCAGCGGCGGGGATTATATTTGTTATAGATTGTGAACGCAACTGAATCACTTAAAATGTATGAGCTGCTATCCTTTTTTGGTTCAACCTGTATTTAATTCCTCGCACAGCTAGACACATTATCATTAAGACAGACCAATACCTAACTCACAGTTACGGCTCAATAACGTAGTTAATTATGTTATGTATTGCAACTTAACCATAACAATTGTCATAATTAGTCATAGATCATAATAATTACTAGACAGCCAATCAACACGACCCTTGGCCTCTCTCTTAGAATCGTATGATAATGATAATTGGCCGTAGTTATGCCATAACGATCCAACTGACTTTAAAGTAAGTAAGGCATAATGTACTTTAAGTCAGTGACATAAAGTACTGCGGTGCAGTGGTATACCCTGCGAATCGCGCCTCCGGGCGGAGAAGCGGTGTCAGTGTGTAGTACCCCGCGGTTTTTGTATACAAATTAACAGTTTACAGTACAAAGTTTAAATCCGCTCCACCGAAATTCGTCGCGGTGAGCGGAGCAATGTGTTTTCCGCCTTAGTCTCGGTTTAGTTTCGTGTGAAGCGCGAGCAGATAGTCAAAAACTTTAAAAAAATTTATTGATGTTATAGCCCCCACCGATATGATTTTCAGAAATAATCTATGTAAAGACAAGGCTTGCGTTACATTTTTATTACAAGTAGGTCCGTTTCCGTATTTGTCTACAGGTGGACATAGAGTTCAATGACAACTCGACAGTGACGTTCTACAACGAGCGATTTTGGACATTCGAGCCGGAGATGTCCAACGGCAGCCTCTCCGATATGGTCACCAGCATCAATCCTATTGTGGCGGTGAGTATTCTTCTCTTTATTACGTTTAGCTATGCGTGTGTACAGATAGATGGATATACTCTTTATTGTACACATACAAATTGTGTGTATGTGTATTGTGTATTTGTTTATTTCTTAATTCAACAAGAGTACGGCGGATAACACACACTGCTCCGGAATCCGCTGTGGTGTGCGGCGCGGCGGTTTTTTTCACTATGGAAATTGTGACGTAAAACCGCACACCGGAGCGGATTCCGGAGCAGTGTGTTATCCGCATAATATAGGTATGTAGCTAATTTATTTTTTACTGCGAGTGCTGAAAAGAAAAAAAGTAAGAAAACACGTTTATTGGTTACAGTAACAGGACACAATTACAAAAATATTAAATATGGCTAAAAATAACTAAAAATACAAAATTAACAAACTTTATGTGCTGAGTTTCGATGACGAGATGATCACGAGCGTAGCGAGATCTTAAGCGTAGCGATGCATTCAAAGGCACAAGAAACAAATCAATTTGTTGCAGTGTGTCATAATATACAGTATTTCACCTCACTATTCAGATAAAAATAAATAAATATTATATGTAGTTTAAAAAACTTTTCTTTGTGTAATCAATTACCAGCGCTCTAAATTGAGTTTTTTTATTGTGTGAATAGAATTGACTTTTTCAAGCAACAAAGGTGATAATGGTGGTAAAAAAAGGATTCTTTCATTTGATTTTGTTTTTGACTAGTGAGGTTAAATAATTTAACTATTTCGCTCTTCTGTTAATCTATGTATTCTGTCTGTTACAAGTAAACAGACCATGTCAACATGGCCGTATCTTCCTAGCCTTGATCCTACAGTGTTGTCCAAATGTCCACAGACAATAGCGTACTACATGCGCCACCAACCGGTCGTAGTGCGGTTGTCAGCGGACGTCCTAATGAGGATGTACCACGAGCATATGTTCGTCACCGCCAATGTCTCCGATTGGCTCTTCGACGGCCTCGACGATCCCTTGATGGAAGCTGTCAATAAACTGCCCATAAATTTGCCGATACCGTACGACAAGTTCGGCTGGTTTTATGATGTAAGTGGAGCTTTTTCTTTTCAGTAATTTCACAGTTTATTATATTAGTTATTTGTCATATACTTAGTATGGACATTCCCGACCGCCCACCGGAAGACGCAGTGTAGGCAGGCCTCCGACCCGGTGGACCGCCGACCTGGTGAAGGTTGCGGGAAGCCGCTGATGGATGCGAGCAGCATAGGACCGGTCGGTGTGGGAATCCTTTGTCTAGAAGTGGACTTCTTTCGGCTGATGATGGCGATGATGATGATGAACATTCCCGGACATTTTGAAGGCCTGGTCGATCTGGTGAGGGTTGGTTTGCCCAGTCCACGCAACGCACGTTTACGCGTGTACAAACGTAATGTTTTTTTATGTAGTAGTTCTAGTAGGCTATAATGACGAGTCAGTTTGTTGGAGTGTCCAAGGGTGGAAACTGAGAGCAAAACGAAATTGATTTACACAGACATGAAGTGACGATATAAAACTTTTTTGTTGATTTATTTTCTCTACTCATAAAAATCGTTAAAAATTTGCGTGGATACGTTTTATTTTATATTGTTTCGTTATATTTATCGTTACTTTTAGTAGTTTATAGTTAACGTAACGTAAAACAATGAATTAATAAATAAATATAAAAAACGATACGCGATTCGAACCACGGACCTCCACGTCTAAAATAGTCCCCTAATACTCCAAATTTACCAGACATTTGCAATTAGGCGATGATAAACGACCGCCTGGGTCTCTTCAAGGCGAGAGTGGATAGCTTTTATTTGCGATTGCATGTTCCACTATCGACTCCATCATCAGGTGAGATTGGAGTCAAAGGTTCCCAAATCTTGAATTTAAAAAAAATACAACCGCTCACAAATAACAGTGATCACTTGCATTACATTTCCAGTTTATTTTAATGTGTGTGATTCACAAAACTGCGACTGATATTAACTATGTATGGACTCTCTGACTGTACCACGCCACAGATAATATAAACCACGCTTAGATCAAAGTACCACGAACGAATGTACCATGTACATAGTTTAGTGTCGCTATCTGATTGTGTTTGCATTTGCTAAATGACTGTTTCCATTTGATGTTTGTACTTATATTCATTTGTTCTAAATGAAACATTTTGACTTGAAGTGTGAATTTGCTAAATAATCTTGTACAAAACACAAAAAACACTAGGGTTTTGAGGTTATTGGTTAAATCAAGTGAAACCTTGACCAAGTGAAACTTCTACTAATTTATTTAACGTTGTCCGGTAACAAAAATAGGTTAATACTTTCAGATAAGATAGCCAAATACATTATAATTTGGCTGATAAAATGATTGAAGATAATGAATTTGGATTATGAAATATACGGTATTATCTTGGGAGGAATATTTTGTATCTAATCAAAACAACATTAAGTGGAAAGTAAGTGCAGTTTTAATTAAGGTCTCGTTCCAGAACCAGGGCAAGATTTACATGCCAAGAGTCCGTCCATTTACACTTAAAATATTTATGTAAATAGGCTATGATTCTGTCAAGGTAGTAAGTATACCTGCGGCACGCTATGATGACCGTTTTGGCACAGCAAAATCTCAAGTTCGTTTATTTACCATGACAATACTTTCTTACTCCTTCGTCGCTTCGTCGAAAGCAAAAAGCACAGTCGAATTGAGAACCTGTTCCTTTTTTAGAATAAGTTAAAATTTGAGTTTTTTTTAATTAATCTCTTAAGGGGGTGAACAGGGGTGTCACAGTTTGTCAAGCGTTGACTATTGAAACGGTGACACACATGAGATATCATACATAATCAAGTATGTTCGTGTAATAACGTTAAGTTTAAAGTTTACAAATAGTTATAAAATGACTGTATCCAATGACGTATTTGTATCACTTGATAAACTAATTGCTAACTATTGCACGCGAGTATAATATACAGGATGTTAAAAAAAGTGCGTTTGAAATTTTAAGGGGTTACTCAGAATCAAGTATAGAATCCAGGAAAAATATTGAAAAAAATCGCTCTTCAATTTTTTTTTGCAGTTTTTCATACAAATTCTCGATTCACTATTTAGATTTAGTATGAGAATCTGAAAAAAAATATTGAAGAGCGGATTTTTTCAATATTTTTCCTGGGTTCTGTACTTGATTCTGAGTAACCCCTTAAAATTTCAAACGCACTTTTTTAACACCCTGTATAGTGTTTATGACCTTATGTCTGTCAAAATGAGATTTTTTTTAAAAAACCCTTTCGCAACATTTTCTGGGATACTGAATCCTTTGTTGTATCCTGCATGTATGCTGGATTTTTCTGCAAATCTAACATCTAAAGTCTAAATTACACCTAAAATAATAAAAAATAAGTTCTGTTTTCCATCCATTGGTGGAACATATATTTTGGCACGAGCGCCAAACACCGAAATCGCTTCAGTGGTTTCAATGTAGAACAAACACACACAGTTTAACATTTATTGTATTCGATCTGTTGATAGCTGTAGCTTTTTATTGGTAATTTGATAATGATAATTTTAATAGTTTTTTTATTGTTTTCATAACGTGATTAAAATATGAACTTAGCAAACCATTGCTATCTATCTGTAGTTAAAACTGGGTGCAATATTTATATTATTATAAATAATTAATTCATTAAACGGTGATAATAAATTTAAATTAAGAACCATTCTGTAAAAGATTCTGTAAAAGAAAAGTGAATAGAATAGAATTCTTTATTTGCTTTTTAACAAAGTACATTTGTTAGATCTTAGGTATAAAATTATAGATGACGACCTCAGTTTTACAGTTGTATGTTTAAGTTAAAAATGTACATATATTTTATTATAACAATTAAATCGGGGCGCCTTACAGTAAAATACCATTTCGGAGAAAAGTACTTTTAAAGTTTTATTCACATATCATCCCTCGCACGACTAACTCTCCTATCTCATAACCTTGATTATTTGAGTTTGGACTTTATCTAATTGAAATAGGGTTGTTTTTAAAAACTTACGAAAAATGCGATAGGAGAGTTAATCGTGCGAGGGGCGATATGAAATAATATACAACAAAAATTCAAGATACATAATTTGAGCATTTAGTAATAAACGTTTTATTTTTAAGTTATTAATAAATGCGTAAACTAAACATCTAAGATTTTACATTTACATACATATTTTTGATGGAGATATTAAAAAGGCCGAACAAAGTCCAAGTGCACTGCCGAACCCCTATCTATTATTTAACGTACATACTTACTGTTACGCCAGTCGTGTGATCCCTCCTATCTACTTATATCCTATTTATACAGATAATTAAAGTGTAGTATCACTGAATCCAATGTTTTTTCAACATTAAAAATGATTAGATATGCGCATTGCATACTGCAGAGTTGCTGACCGAACTTCCTCATTAAAAAACTTTATAGGATTAATGAGTTTGTTTTCGATATTTTATCGTACTTTTTTGCTATAGATTTGGAATTTCAGTATAATTTAGGTATTTACTAAAAGCATTAAAATCATGTCTGCTATAAATTGTAACATAACTGAGTTGTAATTTACATACGTAAATGATGTAGTTATTCTGCTAAATGCGTCACTATAAAAAAATAATGATGTCGGTTATGAATTGATAAAAATTTTAAATAATTTCGTGTAGTTATGACAAGTCGAAAAGACTAGAGCAAAAGGAGAACGTTTTAAACGTTTATAAATAAGTACATGTAACAAATACTTATTACTAACGGATTTTGCAATAATCGTTGCATATGAAATGAAATAATATTTATTCGAAGTAGGTATCTCTGTACACTTTTCGAACGTCATATTTTTTCTACCTAATACGAAGTTCCTACCACTCGGAACTCGTATACCCAACGTTTCGGGAAGTGTTTGCGGAGTGAGAAGAAACGTCGGGCCCTAAAGAAACTCCCTCCAACGCGTTGCATAACTCGACGAATTCCTTTATGGATGGCCAGCGCTCAGTGTGTAAATGCATCGTTATGTGCGTTCACTTTCGCTAACTTATTAGCTAGACATGCAGGTGTAAGTAGGTGTGGGTTGCGTGGGTTTAGTCATTAAGAACATAGTATCGACACTCAGTTTAATTTAGCGACATGTATAGCTGTTTTTATTAGATAGATAGATAGATAGAAGCTTTATTTAGAGACTTACAGATCTTAAATTATTATATAACAATAAAAACTAAAACTAGAGAAATAAGTCTTATTTTAACAATAAAAACTTAAACTAAAGAAATAAAGTTTTTATTGTTATATATTAATTTAAGATCTGTAGTCTCTAAATAAAGCTTCTATCTATCTATCTATGTAATAAAAACACCTATACATGTCGATAATCAATCTGAATGTCGACACTATGTTCATAATGACTAAACCTATGCAATGATTAATGCTTTATATTTTCATTAGGTTTTCGCATTTACCCATTATCAGGGTGACAGGATGCCAAGGGATTACCACCTAGTAGGTAGCAATGTTTTAAGCCGTGTAACCTCGTTCGCTCAAATAGTTTCGCTCGCTCTCTGCACAAAACACATAGATACAGAAGGTCCGCTCAATACGCTCACAAAAATCCTAAGCATATACATGCTTATAGACGTATACGGTCGTTGTAGGCAAGATCACGTACTGTGCGATCGTGACCTTGTCTCGAACGACCGTATATTTCTATAAGCATGTATATGCTTACGATTTTAGTGGTTTGTATTGAGCGGCCCTTCTGTGTCTTTTTTGTGCTCTCTGTGACCGCCGCCGCCGCCGCCGCCGCCGCCGCCGCCGCCGCCGCCGCCGCCGCCCCGCCACGCCGCGAGCATGACTATACTATGGACGCCGCTTCAGCACAAATTCAAGAGCGAAAGTTTTAATAAACGCATCAGTGACGGAAAAAGTCGACTTATTCAATTGTTCATTGGTGGAATTTGAAAGAGTAGCTATGTATCATTTATGTACAGTCTCGTGCAACTAAAAGTATACAGCCAAGTAGTGGAAGTAGTACTAGATGGCACGGCTACCCTGTATACTTTTAGGTGCACGGGACTATACTTGTTTTTAATTTCATGTGTTTGTTTTGTAAATTTTGCTACATTATCGAATTGGGTTCCCTGTAACGATGATGTATTTAAGGTGAATAAAAAAAAAAAATCCTGAAATTACATATTTTTTAATATATCCGTAAAATACCTATGTACAGTATGTTACCCTAAATATAGTGGCTTGTTCCCACGCCTCATAAATCCATTGTTCTCGAAAAGACAAACTTTCATACATTAGTCCCCATTGCCTCATAAACGAAATTATCGTATTATGAACTTCACTTCCCATCCACCTCAGAAAGCCGTCATGTACAGTCATCAACATAAACAAAAACGCGTTTTGCAAGACAGCAAGGTAAATTGATAACAATATCTATTTCCTCTAATATGTATTTTTAAGCCATCAAGTACAGTCACCAATAAAAACGAAAACGCGCGTTGCAAGAGAGCAAGGTTACCTGATAACAAATTCTGTTTCCGCAAACATGTATCTTTCTTTCTCAGTCTTACATGCGAGAACAGAAAACACCATTCGCCTCAGCGGCCCTCGCCCTCACCGCCGCCGCTGCCCGCCCCCTAAAAGATTTGTCACACTGGATGCGTTCTGCCGTCTGCGGTCAGGTCAAAGCGACGCGGCCCGCTTGCCCGGTGCATTCTCTGCATTTTTTTCACGTGACCGTCCGGTCAGATCGCATCTATACAGAAAATATATAGACCAACGAATTTGTTCATATCTAATGCGGGCTGCGATCGCTTTGACCTGACCGCAGACCGCGGACCGCAGACCGCATCCAGTGAGACAAATCCTAAAACTCGTTAGGTAGTAACTATACATATTACTAAATCTCTTTCCAGCGCAACGGCTCAAAAGAATACGACGGCATTTTCGTCATGAACACAGGGGCCGAGGACTTCTCCAAGCTCGGTATGCTGGAAATGTGGAAATACTCCAACCGCACTCTGTACAGGGACGAGTGTGGGGAAGTGAGGGGGTCCACTGGGGAACTGTGGGCTCCAGAGTTGGGGCAACCTGAGGTGGAAGTGTTTGCGCCCGATATTTGCACGTAAGTGACTGGTGAATGGTATTTTTATAATCTCATGTATTATTTATCTCATCCGGGTGATGCTAAGTGAAACATTCGGCAACCGCCGTGTATATCTTGTGATAGCAGGGTTTAATATACTGTGCCACACGATAAGAAAAGAAAAGAGATAATCTTACACAAGTGTTAGTTAAAACATTCTCTTGAAGATAATGGTACAGGTTTAGAGACGAGGGACAAATGTGGGAAGTAAGAGGGTCCACTAAGGACCTGTGGTCCCACAGTTGGGGCAGTCATGGATGGATGTTTATGTAAATAACGTTATCATATCATACCAGGTTTTAGACACCGTAGACCCCATAATTGGGTCAACCTGAAGGCAAAATCTTTGCACCTGACATTATATGCATGTATATTACTGTTTTATCCTGTCCACTTCAGTCGGACGGAAGGCGTCCATTGTAGAAAAAGGCCTTCCCATACATTTTAACTGGATACAATTCTGAGTAGCATGCATCCAGAGACTCCCTGCAAGTCTTTTTTTCCCCACAAGAAAGATGATATATTTGTCTCTCCATACCAACGTTTGATATTAGCCGACTTAGTTGGTCTAGTACTCGTAGAGGGTAGGCCGAAATCCAGGAGATGCGCTCAAAACGTGCAATGCTCAAAAACTTGCCGATTCGTTTCAGGTACTTGATCCTGACCAAGAACAAGACTGTGGAATACGACGGCATTGAGGGTGTGGAGTATAACGCTGGTATGACCGTATTCGACAACGGCTGGAATGACCCGAGACTGGTAAGCTTCTTTGCTGTTTCTTTTCCAGCTGTGGCCCTAAAGACCGTGATAAATGTGTTGGGGGGAGTGTCTTTGGACCTGTCGTTTCTTCTCACTCTGCAAACACTTTCCGAAACGGCGGGTATACGAGTTCCGAGTAGTGGGGACCTCGTATTAGGTAGACAAAAGAATCGCCTTCGAAAAGTGTATACTGCTACTTACTTCGAATAAAAAAATATATTCATTTTCGATATCAAAATGAATACACAAGCTGTTTAAGCCACATGTGTTATAATTTCTGTTTTTTTTTAAATTGAAGCATATTTGCAACGGTAGTTGGTGTTGCGCTTATCGTCATCTGAGGTCACATGTAGGGCATTGCTGATTGATAAGTGAGGAGGACCGTGACTCGACTTTTATGCAAATTTGATGCGTATTATATACATAGGCACATAGCTGACTTATGAACTGAGAGCACTGCATATGTGTTTCGGAAAAAAAACTGTTTTTATTTTACTAGCGGCAGGACCTTATTAATATCATTAAAACAAAATGTTAAATTGTTAATGCGAGTTTCTTCTGGATACGATCGTCGTTTCTTCTGGCTTCGCTAATACTTCCCGAAACATTCCGAAACTGCAGAAGTTCCGCGTTCCTACACTTTATACTAGGTACAAAAAAAACTCCATTGAAAAGAATGTGTAAAGCATCGATTTCAATAAAAAACATTTTGAGTTTGACTGTATGTTTATTTGTTGGACAGGCCTGTTAATAACGATTTAAAAGAATGTGTAACATAGGGGTCGTCCATTAATCATGTGAGACTCAAAAGGGGGGGAGGGGGTTCAGAAAAAAATATGAAATATCACAAGGGGGGAGGGAAGTGTACTGAGATATCACGTGTATTTATTTTTCGTTGAACACGCGATTTCTAGAGTAATTTCCAAACGTCGGACTGTTGTTGTTGTTGTTTTTAACTCTTCCCAAAGTTCGAAACTCTAAAACCTCACCAATTAATGAACGGCCCCATACATACAATGGCCCCTGCGTCTATTACAAAAGATTAACTGCAGTGGCTTGGCGCAACTCCTTTAATTACTTATCAGACCGCTGCGAGCGTGACAGACTCGCCCGCAGACCTGAAAGGGAAAGTTGTAGCATCTGCGTAAATAATAATAAACATTTCGAGCGTTTCTTTTGTTTGTTGATCAGGCCTGCTACTGCGACGAGGTGCGCGATGCGAACTGCTTGCCGAGCGGCGCGCTAAACGTGTCAGCTTGCCGTTTCGGCGCGCCCGCGTTCGTGTCGCTACCCCACTTCCTGCACTCCGACCCGCACTATCCCAGCAAGATTGAGGGGCTGGACCCGACAGAGTGAGTGATATCTATGACCATTGTCACTTTAGAAGCGTAACGTGTCGGAGTGTCGCTTCCCCACTTCCTGCACTCCCACCCGCACTATCCCAGCAAGATTGAGGGACTCGACCCGACAGAGTGACTGATATGACCATTGTCACTTTAGAACCGTAACGTGTCGGCGTGTCGCTACCCCACTTCCTGCACTCCGACCCGCACTATCCCAGCAGGATTGAGGGGCTGGACCCGACAGAGTGAGTGATATGTATGACCATTGTCACTTTAGAAGCGTAACGTGTCGGAGTGTCGCTTCCCCACTTCCTGCAATCCGACCCGCACTATCCCAGCAAGATTGAGGGACTCGACCCGACAGAGTGAGTGATATGACCATTGTCACTTTAGAACCGTAACGTGTCGGCGTGTCGCCGTCGTACTTCCTGCACTCCGACCCGCACTATCCCAGTAGGATTGAGGGGCTGGACCCGACAGAGTGAGTGATATGACCATTGTCACTTTAGAACCGTAACGTGTCGGCGTGTCGCCGTCGTACTTCCTGCACTCCGACCCGCACTATCCCAGCAGGATTGAGGGGCTGGACCCGACAGAGTGAGTGATATGACCATTGTCACTTTAGAAGCGTAACGTGTCGGAGTGTCGCTTCCCCACATTGAGGCTTCCAGCAAGATTGAGGGACTCGACCCGACAGAGTGAGTGATATGACCATTGTCACTTTAGAAGCGTAACGTGTCGGCGTGTCGCCGTCGTACTTCCTGCACTCCGACCCGCACTATCCCAGTAGGATTGAGGGGCTCGACCCGATAGAGTGAGTTTCGAGAGCATTGTGATTTTAAAAACATCCTCGGTTTCTTCAGGAAAGGGTTTTGACAATTTCCAAATTAAATTATATGATGGATACGGTAATTGAGAACATTATAGTACTAGAAAGTTGATAAAAGTAACTCAATTTAGAGTTACTTATTTAATGTGGATAGTATTCTACTATGACATTGTAAAAATGTTTGTTTCTTAGTTATTCAGTGAGACTAGTATTCTGACATGGTAAAATGTTTCCTTTCCAGAGAGTATAATTTCCGCCTGGCGCTGGAGATGTACACGGGCATCCCGCTGGCGGTGTCGGCGCAGCTGCAGATCAACCTGCTCGTCAGATATGTGCAAGGCGTCAGGTGAGTTTGGGTCCGGGGACAACAACAGTCGCAGGTCATCTGGCACCAACGTGTACCTTGTGCCATGGTGTTAAGGATCTGAATGTAGGGGACATTTAGATCCTAGAGAGCAGATTGGCCTGAAATGGGGGATTGATGGGGGCGGGGACAGCAGTCGCAGGTCATCTGGCACCAAAATTTACCTTTTTCCATGGTGTTAAGGATCTGAATGTAGGTTTATTTAGATCCTAGAGAGTCGATTGGCGTAAAATGGGGGATCGGGGACAACAGTCGCAGGTCATCTGGCACCAAAATATACCTTTTGCCATGGTGTTAAGGATCTGAATGTAGGTTCATTTAGATCCTAGAGAGTCGATTGGCGTAAAATGGGGGCTCGGTGACAACAGTCGCTGGTTATCTGGCACCAAAGTGTGCTTTGTGCCATGGTGTTAAGGATCTGAATCCCTCCAGAGAGCTGATTGGCGTGAAATGGGGCTCCGGGGATAACAACTGCGGGTCATCTGTCTCTAAAGTATACCTTGTCGTTCTATGGTGCTAAGGATCTGAATGCCTTTCAAAGAGGCGATTGGCACGAAGTCGTGCAGGAGAGAAAAAAATGGCGGGGGTTGGTATCGAAGGCCAAGATGCTCTTTAGGTCGTTGCGCCACGCACGATTCGCCGCGTTTAACTTTTAAGATCTATTAGTCTTAGAACCCGTATGGGTAGATTTCCAGTGCATGTACCTAGTTGTCAGTCCTTTTCCCCATGATTTTTAAAAGCGCCCGCGCTACCTCTTGACTTAGAGAATCCTGTATTTAATAAAAGTAAAAAAATATTGGACTCTTAAACCAATTTATGGAGCTGTTTTTTTTTTAGTAGCTAGTGGCCCATAATTTGTATAAAAAGTTACTTTTTTTTGCTCTGATTGAAATGGATCCTTAGAGGAAGTTGTTTAGTGCCATGACTACATAGAAGCCACAGTTAAAATTTGGACCGCGATTTCAATTTCCATTTCTAAGATTCTAAGTAAGATTTTTAGTAAAATATATGAAGCGGTCGTGGCTCAGTGCGGCTTGCGTGGTCGCGTCGATCACGCATTTATCTCGACCGTTTCCGTGCTTCGCAAGGCACGTTAAGCCGTTGGTGCCGGCTGCTATCGCTAGATGGCAGTCGTTAAGCCATGTCGGAGGCCTTATAGGCGGCTTGAAAACTACTCACACTGGGGTTGGCCACTAGCCCCACAACCTCCACCAATCTGGACTTGGCCCCCGTGTGTGGAGTATGGTCTAACCTTCCCGAGTTATGGGAAGAGACCCGTGCCCCTGCAGTGGGGACGTAAGTTAACACAAGATGTATTTATTTATTTAACAGCATAATCAACGTGCTGCCGGATGACGACGTGTTGATACCAATGTTCTGGTTCCGGCAAGAGGTCCGCATGACGCCGGAGTACGCGAAATTGGCCCGTATGGCCCTCAACCTTAGGTATATAACGCCGTACGCGTTTTATGCCCTCACGGTTAGTAACTTTTCATTATTATATTATTTTTAATATTCGAAGCGGAATACTGGAAGCGGTCGTGGCTCAGTGCGGCTTGGGTAGTTAACTGACTACAGACACGGTTATAACCTGGATGGGTTTGACTGTTAGTGGCAATTATCAAGACTGTTTCTGTGCTTCGCAAGGCACGCTAAGCCGTTGGTGGCGGTTGCTATTATTACATTCGTTAAGCCATGTCAGATGCCTTATGCAGGAGGCTTAAAAACTTCTGACACTGGGGTTGACCACTAGCTCCACAACCTCCACCAATCCGGACTTGGCCTCCGTGTGTGGAGTGTGGTTTACACTTCTCGAGGTATGGGAAGAGACTCGTGCTGAAACAGTATGGGTGATGTAATCTTTAAAAAGTATGAAACTGAAAATAACAGAATGTCTAATATATAAAATAAAATTTAAGTATAAAAATTTCAACAGAAAACCATAACATCTTTCTCTTTTACTCCTTTAAAATCTGAGAGAGATAGTGTGTTTATATGATGCTCTTAATTTTAACCAGGATTCATGAGCACTAAACAGATTTCAATAAAAAAGTGCTTTCATCTCCTTACAGGCAATCGGTCTAGGCTTACTTCTTGCTGGGATAATTATCCTGATAAGAAGAATTCTGCGGTCTTCTGACACGACGCCCATACTGCAAGATGATCCAAGCGATGCGCAGTGACATTGGTATAAAGATTTTTGATAGACTAAACGGTATCTTAAAACTATGTTTGATATTTTATGTTGATTTTGAAACGAGACCCGATATTTTTATATTCTCGGCTGACTTGTTCTGGTAAAAAATTAAGATTTTTTTTTTGTGTTTATCAATGACTTAAAACGATAGAAATTGAAGGATAACCTGAAATTTCCAATAACATTTTAGTTTCAGTTTTGAGGGCTAGTTAATGTGTGTTACTCGGTACATAAAATATAAGACTAATTTTTAAGTCTTTGCTGTGCTAGTTTGAAAGCTTTAAAGATATTATAAGTACAGCGGTAGGTGTACTACACACCTTAAACCTTATTGGTGTTATGCAGACACTGCCTTAGGGAAAGAATTCTTAGAAAAACAAAAAAAATAAGAATAAATAAAGTTTAACTAACAACATTTAAAATGTTTAACGCCCAATTTTTTAAGTGTTTTATGTATGTAGAATATGCGAAAATAAAACACACGCATTTTTTAAAAGTAACATATTCTAGAGATGATTACTTTTTAGGGTTCCATACGTCCTAATGAAAAAACTGAACCCTCATAGGATCACTTGTGTGTGTCTATATTGTTTTATTTTTCATTTATTTTTATATAGGGTTCTTATAAAATATCTGAAAAAAAATTACAGCCTTCTATTCGTGAAATTATTTAAATAACTTTCCCGAAAGAACCTATACATGCCTATACTCATTTCGCAAAATTGGCAGATCAGTTCATCAAGTAGTACAAGAAGTAAAAAAAAAAACGAATAAAGTATATGCTTCTTGGAGAAAGTTGTGCACTGTGCAGTTTCTTGAGTTAGCTTTGGTTAGATTTTTTACAGGTATTTCATAAGGATCCTATAAAGCACTCAAAATTGGGAGATACGAATTTCAAATGGTTTCAGTTATAGAGGGCGCCACATCGCTATACCAAACCTAACACAATCAGAGACAGAATCGATTGACCTTCTGCCTTTTTGCAACGAAATGCACAACACTGCACTGATGCATATTTAATTATTTTCACAATATTAAGACCACAATTTTGATACACAGACAAGTTTTGTATGGCAATGTTTTTTATGCGACTATAGTGGCGCCTCTAGCGAGAGAAATCGGCGGTAAGCTTTGAACAAAATTATCATGAAAATATAGGGATTTAAATTGGTTAATATTATTCTAAAAATACCTATGTGATAGTAGGTATTTAAATAATTTGTATGAGCTTTTAAAGTACATTAGATAGGTAGTTGTTTTTAATTACAAGGGGTTGTCGGGAGGCGTACATTGGCTTTAATTATAAGGCATATTTACCATAATTATATTATTTTTGTATTATTATATTAAAAGTTATCACCATTCCTTACGTTACAATTTAAAATATTTTATGGAGCTTCCTTAATATTATAATATTATTAAGACAATAATAATAAAAAATACCTATGTTATTATACAGGGTGTTAAAAAAAGTGCGTTTGAAATTTTAAGGGGTTACTCAGAATCAAGTATAGAGTCCAGAAAAAATATTGAAAACATCCGCCCTACGAATTTTTTTTCAGTTTTCCATACAAATTCTTGATTCTCTATTCAGATTTAGTATGAAAATCTGAAAAAAAAAGTTTGAAAAGCGCATTTTTTTAATATTTTTCCTTGATTCTATACTTGATTCTGAGTAACCCCTTAAAATTTCAAACGCATTTTTTTTAACACCCTGTATAGGGCGAAAAAAATCTGTGAATTTAATATAGGATCCTTCTAAAACACCTCAAAAAAAGAATAAGCAAAAATATTTTTGGACTTCCCACACATAATTGGCGAATCATGTGATCAATTACTATGAGAATTAAAAAAAAATGCGAATTTTGTATCAGTTCCTTGGGAAAAGTTGTTCAGTCCCACAAAAAAAACCGAGGGATTTTTTTTTTCAGGTATTTAGAAGGACCTTATATGTATTGGCTTATTTGATACCCAATGCACATACTTCCAGTGTGTGTATTGTTTAATTAGTTTATTTTTCATATTCAAGTTGAAGGCTCGAAGTTTTTGACTGACTGTTAGTTTTAACCAAAGAATTTTAGACGTTTAATTCTTTATCGAGCGATGGTTTAGAACCAGAGTCAAGATATAGAACAGACTTATACCATAGAAGTGTCAGTATCTTTGATAAGACCCTTGCTCTTATTTTATTACATAGATTTGATCCAAAAATCTGGATGTGTTCAAATTCGCAACAAAAAAATCACCTTGTACTTAAATTGTTCTGTCGCGACTCGGGCGATATAATATTGTGGATTTCGGTTGTAATCCGGAATTGTAAAATGGCAAAAACTCGCTCCGAACTTTGGAGTTAGGAAACTCCAGAACTCCGGATTGAAATCCCTAATTGTGGAGACCACATGGTGCTGAATCATCATCAGCCATAAGACGTCCACTGCTGGACAAAGGCCCTCAAGGATTTCCACACCGAGCGGTCCTGCGCTGCCCGCATCCAGCTGGATACTCAAACAGTAATTGTTACCCTATAGGAGTAATGGTTACCTTTACTGTAGGATAGCCTATTATAAATCTCTTATGTGTGAAAGAGAAAGACTCTTGCAAAGTAAATATTGACTGGTTTTGGAATGGGCCCTTGTATAACGCTTGAAAATGTTCCTCAGTGGTGTCGATTCGATGTTTACGATTAAACTTATTTGTCAGGACTAAACTTAATTTAAGCATCCTATCCTTGTCTTTTCGACACAGAGAGAAAAAGACAAAACACTTACCGTGAAAACCGAATTGACACCAGTATCTAACCTCTTGATTGCCATAACCAATTCTAGTTTTAGCTTTATTTATATTTATAACTCACTAGATCTAGTTTTTTTTTTTATTTTGTTACTAGAGATACCTACTTATGCCATGAAAAGCTTTACCACTGGCCAAAGTACATCAGTCGCAAATGTATAAAATTCTGTTGTTTTCGAGATTATTTACTTATGTACTTGTTATTTATGTTGTATCCATCAAGTCGTACTTTAATTTGATTTTATCTTAAAGTTTTGATTATTTGATTTTATTCAGATTGTATCTTGACATGATTTGACAATTTTGACTTTGAACAGAACAGTTTTGAAGTCGTTTTCAATAATTAATTGATATTAATTGTTGTGATATTAAAAGTAATAATCACCAAAAATGTTCATATTAGGAGTAAGTAAGACGGTTTAATATCTTAAAATGTGAATATTAAAACATCAATTTTTATACACTTTTTTAAAACAAATCAATGTAAATACCTATTGTTTTTCGTAACAAAAATTGCAATGGTGACGTAATTACCTGCCTATGTTGTTTAATAAGTTTTTTTAAATAAAAGGTCGGAGGTAATATTATATAATATTTAGACAATCTATTGTTAATAAGATTTTTTTCTACGTAATACAATAAAGTTTAGAAATTCGTTGAATAATATATGTATATGTTTTTATTTTCTAAATCCTTTTCCTTTTTACGCGGTGAAGGCTGATTTTCACTTTTTCGGATATGTTCTTACTTGTAATTGATTTTTTAACAATATTTTTATATAGGTATTAAAGACAATTTAAGATACTTGTATTTTGGGTCTGGAGAGCTTGTAACTTCATCTGAGACGAAAGAAGTTAGCTGCAGAACTTAAGCCTCTAATCCCTTCCGTCGCAACTGGACAGATTTGCAACTGTTCTTAGTGAATAGCATCCAGTTAATCTTATTTTATCCATAATTGGTAAATCCTTTAGCATTATCGCACCTGATAAGATGATGCCAAAGATGGAAGCGGGCTTAGCAAGATTCCTCAACGCAATGGGAGACTGGCTATCTTATTCCATACCAAAACACATCAATGTGATTAACATTGATGTTTGGTGGCATGACTTAGATGGAGGTAGCTTGCCAGGCGGCCTCTGCAAAATGCCCTATCACAATGAAATGTAGTCTGATAAAGTTGGACCGCGCCGGGAATGGAACCTGCGACCTGATTTGAAGCAAGCAGTCTAGCCAACTATATCACGGAGGCTGTCAAATGTGTGGCTTCTTGAAAGTCTTACAAATAATTATCCACTTCCGACTTTACAACTGACTAGGGGCCCCAACACTGGATATTCCGACCCATAGATTCCACTCGCCACACGAGATAACCCATCACTTGTCCAGTTCATGGAAAATCCTATGGCCTGCCTACATTACGGCAATGTCTGAGGCAGTGTCATTGCCTATACATAATGCCTATTCTACGGTCTATGTTATACTGGCTTTTGTTCTACAAATCTCGCTTCTGATTCAATCACCTAAAAGTCTCCAAAAATTATCAACCTCAAAACACAGTTATATTAAACATAAAATTCCGTTATGATTTGTCCTTTAATGTCACATAACAAATTGTTATTTTTTGCACCGAACGGAGTAGTGGAACCACGAGAAACAAGTATCTGTCGTGGAACCACCAGTGGGACAAAATAGTGGGTCCACGGTGACCCTAATGATATCCCCTCTTCAAATGATAATCAGTCAACACAGCAAGTGATCCCAACACTGTCTGCTTTGGACAGAGGAATTAATGTTGGGGTCACCACATAAACACTCCTCGTTGACTGGACTACAACCTCATTACGAATTACAATGAATTGTCAAAGTGCCATGCCACTTTATCAAAGTGTTATTGTATGATCGGTTCTGTTAGTATAGTAAGTACTTAAGTTGTCCTCCCGTATTATATAGTACTCTGTGTCTGTGTCAGTTGTATATCGACCGCGGTGGCGAGCGGACGTATTTAAACGAGCTAGTTTGTTGAGCACGAAAACATCGAAATTCGAATCGCGTAAACACAAAAGACAATCAGTACTAATTAAAATGGGATATTATAAAACAAAACAATTTTACGATTTAAACTTGATATTATTATTGTGAATTAAAATAGATACTGTGTTAATAAATAAACTGAGTGAAAAACATACCTATTGTGTTCGATAAAGTATTTAAAGTTTTTATGCGTAAAATGGACCGTTAATCTCATTAGTAAAATTAATTATCATCGGCTGTGTTATCTGCTATCAATTAGGAAAGTAAGTAGCTTCCTAATTACCTACTTTGATACTTTGTTTTGTTTTTGTGTTGTTTTGTTTTCAACAAATAAATTTTTGTGTTGACATTGATTGTGACAGGATTTTCTTCCCGACTGTCTTAGAAAGAGCTTAATGGTTTTCAGACTGATATTTTTTTAACTTTCCATACAAAACAGGGCAAACAATTGATCAACGTGTATGTAGAGATTTTTTGCAATTTCAGCAAAGTTGTACAAAAGTTGTTCAGTATTAATGAGTGATTAGAACCTCCAGTTACCTGATCCGACACCTATATAGAAGCCACTGTGAAGGTTTGGTGGGGGGTCCAAAAATAACCCTGTATACAGGGGGCTAAAAAGAACATTTGAGATTTTAAGAGGTTACTCAGAATCAAGTAAGTATAGAATACACGAAAAATATTGAAATAAATCCGATCTAAGTACAATTTTTTTATCAGTTTCCCATACAAATTCTTGCTTCACTTTTCAGATTTAGTACGGGAAAATAAAATAAAAAAAAACGGTTCTTTTCAATATTTTTCCTGTTACTTGATTCTGAGTTACCCTTTAAAATTTCAAAAGCACTTTTTTACATTCTGTATACATAATGTCGGCTAAGACTATCCTTGTGGATATTGGAAGCAGTCCGGTTTTAATTTTTAACCGACTTCAAAAAAAGGAGGAGGCTCTCAATTCGTCGGAATCTATTTTTTTATTATTATTATTTTTTATGTATGTTCACCGATTACTCGAAGGCGCCTGAACCGATTTGGAAAATTCTTTTTTTGTTTAAAAGGGTATACTTCACAGGTGGTCCCATATAAATTTTATTGAAATCGATTCAGCGGTTTTTGAGAAAATCAACCAAAACATAGCAAAATTGGAGTTGTTGCGATTGAAGTCGGTTGTTTTTAACGTATGCTTAATTTTGTATGAAAAGTCAAAATTTCCTTATTATGTTGACATGAGTAGCCCCAGTTAACCCTTCCTAAATCTTTTTTTTTTATTACATACTGTGTACCTATTAGCCGAAATATGAGGTTGGTTTGTGGATTAGAAAACAAATTACTTAGGATAGGTACCCGAATTTTTATCTCTTGTATGGCCTGACTATCGATATTATGTATCTTATCTTACTAACGTTAATATCGCTAGGTAGGTAACCGTATGCATAGTTTTGTGAGTATTTATTTATATTTATTTTATTGTCCAAGTATATTTACTTTTTCAAGCACCTACCTGAGCACACAATATGTAAAAGGTTAAAACAGTTGGTAATTAAATATTTTTTATGGCATACCAGACAAATAGTAATATTTCTAAGGTTAAGCGGTTTAAGTAATACAGGTATTACTACAGTAATACAAGGTACCTATTACTTAAACCATTGAAACCTTAGCTAAACTTACTATACCTGACAGTAGGTAAAAGTCGAATAACTCGAAAACCATCGAACCGATTATAACCAAACATAGCTGAGAAAAACCGCGATGATACTTGCATTTCAAACCTAATAATTGAAACAAAGAAAAAAAATATGTTGCTATAATCCATTAAAAAATGTGGGTGAGCCTTAATAATGACGGAAATGTTAAGCTTTCTTTTTAACCGACTTCAAAAAAAGGAGGAGGTTCTCAATTCGTCGGAATATTTTTTTAAGGTATGTTCACCTATTACTCGAAGACCCCTGAACCGATATGGAAAATTCTTTTTCTGTTTAAAAGGGTATACTTCACAGGTGGTCCCATATTAATTTTATCGAAATCGATTCAGCGGTTTATGAGAAAATCAACAAAAACATAGCAAAATTGGAGTTGTTGCGATTGAAGTCGGTTGTTTTTAACGTACTCGTATTCAGCGTGGTCAATTATTATTTTGATATAGCATCATTTATTAAGACAACTATTATTAGTACTTACATTACACTTAACTCTTTTGTTTTAATTAGGAATGCATAATATGGCGCATTGAATATAAAATGAATATACAGGATGTAACAAAAAAGGTGTGGTGATACTTCCAGGAGGGCTTCTACTCATCAAACTGAACAACTTTTGTTCTACAACTTTGCAGAAATCGCAAAAAAATTATTGACTTTTCATACAAATCGATCGGAGTTTGTATGGAAAGTACAAAATATTTTTTTTTGGGATTTCAACAAAGTCGTAGAACAAAAGTTGTTCAGTATGAAGAGTAGAATATAGTAGAAGTCCACCTTGAAGAATCACCACACGTTTTTGTTGCACCCTGTATTATTCATGAAATAAAACGAGGATTTCCTCGTAGAGCGCCCATCTCAAGAGCACCTCGTAGTGCACCTACCCATCTAATTTAATTATTAAATAGGTATTTTTGGGCGATGCTCAGACCCTTGGATACGAGTGCGAGAGGAATACGTAATTGTGCATCAGTGCGTTATCATTTCAATCAATAGAGAATTTAACAACATTTTGATTAAGATGAAACGTTATCATTTGAATGAAAGATTGGATGAAATATCTGAATACTCTACGAGGAATACGTCACCATACATGTGTAAGTCGGCGGTGAAGCGTTCGTGTCTCAGTGCGGCTTGCGTGGTCGCATCGATCACGCAGTTTAACTGACTACAGACACGGTCATAACCTGGATGGGTTTGCCTGTTAGTGGCATTTATCTCGACCGTTTCCGTGCTTCGCAAGGCACGTTAAGCCGTTGGTGCCGGCTGCTATCGCTAGCAGTCGTTAAGCCATGTCAGAGGCCTTATAGGCGGCTTGAAAACTTCTGACACTGGGGTTGGCCACTAGCCCCACAAACTCCACCAATCCGGACTTGGCCCCCGTGTGTGGAGTATGGCCTAAAACCTTCCCGAGTTATATGGGCAGAGACCCGTGCCCCTGTAGTGGGGACGTAATGGGTTGTTAACAACATGTGCGAGTTATCATTTTAATCAAGGAGAATTTCACCTGATTTAAGTTAATTTTGATTAAGATCAAGTGAAATTGACACATCTTACTGTTAGTAGCGATATCTAATCTAGAACTAGTGACACTACTGTTAAACAGAAACACGCCTGACCGGTTCCATGTCTAGTTCATCTCGTTATCAAGGGGAAAACAATTTTCTTCTATATGACAGAGTATGCTTTTTAATAGCTTTCCATTGGCATATGCAAGGGCGTTATAAAAAGTTGTAGCAATATTTGAAGGTGGATTTCCAAATATCAGTGTTAATAAATTTGGTTCTACGTCCACAATTTATAGCTGAAAAATCTTTAAATAATGACTCTGTGTACCGAATCGAAAATCGAACCCCCAGTTCTATTTTGTTACACACTGTATTATTTAGGTAACTGATAACAATATTGCACAACATAAAACAAAAAAATTAAATAGGTCTTATCGCTAAAGAGCGGTCTCTTCCAGACAACCCTTGGGTAATGGAAAACTCGAAAAACATGCCTAATATAATACGTAGCCATTCATAGCATCCCCACTGTTGGGACACGGGTCTCTTCCTATCTCGGCGATATGGTTAGGCCATACTCCACACACGCAGATCAAATGTGTGTTTAGTCGTTAGGCAGTGTAATCTAATCAACTTACAAGTCTAAGGGCTCGTTCATGGAGACGCGGCGCGTTGCGCGACGCGTCAGGCGGCGCGTCGCGCGGTCAAATCAAACATATGGTAATCTATGAGAGCGTTCATGAGCGCGCGTTGACGCTTCTACATGAACGCTCTCATAGATTACCATATGTTTGATCAGACCGCGCGACGCGCCGCCTGACGCGCCGCGCAACGCGCCGCGTCTCCATGAACGAGCCCTTACAACTCGCTGCGGGATGTACTCACTCACTGCATCCATAGCCATATTGCTTACGCCATTTTCTGCCCCTTTACCATTCACGTCCAGTGGCCATCTGGGCAGCTGGTATACATATATCTGACGTAGCCAAATTGTAAAATTAGCCGTTTTACAAACGGCCTTAGCCGTTTTGGAAACTAGTGTGTAAAATACCTACATTCCACACGTAAATTCGTGTGTGATGTTGTCCACATTGTTATTATTATTTTATCATTCCGTTATTCAATTATTGTAATTATAATAAATTTTCAAGTCGTCTGTATTTGTTATCAGTTATATTTTATCGTGTAAACTTTCGGGGTAGGTATTCGAAATTGAATGTCTGATATTATGTTAGGTTAACGACAAGTTTTATTTTGTACACAACTACCTTACCCACATTATACAGGTTCGATCGATTCTGGCACAATATTTGCTCAATTTGGCCATCGAATGGTTATAGGAATACTGATATAAGGTCTTCTCAAAATATCTGCCAGGTCTCAAAAGGTTTCTACAAACTCCAAAGAACACATTGTCAATTTGGAACAAAGTTTTTGGTCTCCTCATACAGATTGGCGATCGGCTGAATAATCCGTATGAAGAGGCCTTTTTTTGTAAATTGACTATGAGTAGTGTAACTTTGAGTTCTGGTAGATATTTTAAGAACGTCCTATAGGTAAATAAATAAGAAATCTATTAATCAAAATATTATAAAAATCTTGAACCTGATACAGACCGGTAATAAAGGAAGATCTTATTAGATAGTATAATATCACTTGTCTCTGGTAGGTATATCATGTAGGTCAGAAATACAGTTTAGATAGTTATTCATATTTCGAAGGAAAATCTATAGTCAACTTCCAATATCGGCAAGCTCACTATCCGCGAGCGTTGTGATATTCACTCTTATGTAAAATTACAAAATAAAAGTAATAAAAAAGAGTCTTTCGAGTGTTTGTTACCGTCAAGATGCCAAAGGATTAGGGCACTAGAGTATCCACCGTTGCCCTAATAGTGGTAGTATCTACGAGTAACATGCTTCATGGTTTCGAGAAGCTTAATGGAATTTGGAGTGCGAGATTTCATAACATTCTTCCTCTGAATCTCATAAAATGTGGGTATTTATGTCAAGAAGCATGTTTTTAGTTAGGTTAGCTTCAATCTAACGTTTATTTACCTATACCTACTATAGTTTTTTGAACGAGTTGGTATCTCTACCTGTTATTTAGCTTGCTTGTTGTTCTCGCGGGGATTAGTATCTCCTAGCAACTTCTCTTACTTTATTCTAGAAGTTTTTAGTTTCTAGATCTCTACAAGCTATTCGAAAAGGCTTAAACAGAGTCATATGCCCATGAGTTTGACCTGAACATCGTACAAACGTCAGGGGCCACTACGGATGTGGCTATTACCTATTTAAGTCCGCGACGGGTACTATCGGCTAACATGTCGAACAAAGGGTTAATTTTAGACCTTGTTCTAAAGAAATAAAGAAAAAGTCTTGTGTTTCTTGCCAAGTATGGATAACAGAGTAGGTTGAGAGTAGGTATGTTGTTGGTTTTTAAGTCTTATGTGCTGGAGAAGTCTGGAAGATAATTTGTTATAAGAACAAAGAAGATTGCATATTTACTTATAGTTTCCAGGTAATTCTGAGGTTAATATCCGCTAAACGGTATTATAGATAACCTTTATAGTATTATCTTGAGGAACTAATTGTGGATAAAAAACTGTTGTATTTATCTAATCAGCCCATAACATCAGTCTCCTACTGGTTTATGCTTAGGTATGTACTTACTTCGTTGGATCAGGAATTCAATGAATCCAGACAAGGTTTTAAATCCGAAACCAAAGGTCCTTTTCCACTTCGTCATGCCGCTGGTACCAGAGACTCTGAGATGTCCAAGAGGGCGTTTGCGGTATATTTTAAAAAATAGAATAGAAAATAATTTATTCGAAAACCCAACACAACTCACATGAAACAAAAATAGATACACAATTTAACTACAGGTAATGTTCTATCTTTATTTGTAACACTGTCATTTTAAGTTATCTCCTAAAAAAGATAATGAAATTAATCCGTCATCTTAGTCTTTAAGTGGCCAAGCGAAGAGGATTAAATTACCCGCATAATGTGCTTAAGCACCAGGATCCTCTATTTTGTTATAATTACTTTTTAGTCTGTGATTCCGTCCGTTATTTTCCGAAGCCTCGGATATCATCTGATGTTTGAACAGCTGGACGTACTACAGTCATGATCTCTATCAGGTCTAAAGTCTTCGTTCTTCAGACTTCAAATTGTCTCAGGACAATCATTACGTTCTAGAAACCGTTGCCTAGATCATCTATATCAATTCACATAATATCGTCTATGTCGGTTGAGTGATTAATCGATAGTTTGTTACAGTGAACTTCGGCTGAATGCTTGCTCCCTGTTATTATTCTGCAACCAGTGAAGCTTATTAAAAATCTCTTCAGTGTGAAAGGGAGAATCTCTAGCCAAGTATGGTTAAGGCGCCGCTAATTTTCTGAGCTCACCTGGCTTGTTACCACTATCACATTTAAGTCTTTTCACCAAACATCAGTGTTAACAACATTGATGTGTTCTGGCATGAAGATAAAATAGCCAATTGCCCATTGCATTACGAATGCTTGGGAAGCCCGCTTCCATCTTGCAGCATACCATCCTGTTTAAATAATGCCAAGGGCTTACCAACTATAGATAAAAAAAAAGGTTTTGAAAAGGGTCCATAATGTCAAACAGTGCGTTATAAGTCTGTCATGGCGTACATTCCCTCATCACACCGATCATGATCATTGCCATTTCCTCACTGGCCGTGGGCATTATTCTGACAAATCGACGCATCCGCAATACTTTCTTTGATTAAAACATGAATTGAATGTGATTGATCGACCGTGCCTCCTATAAAGCAACAGATATTGGGTCGAATCGAATGCCTTTCAATTTGATGATCTTTTGACATTTACAAGGTTTTATGTACGATCAAAGGGTTAAGTTTAAAAATATGGTGTCTCCTTTAAGTGGAAGACAATATTTGTCTTGAACAAAAAGGATATTGCCTTATTCCAAAACAGCCTTTATCCTTTTAGTCCAAGACAAATATGTATTATCTTGCGTGTGGTAGAAAAAATATATGTTAGAACTAAAACAACCTTTACTTCTGTATATTAAACCATATATTAAATATCGATTTAAATGACTTTTTACTCACAGATTTAGCAAAATAACAAAAACAAAATATAAACACAGTAAATTAGTATTTTTTACGATTGAAGTAGGAACGTATTTATTGTTGTAAAAAATATGTAAGCTTAGTATGAAAGCATTTATTAAGAGTAAGCAATAGAGGAGGCTCTAAAAATTCCAAATAAATAAATATCTAGTATCCGAACCGGTTGACAAATTACGATAAACCGGAACGTAGACCATTCCAAATTCCACGCTTAACCTGGCGCTCAGTAATCGTGGTTGTTACGTTAACTTTATCGGTTAATGTGACGATAACGAAATACTCCTCCTTATGTTTCAAACATGTCGCCTAAATTTAATTAAATAAATATCACGTTTGCAGGTATACATGTATCTAACGCATAGTAGTATGTATACCTATGGTAATTAATAAATAATGTATAGTGTGCAGAAATAATTGAATGAATGAATGAATGAAAACACTTTATTGCACAACATAAACAGGAAAATTTTAACAATATCAATGAAAATAGGTACGTATATTGTTAAAATTACACATGTAGGCGGTCTGATCGCTAAAGAGCGATCTCTTCTTCTTAATTTAACGTTACTTTAAGTATAGTTCTACCTACTCGTAAAACTTAACAGCTTTTTCCAGATCTTCACCCATCTTCAAATAATATTTTGGGCTTTCTTATAAATCAACTTCTCTACTGTTTGAAATTGCATTTATAAATGAAAAAATATCGCAAGACTACGAATCAGCTATTAACTCGAACGAATCAGTTAATATAAAAGTTATAACGAATATTCAACGCACCCATAGAAGCTATTGCACCTTCTTTTTAAACAAAAGTAACAATTTTGAAATAGTTTAAGCAGTTTTTTTAAAACCAATTCCACGTAAAAAACTTAACGTAAAAATATACAGGTGTAACAAAATTGGTGTAGGACCCGTTAACCCAGGATTCTACTCATCGTACTGAACAACTTTTGTTCTACGACTTTGTGCAAATAGCAAAAAAAATTTTAGACTCCATACAAAATGCCAAAACAGATGATCTCGTAGAACAAAAGTTGTCCAGTACAACGAGTAGAATCCCCAGTTAACGGGTCCTACACCAATTTTGTTACACCCTGTATATTTTTACGTTAAGTTTTTAAACATACTCGTATATCTTAATAGATGATAACATAATTTAAAAAAAATGTTATCTCCTAGCAAAAACAGCTACCTGACATACCCGTGCCACATGCTTAATAAACATCTATTTATTAAGTATAATTAGCATCGAAAAACAATGCGCAGTGACCGACACGTGTACAGATACTTACTGGGATGATTCGGTCGCGGTAGGTACATTGCGGGTTAGTATTCTATCGTTAATACATTTACATAATCACTTCTGCGAAGCCATTACTTCGCTATTTTAATGCGGGGAGACTATGGATTCAGTTCTCAGCGGGGTCCAAAAGTTAAAAGCGGGATTTGGTGTGTGAAAATCAAACTAATAAAAAAATTATGTTGATTGTGTAGATCAGCGGTTCCCAAATGGTGGTCCGCCGAACCCTAGGGTTCCGTGGGAGGGTCGCAGGGGTTCCGAGAGTTAGGCCTTATTGTCAGTTCAGTATAATTCGGTACCGATCTGTGCAACACATAGTGCATTCTTACTCAACATAGCGCCTACAAACATTGCGTGCACAATAATTTCAATCATTTCCCTTTGGCGAGGTAGGGTTCCGCCGAAAATTTGTAAGTCAGTCAGGGTTCCACAGCAAAAAAAATTGGGAACCGCTGGTGTAGATGATAAAGCAACTTAATGAGTTAAGTGAAGAGAATGACTGTTTAGCAAAGTTCAGCAAAGTTTATAGTTCAGCAAAGTATTTAAACAGTTTTTTTTTTAATTTCTCCAGAAGCAGTCTACCTTAAAGTTTTATAAACTTCCGTAGCATCCTGTACTTATGGTACATACTTATAATTTCTAAATCAATGAACAAATAAATATCCCAGCAAAAACATTGGAATGTAAAATAAGCCAAGTCGTACACTGCGCCCTCTATAGCCTCTACACTGTAAAAAAAAGTTATCAGATCCCACTATTTACCGCCAAGTTTGTATTGTTTTATCATTGAATCGCCAATTCGATAATTTTATCATAAATTACGCACATATTCTTATTAAAAACCAATATTTTATGATTCTATAATTTACATAATATCTGTTTTTATATTAAAAAAATATTGTGACCAGGCAATCGCACATCATAAACATGTTGCTATGTAGATAGGTACTGTCAATTTTCTAAACATATATCAATAAACAGACATTACGTTAGGTGTTTACGTCCGTAAGTAATTTTTTTTTCATATTTTTGCTGTGCGATGCCAAGTCACAATATTTTTTTAATATAAAAACAGATATTATGTAAATTATAGAATCATAAAATATTGGTTTTTAATAAGAATATGTGCGTAATTTATGATAAAATTATCGAATTGGCGATTCAATGATAAAACAATACAAACTTGGCGGTAAATAGTGGGATCTGATAACTTTTTTTTACAGTGTAGAGGCTATAGAGGGCGCAGTGTACGACTTGGCTTATTTTACATTCCAATGTTTTTGCTGGGATCTTACTTCTTTTTGTAGTACCTTTTTTTTTTTCGGGTATAATTTCTTGAACGTCGGCTATCGAGTTTCTAAGAGCCCACTCTCTGTCTCTATTACTTTTTCGTAATGGTTTTGCCATAATTTTATTATTGTTTTAATAATAATAATAATAATAATAATAATAATATCTGGGACAAATCACACACGGTCATCTGGCCCCAAACTAGGATTACCTGTATCTTGGGAACCAGAGACTGATATACATACACATATACTTTTAAATACATACATATATAGATATAATACACCCAGACTCAGAGCAAACAATTCTGCTCATCACAGAAAAGTTTGCCCTGTGTGGGGATCGAACCCACGACTCTCGGATCAGAGGTCAGGATCGCTAACCACTTAGCCACCGAGTCAGTCAAGTTTCATTTATTTATTCATGTCATGAGTCAGTTTTATTTATTGTTACCCACGATTATCATCACACGATTACGATTACAACCTTTGAATGCAACAAACATTGAATATGACCTTATTTCAGGAGAAGTACAACTCTATAGCGCGTTTTAATATAAGCTATAATTATGATGTAAAGTATACAAGTATTTCACAACAATGTACCAGGCCTAGATAGTTCAATGAATAGCACCATCGAACGCAGTCGCAAAGTGCAGGTTCGAACTTCGGGTTAAAGTTCACTTTTTGTTTTTTTTTTGTTATATTTTTGGATCGTAAGACCTAATGAGTTTAAAAACTAAAACCCGACTATGCCATCTTATCCTAAGGGTTATTTGTACAACAATATATTTTATAGTCTAACAGTATAATGTTAGTAACCGATCCTTTAGGGCAAGATGGCATACGACCACGGCTATTCTCTGAACATCACTAATAATATCTTCTTGTTTCATACTTTTCTGACAGAGATTTTCTGTAGTCGGGTTTTAAACTTTAAACTTATTTTTTTCATCATTTTGGAGTTTGGCTCACATTATCGAGCGAATGCAAGCAAAGCAGCGTGCAACAACTAGTAATATATAGGGTGCTTCTAAAATATATGCCACGGCTGAAACGGGAGAAAGTATCATGTATAGTGATCACGAAAATGAGACATTCATGTCCGGAAACTATTCTTTTTTTTCCATACAAAAAAATAACAATCATAAAAATAAATTGCTTTACTTTATTAAGCCATCCCGTATTGTGTTGAATGAAACCAGGCGCGCGAAAACATGCTTAAACGCACCGACGTTGCGGCTCGACATCAAACAAATTCGGCACTTGTGTCGTGCTGCAAAAGGCTTTGATCTGTCCGCACCCTTTCGCATACTCACTCGGGAGCGGGGCGCGACCCGGCGGGCGGGGGCGGTTGGCGCCCGCGCGCCCTTCGTACAGGTCAGAGGTCAGTTCGCTATGCGCAGCGGTGACGCGCAGGGGTGACGCGAGTGTTTTGCACCGCCTGCGCCCCCGTCCGCGAGTGAGATAACCATGTCACCCAGACGTACATACGAATCAAGAGTATCTTGAAATGATACTCTGCTACCGCGATACCCTCTGATCGCGAGTGCAATAACATCCCTGCGCATGCCGTAAACCTGTATGAGCAAAGTTTTGGTGTAAGAGTCAGCCACCAGTGTTGTGTTGTGTCATCATCATCAACCGAAAAACGTCCACTGCTGGACTAAGGCCTCCCCCAAGGATTTCCACACCGACCGGTTCTGTGCGGCTCGCATCCAGCGGCTTCCCGCAACCTTCACCAGGTCTTCGTCGGTCCACCGAGTCGGGGGCCTGCCCCACTGCGTATTCCAGTGCGCGGTCACCACTCGAGAACTTTACTGTGTTGTAAAACTGATGTAAAACTTTGTTGTGTTGTGAAATAGCTTGTAAATAAGGTGATTGACACTCTACTACCGCGAGTGCAAATAACATCCCTGCGTTTGCCGTAAACCCGTATGAACAGAGGTTTGGTGTGAGTCAGCCAGCCGCCAGTGTTGTGTTGTGCAAATCCTTGTAAATAAGGTGATGAACTTAGAAACACGCCAAGTTACTTACTGTACCTAATACACGTTCTTTTTAATTTTACGCATCTACTCTTGAGTAGATGCCTTACCTACCTAAACTTTTTATTAACAGATACTTTACAGTACGTAATTTAACAGTCCAAAGCCTGTCAAAGTGCGATGGTAAGTTTATCACCTTGTTACGTGAATAAGCCGTTTTAATAACTGGTAAGTTTGTTTATTCTGCTCTACATTTAATTTAAAGACAATCAGCTGTTCACTAAATTAACCTGTAAAAAGAGATACGAGCGTGCGTTGCTTTCATTCAGTGAAATGACATCGAGTTCATTCATGACTTCATGACGGAGCGTATACGTACTTGACGGACCGTGTTGTGCGAAAGTGAATCAAAGTAAAAAAAAATTGTTTAGTCTCCCAAATCAATTTAACGACTCCGGGGCACGAATTTTTTTTACTATTGTAATCTATATGCATGACTCTTACTCCCATTGCAGCGGTGGCATATATTTTGGAAGCACCTTATATATTATTGAAATGTGCTCATTAAGCCATTTCATTTGAAGTCCCACACGGTACCCTTTAAAATAAAAATTCTGGTTATGACTTTATGTCCTCCAGAGGGCACTATATTGAATTTAGTGTTACATCACATATCCTATAACCAGTGGACAATCAAAGCGCTTCTAATGATACCTCACTTGTCGGATTATGATAAGTAGAAGTTATGCGAGAACGGTTGTAAATACATACATACAAACATAATAAAATCATAACCCTCCTTTTTGCTTCGCCGTAGTCGGGTAAAAAGATAAAGAAAGCTTTATATTTTTCACGCGTATTTGCCCATAGTGGATTTGTACTCATGTTGAAAGCTCTGAACAACCTATTTTCTATGCAATAATATTTTTAATATCGCTAGTATAATAAGAGAATTAATTATAACCCTCCTTAAAAACATAACCCTCCTTTTTGCTTCGCCGTAGTCGGGTAATAACAGGACTCTTTTTTACCCGACTGCGTGACAGTGATAGAAAATAATAGATTTTACTCGTGTATTGAGAAGACATCGATCTGGTATCGGGTTATTTTATTAGATAGTTTCTACTGAATAAATTCTGATCATTTGGTGCTTTATTAAAATTATTCGACATTTGCTAATCCATTGGCCATTATCTGTCTGTGCTCTGCTACTTACAATTATCTATCGATGATGAAAAAGGCTTTTAGCCTCCTGGCGACGAGTAGCGTATCACTTTAGTACATGCCACTCGACACTAGATGTCTCTTCTACTTTGGGCACGGCAGCACCCCATTACATTATCATTATCAGATACAATAGTTAGGTCAACAAGTCAACAGTACGTCTACTGGCTACTAGATGTCACTATGCTCTGTATGAAAGATATTTTCTTATTATCACTATGCAGTCAATAATGAACTTTTTTCTCATTTTTTAATTTTTTTTCTGGTTGCTTACACGTGTTTTATATTAATTTATTTTTTAATGCCTTTGAAGGTACCTAGTTGAAATAATCTTGAGGAAACGAACGACGTTCAAGCTCCGTATCACGGAAGCGAATCTCTATGTTTAATATTTGCAAATCTAATGGAATATTCAATATTCCTTAACTTTACAAAGATTAAAGTGTTTTATATAGGTATGTGGAGTAAGTTTGATGCAGATGAATTATGCAAATCGTTATGATTTGTTTCAATGTAAGGTCATGGTCCTTTATGATGATTCGGAAATAAGGAAGTAGTTTTGCTAGGATTTTTTTGATGATTTCGCACGTTGTTGGGAACGATTTCGAAACTCATACTTCCAAATAAGTTGTCCTTTCGATGATACCGAAGATATGTTTCGACTGGTCCTATAACGTTCAGCTGGCAGGGTGGTAGTGATTTCGGCTTTGATGAAGAAACTCGTGTTTCAAACCTTGTATGGACAATTTCGTTTTTTAACTTCATTTTTATATTTTTGCCTTAGTAATAATGAAATGATAGCATATTTTTTTATTCTGTTTATTTTAAATGAATTAAGTTTAGTTATACTAAAGGTCATATTTGTAGATATTTTTATTTAATATATTTAGTACTGTTTTTATTGACAAAGGTACGTTAGTATTATATTATCTGTGCTAAGGGGAAGGCGGCTGCCAAACCTTCAACTAGGTGGCGCTACTAGAGTGATGCACTTGTGACATTGTGTTCTTCATTTATGGTTTTTACTAGACAGACGTGGACAAACTGTGTTTAATTGTTCACTTTTATTTGATATTAGTTAATTAATCATTTACATTTTTAATAAGACATTTAATGCCGGCATCGAATTGTCTCAAACCACTGTAGCGCTATCTATTAAGAGCTTACTGCCACCTTCCCCATTCCAAGAACCCTTTATTAAATCATGAACATCACAAGCATGTCTTTAATTTGGTTTTATTTTTGTTTTGCTCTTGCTTTTTTTTCCTGTTTGAGTCTACGTTACTATACTAAAATAATACTATTACGTGTATGTTAATATCTTCAGGTTTCTTGTTTTCCATTTAACCCGAACCTGAAACGTTGATAACTTGTCGATATCTTTCATTCAGATCACAGTGACATCTAGTGGCTATTAGATATACTGTTAATTTGTTAATTTATATTAAGTTAACATGTATTTCACCATCTGTGTAACTGTCTGAATAGCTCACTTCGTGAAGGAGGCGTACATGTGACTAGTTATCACGGAGGTGCGGCTTCGAGTCCCCATAACTTGTTTTTCAAAGATCTTTTTTATGTTTTTTTGTTTTTTTTAACACATGTTTTTTTTAATTTTTCCGTTATCAGTACATGAAATACAAGCTACACACCAAATTTCAAGTTCATAGCCTTGCTAGAAGTACCTTAGCTTTTTGATGATCGGTGAGTGAGTCAGTGACAAAATCAGGGATTTTTGACTTGAGATATTATCTAAACTATATTAGGTAAAAAGTTTTAATTTGAGGTCAGAGATAGGTTCAGTAAGTACTTTTGGAAACCGGAATTTTTAACTTCTACCTTTATCCAGAACGAAGATATAGGGTGCCTAAAAGCACCGTGAGTTGCTTCGAGAAAAGGATACGGGTGCCTCCGTCCGCCTTATTTTGCTTCGCACAACGACTTGGCGGAGCCACTACCGTGGCTCCAGATATGTACATATTATTATTCCACTACAGTGCAAAATATATATATCGTGGCCAGATCATAGAATTGATCACTTCATGATGTGGCCGACCATTTCATGAAATGGTCGTATTTCATGAAATGGAAAATATCCGCTGGTCACATCATGATATGTTCTGGCCAGATCAATGAATACATCAACGTTTGACGATATACAGCTAAACGCACGGCTATTTCATGAAATGTTCAAGCATTAGTGATCATATCGTAAAATAGTTACAGTATTCACCGTTAGAGGCGCTGATATCTTTTTGTTTTTGTGATGCATCATGGCGGCGTACAATTAATAATAAAAAAGGCTATTAATGCGCAAATTGAAGATAAAATAGAAGTTAAATGTCGCTATGACACTAAACTACAATATTTTTTCGAAAATCAATCAAAAAACGAGCGCAACGTAAAATCCTTGAAGTTCGGAAAGTATTTCATAGGTTAGTAGATATCAATCTTAAAAGCCAAGTATTAAAAATGTATAATTTATCTATTAACCAAGATTACTCAGATTTAAAGAATGCCAGTAACTTTTCAACGTATTTTTAATTTTTATTAAATCTTTGATATCGTGGAAACTCTACATTAATGATATGGCCAAACGTGGATGGACATATCATTAAACATTGACGTTTAAATGATATGGTCAGTTTTAGCTGGCCATTTCATGAAATACGACCATTTCATGAAATGGTTGGCCACATCATGAAATGATCAATTCTATGATCTGGCCACGACATATATAAACGGAACGGACTTATCAAGATTCTCTAAGGGTATATGATAATTTTGTTCTACGATTTTGTACAAGGCTTACCAAAAAAGGGCTGATCTAACTTTTATGAAAAGATCACATTAAAATCTTGCTGGTTGCCTCAGTTTTATTTTTAAAATGTAATTTTATACCATGGGACGTCCAAAAATCCGCAGTGCGTCACTTTCGTTGATCTTACTTTTATGAAAAGATCACGTTAAAAATCGGGAAAAAAACTTGCTGCAACTTTTGCTACAAGTTTTTCACAAGCTACTTTTGTAATGATCAAGTAGTTTTAACATTTTTCATGCGTTTTATGTCTATGAAGTTTACAGCTTTTTACTTCACTTAAAATTTATATACCTCTATCGCAGATATTTTTTCTATTTATTTCATAATATTTTGTCCTGTATTTAGGTTTGTATATGCATTTTATTTTGCCTTCACATATTTAACATACATTTCCAGGATCATTTCTAATTATTACTAAATATACACTTTGAATCGAACAATTCTATTATAATTACGTAACAATTTACGTACTAACAAAGAAGTCATTACAGGCAGATCATTTGTTTGAAACGTGAAAAAAAATCGCCTTCTCCTTACAAAATTATAAACTTGATTGGACAGTTTGTATGGAGAAGCCGATTTTTTTTCGTTTCCTGAAAAAATTGAATTGGCTGGAAGAGATCCCTTTCAGGGATAAGCCCGCCTTTGTGCAGCCATGTATTTTTTTTCAAAAATTTTGTTGTATTATTTTGTCCTTACATTAAAGAGTATACAAACAAACAAACAAAATTCTTGTGGAAAGTTGTTCAGTTTCATCTATTGAGCCAGCCCTTAAAGTTTTCGGAAACCTGTCCCTTACACTCTGTATATACTTATGTATTAAAAAGTGTTAGAACAGATATTTTTTATATTTATTTCATAATATTTTGTTCTGTATTTAGGTTTGTATATGCATTTTACTTTGCCTTCACATATTTAACGTACATATCCAGGATCATTTCGAATTATTACTAAAAATACACTTTGAATCGAACAATTCTATTATATTTACGTAACAATCTACATACTAACAAAGAAGTCATTACAGACAGATCATTTGTTTGTTTGTCCGCCTTGCCACGTGCCTTTGCAACAATGTTGCTCTGTGCGAGTACTACGACATGTAAAGTAGCTGTGAATCACACGCGCAAATTAGATCTTATGCAGAATGTTATTGAGTTGTTATCAGTCGTCCCCACTGCAGGGGCACAGGTCTTTTCACAAACCCCGGGAAGGTTAGGCCATACTCCACACACGGGGGACAAGTCCGGACTGGTAGAGGTTGTGGGGCAGGGGCCAACCCCAGAATATTATTGATATTGCCTAGAATTGATAGTTGAACTTGCATCAAGGGTGAGTCGATAAAACACACTAAAATCTGTGTGTCAAAATATAATTTTATAAAGAAAGAAATACATGGTCCTCATTTAATACATCATGATTACAATTAAAAATTCCATACCTCTATCGAAGATATTTTTTCTATTTATTTCATAATATTTTTTCCTGATTTAGCTTTGTTTACAATCATACATAATTAAAAATATTCAGCCCTTTGACCAGCAGTGGACGTCTTTTGGCTGACGTTGATTCGGATGAAGAATACGAACTTTAATTTAATTAACATATTAAAAAAAATATTGGTTGGCAAATAATTCATCCATTTAACAAAGCTTCTGCTGTTCAATCCAGCGTTTTAGTCTGAATTTTAATGTTTTTATTGGCAGATGGTAACATTACCAGTCACCAGGCTATTATTCCGATCAACTGTAAAAAAAAATCCTCTAGCATTTTTTATATACTAGATAGCTTTTTTAATAAAGATATTTCTGAACTCCATAAAATTAGTCATTTGGTCATACTTACTCGTACAAACAATGAGGATTATTTACACGTTAATGGGAACAGGTGTAGGTATTTGTTCCAGAATTTTTATGCTTTGTTGCGTGAAACACGTACCTATGCGCGTTGTTAAGACACATCATATTTTTCATGAGCCAGATGAGCCTACAATATTTAAGTAGACGGGACATATATTTTTTTTGTAAAAATCATTTTTTAAGCACCGTCATTAACTCACTGAGCACTCTCTTAATTACACAGTGATAACGAAAAAGGCATGCACAATGGCACAAAAACGTTGTTATTCAAAAATCAAAAGTCACCCATGGAAATTCAAATTTCAATACAAGCGGCGAACGGGTAGGTATTTTACTTAAAATAACATTAAATTTCTTTAAAATAATAATAAAAAAAAATACTTTATCGTGAATTAATTTGATTGCATTTTATTTATCACGTGTTTGTTGAACAGTATAATATTGACGGACAGATAGGCCTGCAATGCAATGTTAATTACTATTGATAACACGTATTATAGCAGGCTAAGGGTCACAGTACTATTCTGAGCAGCCCAGTAAGAAATTAATTAATCATATATGTATATGTATTTACACGATTGCAAAGGGGAAGGTAATTATACACATGAGTAAAAAAAGTAAAAAGTGTTAAAGATTCTGTGGATGGTTTTTTCATTTTTTTATTTTATTTTAGTACGATACATGTAGTAGTAATATTTTTTTTTATTTAAGTACATTGTTTTGAATCGTCATTTTTTTCTACCTAGTACAAAGTTGTACACTTAATGTTTCGGGAAGCTTTAGCGGAGCGAGAAGAAACGTCGGGCAGAGAAAAGAAACTCGCCCTAGCCCCTAACAGCCCTTTTTGATCCCTACATTGTCTTAAGGTAACGCTGCATATCGACGGGGAAGTGCTAACAACTCCTAACTTACATTTTTTACGAAAACGACTTATGAATGCAGTTCGACAGAGAATGAATTTGCGCGTCTACTGGTATATGAATTACGTTGAAATTCGCAAAATTGATGTAACTAGCCACCGAGGAAATATCTCCTGTATTAAGGTCCATCGCAACCTGATTAATTTTGGCTGGAAATGTATTCTAACTAAGTTTTTTAAACTTTGTAAGTTAGGAGTTGTTAGCACTTCCCCGTCGATATTTGCAGTTTGATTTTGCTCTTTTTAATGGTTAGGTTACTTACATCATTGCTCAAATACTGACTGAAAATTTAAACTGAAATTGTAAATAAGGGTTTCCGTTTAAAATTTGTGTGTCGACTGTTGATTTATTGACAACCAGTATGAAAAGATTTTTGTTCAGTTTCTTCAAGATTTAGCTTCATGCGAAGGTTTAATACTTGCCGTTTGACAGCGTATAAAAAATTAAAAAGTCATCCTATGGAGTCTTGGATCTTGTTAAATAACTGATTCAGTTTTAACCGAGTAGGTAGGTACAGGCTAGCAAAACAGTCTTCTGCATTGAATGCTTTAATGTTATTTAATAAATAATATTTATCATCTTTCATTAACAGTTATTAGTTGTTTATAATATTAAGCTGATAAAAATACCTTTATACCTACTTGTGAAATGATAATTATGATGTTGAGAACAAGCCGAAATAAAGAAAGTGTAGCGATCTATTGAACGTCGATATAACGTCAGTCGATGTTCACTAGGAAACCCAGGGTAGGTAGGTAATTATTCAATACGTGAAAATTCAAAGTTTACTGAATTTAATGTGCTTCTCTTACTTTAAGAGTTGCACAAGATTTTGTGCAATTAATAAGTTTCAACAGATTTAGCTTGGTGCGTAGTTCGTAGTTCATTCCAGTCAAAAAAAAGCAAAAGGTAAACAAACTTATTATGGAAATGACACATGTCAATGTCAGATGCATACTATCTTTGTTTACCTTTTGCTTTTTTTTTATTGGAATGAACCATAGACATCAGTGGTTTCTGCCACCCCCGCGCCGCTGCAGTATCGCACATCACAAAATTATGGTGTTGGCTGTGGGATGCGCGAAAATGTCGATGAAAAACGGCGATTTTATCAGTATTTTTTTACGTCCATAGTTGTACGTAGACTCCCCTATAAAACATCTAAATTCTTAGCCACATGGCCACATCATAATAATGTAGGTATAAAATATTAATACTTACTACATATATAGGTACAATACAGTATCGCCACTCCCTGCCGCACTCTTAAGATGACCTCAGTGTTTACCCCCCTTGCGGGTAACATCCGGTGAACGGTTGCTTTTGCTTAGCGCAAGCCACACACACATACATTTATGTATTAAAAATACCTGAATTTTTTATAGTGGTTTCTACTCGTGAAACTGAACAACTTTCCCCAAGGAACCCATACTCAATTCGCAAAAAAATTTTTGGACTCCTCATACTACCTAATTGATCAACTGAACCGCTAATTTAGTATAGGAAGTCATCAAAAAAGATAAGATAAAGATAAATATACCTACTTTATTGCACACCAAAAATAAACATAACAATGAAACACACAAAAAATATTAAAAATATTAATATTAAAGTATTTTAGAAGGACCCTTTAATATGAGCTATATCGATCAAGGTAATAAAATCTTATAAGTTTTTAATACCACTCGGACTTGTCCTTTATGTAATGCCTACTTTATTAAAAGCAAGAAGTAGCATGCTAGTCCCTCGGGTGCGCTAGAGTCGCCAGCCTCGTCCCCGTGACCTTGTCTTATATGTAACATATAGGTACCTACCATGTACTGGTTATTTGATGCCGATCGATCAGAACTTGCGGTATTTTAAGTACCTACTTATCTATTACGCTGCGCCGGTGGTTGTAAAACGCATTAGGTCCATCCATTTTGAATCCTACTTCAGCGAAAAGCAAGACGTAAAGCAATTCTACTAGCCTTCAAGAAGAAATTCGAATTAGGTAGAGTGTTTTTTCCAAAGATTTTTTTGTCTACACTTAATACGAATATTTATACTTCATTCCAATCAAAAAAAAGCAAAAGGTAAACAAACATAGTATGCAGATGACATTGACATGTGTCAGATCCATAGTAAGTTTGTTTACGTTTTGCTTTTTTTTGATTGGAATGAACCATACTTTCATTTTGGGGTGCTGCTCCTTACCGGGAAAGTATGGTCGACGATTGAAAAATGAAATTCTTAACTGCAATAATAGAAATGTGTATTAGAGAAATAGTTATTAATTGCACGATCAGCCAAAATCTGATGATGATGTCTATGATTTTAAAGGATTTTTTTATAGATTTATATTTTTTTCAGGCGCCATTTTTCTATTATTTCAGCTTGGCGCAGGTTTGGCGATGCGCGGGCGCGCGCCGCGGTGGCGCACTCTGGTGGCGGGCGGGAGCGCGCTGCTCGCTATAGCTGCCTTGGCCGCAGCATTAGCTTGGGGCAGCATCTTCGACTCAGTATTAGCTTCTGTGAGTAACTTATAGAAATATATAAATATAATATAATATTTCTGTCATCATTTCTGTTACCTTATATCCATCATGCTTATGTGTGTGGGCTAAAATGTACAATAGTGGACATAAATTGGTTTGAACGAGATCTAGTAAGTAGTTTTTTTTAATACGTCATAAATGGTAAACCGCAAATTACCTTTCATTCAATTAACCCAAATATAAAAAATATAGAGTTCAAGACATGTGTGATTATGAATTTATATGGAACCCTTGGTGCGCGAGTCCGACTCGCACTTGGCCGGTTTTTTGATTACTTCTAGCAACACAGCCTAGGTACTTCATAGCCATACCATACCATACTGACACAAATACAAAGAACTTGTAGATCTAACTAGATATAAGTTCCTTGCACAAATACGATAGAAACATATTAAAAAAAGAAGTTGACTGGACGACTGGACTTTGTGCAAGTTATTTTCACATTAGACTATTATTATCCTTTGATCCTCCTTTGTGCAATAAAGAGTTTGCAAATAAACAAACTATTTAAACTGTCTTCTTCTTTATCTTAAGAGCTAGGCTCTTGTCGGTGGAGTAACCGCCATTCTTTTCTACTCCTTGCCAACTCCTTGACTTCCTGGTACGACACGACATTGACTTTGGCCTTCACTTGATCGATGTAACTTATTCTTGGCCTCCCTCTGCCTCTCTTTCCTTCTATCTTTCCTTCCATGATGTTCGTTATGAAGTCGTCGTGTCGTAACAAATGTTCAATCATATTTCCTCTTCTGTTCTCAATAGTGTCTATGATATTTCTTTTATCTTTCACTCTATCCAACACTTCTTCGTTTAATATTTAAAATAAAATAAAATATTTAAACTATGCATTACCTAATTAACATCGAAATAAATAAATTATAAAAATGGAACAAGTAGTTTGCTCATCTGATCGATTTGCAATTTTTCACGAACTTAGATGGATTGGAAGTACGAATTATTTGTTGTAAAGTCACTTTATGCGCCTGATTGGTTATAAAAAGTAGTGATTAAAATACTGTATTTAATTCACCATTCATCCAGGTTTCAACGAAACTTAGTTCTCGTCCAAGAACCTTAAGGCGCGACGTACACTCAATCTGAACAGGTTGATGCATGATAATATTATCGACCGTAACGTCACTAATTTTAGGTTCAGATCAGTGTGGGTACCATCGCGGCGGTTACGTCAAGGCCGAACGCAAAATTCTCGAGATTTCGATGTTTTTATTACTTTTCTTGGCTTTCAATAATTTAAAAAAAAACCGTTCAAGGTAAATTGAAGGTATTAAAATGGCCGATTTTAGTGTGTTGGTTTCAACATAAACATTTATTGTGTTTCCGAGAGAAATTGCAATTAATCCCAAAATACAGGGTTTACAGGATATTTATTTTCATCAAAGTTTTTGTGATTTTTATGATTCTGTTCAAGGAAATTTGTTTTTTATTGTTTCAAGTATGTTCTATAAGGTGACTTTAAATTAGTTTTTGATACAAAAGGCTATGAATGTGCTCATGATAACAAACAACTTTCCCTGAGAAACCCTTCACCCTATATATTATTTCCATGGTGATAGCTTTAACTATCATTTCAAGAATTTGAATTGAATATTGCGATTTGGCGATACTTAACGCAGGAGATCATTAGCAAAACCAACTTTGAACCCTTAACAGGTTCAACTCAATTGCTGTCCTACAAATCTCCTTTAAGCTATAATCCGGTTAGCTGATGCAAGTTTTAGTCATGTCTTTAGACACTGCATCGGAGGGGCATTTTATAGTAAGGCTTCTTTGTAGGGATCAGCTGTACTTAATCTGATCCGATTTTACTATGGTTGTGACCATCGGATACTCCAAAAAACTGTTTATATGAGCTAACCGATAATAAAAATCAAAACCCGACTGCATAAGTATCCGGACCGATACGACATTCAAGCCTTCAAGAAAAGAGCGTACTCCCATTTCGAACGCCGGCAACGCACTTGTGACTCCTCTGGTGTTGCGGGTGTCTATGAGTGGCGGTAATCGCTTACCATCAGGAGATCCGTCTGCTTGTTTGCCAGCTATGCCATAAAACAAAGTATGTTTAAGTGCATTAAGTTAGTTGAAATATTTTTAGTACAAAACTTATGTTATTTAAGTACATAAGATGAAATTTTATTAGTTTAGTATGAGTAAAATCCCCAGTTTATGCCTACATCCATTTTGTTTTATCATAACTATACAGGTCTATAAGCTCCATTTTTTTACAATGACTTCTCATGAAACTGAACAACTTTCCCTAAGGAACAAATACTCAATTCGCAAAAAAATGTTTGGAGTTCCCACACAAAATTGGCGGTTCAGTTGATCAATTAGTATGAGGACTCCAAAAATTTTTTTGCGAAAGTTTTTTATTTATATGAGTAGAAGCTGTGGTTAAAAAAAACTGGTATTTCATAAGGACCCTATATGTATATTATACCTATACAAATTCTCGAAACCTTTGTGGCGGTGTGAATGTTCATCGTATAGTTCATTCCAATCAAAAAAAAGCAAAAGGTAAACAAACGTAGTATGCAGATGACATTAACATGTGTCAGTTCCATAGTAAGTTTGTTTACGTTTTGCTTTTTTTTATTGGAATGAACTATAATTGATATAATACACGACTTCCTAATATTAGACTCGTAAAAGTAACTAAACAACGAAAGAGACTAATCGTTTATTTGCTCCTAAAATTAACTTAACTACTTGCTTTTTGTGAAATATTTTTAGAATCACTTACTTATTCCATCTTTTCGACCCCAAATGAGTTCCTAAGGCTTCTCGGACACGCGATCATTTAGTGTAAGTGATACAAGTACCTACCTATAAACCTATACCTGTAGATTCGTGTCACGTTTATAGGAAAACTCAATTAAATTATTTCAGGTTCATAAACTGTAAGAAGAGTAAAGGCTTTTCCTTCCTGGGTGCCGAAGAGTTTAGCATTTCGCACAATTCTCAGTTCGTACAAATGAGCAAATCGTACAGTTGACGATTTGTACAATTTTCAATGAAGAAACTTGAGCAGTCCCTCAGATTTATTGTAGAATATATTGCATAAGAAAAGCAGGCCTATAGCCTAGGTAAAACTAAGATATAATAATCTCTCCTATAGGTAGGTCAAATAGTTTATATAAGGTGCTACTTTATTAGTGCCCGATATTTTAGTCAGTGCTTCTACTCCAGATTCTGATTAACTCTCCCCACTCCCAACTCTACCCATAGTCAAATCTCAAAAAAAAAATTGAACTCTTCATACTAATTTCGCCGCTCGGCTAATTGATTTGTATGAAGTGTCCAAAAATTCGTTTGCGATTTGACTATGGGTTCCTTGGGGAAAGTTGATCAGAATCAGGAACAGAAGGACTGACTAACATATCGAGCACTAATAAAGTAGCACCTTATATATGTTACTGTAAAAGCCCGAACTATGGTAAATTCTAAGATGTCTTAGTACGTAGATTCTAAAACGGTTAAATGTAAGGAAAACCATGAAATGTTGTGTTATGAATAATGATCGGCATAGGTAGTGCTATTTGGGATCGATGACCTCAAATGTGGATGTTAATATGGACATGCCCCGGGAATCCCGTTAAAGTTATGTGTCCCGTCCCGTTAAAGGTGGGAACCCTTCCAGCTAAACGGTTGTTTTTAGAAATGTGAAAAAATTCGAGGTAGTAGTATATATAACGAAGTTAAAAGGAAAACTATCACAGTATTAGTCAATTTTGTAAGACGGGAGGTTTTACCACTTGAACTCAATATAGACGTACTTTGTGCCTTGAAGCAGTGTTTGTCGAAGTACTACGGAATCCTACACTGCGCATGACCTGAAACGCACTTGACCGCTTTTTATTTTATTATAATTGATCATTTTTATTTCTGTTATAAAAAGTTTTTGCAGTGTCAAATTATTTTATTAAGTCACCAATTATTTTCTTATTTTCAGCCTATATTCGCCTAACTGCTAATAGCCACTACTACCATTTACCACTTACTCAGTCCTCACTTCACCCGCAAGGGAAAGGTATGGCTTTAGGACCCATACAATATGTGCATAAAGCTGAGGAATTTAAAATAAAATTCCTAAAATAGTTCCTAATAAAAAAAAGATAGATAGATAGATAAATTATTTATTTCACATAGCCATACAGATATTTCAACTATAAAATAAAGCTAATGCTAAGGAGACAAAAGAACAAAAACTTGCATAAGAAAAAACACATTACATATTGCACAGGCTAGTGAAAATGGCCTGGACTCAGCATATGTTATGAGTACTGTAGGGTAACCACAACGCTGATGATTCTGCCTAGACCAGTGACAAAATCAAGACGCGCGCGCCTCGCTTACAGAGCACTACGAACTAAATTCTGCGTAATATTAACAGTAGTAGTACAGTAATTTATTTATTTATAATATATAATAATTGATTACACAACATACCAACCAACTAATATAGGTTATCTTACTAAAAGCACTTTAAAAGCACTTTAATTAAATAAATAAATTTAATTCTTTGCGGGATTCTGAGGCATATCCATATTAAGATAACGGTCACGAAATCCCGGAAATGGCACTACCTACGCCGATCACTAGTTATGAACTATGAATTGTTATATTAACTTCAGTAATCCAATGGACCCTTTAGTAAAAAGTGCTTTAGAGCTTGAGTCTCATGAGTCTCTTGTATCTCATTGTATTTATAAGTTTATATTTCATGGTTTTCTTTTCATTTAATTACCTTTGTTAGAGAGATTTGATCCTTATGATTGACCCTACAGGATGTTATTTTTTCGGATTTTAACCGGTTCGATTCCTGGTTCTGACCAAGGTTCGGAACCGGTTAACAAATACCGGTTAATTTCGTTCGAATTTCGGTTAACGATTCCGTTCAGGTTAAAACCGGTTTCCAGCTTAACCGGTAAATTTGAATAAAATATCGGTTAATCAGGAAGCGGTTTTCTAACCGAAATAAGAACTAAATTAACCGGTTAAAACCAAACTTAGTCAAGTACAGGCACGTCGCGCGGGTGCCACTGCCCGAGTCTTCTGCTCACTTTCTCGCACGCTTTCAATTGATTGCACGCGGCAAACATGCCTACAAAGTCGCATATTCTTCAAATTAACCGGTTAATTCCGTTCGAACGAAAAAATATCGGTTTTGGTTAAACCGGTTAAATATACCGGTAACCGAAACCTGAACGAAACCTTAACCGAAATTATTTCGATATAGGGGTCGATGATCGAAACCGGTATTTTCAAAAAACCGGTTTCCGAACCCTGGTTCTGACAAACGTATTTACGCAACTGATAAAGAAGAAGCTTAAGTTTCCGATAGTGTTTTACACCCTGTAAATTTAACAATGAATTAGCAACAGCCAAATTAATTGTAATACCTTGTATACAGGTGTTAAAAAAAGTGCGTTTGAAATTTTAAGGGGTTCTCAGAATCAATTATAGAGTCCAGGAAAAATATTGAAAAAATCTGCTCTTCAATTTTTTTTTCAGTTTTCCATACAAATTATTGATTCACTATTCAGATTTAGTATGAGAATCTGAAAAAAAGATTTGAATATTTTTCCTGGAGTCTATACTTGATTCTGAGTAACCCCTTAAAATTTCAAACGCACTTTTTTAACACCCTGTATACAAATAAGTGTATGACGGATTGATACATAAATATAGAATTCTTAAAAGAGAGTCCCTAAAAGAAGAAGAAAGAGAGGTTTTGTTTAAGTAAACAACAAAAAGGCATCATTTGAAAATGCGTTCCTATTTCATGTCAGTATCATCAGTTATATACCTATTGATTTATTCAGAAAATTAATACATATACCTAAGAATCACTTACGTAACTATAGGTATGTTCCTAAGACGTCATAACCTCCCCTGGGTCCCACTCGGACACTGAAATTGATTTCTATGACGTAATAGTTTGTAAAAGGTACAGTTTTAGATATTGTACTTACGTAAAAAAGTTCACATTTTTGTTTGCTTGCCTACATTAATTTTTTCACCGAAGTTTTGTGTAAGATGACCTTAAAATAGCTGCCAGAACTCAAACTAAAGTTTCTACTCTTAAAACAACTCCTTATCGTGTGGTACACAGACGTCTGTCCCCAAGGTATAAATGGCGGTTGGCTAGTGTTATACCTAGCTTCACCCGCGTTTATCAATCAATATTTTATTTGCTTGAAACATGGTAGTTTAGATGACAAAATATAAGTACAGTACCTACATCATGTCTCGCTTATAAAAATAGGCATGCAAAAAAGAGATAGCAGCAGGTAGAATACACAACCAATTCAATTATTAATAATAATGTCAATGAATAAATAATAATAATAAATAACAATTAAAAAATGTCAAAATATTCAAAATACAACAAGCATTATTATAAACACTATTGCCGGAATTCTTTAATATTATATTAGTTTTTTACATTAAGCCATTTGTACAATTTTGTCTTGAATATATTAATAGGCAGATCTTTCATGTCATTTGGTATTTAATTATAAAGTCTAATACACATACACAAACAGTTTCGGTTATATTTTTCGGTCAATGGAGTTTCAATAAAAGCTTATCTGTGAGGATTTCTTCGAATTCTAGGGTTAATATCAGTTGCTTTGATAAATAGATGTGAGTGCTGTTTCACGAATATCAGGCTTCATATATACATATAGAGACAAGGCAAGGGTAATAAACCAAGATCCCTGAATAAAGGCTTACACGACTCCTAAGGTCCGGCTCCAGTCATTGCGCGTAGGCATTTCTTTTGCGCTATTAAGGCTCTCTCCATGTTTGTGTCATTCCCCTAGATAAGAAGTCCCTATCCCAGAGTTGATGCTACGTGGGCGTGATGTGCAGTATGTACGGTCAACTTATTTGTTAGGTTTCGCAGACATTTTAGTGCATAGGCAAATTTGTTGACCCTTTCTTCGGAGATGGTTTCGATATGAGAGTCCCAATTCAATTGCTTATTTATTATTAGACCCAGAAATTTTGTCTCGTTCAACTCGTCAATGTTACAATTCTTGTATTTGATTTTTAATAGTATAATTTGATTATTGAAATTAATATAATTTGTCTTTGTCAATGTTTAGGGTATTAAGATTTTTACCTACTCAAATTTTAAAATTCAAAATATTTTATATTTAAGTAGATGCTGTACGCATACTTTTAAATCGTCTTTTTTCTACCTTGTACAAAGTTCCTACCATTCGGAACTTGTACACTGAACGTTTCGGGAAGTGTTAGCGGAGCGAGAAGAAACGTCAGAAGTACAGAAGATCAGAAGTACAGAAGTCAACTACAGAAGTGTCGTTCATACACATCTAGCAATCATATGTGCAGGTTTCCTCAACGTGTTTTCCTTTCACCGTTAAAGCAATTGGATTAAAAATGCACGTATTCGTAAGTTTCAAACTCATTGGTACATTGGCCAGGTTTAGAACCCGAAACCTCTAGTAAGAATCAAATTCATGTACAGAAATATCTATTTGAGCTCTGGCAGATAATAAAGACATCTCTGTGTGTCCTTTTCAAACAGCTCTAAGTCTACCTTTAAAAGCTTTTCAACCGACTTCAAAAAAGGAGGAGGTTCTCAATTCGACTGTATGTTTTTTTTAATGTATGTAACGCGATTACTCCGCCAATTATGAATTGATTTTGATGACTCTTTTTTTGTTTGGTAGGTACTTCAGAGGTGGTATTGTTGAGAAAATTGTAGCTGTTACGATTGAAGTCGGTTATTTATAACGTGTTCAGTGTTTTCAATTATTAAAAGATCATGACATTGAGCTTTTTCAGTGTAATTGACTTCAAATAAAAATTTTACTCATGTCACTGTATTTGCACATATTTAGTAGTTATAATAATTGACCACGCTGAATACGTTAAAAACAACCGGCTTCAATCGCCGTTCAATTTTGTTATGTTTTTGTTGATTTTCTCAAAAACCGCTGAATCGATTTCGATAAAATTTATATGGGACCACCTGTGAAGTATACCCTTTTAAACAAAAAAATAATTTTCGAAATGGGTTCAGGCGTCTTCGAGTAATCGGTGAACATACATAAAAAAAAAAGATTCCGACGAATTGAGAACCTCCTCCTTTCTTTGAAGTCGGTTAAAAATAAATGAAATCTTTTTTAAAAACAGTTTTTTACAAAAGAGAGAAATTTATAGTTACGTCGATCTAGTTACATCGAATCGCCTTCTGCATTAGACAGACTTATCTAACAAGAGATACTGTATTTGACATTCGCATAAAACGAATCGCCCTATTGAAAGTATATTCCTTTGTCAAATATGAATACCTCTTTTAAAATCACAAAGTACTTAGGTGAGACGTATTTTGCAGAACAGTTACATAAGGTTTCATATCTTTCTTAAAAAGCATAAAAGGTGTAAAAAAACGTTTTCCAATTTTTTTGACGGGGAAATATACCCATCATACTGTACATAGACCGACGACCTGGTAAATGTTGCAGGAAGCCGCTGGATGCGAGCCGCACAGGACCGGTCGGTGTGAAAATCCTTGTCCAGCAGTGGACGTCTTTCGGCTGATAGATAGATAGATAGATGCAGGTTATCAAGTATGTTTTTTATAGGTACCTAACCATTTTAGTGAAACAGGAGTAAAAGACTTAAAAAATAGTAAATATAATTACACCTCAGTCGTACACAAGGCACACATTTAGGAAAAAAACCGTTACCAATAGCATTGTATTATTTTGTTAACATATTGCAAGTATAAGGTCTAACATAAAAATAAATCACTAGGGCTACCATTTATGAAACTGCAGACTTTACTCAAGGAAATATAATCGCCAAAAAAGTTGACTTCCCTTAACTAAGTTGGCCGATCGGATAATAAACTTATCAAAAAAGTAAAATTTTGATGATGATGTCAAAATAAATCGCCTTGTGAGTGGTTACGCAAAAAGGGACCTCAAGGTAAAATAATTTATTTCGAGTAAATCCCGTTTAAAGTTTTGAGTTTCACTTCGAGCGCGGGGGATAAACAATCACTGCCTCGGCTCACAAAAAAATCCATAAAAAAACTACGGCACCTAAAAATATTCTGATTAGACCAATACAAAGCTGAAAGACCACACAAATAATATACGTACACTCACAAATATACGTAAAGTCCACATTAAGTACATAGTAAATATAACTACCGTTTGCATTAATGTGATGTATCAAATTACCTATCATTGATAACTTATCATTGGTGACTTATACAGGTTGTAGCAGATTACGATTTTTAGGATAAAATTTGATGAATGAATGAATAAAAAAACCAATATTGGAGTATATATAAATAGGTGATCTTAACGCAAAAATCGATCTCTTCCAGAATGCTTCTATATTTTAATATCGAAAAAATACACTTCCCCATACAAAGTTGGCCAAGCAACATCTATTTGTATGTAAAGTCCACAAATATTTTGCATCTTCAGCAAAGTTGTAGAAAAAGTTCTCCAGTAAGATAAATATTAGAAGCCGAAGTAAACGGGACCTACAACTATTTTGCCACACCTTGTATATCTAAAGACAAACTGAATGTTTGTACGAGTATCTTCTATTGACTGCAGCTGTCAATTATGATAGCATCAATTCTTGTGTACTGATCAATATTTGACCACATTGTTGCCATCACTTGACCTGCTCAATCGACCACCATTAAAGATTATCCCAAATTAATGATACATCAAGGTTAAATGCGTACTGTTCCTACTGGATGTATTGGAGTATTTACATTGGTTAAATTCAAAAGGTTAATGAATGCAGTGGTATCGAGGAATAGACGTCAATTGTTAAATAATTGCGAATCTTTGTTTGATACATTGTAATGTAATCCTGTTATATTTCACTTTCATGAACGTTACAAAGAAATGCATTGGCTGTTATATCTACCACCATGCATTTCTATTTACGAAGAGGTACAAAAGTAAACATTAAGCCTCTATCAAGTCATTAAAGCAAAGTAAGTCTAAATTAAATATTTATAGGTATATGTTTAGTGGTTGGGTCATAAGTAAGTGTTAAGAAAGCTATGCTCATTGATAACAATAATTAACATGAGGAGTTGGTTTCCCCCAGGAATACACCAGCAGTGGTTGTCGGGAAGACTGTACTCATGAGAACAGGCAGACGGAATTGAAAGTTAAAAGTTATTCTCTCCGTCTTTCCAGCAACTAGCCTTGACGCCGACTTCGCGCTCATTCCGTGACTGGCGAGCGCCTTCTGTGCCACTCCTCTTCGAGGTGTTCCTCTTCAACTGGACAAATGCTGAACAGTTTCCAGCTGAAGCACCCAACTTGGTGCAATTGGGTAAGCGTTTATTGCTAGACATTTTGATTGCTAAAGTCTCGTTCTCATGACTCGTGAGGCCTGCTGTGATTTCAGTAATATAGGGTTGTCAACAAACATGTCGAGGTCATCTTCAAAAACATTAATTCTTTATAATCTGTCTTGTTTCAGGCCCTTACCGCTTTAGGGAATACCGTCGTCACGTGAACATCACCTGGCACAATCACAACAATACCGTAGCGTACAGAACCCTCCGGCGCTGGTGGTTCGACCCCAGCAGCAATGGGAGCCTGGAAGACAACGTCACCACGTTAAACGTCATTGCTGCTGTAAGTATAAATATTGATTTTGTATAGTCATAAAGAATGGCATGAATTCCTCGTGGCGGAGACATCTCCACTTTGTGGAGGCAGTGAGCAGGTATTGATAGTCTCCTTTTTCTTATAAATTTTATAGCGCGTTCCAGAATTTTTATTCTATAACATAATCTAATTATAAATAGTTCGTTTACACAAATTGCAGAAAAACGAAACGTAGATGTAAAAATTTTAATTTACGAAAATTCCTTAATCATTGTAGATTCCATAATCGATTCATAGGTAGTTCAATTTCAAACGCTTTAAACAAATAACAAAAACTAGTTTAGACTTTTAATAAAAATGTTGCTAAAATGATTAGCAGTCAACTACAGCTTAGAAAAAAACGCATCGATTTCAAATAACTCTAACAGCTTTTCCATTAGATCCGATTTAATGAGACAGTTATGATTACAACGGTTATGCGATTCATGTGAGTCCAAGTAACTTTTAATGAGACTGAAGGATTTGTGAGCACAGAAAAAGTTCAAGTTTGTACGACTTAACTAATCGTAATAAACCTTCATGATGTCATCATACCTTTATTTTTACACAAATTGACGTAGAGAATTAAGGGTCCTTATCTGAAATATGCTTTTTGTAGACTAAGGGTATTGCGTTGGGATTCATTGATTATTTTGAAAATAGCGTGAAATCCAAAGCCAAGACTCTAGTCGTGAAATCCAAGCCTAGAACCAACCTTTTTGTCAAGGAACCTATACTCTGCTAGGCTCAAAACTAATAAATTAAGGTTTTGCGGTTTGTGCTATGTATATGTTTCTTGAGAAAACTTGTTCATTTTCATTACTAGAGTCAATTTCAGCCTGTATACCTATCATACTTAGTATAATAAAATTAACAAATATTTCAGCAGTATAGACGAATTATATTAAAATATATCAAATAGTTCGATTCGAATCATCTAGCATTCAATCAGCAATCTCCACCAATCCGGACTTGGCCCCCGTGTGGAGTATGACCTAACCTTCCCGAGTAATGGGAAGAGACCCGTGCCCCTGCAGTGGCGACGTAATGAGTTGTTTACCATTAGCATTTGCTATCTTAATCTACCACAGCCTGCCATCTGCAGGGCTTCTTTCATAAAGCACAGACTTTCTAAACGAGAACTGTTCTTAAATTCAGTGAATTTAGTTTCCTCTAAAAATTTCAAATCATCATCATCAACCCTCAAGCTGTGGAATGAGCTCCCACCAGTGGTTTTCCCTGAGGGCTGTAGTATGGGACTCTTTAAGAAGGGATTGAAAAGGTATTTGAAGGATCGGCAAAGTTTGATAGCACCTCTGGTGTTGCAAATGCCCATAGGCGGCGGTAACCACTGTCCATCAGGTGCCCACCGTCAGCCTTTTGCCTTCCTATATAATAAAAAAAAATGCTGAAAGACGTCCACTGCTGGAAAAAGACCTCCCCAAGGATTTCTACACCGACCTCTCCTGTGCTGCCCGCATCGAGCAGCTTCCCGCAACCTTCACCAGGTCATCGGTCTTTAACTTTCAAATCAAATGAACAAAATTCTCCTTTTCCAATGTTTCAGTCAGCAGCATACCGTTCCCGACATTGGGACTTCCTCAGCCAGAACGGACTGTCCATGTTTCTGGCCATGTTCCGCCACCAGTTGTCCGTGTCCAAGACCGCTGGGGAACTCCTGTTTGACGGATATGACGACATGCTTCTGGACCTTGCAAAGAGTCTACCCGCAAGCGCGACCGGCGATGCGCCACAAGTGGACAAATTCGGATGGTTTTATGGGGTAACTATTGATTTACAGTAAAGGTGGTGGAAATCTTTATGAGGTGGAAAAGCCTTCCAAGGTGTTTGAATCTATTTGAACTAATCATAGATTTAAAATAAGAAAAAAATTCGATGCCAAAATAGCGAGCATCAAAATACATGTTCTGCCATCTATTACACATTGATGAAGTAACCCTAAAGGGTTTTAAGAAATTAGGTTAACGTGAATTTTATGCCGTTCTCATATAATTTAAATTTGGCGCCCAACATGTGACTGATGCGACATTAATAATACTCGGTCAAGTTGTGTTATGTAATTTAAATAGGTGCTTAATATGCGACTGATGTGATATTACAAATACTCGATCAAGTCATTTCATCTAATTTTAATTGGCGCCCAACATGTGACTGATGTGACTCGTTACTACTCGGTCAACTTAGCCAAAAACTTTGCTGGAATGCTACAAACCGAATTATTAATTTTCTTAATATAAATAAAGATAGATATAGGTATACTAACGGTAAGAGTCATCATCATCTTCCTAGCCTTATTATTCCCATTTATTTGGGGTCGGCTTTATGTGATTTCAGTCGCCATTTCTAGATACTTAGTATGTTTTCCTTTTATTACTATTACACGAATGTGTCAGGTGCCAAGTTGAGTTGATCGAATAGTACATTACTTTAACAAAATATATATTTTCAGCGTAACAACTCATTGGATACTGATGGCTACATGGAGGTATCTACGGGCGTCGACGGTAACCTGCCAGGGCAGATGCTGAGGTGGAACTATGAGGATCACATGCCATTTTATAGTGGAAAATGTTCAGAAGTAAGTTAAAATAATGACTTCTTAAAAGTGGACTTTTATAAACGGAGGAGGTAATTTAGAACCAATGGAAATCGACAACATTTTCCAACTTTAATGCATTCTAAAAAATAGAATATTATAAAATAAAATATCCCCTCTTGAGATAACACTTTTCCTTCATAAGAGTTATTATGGCTACATGAGCGTAAGATGCTTATGCTAGCTGGGTAACGACTTGTTAAAAAACTTGTGATCTCGACTTTTCAAGGAAGGGGCCTATACAGCCTAAAAACACTAAATGTGTTTTTTTTTTAAATGTGGTTAATAAAAATCCCCAGGGTTATCAAGTATGAATCTTTTACATTATCTTTCAACAAAATCTGCTCAATACAACATATCAGCATGGTAGAAAACACTGTATATAAACTTTACCCCTTTTCAGCTATCAGGCAGTGCTGGAGAGTTCCTCCCCCACAATCTGACGGAAGACTCCGAACTGACCATGTTCATACCGGACTTGTGCCGAACGGTTCACATGGATTTTCAAGACAGCGGAGACATTGGTGGCCTCAATTACCATAAATACGCCATAAATGAGGAAAGCTTTGATAATTGTAAGTTTTACTGGACGTTTAAAGAAAATTATTATGTATCTTTACTTTTAAATTTAAGTTTTCTTTGAAATCTGGCACTGACAATGAAATAACAAGGATAATTAGGATGTATGGTATATCTCCCTAAAAAGGCGTTATTATATTGCCGCGTATCAATTACGTTTTTTTCTATTTTGCTGGTCTGTACTATAAGACAGTAATATTATTTTGATTATAACCTAAGTCATTCCACGCCCTCTATAGTTACTTCTTTGTACCACTGGAAAAACGCTGATTGAAAAAAAAATATAGAATAGAATTAGGTGAGGGTAGACTAGCGCAACTTGGAGTCTGTTTCATATACATATTTAGAAAATTCTGTTTGAAAGAATGACACTCCTGACTTGTAAAACGTATGTTAACAAAATGTAATCGTCGAAGCTTGAGGCGGATGTTTTTTGTGTATAATGCATCTTAGTGTAATAAACGTAGTGATTATTTACTCTTTGGGTACAGGGTGACTCTTGTACTTTAGTAAAATTTCAGTTTGTATAACTCATACTCATCTTTTAGCATCACTATCCCCATCGAACACTTGCTTCTGCAATGGCGAGTGCGCATGGAGCGGGGTGATGAATGTCTCCGCCTGTCGGTTCGGGGCGCCGGCCTTCATATCGCTTCCGCACTTCCTTCACGGGGACCCTCAACTGAGGCAGCTGGTCACCGGCATGGAGCCCGACCCTGAGAAGCACTCCTTCTACTTTGCTGTTGAGCCTGTAAGTATTAATTTAAAAAAAGAGGTTATGTATGAAACTGATAGGCTTTAATTTTAATACATGCATAATATAATCAAGCATTTGTCCTAAGCTTATGCAAAACAAACAAATCTCATAGGTAAAATCTCTAGTTTACTTGTGGGATTTGTTTTGCAAGCACTTATTTTGAAAGCGCCACACTGTAGTAACGGAAAAATATCGTGCGGTAAAACAACTCCTTCTTTTTAGAATCAAAATCAACATCACTGTTGCATATTTATTAATTTCACAGTACGAAGAGTTTCATACCTATACTTTAATACAGAGACAACAAGTGTCATCATCTGAATATTTTTTTACATTATAGAATAGTAGGGCCTCTGGCTGCGAAATTGGCAGTAAAATTACTATAATCCACTGTATCTATAGTAATATCGTTTATTGTAATAAATTGTTGCTCGGAATCAAAAACTTCCTCCACTCCTGGTTAATTAGTTGAGGTGCACGGCCATCTCGGGCAATAAAATTAATTTTCTTTAGGTTTTAATTGTTTTATTCTCTAACTACTTACACTAGATATTCAAACATCTCATATAAAGTTAGTACCTATTTAATTCTTATTTTATTATAAATTAAATGTATAAATATGTACATAACTTATATATTTTTTCTGCAGAGACTGGGAGTTCCCCTGGACGTGGCAGCGAGGTTTCAGCTCAATGTGTATATAGAACCAATTAATAATATCAAGTAAGTTAGACAATAGGATAATAAATAAAAAAAATTATATGCAAGAGAAAATCATAATTTCTTAAAAATATTTAAATTATTACTGTTTATGATTGGCGCCCAAGTTGTGACTAAAGGGATTTTTATATTTAAAATATTTTTTGTAAGGTTTCGTAAGCCTTTACGAAATCAAATGGTATTTTTTCTTTCTTTCTTAACAGGTTATTTTTTTTTTCTTACAGACTCTACCAAGACGTCCCCAGAATGCTGTTCCCTATTTTGTGGGTGCAGCAGCGAGTCATGATCGACGAGAGTTTATTGAGTGAATTGCGGATAGTGCGCTCAATACTCGACTGGGGAAGCACATTCTGCGCCGGCATCGCCATTTTCTTTGGCGTCATAGTTGCCATAGCAACGTGCTGTACCAAGAAGAAGAAGACAAAATACATTCCACCGACCGATTTGACGTTTGAGAAGCCGAAAGATGAAGCCGAGATCAAGTTGAATCCCATGTGAGCAGTGACTTGTAACATTAGTGAAAAAAATACATTTCTATCATAAGAACACTAGAATATATTAGTGACTCGCTACCTTAAAGAACTGGTTCCATTTTACAGAATAGACAGTAAAATTCAATACACGAATTTGGCCTCCCAATATTCTTCAGTTAACTTAAAAACAACGTATGTAAAACATCTCCACTTTATTTCGCATGAAGTTTTTTTTTACGTGTGACTAGATCGACAAAATCTTAGTGATCTATTTTTTACAAGTACAATAGTAAGTAAGTGGTAATATTTTAATTATAACCTAACCTAAGACTTTTGACACTAACGCCAATAAGTCGGATCTAATAAAACCTCGCACTCTTAAATATATATCAACCCGTTTAGGCTACAAGCTCAACCAAATAAACAGATATACATACATATATTTTAACACTAAAATAATTATTATTAAAATAAAAAGGATTTCGAAAAATAAATCAAATCATAAACTTACTAGAGTATAGTGTTTTGCTTATCTGTAAAAAAAAAACAAAAGAGACGGCGGTTTTTTTTAAATAATTATGAATTTGTATGAGAGACCACTTGTTATAGTGCCTCTTAAATCATATTATAAAAAAATATATTATCTTCTATCAAGGATAAGTAAGTATCTAGTACTACTATACTCGCTATAGTAATATTTTACCAAAGGAATATTAAGCTCTCTTTGGAATTACAAAGTTTTGAAAGAGTAAAATGTATATTTAAGAATAAATAAAATAATAACAAAAGTAGAGTATCTAATATATTTTAATACTTGTAAGTTTAGCTGTAAGGATTGAGTATTTTTTAATTTAGTTTTTTGTACAGTGTTTATTATTATTTTAAGATTATGAATGAAAAACATTCCTTTGTAGAGAAAACTAAGTATTTTAGTGTAAAAATATGAGATTTAAAGTCTAAAAATTCCATACGAAATCTCGTTTCCCATGCATACTGATAACTGGATTTTTTTGAAAATGAACATGTGTTTTATACCTACATAGTAAGTAATTGTTGTTGTCACTTAATCAGATCAGATCAAAATGTTGTCGATTTCAACTAAACATTATTTTGGATAAGTTTTTAATACTCAGGTACCTACAATTATTTGTTATTAGAGTTCATCTCAGCATTTTTATTTATTTAAATAGACGGGCTCATTTCAAGTTTGTTAGACGATTTTCTTTAGGGACTCCAAAGTGCAAATAATATCTATCAATAAGTGTTTTATTCTGTGATAAGTACATGTGTTATGTTCTATGTATTGTAGTGTAATTATTTGAAATATCCATCAAGGGTCTTACAGAATTTGTCCCCCATACAGAGTAAAAGACTCTTGAGATTAACTTGGCAGTCCGATTTTAATGAAACTTTCGCTAACAGTCAAAATCTGCAATACATGAAGAAAAACAATCCGATTCAATAAATTTTTATACAAGATCCGAATGAACTATAGTGAGAGTATGAACAATAAATAATTTAGTCGCAAAAGAGTGTGGTTACTATAAATTACAACTCGTTTCGCTGAACATGGCTGAACGTGTGAACGTAGTTTGTGGAACGTTGCGTGTACATGTATCAAGTTGTAGTTGTATTAGATATAGAATAATTGACCACGCTGAATACGTTAAAAACAACCGACTTCAATCGCAACAACTGCAGTTTTGCTATGTTTTTGTTGATTTTCTCAAAAACCGCTGAATCTATTTCGATAAAATTTATATGGGACCTCCTGTGAGGTATACCCTTTTAAAAAAAAAAGAATTTTCCAAATCGGTTCAGGCGTCTTCGAGTAATCGGTGAACATACATAAAATAAATAAATAAAATAAATAAAAATAAAAAGATTCCAACGAATTGAGAACCTCCTCCTTTTTTTTGAAGTCGGTTAACAAAATACAATTTGAAAGAATTTTTAAATCATCTTCCTACTTATATTAGGAAAAAAAAGTAAAAGTTTTGCGTTTTGAGATTTTTGGATACAGATTGTAAGTTTTCATATAATCAGATTACTTTTATTTCTTTCAAAATTCTAAAACAATTTTGTTTGGATTTAATTTAAGTAAGTAGGTATAGTTCATTCCAATCAAAAAAATCAAAAGGTAGTATGCAGATGACATTGACTTTGTTTACGTTTTGCTTTTTTTTGATTGGAATGAACCATAGGTACAATCAATCAATAGATACGGCCGTTTATGCCGCATATTTGGACACTCGCATGGGAATCAAACGTATAGGGTACTTCCCGTATACCTGAATCATGAAATTTGCCAGGAAGCAATGTCTTATAGCACAAGTAAAGGGAAAAGTCTGAAGACCAATTTTTTTTGTTACATCTAAATTTTTTGTGACGCAACAAAAAAAATTGGTTTTCGGACTTTTCACTTTACTTGTACTATAAGCATTGCATGTTGCCAAATTTCATGATTCTATGTATAAAAGTAGTTTTCACAACTTTAAGGGATTGCAGGCCTGAGTATTTGATGTAAATTTCAACTTGATACGTCTACGCGTTCCTGAGAAAACGGGTCTTGACAGACAGACAGACGGACGGTTCCGTTTTTCCTTTTGAGGTACGGAACCCTAAAAAGTCAGTAATCATTTCATAGGAAAAGCATGCTTTGATTTCTTGCTTACCTATGCTACGTGTGTAACTTTCTGCCTCGCTCAACCAAACTGTCATCCCACAGTTTGGTCGCCTGCGGTATTACCGGACCGATACGACATTCAAACCTTCAAGAAAAGAGCGTACTCCCATATCAAAGGCCGGCAACGCACTTGTGACTCCTCTGGTGTTGCAGGTGTCTATGGGCGGCGGTAATCGCGTACCATCAAGTGATCCGTCTGCTCGTTCGTTTGCCACCTATGCCATAAAAAAAAGTTTCTTGAGATTCGGCCAATTTATTTCAGACATGTCTGTATTACACTTCGGACACTCCATAGTTCCATACAAATCAGCCAAGTTATTTACCTATTGCGACCTCCCTTTCTAACAAGTAGGAGCAAGCGAGACAGCTGAGTGACGACAGTATGGACTGGACTGTCACCGGATCTTACCCGCAGGGATTGAGGTCGCCTTCAGAAAGCGACGGGGGGTGCCCATTCTGTATTGTATTGTATCTGCCCATTAATCTACAGTGATTACAGTTTGTATGGGCGATACGGGTCTGTAAGGGCTCTTATGTAGCATTACATCTTGAACGTTTATATGTATTTACTGTTTAAAGTATATACTGTTTAAAGTATATTTACTGTTTAAAGTATAAACGTTGTGTGGACCAATAGAAGCCTTTTGGTTTTTGATAACATTTTTTTTGTGCCAAATCGTTCTAAGATTTATTTAGCTTTTTTATTTAATGTATCAATTCATATAAAAACTGTTTGAAATTAGTTCAATGGTGGAAATAAATAATTTTAGTAATATGTAAATAAGGAAATGTTTTAACGAATCTAATCTCTTTAATACTCGATGTATGTATATAGCATCACAATGTTATTAGCATGGCTGTGAAAGACATTTTAATTAAAGTACGTCCAAGGTGGGTCCATAATCTATAGTAAGTATAATTATTACTGAGCCACACTAACAAAAAGCAACGATAAAAATGGCCGTAGTTAATAAGTCAATTGGATCGTTATGGCATAACTTTGGCCAAATAATAAACTAAAATATATTTAACAGGGTTCGAAGTGACAGATAATTATCACTGGTAATTATCTAGATAAATATACCTTGATAATTATCTTGATAATAATAAAAATCATAAAACGATACAATTCACTAAATGCTAAAGCTATTATGTCGCTTTACATGAATCCGAAAGTGATATGCCACTTCCGCACATTATAAACGCGTATTTTTTGTTTTACTTTGAAAATCGGTCACAAAAATTTCGTTAAACACACAATACTTAGTACAATTTATAACTGTGTTCAGTTTTATTACTATTATAATGTAATGAAATTATAATCTGTAAGTCAAAAAATAAAGTTATAAAGTTATGAATCAGCACAGATAATTATCAGAGAAATATTTTTTTTTTTTTTTTTTTTATGTGATAAGGAAGGCAAACGAGCAAGTGGGTCACCTGATGGTAAGTGATCACCACTGCCCATAGACACCTGCAACCCCGGAGGGGATTGCAGATGCGTTGCCAACCTAGAGGGCTAAGATGAAATGCCTCTTGTGCCTGTAATTTCCTCGGCTGTCTTCCTCTCCACACCGGAACACAACAGTGCAAGCACTGCTGCTTAGATATCAGATAATTATCATGATAATTACGAACCCTGATATTTATACATATTGGTTTTAAACAATAAGTTTTTAAAATTCAATTAAAATTATGCTCACTAATAGCTGGACACACTTTTTACAAGAAGGACCAATATATGTAATAGTAATCGATTTACTTTAAGCATAAGTACAGTAGTATCAGAGATTATTTATATTCTTACCAGAATGCTATAAAAAAGGTAAGATTTGACATGGCCTTAAACTGGGTTTGAAGCAAAAACAATAGCAAACTTTTATATAGTTCTGAATAAAATTGGTGCCTACCAATAGCCAAAGAATGAAGTCAATTTATGCCAAAAAAATAATCAAAAATGATCGAATAGCAATTATACGTCACAGATATTTATTTACAAACTGAACATGACAACTATCGTTTTTAGGGTTCCGTAGTTACAGTTTCGCCATGTCCCTCTGTCTGTCCGCGGCTTAGCTCAGATACTATTCGTACTAGAGATCTGTGATTTGGCACGAATATGCATATTAATCACGCCGACAAAGTGGTAAAATAAAATCTTGAAAATATTTTTTCAGGGTACCTCCCCTACATGTGAAGTGGGGATGACATTTTTTTTTTGACTATCCCATCGTGTTGGGTGTCGTTGGATAGGTCTTTTAAAAATATTGTGGGTTTGTGGAAACAATTTTTCGATTCAGGGATACGTTTTCGAAACATTAAGTTTAAAAGTGCAATTTTTTTTGTTAAAGTCATGTGTCCTCCCAATCTGCCAGCTAAACGGTTGTTTCGAGAAATGTGAAAAAAATCACGGCACGAAATGAAAAGGAAAACTATCACAGCTAAGTAGGCTTAACAAGTTACGGAGTAGTAGTAAATTTTGTAAAACGGGAGGTTTCCCCTTGCAGCAGTGTCTGTCGAAGTACTACGGAACCCTACACTGCACGTGGCTCCACACGCACTTGAACGCTGCTATTGTTAATATGAGACGACTAAATTGTTCCACTCTTTGTTAGGTTGTATTTCATCCCTCTGGCTAGCAATAGGTATCCATTATGTTTACAACAAGAAAAGTTTGCTGTCGTTTTTTTACAGAATACTGAAACCATATAGTTAAAGCATGTTACATTTTCGCAGGCAGCTTGTATCGTGGAGTGAAAGATGTAAAAATCATAGATTTATATGATTGAAAACGAAACCAAATATACAAATATGTTGGAATATGCATTCAGTTTTATTTCTCTCTACACCAATAATTACTAATTAATTTATTGCAAAATCCAATCTCATGGAACTAAAGAAAAGTACGTTATTAACTATTACCTAATTATCTAACAGTTTCTAAAGCTCGAAATTAGACATCAGAAGCTAAAAATTAATGACTTCTAAAGCTTTTATTCACAAATGGTTCCTTGGTCAACGTCATGTACAGGGTGTAACAAAAACGGCAACACCTTAATAATAGAACGTCCAAGCCTTGTCCTGCTGGAAGGACTTCCGGCCGGAATACTCGCCGCCATTTTGGCCAGACTGACCGCCGAAATACCATTCAAAAACTCACTGAATCAGAAAGAGACGCACTATGCATTAGAGTTCATTGCATCCTGCTGGCAGGCTTAGAAAGCGTCATACAACCAAAAAAATTGCGTCCTACCGGTAGTACGTAAAGTCCTGCTATCAGGACTCTGGAAGCATGGTTAAGATGGAACAACATTCAGATAACCGATTAATTTTCTTTAATGGACCGTTACTATGGTCCATCCGCAAACAAAATTCAACCCTTTGATTGACTTAAATGAAAATTCCAATTACGAAAGTAATAAACCAAAGCTTTATCAGTTTTATTAGTAGAAGCCTACTTTTAATATCTTTTTATACCCACAAATCAGCAGTATCATTGAAAACTGACAACTGACGTTCGAAAGACGGCGCAAATATGAAAAACATACTCATCAGATGCCGGCAGGCCTCCCACTCGGTAGACGGACTGTGAAGCTCGCCGCCGCTGCTGGGTGTGGACACCGCAAGATCGGTCGTTATGGAAATCCTTGGGCGTCCCATAAGGATTCTTTTGTTCAGCAGTGGACGTCTTTCGGCTGATACGTTGAATCATCAGATGCCACCATCAGAAGCCTCCAATAATAAGTCATACAACACTTTTACGAGTTCCGAGTGGTCGAACTTTGTCCTAGGTAGAAAAGAAAGGCGATTTAAAAAAAATGTATACAGCATCTACTTAAATTATAAAAAAATCTTTGACTACAACTGCTAGCCAGGAGCCAGGTCTCTTGCTTCCACTACAGAGTAACTGGTAGAAGAATATGCCTGGATTTACGGTTTGAGATATCTTTATTTCTCATAAGAAAATCATTTCACGGATCACAAATCACGGATTTGAACTTCCAAGATTATTAGATAATTTAATATGGGAACTGTGAATGCGTTAACTGATGATATATATGTGGATCTATCTTACCAGTATGCTCTGTCTCAAATGCAAGGTAAATCAAAATGTTGTCCTGGATATAACAAATAACTAATGTAGGTGAAAGCACAGTTTATGGAAGTGTGAAACCCTTTCGAGATACAAAATGAGTGTAGGTGAAATTGTCTATCAGCTTGACAATACCTACTAATCCGGACTTGACTCGCATGTGTGGCGTTTAGCTTAACCTTCCCGAGAAAGAGAACTAAAGAATCCCAGTACTGGGGACAATACGGATAACTTCATTATCATCAGCAAAAAGACATCCATTGCTGGACAAAGGCTTTCCCCCAGGATTTCCACGACGTTCGATCTTGCTTTGCCCATATCCAGCCGTTTTACGCCACTTTCACCAGGCCATCAGTCCACCGAGTGAGAGATCAGCCTACGCTGCGTATTCCTACAGAAAATAGGACTTAGATTCTGTATGAAAACTCAACAGTTGCATCTATAGTACAGACCAGGATCAGCTACGACAAAGACTTATAGATTGATTAGACCGGACTAGAGGATGTATTCTAGACCCGCAGGAAACTGACCACAACAATACAAAAAGATTTATCTCGCAGTCGAGTGGAGATGCCATTAATATGTACTGCCGGTCACGTGACAGAATGCCGCGTGTAACTATTTCCAGGTCAATTTAGAGCTTAGATCTTAGAGATAGGTTTGGTTTTTTAATGGAGGTGGCCGTTGCAACGCCCTAACAACGGTGACCTCGCATTGGCTGAATGGCGTATATGTGAATAATGCGAAAAAAGAAACACCCGCTAAGTAAAACTGTAGGGTAGGTGGCACACAGCAAGAGACATGACAGCAAAACAAAATAAATAATTAAATAATAATTTAAAGTGACTTCAAAGAAATTAGCACCTACGTTGTTGAAGCCGCAACATCTTTTGAAGTCGCTTTTCAGGTTTCATCAAGTTTTTTTCTTTTCACTTTTGGTACAATTGAAAAACAATATTGTAAGTAATAATGTAAGGCGAACTATGATTCTTCTCCCTGATATGAGCTTTACATTTTAAAGTTTCACTCAAACCTGTTCAGTTGTTTCGAGAATCCGTGCATCTACAATAACTCATTAGTACATTGTCTATTCCAGGGTACCAGAGTAATTTGTACCGAAACCTCTGATTAGGAGTGCTTTTTTAATGACTTGTTTACATTGTTGTAAATAGCACAAGAGCGAAAAATTTTACAGTGAAAAGGTTACTACGAAGTACGATACTACGAACAATTTTACGTCGGCAACGTCACCGTGAAGTGTATCCATCCATGGAATAAGAATAAGGTCAGAGAAAAAGATAATCTTATCACTAAAAAGATTTGTCTCGATACCTACCAAGATATATGCAGATAAAACTTGCGCTAAACTGCGACATACCATTGCAAACCGGAGTCCTTGGTACGTCAAATCGCTTCTATTCGCTCCAATCAGGCTGCGAAATTGGCCACTTAACTAATAAACAGGTGCCTCTGCGTACCAGACGGGGTCCGACGTCATACGTAGTGCAGACGTCCCATTTGACCCGACAACAATAATGGTAGTGCCTGGGAAACAAAAATAAATTAAAAAATTAAAGTTGAAAAATAAAAAGTGCGGGTAGGCGAGAAATGTTGGGCATGATGCTTCGACTGCTGATACTGGCTGTTTCGGGTGAGTTTTTAAAATAATGTTCTTCTACTAGAAGAAGTAAAATATTTAAGAGCACGGTAAAAAAATAAGATCAATGAAAGAAATGTTATACAATTTCGTATTCGGTTTTGTAGTCACAAAATTAGCAAGTTTTAGCAATTTGAAAATTGTATTTTCGAATGTATCAATATGTACAGTCTCGTGCAACTAAAAGTATACAGCCAAGTAGTGCAAGTAGTACTAGATGGCACAGCTACCCTGTATACTTTTAGGTGCACGGGACTGTACTAGGCACGGCAAATTTCTTCAAAAATTTGTTCTTTCAATGGTCCGATCATAGTGGATTAATGGCTAGTTTTCCAACGAAATTAAATAAAGAGCAAATAATAGTTCAAACAAGACCTGTCACTGTCAACCGAATAGAACATTTTCAAAAGGTCTTAACTGAAAAGCTGCCCATACCAAATTTTGACAATCACGTTGAAGCTAATAGTTTTTACACAGATTTTTTTACAGTGCTGGACAGGGAATTTCAATCTATATTTAAAACTAAATCCATAGCAATAAACAACAAACTAAAATTTTGTGAATGGGCTACTGCAGGTATTCATAAAAGTCGAAAAACTTTATTTGACCTATACGACATGAAAACTTATATATTTGATGAGAATTTTAAAGAGTACGTGAAAAAATATTCAAAAATTTTCAAACAGGTATGCCGCGCAGCTAAATCTAATTATTTATCCAGTAAAATCAAATTATCCGATAATAAAATAAAAACTGTTTGGAATATAATTAACAAAGAAACTGGGAAGGTTAAGCCTCGCGATAAAGAATTTGTTTTGCAAACAGATCACGGTAAAATAAAAACAAATGTTGAAGTAGCCAAAGAATTCGAAACTTATTTTACAAATATCCCACTAAAGACTACTGAAGCCCTGAATTCATCACCTAGAAATGCCAAAATATTGCTAGAAGAAAATGTCAGTACTTGCGATCAAAAATTCTCTTTTAAAGAAATTGAACCAGATACTATTGTCAAAACCTTTAAATCTCTTAAAGTGAAAAAAACCGAGGACCTTTGGGGACTTTCAGTTTTAATCGGAAATGTTATTGGTACTTTAGCTCCATATTTAGCTTGTCTTTTAAATATTAGCATTGATAATGGCGTTTTTCCAGACCTCATGAAATTTAGTAAGGTCATACCCCTTTATAAGTCTGGCAACAAAACTGACCCGGGAAACTACAGACCAGTTTCTGTGTTACCCGTTCTTAGTAAAATTTTTGAAAAAGTAATGCTAAATCAATTGATACAACATTTTAACGATAATAACCTCCTGCATAACCAACAATTTGGTTTCACAAAAGGTCGGTGTACAACTGATGCAGGAGTAGCACTTATTCGCAATATCTATGATGCTTTTGAGGATTCACAGAATGCAATAGGAGTATTTTGTGATTTATCTAAAGCATTTGATTGTGTTGAAGATCAAACACTACTAATGAAATTAAGGCATTACGATGTAGAAGACGGGGCTCTCAGTCTTCTAAACTCATACCTTAGCAACCGAACACAAAAAGTTCAAATAAATGGCATCAATTCTTCCGGCTCTAAAGTGATAATGGGGGTACCCCAGGGATCAATATTAGGTCCTTTCCTTTTTCTTGCGTATATTAATGATTTGCCGTTTATGGTTCAAAATTTCGCAAATATAGTGTTGTTCGCAGATGATACTTCTCTTATTTTTAAAGTTGATAGAAAATCAAACAAAACTGATGAAGTAAACAACACTCTTTAAAAAATACTCAACTGGTTCACTGTAAACAATCTACTTTTAAATGCTAAAAAAAACCAAATGTATAAAATTCGCATTACCAAACGTTAGAAATATTGACGCTAGTGTAATCATAGATAGTAATGAATTGGAATTTGTCAATAGTACGGTTTTCCTCGGTATAACTTTAGATGCTACATTGCAATGGGGTCCACATATAGAAACTTTAGCGGGAAAGCTTAGTTCAGCTGCTTATGCCGTCAAAAAAATTAGGCAGTTAACAGATGTAGACACTGCACGGCTAGTATATTTTAGTTATTTCCACAGTATTATGTCTTACGGAATTTTACTTTGGGGACATGCAGCTGATATTGAAACTATTTTCGTTTTACAAAAAAGGGCAATCCGCGCAATCTATCAGATGCGATCCCGCGAGTCGTTGAGGGATAAGTTTAAGGAAATTAATATTTTAACGGTTGCTAGTCAATTCATATATGAGAGCATTATATATGAGAACATTTGTTTCGTAAAAACAGTGACAGGCATGATTTAAACTTAAGGAATATAAATAACATTGATATTGCCTATTCGAGACTGAGCAAAGTTAAAAAGTCGTTTGTGGGGCAATCTGTACGATTCTATAATAAAATACCAGAACATGTAACAAATCTGCCTGAAAACAAATTCAAAACGCATGTAAAAAAATGTCTGTGCTCAAAAGGTTATTATAAGATAATAGATTATGTGAATGACAAAGACATTTGGAAATGTATTGCTCTTCCTGATAACTGTATTATTGATAACAAACATTGTATTAGTAATTAAGTATTATTTTAAAAAATGTGTTGAAGCGAGTTTCTTTTGGGCTCGACGTTTCTTCTCGCTTCGGAAACACTTCCCGAAACGTTGAGTGTACAAGTTCCGCGTGGTAGGAACTTTGTACTAGGTAGAAAAAAAGACGATTTAAAAGTATGTGCAAAACATCTACTTAAATAAAAAACATTTTGATTTTGATTTTGATTTTGATTTTGTTGACTTATACTTCATAATTTAGATCTTTTACTGAAGTTTCAGAAAAAAAAATATAAAATCATTTCTGGCATTTGATTAAAAGTTACTTAGATGTAGCAGCTGCAATCATTGGTAAATACATTATTGTGATTTAAGGATTATTACTAAGATTTTACTTTGTTTCAGCTTCTTTGTCATAATTAGTTAATGTTTTCCTTATTTTAATTTGTTCTTCTTCATACCAGCCGGAAGAAATAGTTTTTTTTAAATCCACAATTGGTAAGCCCTTGGCATCATCTCACCTGATGGTGATGATGATGCCGAAGGAAGAAGCGGGCTTACCAAGAATCCTCCAGGACCTGGCTATCTTATCTCCATGCCAAAACACATCAATGCTATTAACATTGATGTTTGGCAGCAAGACTTATAAAGATAGTGGTAGCTAGCCAGGCGGGCTCTGAAAATGCCCTACCACCATCCTGCCATCAACCTAAACCAAGTTGTACAAAGTTTTAGATCGCCGGGAATCACCCGCGTCCTCCTGATACAAAGCGAGTAGACTATTCGTTAAACTACGGACGCAGTGTTGAAGGCACTTCACTAGAAGCACTAATGATCTAGTTAGAAAAAAGTGTTACTAACTAAATGAAGCCACTCGATATATGTGGCTCAGAACTGTGCTAGTGGAAGTTGACAAGGGAACCCTATGTTGACCAGTTGACGTCTTCCTGTGGTGATATGATGAAGAAAAATTATTGATGGAGAATAAACAACAACTCAAGAATGAGGAAAATACGAACTATTTATAAAGAAGCTAAAACAAACAAAAACTTAGGCAATAAAGGGAAATGGATGTATACTTAATTATCAGAAAAAACATCTACGTGTATTAGAACATAATTATGTATGTATTTGAAATACATTATAATGTCAAATGTTATTACTATTAGATTATCCTAGAAGAATTCTATGATTTTTAAAGCGTATGTTATGTATGTTTGTTGCACTGTAGCTTAAACAGCTTGATAGAGAAGTTTTTAAACAATTGTTTTAGGGACGTACCTATTAAAGATATCGACTATCTTGTAGACAAAGAGGCAACAAAATTCTTCTCTGTGATCAACTCAACAAAGACAGAAAACGATCACCGAATGTTAAGATTCACATTCAATCTAAAAACAAGTTGTCGACGGATGACCAGCTCCGGAATTTCTAAACAGTTCAAATGATTTGGAGACTGCGGACGTTTATAACGACTGATTCGTTCGAAATTGTCCAGAGGGCTGGATCTAAGACTTTTAAAACTCACTGTTCAATAAAATCCTGGAGATCTTGGAGCTTACCAAGCTTATGGAAGTAAGACGACTTCTTATGGAGAAGAAGGCGACGAAAAATATTTCCAATTACTGATTCGCTGCTAACGCTAATTTAATATTAATCTACTATGAAAGTATGAATTATGTCTGTTAGCCAAAGCCAACTGACCAAACTGAAGACTCAGGACGGCAGAAAAGTATCGTCCAAATTTGAATGGTAAGAAGATATGAAGTTTACGGATAATTATACACGACCAATAATCAGGCTAAACCCAAGAACCAGATTAGTTTGACACCATACAGAAGATATACCGGGCATAAAGCTCTTCAGAAGTTGTTTAATTCCATTATGCTCGAGTGACGAAAGCTTATGGCATGGCACACAAGTTTATTGGTGCTCTTTTTATTTGACATTTATTACATTGACTATTGATAAAACGTCCGCCTCCAGGACCATAATTCGAAATCTATTCAGCTGCAGCATAAGGTGACACAGGGAGACGGTATATTTCCGAAACTGTTCACCTCTGCTCTGGAAGATGTCTTCAAACGCGTAACGCAATATCGCAATTTTGTCACGCGTCATTATATTATAGCAAAGACGCGGCTGTATGTGAGAGACTTCAAGCTTCTACAGTGGAAGGGACTCGGCATTAATATCAACAGCAAGTACATTAACAACCACCGATTCGCTGACGATATCGTGGTCTCGGTTGAGACTAAGCCCTAGGCACAATGCTCGATGGACTTGGTAGACTATTTCAAGACCCACGTTTTAAAATGAACATAAACAAGAGGCAAATTATGAAAAATAACCGTGTCACTCCCACTCCTCTGAAGGTTGGAGGCTAAACACTCGAGAGTTGACGAATAACCTTAAAACCTTGAGGTGGTCTTACAGAATTATGAAGACTTTTCTGTTTTATGTTATCTAGTCTTTCTTCAGAGTGTTTTGACATTGCACTACCTAAATCATGACGTTAATCCTTTCTTATTTTGATGCGCATTTTTGAAATTTATTATCAAATTACTTAATAATAATATGTTTCTTTCTTGTTGAATGTCACGCTTCTACGAATTTATAATTCTTTGATTCATCTTAGTTTTATTCAGGTCTCAGATTATATTTCTGAATCATCATTATCATATTGAGGTTTAGCTAATATTTTTTCAAGATAACCTAATTCTTTTGAAAGACTAGACTCAATCTAGGTCGATTGGTATGGTATTTTCGGCATACCTATAAACTTTAAGATACCAATACCATCTGTTGCGCTAAACGTTTTTTTTTCAGCTTACCTAAGTAGGTACCTTTAAATAAACCACAACACAAATAAAAATTAGGAAATCGTTTGTAGTAACTTACATCCTAATCCTAATAGGTATTATAAATGTGAAAGTTAGGATGTTTGTTACTCAATCATGCAAAAACGGCTGAAGTCTTGTGGATGAAAGGCATACAGATAGTTATTATCTGCATTAACAAATAGGATAGGTACTCGACTTCGAAACATGATTCTGCGATTTTTTTACATCGGTGACTAGTTGCCGACACAAAGTGGTCACAACACAATACAATAAATTCTTACTGTAATATAGCAGCAACACTGCTCAAAACTTAAGGAAACAACTTTATGCTGGTGACAAAAATTTGAACTAACAAAATCTGTATCAAATCAAGGTTACATTCGACAAGTAGCGCCACTTCCAACTGAATAGGAATTTTGTAGCTACACACAGCTGTCAAGTAAACAACGCGACGGGTTCTTTTTTGTTCAAGGAGCATTTATTGGTGTTCTGTGATTTTGTTTGAAACAAAATGAACAACTGTGGGTGTTTTAAACGTTACGAAATAGTACTAACTTTGATTAAGGGACAATATGATTTAACTAACTATGAAGATAGCTTTAAAATTTTCTAACAAAACAAAGAAAATAATGATCAGCTGTTCCAAGATGTAGTTTGAAGTGATAAAGCGCAGTGTTGCCAGTTGTTGATTTATAAAACGACCAATTTTTTCTTCCAAATTGGTAGATTTTAATTTTTTTTGTTTTAGCCTCAGTTGCTTTCAGTGAAGAATATGAGGATATGAGGAACCTGACTACTGTGAGTTGGGCTCATGCTGTCAACAACAAAACCTATCTAGAAGCTGCTTTAGCTAGTAAGTATTGAACTAAATCCAGATTTTAGAGTTATCTACTATTATTTTCGTTTCTTAAGAGTCAGTTAGTTAAAAAAAATTATTATTGTTTGGATTCCAATCACTACCTATGCTATTGTGTCAGTCAGTCACTTAGAATCATTATGCACTTTACGTTATGCATTCACCATAATTTTATATTTAAGATTCTTCCAACCAACCAGTCTTGTTACGCTTGTTTCTGTAATGGCATTTCGCACGCAATTTATAACAGTTACTTTGACATATTCGGGTGCCGCACATATGGTGCATATTACTTCCAGCATTCAATAGACCAGTAAATTCCTATTAGTCAGAATAAGCTGGCATTACGTAATTGAAGAAGTTCCTGTTTTTTAGTCTTTTGCAATTCATAGGCTAACGGCTCTCCTGATGGATAGGGTAGGTAAGGGTTTGTACCCTCAGAAGGGGTATCTCAGTATGCCTTGGTGATCTTCGAGAACTAAGATGGAAATAATCTTACACCTGCTTGGCGGCAGAAACGAGCCCTGTTTTCTCAATGACGCACTATTTTGTCCCACTGGTGGTTCCATGAGGGATACTTGTTCCTCGTGGTCCCACTACTCTGTTCCCCACGCAGCGCAGCCTTGCATATTAAGTAGTGATCGGAGATTCGGGAGCATTTATACCTAAAGTTGGGAGATGCCGTTTTGAATTAACAGAACGTTGAATTAACGTTTTTTCAATAGCATACATAAAATTTTCAATAAAATCAACATTAACTACAATCAGATCATTACAACTAAGAATCCTGACGCTTTTTACGATCCCGGTATCCCGGGAATTTTTTGTATGAAAATCTATACATTTATTCAGAAAGGCATATCCATACTATTCTTTCTTGGGAAAAAATGAAATTGTCCTCGAATTTCCGATCACTAATAATAAGACAACCCTGGTCTTGGTTTCCACTCGATTAGAATTTATAATATATTCATTTTCCAAAGAAGATAGATGAGTCGGAAGTCGTAGTGTTTGCTATGGTGTTTGATGTCATCATCAAACTTGCAGGATTCCGGTTCATACACAACCATATTGAGTAAAATTGTATGAGAAAGCGATATGTGACAGTAACTACATATTTTCTATAATGATGATGATATCGTATATGCCCATATACAGATATAAGTAGGTACAACATAACTCAAAATATTCAAACTAAAACACTTGTTTCCAGGTGAAGTTTCGATGCTAGAAGCTGATGTCGTCCTTGGCACTATCAGAGGTCAGGACGGACCCCCCATCCCGATCATGGCACATCCCCCCGCCACCACCTCCGATCTGTCTCTAGGCGAGTTCCTGAACACTGTCTCTCAGTTTAACAAGGGCAACAGGGATAAACAGAAAGGGGTGAAACTGGACTTCAAGAGCATTGAAGCGTTTGAGAAGTGCCAGGATCTGATCGCTAAATATACTAAGCCAGAGGTAAGAAGAAACACAAACAAAGAAAAAAAATCAAATTACATTAAAAAATACAACGACGTCTACTCATGAAACTGTACAACTTTCTCCGGGGAACCCTATACTCAATATGCCCAATAATGTTGGTGAATCAACAAATCAATTAGTATGAAAAAGTTTTTATTTTTATTTTCGAATCGATTACAAGTTCTTATTCAGACTAATGAGTAAAACCTTAAACTTTTTAGGTTTTCAAGAAAAAAAACGAAGCCTCCCTAATCATTTACTTTACTTGGATTCTCAATGATTTCCATGGTGTCCAAGTAGGCCACCCCCAAAGTGGTCTCAATTAAAGTGCTAATGGGCCTGTCGTTGTGATGTAAAAAGTCTGCACATCTTAAAACCATCGCGAAGATAAGACAAAAACTAGTTCGATTAAAAACGCATCATAAATTAGCAGACATTTTAACCCACTTCAAAAATGGAACTTCTGTTCAAATTACCTAACGGACTGTTCAGGCGGTAACTTTAAAAGAACATATTACAATTTATGTGTGAGTGTGACTCAAAACACTAATAGACTTGTTAAAACCAAATCGCTTAGAACGCCACATTTGGTCAATTAAAATGCTCTTTGAGAAAAAAATAAGCTTCACATCAAACAAGCCAAAATAGACTCTGATGTGCCATCTTAAGGAACTTTAATTTGAACAAATTGAAGACGTAGCAGAATGTGCAGACGAATCCAATGATATTGACTTTTATGGAGTCAATGATAGAGTTGTTATTGCAACTGGGCAGATAGATATTAAAATTAATGTGTGACAGGAGCGTGTGAATAATGAATTGAAGCACCACTTGTGTGGTCTCAGCCGTCATTTGCTACAATTTATTGATGGGAATATACAAAACCTATAAACAAATGCAAATCATGATGTAACCGCTTAATAGGAAGCTACATCGACAATCGAAATAATTTTGTAAAGTGTTGCTGTAAGTTTAGTTAGTAAAGAACAAACGGGAACATTACTATAAAGTAATATAAAACAGGTTTTACTGCGAGCCCATCTTTTCGGACCACTTCACTATACCATGAAACCCAGAAACGATTTTTTTTATTCAGTTCATTCGGGATCAACAAGCGTGAATCCAACTCACACTCGCACACTTTGCACTATAATTATATCAAGTTCAAGTTTAATGCTTTTATAAAATACCTTATACGATAAAGTAAAAACAAGTAACGTTGCAAATCAACTGAATTTAAATTCTTTCTACCATCCCCCTAGAATATACATACCTACTCCACATGTTTGACATATTTCTGTATTTGAAACCAACTTATTGCCGCATCTATACAAGGTGTAACAGAAAGGTGTGATAATACTTCAAGGTTGGCTTTTACCCATCAAACTGAACAACTTTTGTTCTACAACTTTGTTGAAATCGCAAAGAAATTTTCGGACTTTTCATACAAACTTGGTTCGCCCGATTTGTATGAAAAGTCCAAAAAAAATTTTGCGATTTGAACCAAGTTGTAGAACAAAAGTTGTTCAATTTGATGGGTAAAAGCCAACCTTGAAGTATTATCACAGCTTTCTGTTACAACCTGTATAGTGCGTTATTTAGTTTCCTAATACGATACAATTGTATCATTCTGCCATCAAGGCATACCAGCTAAATAATTTGCTAGTTTTACAAAATTTTATTCATTGACCAGTCTTTTTCTTCTTATCGGCTCTTCGGGTCTTTCTTCAATTTTGCAGTCCTCTTCACTGTCCACCGGTATTTATAATACTTTAAATTGACTCTGATTGCGTCCCATCCAGATTCGCTTTGCTTAAGCAAGATGGATGCGCAACATGCACCCATCTGCTGCATTTCCGGGTGTCGTTATCATTCATTAGAATCGCAGCTCTTGCGCTCGCTTGCGTCATCAGATTTTGTCAGCTGTATCGAATACCGCATGTAGATAGTTAGAACTTCGAAGCATCGAATATCATACTGCCCTACTTTATTTATCTCGAAAACGTTTTTACTACAGTCAAAATTTAGATATTCCGCTCAGTCATGTCATGATATAGCCTGTGAGCACTCGCCGGCTTGGCGTTACATTTTGGACCACCATGTATAGTCAATACACCGTGAAAATTAACTCTCCGCTGTAGGAAGTTGGGTAAAAATGTTGTTCAGAAATATCCGAAATATTTACTTTTTCTCCTTGCTTTCAATACCCAAATATAATTTGTGACTAAATGGTATTTTGAATAACTTACCATTTGATAAGATATGAGCTTAGGCTATTGCTCTAGTATTTAAACGTTCATTGTGGATTGTTATTGGTAATTGATTTCATCTAAAAATTAAATGTTTTCCAGGTAACCTTCCCAGTGTGGCTGAACGCCGATATCCTCCCCGGTCCAGTCCACGCCACCACCAAGCCCGTGGATCCTGATAAGTTCCTGAAACTCGGCTCGAAGCACCCTCGCGCGGTCCTCTCTCTGGGGTGGACCACGAAGTACGGTGGCAACATCACCCAGGGAGAGTACAGCAGGGACCACATAGGATCCATGTTGAGAAAGATCAACGAACACCATATCAATCAGACAGTCACTTTTGCGGTAAGTCCATCGATTTGATATACGATATTACTATACCAAGAGTTACATATTTTTCAGTGGTAAGCAAAGAAAAAAAAATGTTCTGGACTTTCAGGGTTTAGTTTATTAAATAAGGTTTTATGGACAAAGTTAATAGGGCGCCACCATCGTCTCGATATTAAATGGACAGAAAAATTAAAAAGAGAGATCCTACGGTCCTAAGACATATTATTATACTATTTATACTATACGTATATTACTGACTCGGCGGCTCAGTGGTTAGCGATCCTGACTACTGATCCGAGAGTCGTGGGTTCAATCCCCACCTAGGGCAAACATTTCTGTGATGAGCAGATTTGTTTGCTCAGTGTCTGGGTGTATTATATCTATATATGTATGTATTTAAAAGTATATGTGTATGTATATCAGTCTCTGGTTCCCAAGATACAGGGAATCCTAGTTTGAGGCCAGATGACCGTGTGTGATTTTGTCCCGCAATATTATTATTATTATTACTTCTGTCTTAATAGATAGTTTAACGAAGATGGTTTGAATCTGACACCTCGTTCTCTAAATTCCATAAAGTTTTTTAAATAGATACAAGCGGTAACCATACATACAATCGAAAAACCTTCCCCTTCGCTTGGGTAAACGGGTAATTAAGGAATTATATTTTTATTACTTCGCGTTATCCGTGAAGAAATTTCAGCTCAATTTTTTCCTCGGCTATTATCTCAGAGACATTATGATACTTCCACAAATGCGTACGTATAAGTCTCTCTTGTATGCTTGTATGCATTTCTCAAAACTTTGCAACACATTAATGTTATCTGTTACTCATTGCACTTAGTATTCTAACTATCAGATCTGTTAGAGGATGATTCATAGCCGCATTACAACAGAAACCAAAATAACCGTGTTCCTACAACACTCAGTAATATGCAAACAGCTTTACAGAATGTACATTAAACGAGCGAGCTATCTCTTAGTATAAATTTTATACTAAGAGATAGCTCGCTTGTTTCAAAGTGAATTATGCTTGTCAAGATATGAAGGGAAAATTGCCCCTAACAACTATGTTATGAATTTTAACAAGTTCATTTAACAGGAAAGCGTTTAATAACTTACACATTTAATGTATGAATTATTTCTTATGAGTATCAATTAATTATTTGTGGCTAAATAAGACAGATATGTCATAGAATCCAGATCATAGAATTGATCACTTCATGATGTGGCCGACCATTTCATGTGCCGCTGATATCTTTTTCTTTTTGTGATGCATCATGGCGGCGAACAATTATTATAAAAAAAAACTAATAATAATGCGCCAATCGAAGATAAAAGTGAAGTGAAATAATAATAGCCACTGTCTTGTCAGTTTGAACTTCTGTTTAGAACTTGTCATAAATTCATAGATTGCCTATTCTAGGACTCTGACGTAATTATTATGACTAATAAGTCTTTATTATTTATGACTAGCTGGTGCCCGCGACTTCGTACGCGTTAGTGCAGGGGTTTTTCGAATAGTTCATATGTTTTGCTAAATTATTCTTTAGAAATAAGAAAATAACAAAATTAAGTAAACAATAAAACGAATGAAAGAAAAATAAAAATATAAAAGAAAAAATAAAAAAGAAAAAAAGGAAAAAGAAAAATAAAAAGTAAAAATAAAAAATAAGAAGAAAAAGAGAAAGAAAATGAAAATACAATTGCATAGGATTTATATTCACAATCAACACTACTGGGGCATGGATCTCTTCTTATAGCTAGGGAAGGTTAGGTTCCTTGTTGACTCCACACACAGGGTCCAAGTTTGGATAGTGGTAAGATGTGAGGCTAATGGCCAACTCCAGCTTAAGAAGTTTTTCAGCCGCCTATACAGGGTGTTAAAAAGTGCGTTTGAGATTTTAAGGGGTTACTCAGAATCAAGTATAGAATACAGAAAAAAATCGTATCTACAACTTTTTAAATCGGAATAGTGAATTAAGAATTTGTATGGTAAAGGGTAAAACAATTGCAGATCGGATTTTTTCAATATTTTTCCTGTATATTTTGATTCTAAGCAACCCCTTAAAATCTCAAACGCACTTTTTTTAACACCCTGTATTAGGTAGTTAAATAAAAAATTGAAGAACAGGTCTAGTAGAATGCCTACGCCTTTATAACATCCTGTATACTACCACTTGATAAATATTGCCCTACACTATAGTTGGGTACGAAATAAAAATACCATTTACAAATGTAGTTTGGTTTGCTTATTTCACTACGTTATACGTATATTTTCGATATTCTACAGCTACCTACACCGTAAAACAATATAGACATATCTCATCGAAAAAGAGGATCCCGTCAGTTCCCTCGGGACACCCTTGACAATTCCGGGTCAAAAATGTTAACTGAATATACCTTTGATTCACCTAATCTAAGAGTGAAGGTTTCACCTTAATACCTAGATATAGTTTCCAGCTTTTCCCTCGGGATCCCTTTGAATTTCCAGGACCAATAGTATGTATCGAATGATACGAAAGTACCGTAATCGACACGCCTCTTCAAAAAGTTAAGGTTTTATCTTAATAAACTGAGTTATTGTGGAGATACGGTGTTGACGTTTTTCTGTGGGAACCCTTCATGAAACCGAGATTTAAAAGTTTGGATGTTTAGTACTTCGTATACCTGGGCTCCAACATCAGTAACAACGGTTCCTGCGAATTGGAAATTCGAAGACGGATTGGGATGGCCAAAGGTGCAAGCAATGTCACAGCTCGCCAAAATATGGAAGGACAGAAACATTTCTAAACACACCAAAATTAAACTTGTACGCACACTGGTCTTCTCCATATTTCTCTATGGTGCTGAAACATGGACACTTAGAATGGCCGATCGCACCCGCATAGACGCGTTCGAAATGTGGTGCTGGAGAAGATTGCTGGGGATACCGTGGACAGCACGACGTACCAACGTGTCAATTCTGCATGAACTCAAGATCACTAAGAGGCTCTCATCCATCTGCCTTCAGAGAACCTCGAGAAAGTAATGGTTACTGGCAAAATGGAAGGAAAGAGACCGCGGGGCCGCAGCCCGATACGTTGGACTGATCAAATACGTGCCACTCTCGTTACCAACCTCCACGATGCTCTGCACATTGCTGAAGACAGAACGAAATGGCGAAAGATCATCACCGAGAAAGTGTTGCCAAAGGGAGGTCACGACCCTCATCACTGAGGAATACGACGCAAGGAGGAGGATGTTTAGTAGTAATGATAAAGTATCATTGTGCCAAATTGCAATAAAATCAATAAAATGCAATAAAATGCAATAATTCGTAGTTTTTGAGTAATAAGGCTTTTAAGAATTAAAGTTCTTATACATTCCTCCCGGAACCCTTGAATTTCCTGGGGTAATTACTCGGGGTTACGTAGTGTAATCGTACGAAGTTTCATCAATATCGGCCTAGCCGTTTTTGCGTGATGCGCGGACAGACAGATAGACAGACAAAAATTCCAAATTAAATTGTTTTGGTCTCAGTTTTATTATATGTATAGATGTTGCATATTTTTACCAAAAAATATTAGTAATAAATTCGCCGCTCGTCTGCCGAAAATTACATTTATACTATTACATAGCAAATAGGTCGAAAGAAAGGTCGGAACCTTAAATAAGTAGTTTTATTGTTTATGTAAAATTAAAATTATAATCGATTACTGGCCTACGTAATTAAGTTTCAGACCCTTCTTTGGACTCATTTGCTACCTATGTCATTTTTGGCAGGCAAGCGGCGAATTTAATTTTTTTTTCTTGACATTAGATTTCGATGAAACAAAGACTATATATTGCTCCGAACTAAGCTTAATCTACTCGAGAAATCCGCATGAAAATCCATCCAGTAGTTTCGGAGATTAGCGTGAACAGACAGACAGACAGACAGACTGACAGACAGACAGACAAAAAAAATTTAATTTGTTTATTTGTGTTCTATTACTCTTATTTTGTCACCTCCTTACTATTTTTAGGGTTCCGTAGCCAAATGGCAAAAAACGGAACCCTTATGGATTCGTCATGTCTGTCTGTCTGTCTGTCTGTCTGTCTGTCCGTATGTCACAGCCACTTTTTTTCCGAAACTATAAGAACTATACTGTTGAAACTTGGTAAGTAGATGTATTTTGTGAACCGCATTAAGATTTTCACACAAAAATAGAAAAAAAACAATAAATGGGGGTTCCCCATACTCAGAACTGAAACTCAAAAAATTTTTTTTCATCAAACCCATGCGTGTGGGGTATCTATGGATAGGTCTTCAAAAATGATATTGAGATTTCTAATATCATTTTCTTCTAAACTGAATAGTTTGCGCGAGAGACACTTCCTGTGTCCCCCCCCCCCCGTAACTTCTAAAATAAGAGAAGGATAAAACTAAAAAAAATATATGATGTACATTACCATGCAAACTTCCACCGAAAATTGGTTTGAACGATATCTAGTAAGTAGTTTTTTTTAATACGTCATAAATCGTAAACCGCAATTTACCTTTCATTCAAGTTACAACGAACTACAAGAACTTTTATATTATGTTACATGCTGCTACGGAACCCTTCATGGGCGAGTCCGACTCGCACTTGGCCGCTTTTTTTGTTAAAATAATCAATTTCTTTTTAGGTTTCTACTGTTTTACGAACTAAGCTTAATCTACTCGAGAAAACCGCATGAAAATCCATCCAGTAGTTTCGGAGATTAGCGTAAACAGACAGACAGACAGACAAAAAAATTAAATTTGTTTATTTGTGTTCTATTACTCTTACTTTATCACCTCCTTACTATTTTTTTGTAAAAATATTCAATGTACAGACACGCGGTTTCTACTGTTTTAATATAGTAATATAGATAGATGATATTCTTTTCAGTCAGTTTCTTAAAACTAAACTAGTGGGAACAAAATAAATTACGTTAAACTAGAACTAGACTACACTGAAAAAAAAAAGGTTGCTTTGGTTATTATTTTGGTTTTTAGTTGTTTCTGTTCTGTTATACGGAAGACAATGTTTCTCTTATCCAGGGTCATGCTAAATTAAATGTTTTAGAATTCTTAAACTAAACCTAAGTACCTTTTTGTGTACAGAGAGGTAATATTTAATATTTTTGCTTTGGAATATAATATTATAAGAACTTCGTCTAGCCTAGCGAAAAATATAACGCCTTTTGTAAACCGTTTTTCTCGTAATTTTTTGCAGTCATCCGCTCATTGTATTGATGCATTCAAATCAAAAACAACCCACATAACCCTCTCCTACAGGTACAGGGTCAAACCATAAAACCGAGGTGAAATTCTTCTTGGCATGCCAAGTACGTGAAAACATCGATATAAGCTCGAAATGGCTAAAGGCTACAAACGTTTATAAACAGATACTTAGTTTACCAAATGGCAAAGCTCAGCACAGCAGAGATAAAGTTTAAGTACTTTGGTTGTAAAATTTAAAGTCTTAAAACTTGAATTCAACCCACGACCCTGCCGTTTTCATGACTAGAAGTCTCGAAGTCGCAATATCACTATACCCTTTATTGTAATTTCTACTCGGAGAAATTTTATCCTTTCAAGTTGATTGATGTGACTGTACTCAAGAAGTTATGCTCACAAGCTATGTTGTAAAATTTCGTCTTGAAACATAATGTGATCTACTTGGACTTTATGATAATAGGTACCTACAGGACTTTTTAACGTGGACTTTTTACGTGATATTATGATTGTACGTAGAAGTAAAACCTGATATACGACGGCAAAAGATCTTGTAAAGTTACATAGAGACACTAAACGTTAAGGGCTCAGAAGTGTTAAGAGAAGGTCACAGGGCAGGGCAAAAAACTACAGTTAATTTATGAAACCGCTGGGGCATGGGGCTTTTGTATATCTCAGGAAGTTTAAGGTTAAAGTTTGGAAATGATTATGATAAAATACATACTCCATCCTCCAACTTCTTATACTTAATCCCTTCGATTTCGAACGGTACTGTAGTTGTACTTTCACGTTTTACTTTTCTTCTACAGGTGCGAGCCGGCCTCGCGTCGAACAGTCAGCCAGTAGTACTGGACTTGCTCCGGGAGACAGCTTCCCTGAACTGCTCGATGACGGTGTGGTCCAGCGAGGGAGACAACGTGGAGACAGACCGGCTTCGCGCGCTGATCCTTACCGTGGGGCTGGAGAGGACATACCTGGATGTCCCCCCGGAGCTGGCCTCCCGACTTCACCTACCACCTGCCGCCGCTAAGAAGAATTAAAATATTTATTGGTATCATTGTACAGTCGTGTTTCTTTTTAATAAAATGAATGGTCTCTTGTTAATAAAGATTTCAATTGTTTCTTAAGTTTATTTTCATATTATAAAGACAGCGTCGACAAAGTAAGAGTAAACAGAAATATAGACCATTTACCATAGGTAACTAGTCGAATAAAGCCCTTTACAGATTTGTATTAGTTAATACAAATCTGTAAAGGGCTTTGTTACGTAGAAGTACCTGAAAATCAGAGACAAGATTAAGAATGTAGGAAACTATCTAATACATATTTGTTACACCTTTGAAACTGCAACAGGTTATAGAAAATATTACTTAACAGAAAATATCATAGCTGCTGAAACTGCTGAAATTTAGACAGAAGAGTCTCACAAAATAAAGAGGGATCAAAATGTATTGTACCATCAGTATTGCTATTGTCATAAGTATAATGATCCGATGATGACTCGTTGTACCATCAGTATTGCTATTGTAATAAGTAGAATGATCCGATGATGACTTCTCATTATCAAACTTAACGACTTTAACAAAAAAAAAAAGAAAATCGACTATAATTCTTTGTGACTCCTCTGGTGTTCACCTACATGAATAACTCCCAGCTTAACTAGTGTCGACACCATTGTTAAATCTCCATATTTTATTCTACTGTGAACAGCATTATTGTCCCCATGTCCTAGTTAATCTCAACCGACATCTTCAGACTATTGTAAGCAAAGTAAGGCACTCTCCATACTGGTTTCTGCGAACCCACAAAGACTACAACATCATTAAAATGCAGATCTCCGCCGCTGTCATTTTAACGCACATTCTCAAGTTATGGCTCATAATTACTAAGTCTGCGTCTGGGCATTGAAACGGTACCTAAATTTAAAGATGGTATTTTGTATTCAGTCTCTTTGGTGGTCTAAAACCCTGAAATGGTGCCACGATGCAAGATAATGCGCATTTTCTGCTCTGTTTTCGTATATATTGAAAAATTACCATATTTACTGTTAATTTACTTGATTATGTTTTTAATGTATCTGAAATCCCATAATCTCATTCATTGCCATTTTAAAAAGTCATAAGAACATTATTTTTCTCTTTGGTCAGCCAGTTTCTGTAAGCGCACGTTATATGCGGCTTGACTGACAGTTTAATTAGATTTAGTATAAACGAATAATTATTATCAAATATAAAATTAAGACTTTTTGTCAGCTATCATAGCTTTAATTAAATAACTGTCTCTAGACACTAGATATAGTAACGCTAAAGCAGGTATAGCGAAAGTAACGTATACGTTTGCAACTGGATGTGCAAACCGAATATCGAAGATTACTAAACCCCAGCTTAAGCCTTGGAGAGATAAGTAGATATCAACACATATGTAAGTTCTTATTTCTTACAATATCATATTAACAATTAAAAAGCCGTTATTTACAGTTCTTCGCAAACCAAGAAATTCCTACACCTCTTAACCTAGAATGTCTGCCTTTGTTTTGTACATAAATTTCATTGCTAAAACTGTTCCTCATACCTGTAACAAGTCTTTATCTTACAAGCCACGTGGTTCTACAGAAGCACGTTCATTGAAAGCCCTACAAAGGGTGACGACCCCGCCATATGGCGGGCACGTGAGCGCATTGCGAGCGCGATTGTCATTCATAAGGGGCGGCGCGGGCGCAGGGCTTTGATGATCCTTCGAGTCGGGTCCGGGAGAAAGCGCTTTGTTTAAAAACTGTCGTCATGACTACTAAGATATCACCTATATTTATTATCATGACTGATTACTGATTATCTAATATACCAGTAGTAGATAAAGTGTTGGTTCTGCTTGGTTATCAATACTGTAATTCTCACAGCTTATTTTCAACGGTATATCCTATCCTAAATTTTATAAATAAATCAGGCAAGCTCAGGAAGGTATCTTGTGCTAGAAACAAAGTGACGTTTGAAATTTTTGTTTTATTATCTGAAAAAATTGACTTAGTGTTCTCGACGCGTAATTTTGATAGTCTATTATGTATGAAGCAAAGTGTCAGTTAGATCTCTTATGAGTAGGATAAATATAAAAGTGTGTAGACGGTGTTTCGAGTGCTCTCAAGATATTCACGATAGCTTCAGCGAATGTTTGTTTATATTTTATACGTAACTGAAATTGGCAGACTTTCTGACTAAATAGGTAGGTACTAACGACAGGTATGAATATAAAATATACAATACATCAAACAATGTAATTAAGTAAATAAACACAATAAAAGCATGATTCATTATTTACAGTAGAATACGAATAATGTATAGGTGATACAGTAGCAAGATTATGAAAAACAAAGTAATGTTATTTATTATAATGCAATGCAAGTAATACGATCTTCAAAGGACAGCGAACTAAATGAACTCTGCGCTTATTCTAAGAAAACAACAACTATTGCAGCTAAGCAACATTGTTGTCAACTGTTGGAAATCATGAAAATAGGCCTCTTGTTTACAAAATACATCAACACATGTCGTTTACCCGAATTGTTTAATAGCATGTAAGAGTTATATGATCAATCACGTGTTGGAGGGAGTCTCTTTTGAATCCGACGTTGTTTCTCTCTCCGCAAAAACTTCCCGAAACGTTAGGGAATCTGGACCCGCTTCTATTTTGGGGATCATCTTCACCTTACCACTAGATGAGATGATGTCAAAGACTAACCAATTGTCTTTAACAGTTTAAATTGTGGCAAATTCAACAAAATTTTAGAACAAAAATTCTTGAGTTTCATCTGGTTTCATGATTAGAATTCTAAATATTGTTTAACTTCAACTCGAAACGTTTTTAGTTAAATAGTGGTTAAGTTTACTTAATTCGGTAGTGGCTGGACGCTCTAAGGTTGTAACTGATAAGGTCCAATACTATTCAGTAATAAATGATTACAGTTCAGGAACAAGTAATTTATTTTCTCGAAAATAATTAGTCTCTTTCTAAAGGCCGAAGATAAATATCTCTTTGCCTTTGAAGGACATCCCGAAACAGAATATCTTTGGTTGACATCATCGTTTATTTTGATTAAATGTTGATCGTTTTAAACGGCAGATATTAATAAAACCTCTCAATAAGGAAAATTAAATAAATAAGACAATATTTTTATAACTGACACAACGATGGCTCTCTGGTCAGATAAACCTTAGTTCTAGCTAAAATACCTAGGTCATAATGTCATCAGCTTTACTAGGTTCAAGTTTGTTTACTAGGGTCAGTGTATATATGTTAGTTGTTATGTGAGTCATACTGATAAATGAGCTTACCCCAGAGATGCAATAGGGTTAGAAAAATAAGCACTGTTTATTATTTACACAATCAAAGTACCGAAAAATTTCATTGAAGCCGATGGGGAGAAGTGGACTGTCACAAAATCACATCACTACCACATTATCAAATTACCGGTTTGCTGACGACATTATTTTGGAAAACTTTGGTTTTACGTTTTTGTTTATTTGGAATTTTTCGAAAACTGGAAAATATGGTAGAGCTAAGAGTGATGTAAAGTAAAAGAGTGTAGAGCAAGCACATCTTATCTTAGTTTTAAGACGGAAAGTGCCAATAATCACAAAATGTATGAAGTAGTTTTGTAGTAGGTAAATGTATTCTTTAAGTAACCAGACAGATAGTTAGTTATAGACAGGTTGTTATAGACAGCACTACTTACTTACTTCGCTGGCTCTGCGACCCAAAGAGGATCTTGGCCTCCGACACCAAATTCCGCCACTCTTTCCTCTCCTGTACCGCATCACGCCAATCGGCTCTTTGAAGGGTAGATAGACAGCACTTACTCTTAAGGGGCCGTCCATTAATCACGTGATGTTTTTTAGCAACATTTGAGACCCCCCCTCCTCTTTGGTGATACGTGGTGAAGTTTTAGACTACCCCCTACCCAAAATCACTTGTATTTTTTGATACAAAATATTATCTTTAAATACAGGTATAATGTAATTTAATTCTGGAAAATTAAGCACCGCGATAAAAATTTCAAGACAGACATTAAGGTTGCAGATTGTTTCTGACTGCCTGAAGCCGTTTTGAACCTTGGGAAGAGTTAAAAACAACATAACAACAACAGTCCGACGTTTGGAAATTACGCTAGAAATCGCGCGTTCAACGAAAAAATAAATACACGTGATATCTCAGTACACCCTCCCTCTCCCCTTGTGATATTTCGTGATTTTGTCTGAACCCCCTCCCCCCCTTTTGAGACTCACATGATTAATGGACGATGGAGGTAATAGAGGTATTATATATAATACCACAAAAATATCAAAAATGTACCACATAAATTTGAAAAGATATAAAAACCTGCCTCTGTATTGGGTATTCTGTGCCTCGGTACAAAAATGAAAATGGTAGGAGGAGGTTCTACGAGGTTCGTACTGAAAAGACTGTAATTTATAACTATTATATTATTTGAGCAGAATTTATAGTTGAAAACATATTTTATTATTATAAAGCTGTGTATTTTGGGGAACCCGTAAATTGTTTTATGGTCAGACAAGGAAGCGAATGTGGGCCACGTTCGTAAATAAATATCTCGATCCACGAGACGGCGGGCAATGCCTCTAGATTCTGGAGAATTGTTTTATAGGTATTATGCATCATACACGTTCATACGTCATATAGTTTGTTTATTGCCTAGTAATGAAATGAAAATACCTATTTTATTTGAAGTAGGTAGCAGTGTACACTTTTCGAAGGACATTCTATTGTCTATGGTTCATTCCAATCAAAAAAAAAAGCAAAACGTAAACAAACTTACTATGGAACTGACACATGTCAATGTCATCTGCATACTACGTTTGTTTACCTTTTGTTTTTTTTTTATTGGAACGAACTATACCTTCCTACCACTCGAAACTCGTACACGTATACCTGCCGTTTCGGGAAGTGTTTGCGGAGTGTAAAGAAACGACACAGCCTAAAGTAATTGAAATGAAGCGGTTTCAGGCTTAGCCACAGAAACAAACATACAATATCCATCTGTACACACAACTTCACACAAGAAACAAATAACCTACCATTTGGGGTAGTTTGGTAGTTGCCAGTTCTTGTTGGTTTACGTAAAGTTATACCTACTAGCTTTTTCTTGCGACTGCGCAAGCGTCGATATAGGCTTTATGATTGTCGTACAAACCGCTAATGGCTCGAGAGCACGGTTTTTTTTTTGATAAAACTATCCTACGTCGCTCAACGTCTCCTGTCTCAACTCTTTGCCAGAATCGGTTGAGTATAGTTATAGCAAACCTATTTTGCTTTGTCAAGTTGATTTATTTTTGGGGTTCCCGATGTATTTTCGACAATTCGAGGGAATGCGACAACTTGACAGGATCAAATACCTAATATCGTCAATGTCACTTCTTATCTCATCAACTAGGTATCTCTGGGCAAAAAATCATATCGTCACTGGAAAAGTAAAGATACTAAAGTGCCAGTGTAGCGCTTGGCGCTTTAGTAATTTTACTTTTCCAGTGACGATATGGAGTCGTCGCGTTGCTCCGTTGCGACGTGACAAACAAACTCACTTTTGTATTTGTAATACTCGTATTAATAAGGACACTAACTGTAATAGGAATACATGGTGTGAAAAAAAAAACAAATCCCAATTCTTCATTAGTCGAAGTCCTACGTACGCCATCTCTACTCACAGTCTCTTCTCTTTATGCCGTTTAATAAAACGCATGCGCAGTGTGTTTTTGGGGAAACCCCTCTTTATTTTACTATGCAGGGTGTTCAAAAAGTTCGTTTGAAATTTTAAGTGGTTACTCAGACTCAAGTATAGGATACAGGAAAAATATTGAAAAAAACAGATCTACAACTTGTTTCAATTTCCTATACAAATTCTTGATTTGCTATTCAAAGTATAGGAAACTGAGAAAAAAAATAATACCGGATTTTTTCAATATTAGTCCTGTATTCTATACTTGAGTCCTAATATTTACTCCTTAAAATTTCAAACTTTTTGAACATGCTGTGTAGCAGGAAAACCCTAGGAATCAAACATACATACCGATAGATCACACTCCTCAAGATGATCCTTCGATCCGTTCAGTAATTAATAATGATTTAGCAACTATTCCTAATTAATTGGTGATGCAATGTGCGCGCACGCAGAGCACTGACCTGAATGCGGTCGGGTCATAAAGATTAGATAAACCGTTGCGATCTCAGATTAAAACTATTAATAAATCTTCGCTAACTATCTCCTAGGAATTCGCGATAGGTTTGGAAAATAAGAGAACGTTTATACCGCACAAATTAGGAATACATAGTTATAAATATCAAATAAAACTAACTATTACTACTTAAAGACGCTGCAAATATAATATCAATACTTGCGCTTTTTATTTGAAAAAATGTGTTCGAGATATTTTCTTTGGACCCCACTTTCTTCTCTCTCCGCAAACACTTCCCGAAATGTTGGCTATTTGAGTTCCAAGAGGTACTTAGAGGTATTAGGCGGAAAAAAACCTTCATAAAGTATACGTACTTCGAATATGTACATAAATATTTTTAATTTGATTTGTAACGAAGTGATACGTTCAGTGACAGGACTACAATACAGTCATCCCTTGCTTTTACTTCTCGCTTCTACTGCTAGAGTATAAAACAGAACCGCAACTGACTGACTGGAGAAGTACCAGTACAAAGCTACCAGCTTAAAAATTAATCTTGACAAAAAATAACAATAAGTAGAAAATCAAAATTGTAACTTCACTTGGAATGGAATAGAGACCACAATGCTAAGACTTCTAATTAAAGCATTGGAATAAGCTAAAATAAGCATGTAACTATGCCAGGTAAAGAAACCAAAATGTTTTAGTCTTCTAATTAAAGCTTTAGAATAAGCTAAGATAAGCATTTAAATAAGTCAGGTAAAGCTAAGGAGGGTTATGGCCAGTGACTGCATTCTTAACCTTCCGATTGCCATTCACTAAATGCAAACAAAACACACCTCGGAATTCCTCAGCATTTATATTTAGATTTGATCCGTTTTAGACCTAATCTTCGGTCCCAATCAGGTCAGCAAAGTTTGCGCAATTGACGAAATGCAACCATTGGAACTGGTTTTGTCAACAATCTTAATTAAAAGCCCGAAATAATTTTGAGAGAAACTCTCAGTAAGATAGATGAACGCTAATCCTGATAAATGTAGGTATGAATACTTACTTAAAATGGTTGGTTTGGTTGGTGGTAGGGCAATTTTCTGAGCCCACCTGGCTAGCTACCACCATCTTATCTAAGTCTTGTCGCCAAACATCAATGTTAACACCATTGATGTGTTCCGACATGAAGATAAAATAGCCAGTTCCCCATTGCGTTGGGGAATCTTGGTAAGCCCGCTTCCATCTTCGGCATCACCATCACTTACCGTCAGGTGAGATGATGCCAAGGGCTTACCAATTGAGGGTAAAAAAATATATAAAAAATAGTACTTTATTTGGATTCTTCTGCTGCAGAAAAGACATGATGTGAAGATGTCTTGCAGTTTATGAAATGCAACGGCTCCTTAGTTATCGATAACCTAACATATCTAAAATTAAATTCGAACCCGTCCTGGGATCAAGAAAACCTAAGAAACCTTTGCATCCAGAAGCTGTTTTGGCTACAGGCTATGACGATGAAGAGGACATACAGACTTATCGTATTATATTGGATCCTTCTAAAATTTGTAACTGAAATAAAATTAACAGTAGCTTCTACTCATGAAACTGAACAACTTTCCCCAAGGAACCTTTATTCGCAAAAAATTTTGGACTTCTCATACAAAATTGGTGGATCGATTGATCAATTAGTATGAGGAGTCCAACAATTGTTTGCGAATTGAGCTGTTCTTGGTGAAAGTTGTTCATTTTCATGAGTCGAAGCAATGGTAAAAAAACCGGTATTTCATAAGCATCCTATATGTATATAAAAAACCGGTATTTCATAAGCACCCTATACTCGTTATAATTGTGCTTAGGCCAGCGTTTAAAAATACAATATTTAATTTTATGAGATGTGCTAAATTGATTAGCAAGATTTTATATTTAGACTAGGTAAACTTGACACAGATAGTAGCAATAATAACAGGAAATATTTAGACAGACGAGCAAGTATGTGTATACATATTGTATAGTAAGCGTGTGTGTCTATTGGACCAGGGAATACTGAAAAATCCAGACGGCGCGATATGAATGGGCGAGTCGATTTTATTTATAAATGTGATCTAAATATAGGGTCCTGCTGACACGGGGAACCAAACCAAATTGTAGCCCACGGCATCTGATGAATTGGACGGTAGAAAATACTGCAGGTATTATAAAATGTTTCACTTAAAAGGGAAATAATTATGTTTATTTTACTCAGTTATTAATTGCTACATCATCCTTGTAGTTACAAATAACTTAAGCAAATATAGATTTATCAAAATTTCCTGAAATGTCGAGTCTGAAAACGCTATTTTAATTAGCTTTTGAACTTTGAATTGATTAAAAATGAATTTTAATAAATTAAATTAAATATTTCTCCTAGAGTGCAGTTAAGTGTTTAAGGAACATTACATTACATTTAGATTACATTGAAAATGCTAATTAATTTGTGGAATATAGTAGGTATATAGACCGATATTTCAGGACAAGAAACCTTACATAATATTTAAATATCGTCAGTTTAAAAACCTGAAATAACAGCTAAATCTAAAATATTACGATGTACCTATATTATAAGAAGGAACTAAAGATGTAAATTATTTTCATTAGGGTAAGTCATGTTATATTTGCAATTTTGCACTTTTAGTGAAAAACATAGACAGTAGGTAATAAAATAAATCAATAGAAGAAGTTACATAATTTTTGTCTACGATGCTTAGTAAACAGAAAGATGGCTTATTAAAACAGACAAGACATAATCATAAACAAAACTTTCGCCAATCAATGCAACTGACAAATCTTTATTACCATCTTTACTTAAAGCTAACCAAGATTATCTAATAACACTTACGTAAGTAACTGACCCATTTATACAGACACTTGTCTAATTAAAATCAATATTGACAATGATTTCATCTAATGACGAAGTTACTGCTAAAGCTCTATCGACTCTCTAAGACAGTCTAAGAGTTCCAACCCTAAATGCGCGGGCGCACCGCACCGGCTCGCAATGTGTTCGCCATGTGCCAGCCAGTAGCGATGCCAGTTTGCCAGTCGCCACGCCAGTCTGCCAGTCTCGCTTGCGCCGCGGCCCCGCCATGTTGCGTTTAACCCTACTCGTGGTCCTTCTCACGCATCACATACGTACCGCCTATGTCACCGATCCACCTTCCTTCGCAGATCGATTAGACAAACTCTATGAAAAGCTAGAAAAGTTAACCATTCCACCGATAGGGAACGTAAATCATAAGCGTGTGATGACAGCTGAGGAGAAATTGTACGCGAAACTGGATAAGTTGAATTCGTTGTCGCCTGAGAAGGAATTTAAAGATTTGACAGATGAAGATGAAGAGATGTTGTCAGCGATGCAGGTGTGGGGGATGTTGAGTAAGGAGCAGATGAGGGGGGTAGTGAGAGAGCTGCATCGCATGAAGGATGATGAGAGAAGTGAGAAGATCACCGATGGCGAGTATGGTGATGCTGAATGGGGAGATGAGGTGAGTACTGTTAATTCAGTGAACAATTTTAGGTAGACCAGAGTAGACGGAAGAAATCTAGAATCTATATTCCTTTCTAGTAAAAGCAATCGAGTTATTTTAGAATTTAATAAAATTTTCAAAAACTTAAAAATCCACGAAAAAATTAAATTATTTGGATGCAAAATTTTCAAATTCGCGACTACTTGCTTCAAAATACTTTAGATTTTGTAAACGTTAAAAGTTTAATATACTCGTATTAGAGAACAATACATGAGAAGATTTTAATCTCTTGTAAAATTATACAGGCTTTTTAAAAGTGCGATTGTTTTAAGGTATTACTCAGAATCAAGTAAATACAGGAAAAATGGACCTACAACTTTTTTTCAGTTTTCCATACAAATTCTTGATTCACCATTCAGATTTATTGTAGTATGGGAATCTGAAAAAAATGGAACAGCGGATTTTTTCAATATTTTTCCTGTATTTTATACTTGATTCTGAGTAACCCTTTGAAATTTCAAATGCACTTTTTTAACAATCTGTATAGGTTTTTGTTATAAATCTATTTTATTTCACAAAAAATACTTTCCTCATGGATTCACCTGCTAGTATAGCTGTAAAAAGAAGCCCACAAAAAACAATTCTCTTCCTGCCATGTGCGTAATCGTTGAAAATAATTTGTACATAAATAAATTACCAACAGTAATTGAACGCTTAAAAATAAAATCACACATTTGCGTTTACAATTACAAAAGAGATTACAAAATTAACCAGAAGCGTTAAAAGATCAGAGACAGATGATTTAATAGCTGCGTTTGACGCTGAAGTTAAATTTAACTAGGAATTTCCAAGAAACTAACAATGTTTCGTAAATGTCTCAATTAAATGTAGCGCTAGCTGTTTTTCAATAGAAAACATCGGAATGATACCTACAAATTGTATGTAGAAACCGTGATTCCGTAATGCCAGTCACTTGAAAGAAAATAATATAGGTACCTATATTATACGTACATACCTATATGTATGATTCTAAAAGTGTAGTATTTTTTAAAGAAAATGACCGCCAGATTATGAAATAATCTTGTACTTGTAATCGGATAAGATAAATTGTTTTTTCGAAAACCAATGAATATAGGCAAAACGAATAAATCTTTAGTATTTTACACTTAACTAATGTATCTAATGCGCTTCTGCCTAATAAACACAAAATTCTGTGCCAAAAATCGATGTAATGATCTGATAAAACAAATGCAGTTTTCTTTTAAATCGAGTTTATTGATATGATAAAACAAAACATGCAGTTTTATTTAAAAAAAAACAACAATGAATCAGTTTTCGACTCTATCATACTAGGAATACTGTTTTTTAAACCATAACAATTTTTGTGAAGGTCTCGTAATATATGTTCTTTATTATGTAATAAGTTAATAGTAATGTTATGTATTAGATATTACCTACACAATGATTTAATAATTATATCTAGGGATGCATCCGATACCGATACCGATACCGATATATCGGCATCGGCGATATTTTTATTCCCGATACAACGATACTTTTAAAGAGTCCGAGGAAGATGAGCCTCTGTCCACTCTGAGCTGTAATTCTCTCAAAGAAGAATTCGAAAGGTACCTAAGGCCTCCTAAAACATCGAGAGACGCAGATCCGCTTGTTTTCTGGCGCAATGACGTCTTTTAACCCAAACTTGAAAAAAATGGCGCAGAAGAACTTTGGTTTCCGAATTCGTTCTGTCGCATCAGCTGAGAGACTATTTTCACCGCAGGTCTTATTCAAACAAACCTGCGAAATTACCTGTCTCCACAATACTTGAGAATACTTTGTTTTTTAAACAAAAATCTTATTCGTGTTTATTTTAATTACTTAACCATTATTAATTTCAGTAACTAATTATCTCATTCTAAATCTGTATTTTTTCACAGTAATTAAAAAACGACCAAACTTGTGTTTTTTAAATATTTAATCTTCATTTAAATTCAACAAGCGTATCGGTATCGGCATCGGCATTGCCGATATTTTTATAAGAATATCGGTATCGGTATCGTATCGGCAAAAAGGCGTATCGATGCATCCCTAATTATATCCTTAAGAGGGCCCCGACTTGCTATGCTATAATTTCTTTAATTTTAAAACAAATACGCAAAAAGTGCACAAAATCAATTGAAATCAATGTGTTGAAGGACTTTATAATACATCGGGCATAGATATATTTTTTGAACACTTTAGTTACTATAAACTTAACAATGAAGAAATTGCTTATAGCAATAAGACCCTCTACCTGTACCTTCATCCTATAATAGTACATTATTTATAATTTTTCATGTACTTATACTGTTAATATTTCCTAATTTATGTTGTGCAATAATATGTTTTCTTCCATTTAGATTAAATAAAAATACACAAAAAACAAAAGTAGTCGCCAAGGTCAGCTAAGTTAATAATTATCCCCTGTCAAAAAAGCAGAATGAATGAATGTGCGATTGATACGCTCTTAAATACCTATAGTAATAGGTATGTTATATTGCAACAGTCATATAATTGTAATGTAACTGACCTCTAACGCTGGGACTCGTAAACGTTGTTTTTACAACTATAAGCTATTGCACAATATACCGTCGATTAGACAGACAGACAGTCATAAAACGACGTTTTCAGTTTTACTGTCCGAGAGACTGCCAATGCAATGAACGAGACATTCCCATAACTCATAGCTCAGTAAAGACCTAACACATAACTTCGTAAATACCAGACTTTCAGCGCTGAAAGGAGATAAATTGGAGCCCATACTTATCGGTTAGCATTGGACGAAGTAGAAGATATTATGTCCATGAGAATGGAGAACCAAAGATTTTTATACAGGGTGTAACAGAAAGGTGTGATAATACTTCAAGATGGGCTTTTACCCATCAAACTGAACAACTTTTGTTCTACAACTTTGTTGAAATCGCAAAGAAATTTTCGGACTTTTCATACAAACTTGGTTCGCCAGCTGATCGATTTGTATGAAAAGTCCAAAACAAAGAGAAACACTAAAAAATAAAGTATTATAGTTGAAAATGTATGACAACTCCTTGGTAAAGCAAATTTTTCGAAAGGGCAGGTCAGGAGGTAAATAGACGTCGTCGGTGCCTCTGAAACTATACTGTGTCCAAGGAGATGGTGTAGAAAACGTCGTGTCTGACCTGTCAACTTACAAACCAACAAACAACAAACGTAAAGGCGGCGATGCACTGATTATTATTTTAACTAATAATATATTGCTTGCTGTTTAAAAACTTATGCCATATTTGCATGTCACACTAACGGAACATGGTGAATTTTGTGCCTGTAATTATAACTATTATATGTTCGAAGGGAATATCAATTGAATATTAAGTGCATCTATCATACTCGTAATAACAGCTTATTTTTGCAAAGGCATGCTAAATCACTGGGGAATCACCGTGATTTGATGACACAGGAATGTATTGAACTTCGACCGCGTATAAGATACCTTGAACTTGGTCTGTACTTCATTTTTTCTTACTTGTCTTATTTTTGAAAATATTGAAGCGTACCCACTCATCATTATTTTATATTTCATAGATTTGGAAAAACTCTTTATTAAGTTTATATAAGAAACTTCACAACAAGGTTTCCCAACACTGCAAAATGTCAATGATAATGAATAGGTGCGCTATAATATTTTCAAAAGTAAGAAAAAATTAAGTATACTTGTAAATTGTAAGCATGTAAATTATACTGTATTGGAGTGATCGCGAATCGCGGCTCATTGCGACTTGCGTGGTCGCGTCGATCACACAGACACGGTAACTACAGACACGGTCATAACGTGGATGGCTTCGACCGTTTCTATACTTCTTTTTCCTTGAGCATGGAACGAAAAGTATGAAACAATGTTTTTTTATAACTACTTGCTAACCATTAAACCCTAACAGCTCCCGGTTATACAAACTCGCATATTATTTAACAATTTACAGTAATTGTAAACACAACTTGTTACAAAAATAAACTGAAAGTCGTTGGCAATTAGGAGAGTGATTTCTTTATCGAGAAAATTTTTGAGAATTTTAGAGACAGCATTTCTGGACGATGCCAAATGTCATCTTTTGTAAAAACTCTACACGTAGTTGCTACAATCTGGCTTGGTGACAACCCATCTAGGATTGATGTTATCCCTAAAGCACTCTAATAACTTTCAGTGTAAAACTGGCTAAATAAATAAATAAAATAACATTTTGAATAAGTACTATTTTTTAATATTCAAATGCAAACGCGAAGGAAGACATCTTATTTCTTCAAAACGATTTCGAAGCTGAGTCTCCGGGTTGGTTGCCGGGACTTGTACCGAGCACACATCTGCTGAGTTAGTGAAAAGCGGTCATAAGAAGAGGATTAACTCGGGAGACAGCTCCGTTTTCCGAGTTCTAGCAGCAAACCAAAAAAAAAAACCACCACGTGGAGCATCTTTAAGTGCCCATCACCCTTAGAGCCGTGCCTTTCACTTAACATTGGCGTTTCGCCATTTTTTTTGTTGAAGATTCACCCATTTTTCACTGGACATTGGCAAAATCACTCCTTTAATGAGATTTATTTTTATTTATTTATTTATTGTTTATTGTACACTGATACATGATAAATACAAGGATTGTAAACGTAATTACAAATGGTATGCTTAACTCTGTAAGAGTTTTCTGCCAACAAACCAGTAAGTATGAGAGAATGGAATATAAACGGGTAAAGGCGTGTACAAATAAAGTAAGAGATCTGACAGAGCATTGAAAATATAAAATACCTATAATCGTTCTAATAAACCAGCAAAAAGATAAATCTATAAGAAAAATATACAAAAAAATAACAATAATAAATACCATTACACATAAATGATATACACATATATATTTATTGATATACTTACACTAAATAAACATATTTACATATATATTAAATAATATAGAATAAATATAATAGATGAGATGTGGAATGCCAAATAGAAAAATAGAATAGAATAGAAAATAGCTGAGTCTCCGGATAAACTAAATATGGAAAAGGACGAAGTATTTCCTTGGACCACACAGGAGCCCAGAGGGAAGTGGGATTTCGCATCAATCACGCGACGCCGCACCATATCGCGTGATGTCTGTAAAAACTCACTTTAAAGCCGACTTGAAAACTTGTTTTGCGGCTCCTTCACCATTGAACATTGGTGTTACTTAGGCTTACTTTCTTTTAATGAACGTACGTAATTAAACATAGAAACATTAATGATTGATGAATGTTGTTCGCATTTCAGCGTTAATCTTCTATAAGTATATTTGTTTTTCGTAGCATCTTTGGTGGTCTGGTACCTAGTATTTTCAAATTTGTATTAAATTAATACTTAGTTCTTTTACATTACAAACCAATCTTACTGAAGAAGCATGAAATGCGAAGTATTTAATGATTATTATGGACTCAAACTCAAACTCAAAAAACTCAAAATGTTTTTTTTTATTTAAGTAGATGCTTTACACATGCTTTTAAATCGTCAATATTTTTTTCTACCTAGTACAAAGTCCCTACCACGCGGGACTTGTACACTCAATGGATGGATAATTTGATAGTGTTACTGGCGGAATACGAAGTAGAATAGTTTCAGTTGGCTCTCCATACAAATTGATCAGTGGATTAATTCTGTAAGTCCAACGCTTTTTATAAAAATATTAGCAAAGTATTAGAACAAAATACATACATCTCAATGTACAGAAATCCGTTGTAAATGCAGGGTGTTAAAAAAGTGCGTTTGAGATTTTAAGGGTTTAGTCAGAATCAAGTATAGAATACAGGAAAAATATAAAAAAATACGCTCTTCAATTTTTTCAGTTTCCCATACTAAATCTGAAGAGCAAATCAAAAATTTGTATGGAAAAAAAATTTTAGATGAGATTTTTCAATATTAATAAGTTAATCTATACTTGATTTTTAGTTACCCCTTTAAATCTCAAACACACTTGTATAACAACCTGTATATTTTTTTCATTCCAAAATTGATTACGTCGTGATTGAGCAACTTTGTATGAAGAGTCACTTTTTTTCCCGATGGTATGGCTTTTCTTATGATTTTTTTCATGAGAAGAAGTAACATTTAACCGCGACGAAGTTCTGTAATATTTTTGTTTGCAGGCGCTAAGTATAGCCAAATCGCAATATTCAATTCAAATTCTTGAAATAATGGTTAAAGCTATCAGCATGGAAAAAATATATAACATAACTTAAAACAATATAAAACAAATTGTCTTGAACAGAATCATAAATAAAAATCACAAAAACTATGATGAAAAAAAATATCCTGTAAACCCTGTTTTTTGGATTAATTGCAAATTCGCTCGGAAACAAAATATTTGTTTATGTTTAAACCAACACCCAAAAATCGGCCATTTTAATACCTTCAGTTTAACTTGAACGGTTTTTTTTTAACTTATTTGAAAGCCAAGAAAAGTAATAAAAACATCGAAATCTCGAGAATTTTGCGTTCGGCCTTGACGTAACCGCCGCGATGGTACTCGCACTGATCTGAACTTAAAATGAGTGGCGTTACGGTCGATATTATATTATCATGCATCGACCTTCTCAGATTGAGTGTACTTCCCCCCTTAACGACTCGTGTAACGTTGTTGTAACGGACGGTCCCCTTCGCGGCACGGAAACACACGCGGGTAGTGACTATGACCGTAGAGACAATAGAATGAATTTTTCGTTGGGTGCGAGCCGGAATAAGAACGCCGGTATTGTTTTCTCCCTTAAACAATAGCTGTCCTTTCCTTTGTGGGGTCGCAGGGAGGCGCACGCACAGCGTTTCTCGTCGGAGTCTCGTGGTGGAGTGAAATAGCCGCCCGCACATATTCCTATCATTTCCCGTAAAGCGGGAGGGCGCTATATATGGGAGCGGGATGGAGCGATAGAACCGCTACCTTACCCGGTCCAAACAATGCCGCGGGGAGCGCCGCCGCTTGGCGCTGTTATCTGGCCCTATGCGGTTTTTAGCTCATTGCTCGGACCTAGCGACTCTATTTATCCATCCCACTACCTCAAATTACTAGGAATGTTACCTAGACTGTGCGTGAGCCTAACTAGCCTGCCTACAACCTCACAAGCAAAACACAGCAATAGAAATTATTTATTAAAACACACAAACACAAGACATATAAAAATACACAAACAATAAAACACAAATGAATACAATATAGAGACTTACAACTAGCTTTACATACACACACTTATAACTAGTTATATGTAGAACTTAAATATTTATACACTACACAGGAACTTTATGTGTCCATCGTGCACATTCTCCCGCCGTCGCCCTCGCGATTCAGCACCGGTAGCACGATGACCTTCTTAGTGGGGCGCCGTAGCACGTGTCCTCGGCTCGTCGTCACCTCGACCACGCGCACCTCGCCATCCTCGCCTGGGAACGTCTTCGTGATGCGTCCCCTGGGCCAGCAGTTGCGTGGGAGGTTGCCGTCGGCGATGACCACCAGGTCACCGATCTTAGGGGGCTCTCCAGAGGCCCGGGGCTCCCGCCGGTGTTGGAGTGTGGGGAGATATTCTCTCACCCACCGCCGCCAGAAGTTATCCGCCAGCAGCTGCGCGCGCCTCCATTGCATGCGCGCGCTGGTGTCCGCGGGGGTGAAGGCGCCCGGGGACGGCGCGTGACAGTTTGGCCCAATCAGGATGTGATTAGGGGTCAGCGCCTCGGGCTCCGCCGGGTCGACGCTCACGTGTGTGAGTGGTCGTGAGTTCACCACGTTCTCGCACTCCACCAGCAGCGTGTGGAGCGTCTCTTCTCTCGGCCGCTCCTCCTGTAGCGTGGCTCGCAGCGCCTCCTTGACGGCGCGCACCATGCGCTCCCAGGCGCCCGCCATGAAAGGGGCGGACGGCGGCATGAAGCGCCACACGATGTGCTGCGCGCTGGCCTCCTTCCCCATCGCGTCGACGGCCGCGGCTAGCTCGCGCTCCGCCGCCTTGAAGTTGGTCCCGTTGTCGCTCCAAACTTCTTTCGGCGGCCCCCGCCGCGCAACGAATCGCCGGAGCGCTGATATCGCTGAGTCAGCGCTTAACGACGCGGCGACTTCCAGATGTACAGCACGTGACGTCAGACACGTGAACAGGGCCACGTATCGCTTCTCGGTGCGCCGCCCCACGGTCACGGTCACCGGGCCAAAGTAGTCCAGGCCGGTGAAAGTGAAGGGGCGTGCGTGATGCGCCAGGCGGCCCGCCGGCAGGTTGCCAGTCGACGGGCTGGCGGGTTTCGCCTTCCGTAGGCGACAGGCTGGGCAGCTCCGCAGGACCTCTTTGACCGTGGGCCGGATGCGCGTGACCCACAGTCGCTGGCGCGCCTCGTTCACGACGAGCTCCACCCCGCCGTGGCTCAGTCGCTCGTGCAGGTGTAACAGGTACAGGCGCGTGTAGGGGTGTCTGCCATCCAGCACGGCGGGGCTCGCAGCTTCCTCTGATATGTCGACGGCCTTCTCCACTCGTCCCTTGAGTCGCAGGATCCCGTCGGCGCCCACCGTGATACTCAATGCGGCCAACTTATCGTCGCCGGTGGGCGGGGCTCCTCTCTCGACTCGCCGTCTCTCTCTCGCATATGAGTCTTGCTGCGCTGCTCGCACCCATAGCTTCTCGGCGCGTATTAGTAGATACGCTTCTATGCCGATGAAGCGGTCCGACGTCGCTGTGTCGACTTTTGGTTTCGACATCGTTTTGGCAGTCGGTTGCCTCTTGTATGTCGGGTCTTTGTCGTCCTTTTTAGTTGTTCGCTTTCTCTTCGCGGCCGCTATGTGTTGCGTACGGCCGCGGCATCTCTCTACGAACTGTAGGACGCGCGCCGTGGCTCGAATGAGGCGCGTCCAGCGCGAGAATCGCGCTATGTCGGGCAGGTGGGCGTGGCCTCGTAGCTCCGTAGCCGCCGTAGTCGCGTAACTCGCCTCGCGCTCCTCTCCGGTGACTGCGGCGCCCGCGCCTTTCTCCTCCCGCGGCCAGCACTCCTCCGGTTGATAGAGGAACTCGGGGCCGCGGAACCATCTGTGCGCGGCGTCGAAGTCGGCCGGCGTGGCTCGCGTCGCGTCGTCGGCGACGTTGTGAGCGGTAGGGACCCACCGCCACTCGTTTTTTTTTGTTGTCTCTTCTATTTCCGCCAGCCGGTGCGCCACAAAGCACTTGAAAGCTCGCGGCTCGGCTCGTATCCAGGCGAGCGCTGTTCGAGAGTCGCTCCAGTAGTGCCGCGCCGCGACGTCGAAGTCGTGCTCGCGCGCGACCGTGTGTGCCAGCCGCGCCCCCAGCAGGGCCGCCTGCAGCTCGAGCCTCGGGATCGACACGGGTTTGAGGGGTGTCACCCGGCTCTTAGCTGCAGCCAGCACGACGTTTACGCTGCCGTCGGCCCTCTCGAGCCGCCAGTACACGGCAGCAGCGTAGGCCTCCTCGCTTGCGTCGACAAATGTGTGCAGTGCCCGCTTGACGACGGCGCCCGCGTCATAGCAACGCGGTATGCGTAGCTTCTCCGTAGCGCGTAGCGTGCGCAGCCACTCGTACCACCGCTCGTGCAGCTCCTCGGGCAGGTCGTCGTCCCAGGATGTGTGGTAGCGCCAGGTGTCCTGCATTATGCGCTTGGCCGGCGTCGTTACGGGCGCGATTAAGCCCAGTGGATCGTAAAGTGACATGATCACGCTGAGCGCCTCTCGTTTAGTCGGCGCCCGCAGCCCGTCGATGACTTCTAGTGGCGCCCTCTTCTTGTTCAGTCTGAAGCCCAGGTTGTCAGGCCCCACTTCCCATAGCAGCCCCAGTGTCCGCTCTGTCTCGCTCCCGCCGATAGGGATGGTGGCCTCCGCCTCGTTCGTGGCGAAGTGTCGCAGCACAGAGGGGGCGTTGGATGCCCACCCACGCAGCTCGAAGCCGGCCCGCCGATGCACGTAGTCGACCGCCGCGGCCACCTCGCAAGCCTCCGTGTCCGACGCGTAGCTAGCGATGAAGTCGTCCATATAGTGATTTCTCACTATAGCTCGCGCTGCCTCCGGGTACTCCTCCGCGTAGTCGGCCGCGTTCTTGTTTTTAACGAACAAGGCAGTGCACGGCGAAGAGGTCGCGCCAAACACCACGCTTGTCATGCGGTATTCTTTCGGCGGCGCATCTCCTCTCTCGCTCCCTCTCCATAGGAAGCGTAGTGCGTCTCTATCTTCCGGCCGTATGCGTATTTGCATGAACATTTCTCGGATGTCGGCGGTTACGGCGAAGGGATGTTCGCGGAAACGCATCACTACACCGGGCAGGGATTGTAAAAGGTCCGGCCCAGGTAGCAGCGCGTCATTTAGGCTCCTCCCCTCGGTTCTTGCGGCGGCGTCGTGTACTAGGCGTATCTTTGGCTTGTCTGGGTTAACAACGGCGAAGTGTGGCAGGTACCACACCCTCCCAGATGTAGGCGGCGTCGGGGCTGGCTCGGCGTAACCCCGTGTGAAGAGGTTCTGTATTCGCTCTTCATATTTGATTCTCAATTCGGGATCTCTATCTAGGCGCTTCTCGATATTAATAAGCCTTTTTTTCGCATCCCGGTGGTTATCGGGCAGCTTCGCGTTGTCTTCACGCCAGGGCAGACCGGTTTGGAAGCGGCCGTCGGGAAGACGCGTTGTTGTTTCCTCCAATATACGAAGCGCTCTTTGCTCGGGGTCGTCTCGCGGTTTTTTTGGCTCGATCCCCAGTGACTCGAGGGCGAAGTATTTTCTCATCATGTCCTCCATGGAGTCTTCTTTCCCCGTCAGGTAGCCGCAGAAAAGCACGGGGTTCGCGAGCGACGACCGACACCCGTGTAGCACCCACCCGAGTTGTGTGAGTGAGGCTACGGGCCGATCTCTCCGTCCCGCTCGCACCTCGCGTGAGACGATCAATTCCCAGTTGTCTTGCCCGATCAGTAACTTCGGCGTGCCGTTCTCGTACATGAGCTCTTGTTGCAAGTCTCGCAAGTGTGGGCAGTCCTCCAAGTCTTCTTTGCCGAGCGACTGAGTAGTGAAATCAAGTCGCTCGACCGTGCGTGCCCCACGCAACAAGTGAGTAGCGAGCGAGTATTTCCCTCTCACTCGCACGTCGACTATCTTGCTCTTCTCGTGCTTGCGCCGCGTGCCGTTCACTCCTTGGACCCACAGTTGTTCAGTGGGCCCGTCCAGGCCGAGGGACTCGACGAGGTCTTCGTCGATGATAGTGACGGTGCTTCCCTCGTCCAGTAACGCGTACGCCTCCACCGTGTTGCGCGGTCCGGTTAGTACGACCGGCGCTATCTTCAAGTAAGCGCGGCGCGAGCTCGCCCGGGTAGTATGAGCGAGCTCCATTGCCGACGCGACTTCCTCCGCCTTCGCCTCTTCCTTGGGCCGCTCTGAGTGTAGCAGCGGGTGGTGGGGTGCGCGACAGCCGTTTGTACCGCACGGCTTCGCTTTGCAGTTAAAGCGCCTGTGGTTGCTTCTCACGCACCGGAAACATTGGCGATGTCGGCGTACTAGCTCCCAGCGCGCCTCGACATCCGCCCCGGTAAACCGCTTGCACTCAACCAGCTTGTGTATGCCGCTACATTCCGGACACGTGGGTGTAGCGGAGCTCGTCGCGGTAGCGAAGTTTCGCTCAATCTTCCTTCTCGCTCTCTCTCGCGACGCGTCGTATAGTGCCGTCTCAGCCGGCGCGTATGCGCCGCATTTATCGGCCTCTTCATTAAGGAAAGCCGCTAGCTGAGTTAGATCCGGCTGCGTGTCGTCTTGACGCGCCGCGTAGTCGTACCACTTATTTCGCAGGATAGGCGATATCTTTTCGAGTATAGTGCGAACCAGCTCGGGGTTGTAGAGATACGCACTTTTCTTAAGCGCCTCGATCGTGGCTACGACATTCGCTACCTTATTCGCGAACACGCAGATCTCTCGCGGGTTGTCTCCGATGCGGGGTAGCGCGCGGGTCCTCTCTATTTCCCGCATAACGAGCGCCTCCGCCCGCCCGAAGCGCCTCTCCAATGCCTCCATTATGCGCAGCGGGTCCGGGCTGCCGATAAATAGGCAGCTCGCCGCGTCTTTCGCCGCTCCGGTGAGGCTATTTCTTATACGTGCGACGTTCTCTGTTTTCGTGAAACACTTCTCAGTTTCGACGTACGCTGATTTAAATGATAACCAGGCGTCACTCCTTCCGTCGAAACTAGGCAGCTCCTGGAGATATTTGGGCGCCCCTCCCGCCGATAAGCGAATAATCGCGCTCTGTAGGGCCGCTGTGAGGGCCGCAACGTCTGATTGCGGCGCAGCCGGCTCGGTGATATGGGGTGCTCTCTCCGGAATCTGCTGGGTGCTGGCTGGCATGACTGCGGACTCCTCTCGCCCCTGCCTCCGTTCAGGTGAGGCCGCAGGCCGCGGTTGTTCGGTCACCGTAGGCCCCGGTTGGGTGTAAGGTCGTCCCTTCTTCTCACTATCGTGCCGGCCAAACCACTCCTCTACTCTGACGGAGCCCTGCTTCGCCTCTTCAGCGGCATTATCCGCGAGGTCCAGGTCTTCGTCAGTGTCCTCCTCCATTTCCATGCGCTTCAGTCGCGCCTCCGCTAACGCTCGTTCCGCCGCGATTGCTTTGACCGCCAGCTCGGCCAGCCTCTCCTTGGCTTCCAGCTCCGCGAGGAGCCTCTTGCGAGAAACCTTAGATCGGCCTGACCGAACTGACTTATAGTGGGTCTCCACAACCGTGACGTCAGCGTCTTCATTCGTAGACTCGTTGTTTCTGGACTGCGTGTTGGTGTTGGTCTCCATACCGTTGGTCGCATCCGAATCTCCCGACACAGTCTTCTCAGCGTCGATCTGGGGCGCAGTCTTGTCCATATTCATGGCTAACTTCGCCGATCGCGTCAACATTCCCCGGTGAGACGATGCGTCGTTGTTCAGATGGCGAGTTCAGGGATCCGGCGAGCGAAGGACCAAATGTAACGGACGGTCCCCTTCGCGGCACGGAAACACACGCGGGTAGTGACTATGACCGTAGAGACAATAGAATGAATTTTTCGTTGGGTGCGAGCCGGAATAAGAACGCCGGTATTGTTTTCTCCCTTAAACAATAGCTGTCCTTTCCTTTGTGGGGTCGCAGGGAGGCGCACGCACAGCGTTTCTCGTCGGAGTCTCGTGGTGGAGTGAAATAGCCGCCCGCACATATTCCTATCATTTCCCGTAAAGCGGGAGGGCGCTATATATGGGAGCGGGATGGAGCGATAGAACCGCTACCTTACCCGGTCCAAACAATGCCGCGGGGAGCGCCGCCGCTTGGCGCTGTTATCTGGCCCTATGCGGTTTTTAGCTCATTGCTCGGACCTAGCGACTCTATTTATCCATCCCACTACCTCAAATTACTAGGAATGTTACCTAGACTGTGCGTGAGCCTAACTAGCCTGCCTACAACCTCACAAGCAAAACACAGCAATAGAAATTATTTATTAAAACACACAAACACAAGACATATAAAAATACACAAACAATAAAACACAAATGAATACAATATAGAGACTTACAACTAGCTTTACATACACACACTTATAACTAGTTATATGTAGAACTTAAATATTTATACACTACACAGGAACTTTATGTGTCCATCGTGCACAGTTGTATTGTACACTCGTACTCTGAATTCACTTTTAATAACTTTTTTTTCATTTAGCATAACCGTATTAATATCTATAATTTTGGTGCGTCGGAATTTACTCATGCAATTGTGAGTCCGTATTTCATAATAATAATTAAAGGGCATGCTTCGGCGCGCCGCTCGACCCATTGCACTCCTGCGCAGGTGCAATGGCGCAGGTGAAGAGTTTTGCGGTTCTGTTTATTTTGTTTTATTCTAGCTAATTGCGTGGAGCCAGTAGCCGATGATTTGTTTTGTGGGAATTTACCTGAACCGTTCGCCATCATATTTTTTTTTCATACAAATCGATCTTCGTTTTTTTTTGTATCGAGTGTCTGGCTATTTATCTTCCCCTTTGCTATGGGGAATTTCGGTAAGCCCACTTCCAACTTTCGGCATCAACATAGTTTACCATAAATGTCCTAGCTTAACTTTTTAATATTGTTAATTAATAATACCATCACAGGCTAGACCTAGATGCCGTATATGAATACGTTGATCTATATTACTTATATGCGGTTAAATTATTATACCTATATCAGCACAGATCTCCTAGTAGGTACATAAAGAATTACAAGTCTATACCTGTATTTCTGTATACCATCTAGCTGGCAAATTCTTCATGAGACTGATCAAATTTTGATCTACTAATTTGCTAAAAATTCAAAAACTTTTTTGGACTTTCGTACAAACGTGGCTCATACGCTGATAAAGCAACATTGATGAATAAAAATTGTTCAGTATAATAAAGGTAGCTGGTTTGTCAAGCCACTAATAAATCTAAGTATTCCGAGAACTCATGACAAATGCACAAGCAACACAACTGATCCTAGGTCGCGCCGTGACATCTCGATAACCTTATCATGCAAATTATTGAATGGAACGGATCGCAGTCTTCTACTATCGATCGAAATATGTCATGTACATGATTATTGAAAACTACAAACATTATAATTAGTTGAAACGGTCGTAGCTCAGTGCAGCTTGCGTGCACGGTAAAAAAAAATTTCTTTCATTCAAGAAAATAGAATTTCATATATGCACCATGAAATATTTTTTCAGCGGAGAGTATGAGTTTCTTGAATCGGCCCTTAACAATGTCATATGTTTATTGTGAGAGTCGAAACTTTCGTTATAAAAAATATTTCTGCAGTAACAAATAAATTCAAGACATCAGAATCTCTTGGCGCATAATAATTTCCAACTATTTTTTTTCCATGTGGTCGCGTCGATAACGAAGATTCACTAACTACCGACTAGGTCGTAACCTGGATGAGTTTGACTGTTAGTGATATTTATCGCGACTATGTCGGTGACTTCGCAAGCCACATTAAGCCATTAGTGCCAGTTGCTGTCACTACATGAAAATTGTGAAGCCATGTCAGAGGCCTAATAGGCGGCTTGAAAATTTCTGACACTAGGGTTGGTCAATCTACAGAAAATACTTTTTGAAATTCACTAGTTTTGGTACTGGCACTATTATGTCTGGATAGTATATATAGTAGAATCACTGACCGCGTGGATCGTACAGACTTAAAAGTCCAGAGCCATAATTGCTCTTTCCTAAAGCAAAAAAAAACCCGGCGGTAAACTTTTGAGCCAGCGCAAAATATTGCTATACTGTGTCATAAAAACATACATTTCACATAAAATGGCAGACATCAAAAAATCACACTCAAGAGGTAAAATACCCATTAAAAACATTCACTGACCACTTCAAAAACTTTTAGCCATAAAAAAATCATAAAGACTAATATTGGACTAGAAATAAAATTGCTAAAACCAGATCAAAGCTCAGCAATCGATTAATCTATAAAAACCGATTCGGCGCTTGAAAAGAAACAGATGAAGCACTCGGGATCAAAATAGTTTTCTATTCTAGTCCCTGCTGCGCCAGCGCAGAACTCTTACAAGGAATTGTTTTGAGTTGTTTAGAGAGCGGAATGCAAAGCGTGATTGGACGTGTGTTTGTTGTAAATATTGTGAATGAAATACTAGTAATTTAAAAGCTTGAGGAAATCATTCATTAGTAATTCGATTGCAACCCGTCAATATCAGCTTTGAATTGATGTTTTGGACCCTTATCCATAAGAAAGTAGACATGTGGCGTCCACTGATAAACACGTGATTCGCCCCATAGATTTCTATTAAACCTCTATTAAACACAATTCTGAGCAAAATGTATCCAACGATTTCGTGCAAAATTTTAAGAGGTACGGTCTTTTCTTGCTCATCAAATATAGATTCATCTAATTATATGACCTATCCAATGCTAGTTCTGCTTATTTCATCATTTCATCATTCTCCTGCCCTTATCCCAATCATTTGGGGTCGGCGCAAAATGTTTTCTTCTTCCATACATACCTTTCAGCTGTCATCTCCGTATTCACACCCTTTCGACACATATCATCCTTCACACAATCCATCCATCTCTTTTTTGGTCTCCCTCTCCCCTTATATCCATCGACACTCATCTGTAACACTCTCCTTGTAACATGTCTTTCATTCCTCCGCATTACATGCCCATACCACGACAAACGATTTCCTCTCAATTTTTCTATCACTGGCGCAACTTTCAAACTTCCTCTTATATACTCATTCCTAATCTTGTCCATTCTTGTTACTCCACACATCCATCTCAACATTCGCATCTCCGCAGCATGCAATCGTCTTTCATCCTTTCCCTTAGTGGCCCAACATTCCGATCCATACAGGACGACAGGTCTTATGATAGTTTTATATATGTTCCCCTTAAACTTAAGAGGAAGTCGGGGGTCGCAGGTAGTCCCTGTGACCTGTCGCCACTTCATCCATCCCAAGTTGATTCGGTGCTCAATGTCTCTGTTAATGTCTCCGTCGCTCTGAATAAGTGAACCTAGGTACTTGAAATCGGAGCAGACCGGTAGCGCTACACCATCCAGTGCTATCGGTGTACAACTGGAGAGACCGCCGAAATCACAGAACAGATATTCGGTTTTGGTTCTGCTGATTTTCAGGCCAACGTTCTCCAGTCTTTGCTGCCATGCAACCAGTCTGCTCTGCACCTCAGGTCCATCCTCACCCACAAGGACAATGTCGTCGGCAAATAGCATGCACTAGGGTGCCTCTTCCTGTATGTCCGACGTCAAAGCGTCTATAATCAACAGGAAGAGGTATGGGCTCAATGCTGACCCTTGGTGCAAGCCCACCGCCACTCCGAACCCTTCCGAGGTACCAGCGACGGATCTGACTCGTGTACGGATGTTCTTGTACATGGCGCGAATCAACTCCACATACTTCCCAGGCACTCCTTTCTCTTTCAAGGCCCACCACAACACTTCCCGAGGCACTCGGTCATATGCCTTTTCGAGGTCGACAAACACCATGTGCAAGTTTTTGTGTACACTTCTGTATTTTTCGCACAACTGACGAAGTCCAAAAATTGCGTCCGTCGTCCCTCGACTAGGCATAAAACCAAACTGGCTTCGTGAAACCTCGGTCTCTTCTCTCACGCGTCTCTCAATCACTTTCTCCCACACTTTCATACTATGTGACATAAGCTTTATTCCTCGGTAGTTGTTGCAATCCTGTACATCACCCTTGTTTTTAAAGATGGGTACCAACAAGCTGTTACACCATTCGTCTGGGATTACCTCTTCATTCAACAACTTGTTGAAGAACAAAGCAAGCCACATAAAACCATCTTCACTTAATAACTTCCATACTTCAACTGGTATTCCATCCGGTCCCACCGATTTTCCATTCTTCATATTTCGCACGGCCATTCTTACCTCTGACACATCTACTTCTCTTACCATACCTAGATTCAACGGTGGATCCAACAGTACTCCACTCCAATCATTCTCTAGTTAATTCTGCTTATTTATTTATAAGTAAACTCATGGCTCTTAAGCCTCCTTCCCTTAGTATACTGTTCATTATCATTATCTATTTTACAATATTATCTACGAGTATGACTGTGTCTTAAATTTTTCTACATTATTCGGCACAGAGGGAAAAATATCATCTGCAAATTTCTCTAATCAATTTTATTTAACAATTCCAGGATCTCCAAGATCTCGGCGAAGGCGACTATCCTATGGATGCTAACGAGGACTGGGACTCAGACTACGTGGATGGATCTACTTCCAAGCCGGTCATTGTAACTCCATCAGCCTTTACCAGACTTGATACGTTCAGAGAGCAAGTGCTGTCAGCCATCGATCCAATTGCTGCTACTAATGAGAGGCCGAGGATTCTAGATGATTGTAAGTAGTGTTTAGTCCTATTATGCTTATTTTACCGATCACATTCTAAGGGGGGACGTTTGCGTATTTGCCTTGTGTTGGACTGAGCATCGTCCGCGGCTACGTGTAAGGCATTGCAGATTTATATACTATACAGATGTGCGCAAAGCGACCTGAATATGAAACTGTAATGAGATTTTACTTCTTAAATGATTCTAAAATAGGCACTATAGCTCATAAATCTCAAATAAACATGAAGTTATGTTCTTTCTAATACTAAAACTTATTTTCTATTTTTCAGCTGGACTTACACCCTTCGAGCGTTCTTCAGTTCTTCAAGCGACCCTGGCTCACATCGGCACAGTGGTTCGTGCTGGGAAGTGCTTGACTCCTCAAGCTCGGTGGTTGTCTGTCAGGCAGCTAGCTCCTGCAGCCAATACCGTGTAAGTTGATCTATGACATCTTATAAGCCACAGCTAATAAAATGTTTGCTAGGTCTGATCGAATACCACTACTCACTCTGAACCTGTCGCCAACCATCGTGCTGTTATTCGGCAAGTGAGAGAGATAGCAAGCGAAATTAATCGTCATAAGAAGCATTTCATCGCAAATTTATTCTTTTATTTTATGTTTTGTCGCCTTAGATAAAGTAAAATTGCATGGAGGCAATCAAGGTCAACAGTGGCATTCAACGTACTTTTACAACGTTCTGTCTTAATACGTAGTACTCATCTCCTTCGGATCATTCTCCAGATACATGCCACCGTGTGTGCAGCTGCACCGCTGCACCCCCGACTCAGGCTGCTGTTACGACGAGTCGGAAGTCTGTGCACCTGTCGACGGAAAATACGTGACTATACCGTTTTATGTAAGTTTTCATAGACGCAAGACTATAGTTGTGAATTATAACTATAGAATTACAAAATAACAAGGAAAAAAACGTCATTTGTTTCTTATATTAACTAGCGTAGATCAAGTGAAATGTCTCAGAAATACAAAATATATCAGCAAAGTACATTTTCTTTGGGGACTTCTATGTAATATAGAAAATTTCCAAATTTTGAAAACCATAGACCAATGAATAAAAAACGGATATGTCTAAGATTCCTTCTCCGGCTACAACAAACATTCTATCAAAAAACGTTAAACTTTAATCCGTCCAGTATCTTCAGCCGAATACAGAAGCTCCTTTTTTCTAGAGTCGCTTAAAATTTTCTGCTTGTGTGACTTTCAGCTCAACAAAGCAGATGGCAACTTAACCGTAGCCCGCATGGTGTTCTTCAACCACACTCGCTGCGCATGCGTCTCACGTGACACCCTCCAGACCACCGTGCGGACCAGAGTGGAGAAACACCATGACTCTGTTAGAAGGGAGAGGGAGGAGTGGAAGTCCACAGAAGAACCCCTTTTGGAGAGAGATGAGGAGCCTACAGCACCACCGCAGTTGAGAAGGTAATTTGAAAATTTCTGCAGTCTAGAAAAATAATATTATTTTTAGGTAGAATGGAAGGTTTATTATTATATAAAAGAATCACGAAGTAGTAATAATAATAATATCTGGGACAAATCACACACGGTCATCTGGCCCCAAACTAAGATTCCCTGTATCTTGGAAACCAGAGACTGATATACATACACATATACTTTTTAAATACATGCATATATAGATATAATACACCCAGACTCAGAGCAAACAATTCTGCTCATCACAGAAAAGTTTGCCCTGTGTGGGGATCGAACCCACGACTCTCAGATCAGTGGTCAGGATCGCTAACCACTTAGCCACCGAGTCAGTCAGTATTAAACTCCAAAGTATAATGGTGACATGTGAATGAATCTGAGAGGAGAGAAAGAGACGAATGGAGGTCGCTAGAGGAATTAAAGTCACATAGCTTTAAAATTTTAACGTGTAACTTTGACGTGACTGCAATACCACTAAAGTTGACAAAGTTATTTCTAGCACAGAAGATGCAAAGAAAATAAGTTTTTTAGGTTTGGATTCGTAGTAACATGCCTTCTATTGTTGCCTACTTTGTGTAATATTTAAGATTACACTTATAGCATCCAACTCAAGACCATGGTACATAGAAAACCATGATTTATGAAGAGAAAGAGATAAATTTAGACAGTATAGAGTTTTCGTAAGACATAAGTCATAAAAATATTGGAGTTAGGGTGAAAGATGTCAAAGTGGAATGGAGTGGAAATCCCAGCCTACAGTAGCAAGTGCAGAGCTAGATTTAAATAATGTTGGTATGGTATGAAATAAGGTGCAAATGGAGATAAAAAGTGTGGAGCTTGATCGAAGGATAAGAACCAGACTGTCTGACTCCATTTCAGGTGACGCATGTTGTACCAGGTCAAATGATGGAAATCAACGATGCATTCGAGGATGGTCAAATCAAACTATATTTTCACTTTCGTCTAGAAGATTTGGACGTAGCATTACTCCTTCTTCTCTGATTTGATACGGGACGATGTGACATATTTCTATTTATGTTGATATTATATATTTCAGATGTACCTGTCCTGCCCTATTCCTCGCCAAGATGAGCGACAGCGGCTGCTCCTGCGTCTGTGACTGGCCAGACCCAAACCGCCGTCGCGACTGTCTCTCGCTAGCAAGGGGCCGTGAGCACTTCGGGCTGAGGGACCGCGTGTGCGTCATCAATGGTGACTGTACTTACCCAACCTGCGAGTATGGGTCTTATGAGAGAAGCAATGGACGGTGTCCAATGCGAAGGTTTCGAAGAGTGAGATACCATCACAGGAGGCCAAAGCAGATTGTGTGAGACAGATAGATATGTTTTATTCTTTTGTGGCAGATATTTGAGAAAGCCTTTATTGTGGGGGGTTATGTGTGTAAGCAGGATAGCGTATGTTGGTGAGTCTTAGAACAAAGATTACCTGTGTAGAGTCAGTCTATGATCCATCAATAGTTTATATTAAAGTGATGGGATCTCTTACAATCTGTATCATAAAAAAACCTGTGGAAGGCCACAGAAAATGTCATAGGTATCTACCATGCGTGGTTTGCGACTAATTTAGACTCAAAAATAAGAAAAGAAGCAGGATGATTATGATTTAAAAGTGTTTTGTAATATTTTCCTCCGTTTTAATAACCAGACAAAATACTCGTACGAATATTTATTTTCCTTGTATTGAATGCCCTATACTATAACTTCTTGGAAGTGTTTCGATTATTAATTGTATAGCGCTGACTTCTGGTTTAAGGGTATTACACTAATAATTAACCTATCCTGCTAATGTTGTTGGAAGTTCGTATTATAAATGATAAAAGTGAAATGAGATAAATTAATGTGCCATAATTTTACGAATAAAGAAAATGCAATTTTTTTTAAAGTCCATTAAGTCATCTATTTACGCAAGTAAGTCATCTATGTAGGCGATCTACTATTTTGTAAATTATTATAAATTAGTTTATAAGTAGCTAGCTACAGAATAAGGTAAACATGAAGTATGTAAGGTGTACCAGAATAAATATAATTCAAGTATTAATATTGTATTTGTAAATCCAATTGCAGAGGTTCTTTAGATTAGATACTAGAACAAAGTAGCATTTATTTTCCTTTTCGATTTACTGTCATGAAATTCTTTTACTTAAATCTATACATAGATGTCATTAATAAATATAAATACTTACTTTTTATAAACGAATGAGTGAAATGCAATATATTGTTTTGTATGCAGTTGAATAGAAGAGCATTATATAATTATGAACACGCTTGAGTATTTATTAAGTAGTATTTTTTGGAAAAGATGCGAGATTTAAAACGACTACTAATATAGCTTTGATATTGCTGCAGGAATTCTTGGGTAACGGTATTCCAACCTTCGTGTCATTATTTCTTTCCATTAATGTCAAGGATTGTCTTTTGTAATTTAAAAATACAATACAAAATAGGCCATTCAGTTTTCGATTTTCCATTTAAAATAAGTTAGAAATTATTTACTACGTACCTAAATCCAAATCCCCTACACATGACCGCGGGTGATGCTAAGTGCAACACCAGGCAACCGCCTCCTGTCACCTGTCCCCAGGTCGGCTCAATTATGCCACTTGACAAGAAGAAGCAGCAGAGTTTTATTACATTATTCTATTCTATTTTTCTATTTGGCACTCCACATCTCATCATGATTTTGCCAATGTCTAGTGAAAAATGGGAGAATCTTAAATTAAAAAAAATGGTGAAACGCCTATGTCAAGTGAAAGTTACGGCTCTAAGGGTGATGGGCACTTAAAGACGCTCCAAGTGATGGTTTGCTGATGGAACTTGGAAAATGGAGCTGTCTCCCGAGTTAATCCTCTTCTTATGACCCCTTATCACTGAATCTGAATCAAAAACGGAAATAATTGAAAAATTTACTCAGCAGACGTGTGCTCGGTAGGCACAGAGTCCCGGCAACCAACCGTCTATTACATTATTTTCTCGAAATGATATTTGTTCAACTGTTCATTAACTCGTTTTTTGGTTGACTGATCGAAAATGCTCGTACAATAAAATTACGTCAGTTCATTTCCAAACATATAGTAATTAATATGGGTTAATTTTTATTGAAAAATATTTGTAAATAAAACATGTTACGTCAAAAATGTGTTTCATTAATTTCTTTTAATAAGCATGTTTGTATGTAAATACTCGTACTTAGGTACCTACTTTTTTTATAGCCATATCTACCTTCAGAGTACCCACAACAACTAAGGTCGTAATTTATTAGTGATTGATCAGTGACATTTTTTGGCAGGCCTCTGACTCGGTGGACCGAAGACCTGGTGAAGGTTGCGGGAAGCCACTGGATGCGAGCCGCACAGGACCGGTCGGTGTGGAAATCCTTGAGGGAGGCCTATGTCCAGCAGTGGACGTGTTTCGGCTCATGATGATGATTTTTTTACCCTCAATTGGTAAGCCTTTGGCATCATCTCACCAGATGGTAAGTGATGATGATGCCGAAGATGGAAGCGGGCTTACCAAGATTCCCCAACGCAATGGGGAACTGGCTATCTCATCTTCATGCCGGACACATCAATGCTGTTAACATTGATGTTTGGCGGCAAGACTTAGATAAGATAGTGGAAGCTAGCCAGGCGGGCTCAGAAAATGCCCTACCACCAACCAAACCGACTCCTATAACGTTGGACCCCGCCGGGAATCGAACCTGCAACCTCCTGATATGAAGCAAGTGGACTAGGCAGTTACAATCCTTCCAAAGAGTTTCTGCAGACGTTTCGGAATCGTCATTATCATCAGCTAAAATACATCCACTGCTGAAAAAACTACTTGTTCAGCAGTAGACGTTTCTGAGCAAATCAAAGAAAACTGTAGTTAATTTGCCCACAAAGAAAGATACTTTTCATATAAAGTGACTAGGTACTACAGGATTTGCGCGAAAACTTAAAAGAAATCCACGAATCGACTTTTTAAATCAGTATTTGAAAGGTGATCAATTAAATTCTTTGTTACGCGGATATCACACTGAGGCGGAATTCGGACGGGAGCGCGGAGTGACGAAATTCGCATGCGGCAGCGATCCGCTCCACCGGACGGTTTCCGTCTGAATTTCGTCGGAAGCTGCAGAGCACGACGAAGGCACGGATTCCGCGCCACCGCCGGGCGGTTTCCGTCCGAAGTTGCGGTGCACGATGATTTTCGTCATACGTTTATCTAATATTTGAACGTGTATGTATGTAACAAGGGTTGTTTTTGTTTGTAACAAGCTCAGACCAAGAATAGGTATAGAAACGGAATTCCATACAATACTCCTTCCAAAAAGCAGGGTAGTACTTTATCCTACATATACGTATACTTCTTTGTCAACAGAGGTCAACCTTGAATGGTAAGACGCGATGGTTTCATATATCTATGTTTTCCATCCAGTCTAACTTGACCTATGTGTATGCAAAACCACAGCGTAAAGATTCAATCACGGAAAAACAGCAAGCAAACTCAGTAAATCGAAACAACAAAATGTATGTTATAGAATAACGAAACGAGTTTGATTAATAAATATATTAATTACTTAATATTTCTTTGCAAATTATTATAAACGCAAATTGCCCGTTTTTTATGTTAAACAACTTTCGCGTAGCAGGAGTACTTTACTTACTGTTATCTTTGTGTTCTGTGGCATTCCACGACACAGCGGCGTTTACAGATTAGAACAGAGTTGATAGTGAAGTCGCTTCTACGTCATTTTTTAACGAAAATATTTTTTACTACGGCAAACATTCTAAGAAAAACATCGAATTGAACTATATCTTCACTAGCTGGAGGACCCGGCTTCGCTCGGGGAGTTGATGTGAGATCGTCTGGTAGTTGGAACAAAAGATAAAAAAAAATCTAAGAGGTTTTTTTTATTGAATCCTTAGTCTAACAATTCACATATCTGGTTCATTAACAATCTTTTTCGTTTTCAGGGTATATAATTATTTAAGAATTCCCTACCTCATCCCCCGCACCCGAGCCTCACCCCCTCCCTCTCCCCGAGCATTTATTTAATAACACAAGTTACAAGTCAGTGTATATAACATAATAAAAATATAACATCATATACCTACTTAGGATTATTATTTCATTATTACATTATTTCGTTACAAATAATAACATTATTGAGTAAATCACATATTATAACATTTATTATGCGATAGTAGGTACCACACACTCTGTCAGTCTCTGGTTCCCATAGTACAAAAAAAAAGTAGCGACGATTCTATTTGTTGTCCTACCGACCTTGTTCTGAAGCAGTAGTTCTGTTTTGTTTTTGCGCGGATCGCGCGCGAATCGCGCCTCCGGACGGAGAAGCGGCGTCAGTGTGTGGTACCCAGCGAATCGCACCGCCTCGCCATCCGGGAGCGCGGATCCGTCGTGCGAATCGCGCCTCCGGGCGGAGAAGCGGTGCCAGTGTGTGGTACCCCGCGGTTTTTGTATACAAATCAACATTTTACAGTACAAAGTTTAAATCCGCTCCACCGCAATTCGCCGCGGTGAGCGGAGCAGTGTTTTCCGCCTTAGTTCAGCACGTTAGTATTATATTATCTGTGGTTCTATTACCTACCTGATGGTGATGATGATGATGATGATGTTGATGATGATGATACAGATAAAACAGTATCGTGATCAAGAATAACAGACAACGCTCAGTCTACTTAACCTCCTCGGTCCTCGCGTCCCCTATTGGGGACATTTTCCGTGGGGCTTTCTCTGGCGATATTTTAAATAAAAATTATTGCAATGAATTGGAACTAGATACAAAAAAAGTGTTACATAAAGGACAAAAAATATATATATTTTACTTATATACATAAAAAACCCTTTAGTACGTTAAAGTAATTTTTTTCAGTGTACAAACGAAATCATGCTTCAGGACTGAGGAGGTTATGAATGGGTTGTCCATGTTTGAATAGGTAATTGAATTCCCAAAGAGATTTACTTGTAGTGTAAGGGGGCAAGGTGGCAATAAGTTGACGGACCACCTGATGGAAAGTGGCTACCGCCGCCTATGAGCATCTGTAGCCACAGAAAGGTTGCCGATCGCTGAGCGCTAAGATTGAATGCCTTGTATCATCATCATCATCATCAACAGCATGTATTAGTCCACTGTTGGACATAGGCCTCCCCCAAGACATGCCAGTTATACCTATCCTCGGCCACGCCCATCCAGCTGTTGCCAGCAACCTTGCGCAAATCATCGCACCACCTAGCCGGGGGGCGGGCGTCCCACGCTACGTTTACCTAAATGCGGTCTCCACTGTAGAACTCTGTTTGTCCACCGGTTGTCAGTTCTTCGACATATTATGTCCGGCCCATTGTCACTTCAGTGTACTAATTCTCTGAGAAATGTCGGTTACTTTCGTTATCTGGTGAATAACCTCGTAACGAAATCGATCGCGCAGAGAAACTCAGAGTATAGCTCTCTCCATGGCACGCTGTGTGACTTTGAGCTTATGGACTAACTGCACTGTTGGTGTCCACGTTTCGGCGCCATATGTCATCACGGGTAAGATGCCTTGAATGCCATCTTATATTCGCGGTACAAGCACGCTGGTTGGCGCCAGGTATAGAGCAAGCAATCGACCCAAACCAATCGGACCTTGCATTAAGGTTCTATCACTAGAAAACATTTTGGACTCTTTATAGTTCATTCCTATCAAAAAGGCGAAAAGTAAACAAACTAAGTAGGTAACGTACGTTGACATGAAATAATTACTTACTAAATTAATAATTGAAGGATGGTTGCCGGGACTCTGTACCGATCACACGTCTGCTGAGTATTTTTTTGTTAATTATTTCCGTTTTAGAGTAGTTTCAACATTATTTTTATGATGGGGAAATAGCTGTGATTTCGAGTGATAAGCGGTCATAAGAAGAGGATTAACTCGGGAGACAGCTCCGTTTACCGAATTCCAACAACAAACCACCACGTGGAGCGTCTTTAAGTGCCCATCACCCTTAGAGCCGCGTCTTTTACTTAACATTGACGTTTCGCCATTTTTTAAATTTAGGATTCTCCCATTTTTCACTTGACATTGGCAAAATCACTTCTTAAATGAGACGTGGAATGCCAAATAGAAAAAAAGAATACAATTAATAATTAATTATTAGTCAGTTCCATAGTAAGTTTGTTTACCATTTGCTCTTTATTGACTGGAACAAGGTATACGTCTACTACACAGACGAAGTCGCGGATGCTCTACAAATATGTTATAAAGGAACCTATATACTTACCTCTCTTAAGTACATCTCAATTACCTATATACAAAGGAAAAGTAATTTACTACGCAATTATAAAACCGTGTAATTTAATTTAAATGTATAAATAAAATAGTATAAAGGGAGCAATAAAAATAAAAACTGTACAAACATGTTATTATAATATAAAGCCATTCTTGAAACATGTTTAGTTTCTCATAATATAAAAGAGACAGACCCATATTTTCTACGTAATATACTATTTACCCGATTACCTACGTCATAAGAATAATGCTTATATATTTTTTTTTATCGCAAAACACAAAACTACAGACAAAAATCAAAGACAATTTATTCATGTACTGAATATAATTATTTCTAGGTATATTCGTTGGCAGAGAACATAGCCATAAACAGGGTGTAAACAGTGTTTTTTAGAAAACCCGGAGCAACTTCCTCTTACAAACTATCTAATTCTTTAAGTAGTATACTTTGTTAGTTTGGGATAATTTGGCGTTGGCCTCCGAACATACAAACATAAGTTACTATAATTGACTCACATAAGTACGTATATACGTCTTATAAATTCCCTTTTAATTCCTAATTTGGAAAATATTTTTATTTGATCAGATGTTTCTGAATGACGAACGTAATACTATATTTACGAGTAGAATGTAACTTTTATATGAGACGACACGACATTAATAATATCTGGGACAAATCACACACGGTCGAATCATCTGGCCCCAAACTAGGATTCCCTGTATCTTGGGAACCAGAAACTGATATACATACACATATACTTTTTAAATACATACATATATAGATATCACTTTAAACAAACTTCTGCATAACCAACAATTTGGCTTCACGAAAGGTCCATCAACTACCGATGCAGGAGTAGCACTTATACGAAACATCTATGATGCTTTTGAGAAATCACAAGATGCAATAGGAGTGTTTTGTGATTTATCTAAAGCATTTGATTGTGTGGAACATCAAACTTTACTTCTTAAACAGCATTACGGTGTGGAAGATAGGGCTCTCAGTCTTCTCAATTCTTACCTTAACAATAGGTTACACACAAATTCTCTCGGCTCTACAGTAAAAATAGGCGTTCCCCAGGGATCTATTTTAGGCCCCATTCTCATCCTTGTTTATATAAATGACTTACCATTTATGGTGCAACGTCTCTCAAATATTGTGTTGTTTGCAGATGACACTTCTCTTATTTTTAAGGTAGACAGGAAAGTCAGCAAAATTGACGAAGTAAACAACACACTTTCAGAGATACATAAATACTTTACTGTTAATAACTTGCTATTAAATGCCACAAAGACAAAAGTAATAAAATTCAGATTACCAAATGTCAAGCAAACTCACCATAATGTAATATTAGATAGTAATATTTAAGAGTTCGTAAATAGCACTGTTTTTCTTGGTATTACTTTAGATGCTTCTTTACAATGGGGACCACATATAGAAACCTTAGCAGGAAAGCTTAGTTCAGCTGCCTACGCCGTCAAGAAAATAAGGCAACTAATAGATGTAGATACTGCAAGACTAGCGTATTTTAGCTATTTTTATAGTATAATGTCTTACGGCATCTTAATTTGGGGACATGCGGCTGACATATAAACTATTTTCATACTGCAAAAAAGAGCCATTCGCGATATCTATCAGGTGCGATCTCGAGAGTCATTGAGGAACAAGTTTAAAGAAATAAATATTTTAACTGTTGTCAGTCAATTCATATATGAAAACATCATGTATTTTCGTAAGAAGAATTTTGATTTATTTCCAAAAAACAGTGACAGGCATAATTTTAATCTTAGAAATAGAAATAATATCGAAGTTGCTTATTCGAGACTGAGTAAGGTAAAGAAGTCGTTCATGGGGCAGTGTATAAAATTCTACAATAAAATACCTGAAAATAGTTTATCCGAAAATAAGTTTAAGACTTATGTAAAGAAATGCCTGTGTTCACGAGGATATTATAAAACCCAAGACTATGTTAATGACAATGATGTATGGACATGTATAGATTTTCCAGCTCATAGCTTTAGTAATAACATCAATTGTAATACCTAGATATTAAGTATTTATTTCAAAAAATGTGTTGGCGCGAGTTTCTTTTGAGCTCGACATTTCTTCTCGCTCCGCTAACACTTCCCGAAACGTTGAGTGTACAAGTTCCGCGTGGTAGGAACTTTGTACTAGGTAGAAAAAAAGACGATTTAAAAGTATGCGTACAGCATCTACTTAAATAAAAAATATTTTGACTTTGACTTTGACTTTATAATACACCCAGATTCAGAGCATACAATTATAAAAAAACAATATATCGAATGATAGCCAAATTGTAAAATTATTTCTTTACGAACGGGCTCAGCCGCTTTTTAAGCTACTAGGTAAAAACCTCTGAATAACAGTGTCAGACGGAACATTACCTAATATTATAACTGCTGCTTTAAGCGGTTTATGCCCATTTGAAATAGGGATAACTTTACAATTTTGTTATAACATCGATATTCAACGTAAGAATATCCTCATATATATACACGAGAAATGTTTATGTTTGTTTATAACTACGATTTTTGTATTTTTTTAATCTAATGAAATTCATACTAATCACTTTTCTCCTTTTTTTTATGGCAGAGGTGGCAAACGAACAGACGGATCACCTGATGGTAAGCGATTACCGCCGCCCATAGACACCCGCAACACCGGAGGAGTCACAAGTGCGTTGCCGGCCTTTAATATGGGAGTACGCTCTTTTCTTGAAGGTTTGAATGTCGTATTGGTCCGGAAATACCGCAGGCGACAATTCATTTCACAGTTTGGTTGTGCGAGGCAGAAAGGTTCTAGTAAAATACACAGTTGTGGACTGCCAACCATCTAAGTGATGGGGATGAAATATTTGTCGCGTAGAACGTTGGCGAAAAGAGGCGGCAGGGATCAATCCGAACAATTCCTCGGAGCACTCCCCATTGTACAAGTGATAGAAAGCACTCCCCATTGTATAAGTGATAGAAAATGCAGAGCGAGGCTACATTTCTACGCAGCGCCAAGGAGTCAAGCCGATCTGAAATATCATGGCAGCCGAGACGATTCGAGTTGCTCTCCTTCTCACATTTGTCGTTCCAGTGCCCTTACGTGCGACACGTTTTGTAGTCTTATCGGTTACGTATGGCACGTTTTAAAGGCACTTATTATAAAGGTTATTTACTTTTCTTTTAGTTTGTTAGTTCAATTGTTAATTGTCAGTATAAATAGTGACAACAGAGGAACTGTAAAAGTGAGTAATAAGCTTGCTTGATGAAGCTCCTACGTTTTACTCGGCCATAGAGACCATTGTCTTGGGCCTTTCTTGTAGAATGGAGTTCACATGTGCTTTTATACTAGCGATCGCTGTTGCCTTTGTAAGTAGCCTATTAAATAAGTAGTAAAGAGTCCGGAAATCCGTTAGTTGACTGCTATATGAATTACTGTTTGTCAAACAAAATTGTGTTCCAAAAATATTTGAAATTGTGAACTATGACGTCATGTCATTGTAGTAGTCATGGGTGGTAGTGTAATTAAAGCCGGCGTGATTAAATTTTTCTGCAATATAAGTAAAGAGCTTTTTAGTGAATATTAAAAATATTTCATAATATAAATACAAGTTTATTATAAGCGGAAGGGAAGTTAAAAGCCGTACTATAAACTTGTGTTCCAAAAGATTTATGAATACTGGAATATGGCTTTAAATCCTGTGTTTAATTAAATTAAACACAGGATTGTGTTTAATTTAATTTTTAATTTATGTAATTTTACCTGTGTTTCATAAATAAAAGTGAAACACAATTATAAATTGAATTGAATTACATTTTGTAAATAAAGTAAGTTTATTTTAAACTAGACTAGACTAGACCATCAGGTGGGCTGACAGCCTTTTGCCATTCTGTACAATAAAAAAATGTGATGATTTAAAATAATGCGTGAAACATCAGTTTAAATAAATAGGTTTTTGAATTTGAATCATTCAGTCGTAATCCTTTAGCATCGCATTTTATTTTGTAACTCTCGTAAAAGCTTGAACAGCGTACTTTTCACAGTGGACGGCTCAAGTTTAGATTAAGAATTCTGATCTTAGTTTACCTAAGTTTTTGCTTATTATACCAGCAAAAAAGAATTAAGAAATGACAATGGGTAAGAGCGTGCCCAAACACAAAGTTAATTGTAGCATTATGAATTATATGCCTAAAGGAATAGTGTAATTAATTTATTCTAAGACTAAGAGCGCTTGTCTTCATTAACTTGGAGAAAAAACCTAATTTTAGGTACATTCTTGGAACAAATATTTAATTATTACGAAAATCTGTTCATTTTCAAAAAAAAAAAAATTCCAAGTAAATGTCTTAGGATTAATTAAACTACTCCATTAGGGCGACAAAGACCAACATAGTTCGTAATGCTACAGTGCATTGGGCACGGTGCCCATATAAAATTACCCATCCTCCTTTATTCTATCTTCTATCTCTATTCATTTACGTAAGTAAGTACTTTTAGGAAAACTTACATACCTACTACAATTTATAATACAAATAAAATACTAACATTCTACCAAAGTGGCAAGACATCAAAATATGAACAGCCAAAGATGACATAGGTATCTCTGATGTTGTATTTAGAATATTTTCGAACGACAGAATCGTCGACGATTCCTTAGTGATACCAGAAACAAGATTATTACTATTACAACCTTGATTTTAAATGCTTTTCTTGCTGATATTTGACAATATCTATGTATAACAGTATTTTATACGACATTTTATGAGTTTCGTATCTACACTGATTATTGTGTTAGCGCAGTGTAAAAGTTTTTTTATGTAATTGGTTGCAAACGAGCACACGGGTAACCAAAGAAAAAAGAATTCGATATGATCCGAAGACAGTCCACTAGTAACTCATTAATTATTATCATTGATAATCCTGACTATGCCACATTTTCATACCTTAAAATTTAATATTCGTTAACAAAAATCCATATTACCTATAGTCGCATTTTATCTAACATAAAAATACAATTTTCCTTAAAATTTTCAGGTGCAATTTTCACAAACTCATTCGTCTGAAACTAAAGATGAAAGACAACAAACACCTAAATATTCAGAAGAGTATCAGCAAAAATCCTTTGAAGCATTCCAAAAGGACAGTGAAAGTAGTCCTTTTGAAAATAATTTCTTTAATGAACAAAACAATGAAGAATCTCAATCACAAAGCCTTCATAAATCTGAATATTCACAAGAAAATCATCAAAAAACTTTTGAAGCATTCCAAAAGGATAGTGAAAGTAAAAGTTTTGAACACGAATTCCTAAATAAACAAAGCAAGAAAGAGTCCCAAGTCCACAGTCACGAAAAGCTTTTTGAAGCCTTACAAAGTGAAAGTGAAAAAACTGAATTCAAAAATCAACAAAGTTATTTTAAAGAAAACCATAAATTTTTAAAACAAAACAGTGAAAGGTCGTCCAAAGTTAGTGAATCTGAACACAAACAGCAAGACTTTTCATGGGATATTGTGAAATTACCAAGTGAGACTTTAACCAACGAACCAATCAAAATCGTTAAAGTAGACAATCCAGATCAACTTTTGAACTCGAAGGTAACACAAATTAGTGATTTATTTGTTCCTGGTCAATTCGTCGGACCAAGAGTGGTACACCAAAAAGAACGGATCCCTGGACAACCAGTAGTACCACTATTTCATAAACCATCAGAATTGAGAATGCCTGGTCAGCTTGTGAAAACAAATATGCCACAAATTCTGAACAAAGAAATAAGAAAACCAAACTGGGCCCAAGTCCATTACAATAATTTCAAAAAAACGAATAGAAAGGAAATATCAGATACACAAAAGCAAATAGAGCCAAGGCAACCTCAGCTATATGAGCAACTGAAAGAACCTCAGACACCACATATATCAGAGGAATCTCAACATAACACTGAGCTGCAGCAACCTGAGGTATCTCAACATTCAAAAAGACCACAAAATCATAAAATTCCCGAGCAACAAGAGAAACCCCAACATACATTGAAATCATGGCAAGCAGAGAAATCGCAACATCACATTGAGCCACAAACACAACCAGAACAATTTCAACATATCATTGACCCACAGAAACCAGAGGATTCTCAGTCTCAAGATTCCGAGGTACCAAAAATCCATAAAATGCCCCAGCAACCAAAGGAACTTCAACCTTCCAAAAGGCCACAATATCTAAAGAAAGTGCATCAACCCGAGGCATCTAAACTAGATGGATTGCATCCATCTAACGGACTACAACATCATAACATACCCAAGCAACCAGAGGAACCCCAACATAAGTTGGAGCCACAGCAACCAGAGGAGTCTCAGTCTCTTAATTTCGAGGGACCAAAAATTCATAAACTACCCCAGAAACAAGAGGAACCTCAAATTTCCAAGAGGCCACTACATCCGAAGAAAGCACTGGAGGCATCTCAAACAGATGGATCATATCCATCTAACGGACCAAAATATTATCACATACCCCAGCAACCACAGGAACTCAAACATACGTTGGAAACACAGCAACCAGAGAAATTGCAACATCTCATTGAGCCGAAACAACAACTAGAACAATCTCAAAAGACCAAGGAGTCACAGCAACCAGAGGAATCTCAAGCAGATGGATCGCATCCAACTAACAGACAACAACATCATAACATACCTCAGCAACCAGAGGAAGCTCAACATAAGTTGGAGCCACAGCAACGAGAAGAGTCTCAGCCTCAAAATTCCGAGGGACCGAAAATTCATAAACTACCCCAGAAAGCAGAGGGTCCTCAAATTCCCAAGAGGCCAAAACATCCGAAGATAGCACCGGAGGTATCTCAACCAGATGGATCACATCTATCTAACGGAAAACAACATTATAACATACCAAAGCAACCACAGGAACCCCAACATACGTTGGAAACACAGCAACCAGAGGAACCTCAACATACGTTGACAAAACAGCGACCAGAGGAATCTCAACCAGAAGGATTGCATCCATCTAACAGTCCGCAAAATCATAACATACCCCAGCAACCAGAGCAAGCTCAACATAAGTTGGAGCAACCGGAGGAGTCTCAGCCTCTAAATTCCGAGGAACCGAAAATTCATAAATTACACCAGAAAACAGAGAAACCTCAAATATCCAAGAAGCCACAACATCTGAAGAAAGCACCGGAGGCAACTCAGCCAAATGGATCGCATCCATCTAACGGACCACAACATTATAACATACCCCAGCAACCAGAGGAATCCCACCACATGTTGGAAACACAGCAACCAAAGGAACTCCAACATAAATTGGAGCCAAAACGACCAGAGATGTCTCAGTCTCAAAATACTGAGGGACCAAAAATTCATAAATTACCCCACAAAGAAGAGGAACCTCAAATTTCCAAGAGGCCACAACATCCGAAGAAAGCACCGGAGGCATCTCAACTAGATAAATCGCATCCGTCTAACCGACAACAACATTATAACGTACCCCAGCAACCAGAGGAACCTCAACATACGTTGGAAACACAGCAACTAGAAGAACCCCAACATACGTTGACAAAACAGCGTCCAGAGGAATCTCAACCAGAAGGATCGCATCCATCTAACAGACCACAACATCATAACATACCCCAGCAATTAGACGAAGCTCAAAATAAGTTGGAGCCACAGCAACCAGAGGAGTCTCAGCTTCAAAATTCCGAGGATTCAAAAGTTCATAAACTACACCAGAAAACAGAGAAACCTCAAATATCCAAGAAGCCACAACATCTAAAGAAAGCACCGGAGGCAACTCAGCCAAATGGATCGCATCCATCTAACGGACCACAACATTATAACATACCCCAGCAACCAGAGGAATCCAACCACACGTTGGAAACACAGCAACCAGTGGAACCACAACATACGTTAGAAACACAGCAACCAGAGGAACCCCAACATACGTTGGAAACACAGCAACCAGAGGAATTTCAACACAAGTTGGAGCCACAGCCACCAGAGGAGTCTCAGTCTCATACTTCTGAGGGACCAAAAATTCATAAATTACCCCACAAAGCAGAGGAACCTCAAATTTCCAAGAGGCCACAACATCCGAAGAAAGCACTGGAGGCATCTCAACCAGATAAATCGCATCCGTCTAACCGACAACAACATTATAACGTACCCCAGCAACCAGAGGAATCCCACCATATGTTGGAAACACAGCAACCAGAAAAACCCCAACATACGTCGACAAAAGAGCGACAAGAGGAATCTCAACCAGAAGGATCGTATCCATCTAACAGGCCACAAAATCATAACATACCCCAGCAACCAGAGCAATTCCAACATAAGTTGGAGCCACAGCAACCAGGGGAGTCTGTGCCTCAAAAATCCGAGGAACTAAAAATTCATACAGTGGAACCCCAACATACTGTAGAAACACAGCAACCAGAGGAGTCGCATCATCACATTGAACCACAACAACAACCAGAACAATCTCAACAGACCACGGAGCCACAACAACCAGAGGAATCTCAACCAGATCCCTCACATCCGTCTAACAGACCACAACATCATAACGTACCCCAGCAACCAGAAGAAGCCCAACATAAGTTGGAGCCACAGGAACCAGAGAAGTCTCAGCCTCAAAATTCCGAGGAACCAAAAATTCATAAACTACCCCAGAAACCAGAGAAACCACAAATTTTCAGGAGGCCACAAAATCTGAAGAAATCAACGGAGGTATCTCAATCAGATGAATCGCATCCATCTAACGTACCAAAACATCAAAACGTACCCCAGCAACCAGAGCAACTCCAACATAAGTTGGAGCCACAGCAACCAGAGGAGTTTCTGCCTCAAAAATACGATGAACTAAAAATTCACAAACTACCAACAAAACCAGAGAAACCTCAAATTTTCAAGAAAGCACCGGAGGCAACTCAAACAGATGAATCTCATCCATCTAACGGACCACAACATTATAACATACCCCAGCAACAAGAGGAATCCCAACATACATTGGAAACACAGCAACCAGAGGAGTCGCATAATCACATTGAGCCACAACAACAACCAGAACAATCTCAACAGACCATGGAGCCACAGCGACCAGCGGAATCTCAACCAGATGGATCGCATCCATCTAACGTACTAACACATCAAAATATACCCCAGCAACCAGAGGAAGCCCAACATAAGTTGGAGCCACAGCAACCAAAGAAATCTCTGCCTCAAAAATCCGAGGAACTAAAAATTCATAAACTACCAACGAAACCAGTGAAACCTCAAATTTCCAAGAGGCCACAACATCTGAAGAAAGCACCGGAGGCAACTCAACCAGATGAATCACATCCATCTAACGGACCACAACATTATAAGATACCCCGGCATCAAGAGAAACCCCAACATACATTGGAAACACAGCAACCAGAGGAGTCGCATCATCACATTGAACCACAACAACAACCAGAACAATCTCAACAGACTATGGAGCCACAACTACCAGAGGAATCTCAACCAGAACAATCGCATCCGTCTAACAGACCACAGCATCATAACATACCCCAGCATCCAGAAGAAGCCCAACATAAGTTGGAGCCACAGGAACCAGAGAAGTCTCAGCCTCAAAATTCCGAGGAACCAAAAATTCATAAACTACCCCAGAAACCAGAGAAACCACAAATTTTCAAGGGGCCACAAAATATGAAGAAAGCAACGGAGGCATCTCAATCAGATGAATCGCATCCATCTAACGTATCAAAACATCAAAACGCACCCCAGCAACCAGAGCAACTCCAACATAAGTTGGAGCCACAGGAACCAGAGAAGTCTCAGCCTCAAAATTCCGAGGAACCAAAATTTCATAAACTACCCCAGAAATCAGAGAAACCACAAATTTTCAAGAGGCCACAAAATCTGAAGAAACCAATGGAGGCATCTCAATCAGATGAATCACATCCATCTAACGTACCAAAACATCAAAACGGACCCCAGCAACCAGAGAAACTCCAACATAAGTTGGAGCCACAACAACCAGAGGAGTCTCTGCCTCAAAAATCCGAGGAACTAAAAATTCATAAACTACCAACGAAACCAGAGAAACTTCAAATTACCAAGAGGCCAGAACATCTAAAGAAAACACCGAGGGCAACTCAAACAGATGAATCACATCCATCTAACGGACCACAACATTATAACATACTCCGGCAACAAGAGAAACCCCAACATACATTGGAAACACAGCATCCAGAGGAGTCGCATCATCACATTAAACCACAACAACAACCAGAACGATCTCAACAGACCATAGAGCCACAACAATCAGACGAATCTCAACCAGATCAATCGCATCCGTCTAACAGACCACAGCATCATAACATACCCCAGCATCCAGAAGAAGTCCAACATAAGTTGGAGCCACAGGAACCAGAGAAGTCTCAGCCTCAAAATTCTGAGGAACCAAAAATTCATAAACTTCCCCAGCAACCAGAAGAAGCCCAACATAAGTTGGAGCCAAAGGAACCAGAGAAGTCTCAGCCTCAAAATTCCGACGAACCAAAATTTCATAAACTACCCCAGAAACCAGAGAAACCTCAAATTTTCAAGAGGCCACAAAATTTGAAGAAAGTAACGGAGGCAACTCAACCAGATGAATCACATCCATCTATAGGACCACAACATAATAACATACCCCAGCAACCAGAAGAACCGCAACATACGTTGGAAACACAGCAACCAGAGGAATCGCAATATCACATTGAGCCACAACAACAACCAGAACAATCTCAACAGACCATGGAGCCACAGCGACCAGAGGAATCTCAACCAGATGAATCGCATCCATCTAACGTACCAAAACATCAAAACGCACCCCTGCAACCAGAGCAACTCCAACATAAGTTGAAGCCACAGCAACCAGAGGAGTCTCTGCCTCAAAAATCCGAGGAACAAAAAATTCATAAACTACCAACAAAACCAGAGAAACCTCAAACTTCCAAGAGGCCACAACATCTGAAGAAAGCACCGGAGGCAGCTCAACCAGATGAATCTCATCCATCTAACGGACCACAACATTATAACATACCCCAGCAACAAGAGGAACCCCAAAATACATTGGAAACACAGCAACCAGAGGAGTCGCATCATCACATTGAACCACTACAACAACCAGAGCAATCTCAACGGACCATGGAGCCACAACAACCAGAGGAATCTCAATCTCCGTCTAACAGACCACAACATCATAACATACCCCAGCAACCAGAAGAAGCCCAACATAAGTTGGAGCCACAGGAACCAGAGAAGTCTCAGCCTCAAAATTCCGAGGAACCAAAAATTCATAAACTACCCCAGAAACCAGAGAAACCACAAATTTTCAAGAGGCCACAAAATCTGAAGAAAGCAACGGAGGTATCTCAATCGGATGAATCGCATCCATCTTACGTACCAAAACATCAAAACGTACCCCAGCAACCAGAGCAACTCCAACATAAGTTGGAGCCACAGCAACCAGAGAAGTCTCTGCCTCAAAAATCCGAGGAACTAAAAATTCACGAACTACCAACAAAACCAGAGCAACCTCAAATTTTCAAGAAAGCACCGGAGGCAACTCTACTAGATGAATCTCATCCATCTAACGGACCACAACATTATAACATACCCCAGCAACAAGAGGAACCCCAAAATACATTGGAAACACAGCAACCAGAGGAGTCGCATCATCACATTGAACCACAACAACAACCAGAACAATCTCAACAGACCATGGAGCCACAACAACCAGAGGAATCTCAACCAGATCCGTCACATCCGTCTAACAGACCACAACATCATAACATACCCCAGCAACCAGAGGAAGCCCAACATAAGTTGGAGCCACAGCAACCAGAGGAGTCTCTGCCTCAAAAACCAGAGAAACCTCAAATTTCCAAGAGGCCACAACATCTGAAGAAAGCACCGGAGGCAACTCAACCAGATGAATCACATCCATCTACCGGACCACAACATAATAACATACCCCAGCCACCAGAAGAACCGCAACATACGTTGGAAACACAGCAACCAGATGAATCGCAATATCACATTGAGCCACAACAACAATCAGAACAATCTCAACAGACCATGGAGCCACAGCGACCAGAGGAATCTCAACCAGATGGATCGCATCCATCTAACAACAGACTAAAACATCATAACATACCCCAGCAACATAAGCATGAGGAAGCCCAACATAAGTTGGAGCTGCAGGAACCAGAGAAGTCTCAAATTTCCAAGAGACCACAAAATCTGAAGAAGGCACCGGAGGCATCTCAACCAAATGAATCACATCTATCTAACGGACCACAATATCATAACATACCCCAGCAACCAGAGGAACCCTTACTTACGTTGGAAACACAGCAACCAGAGGAATCGCAACATCATATTGAGCTACAACAACAACCAGAAGAACTTCAACATCCCATGGAGCTAAAGCAACCAGTGGAAGTTCAACGTCCTACAAAGCCAGCAAACCAACAATTCAAGACATCCGTACATCCAGTGGAGTCACAACAACTTCAAGGGTCACAACTTCTCAATAAAGCACAACAACCCAAGAAACCACAACAATCTGAGCTATCTCAACATCACATTGATCCACAACAAATACAACCAGTTAAATCGGTACATTCTGAGCCAGTCCAATCTGAGAGAACACAACCTTCCAAGGGACCGCAACATCATAACATACCCCAGTCGCCAGAGAAGCCGCAACCGAAATCTGAGCAACGATCTGGATCTGAACAACGACCGGAATTAGAAGAACAAGAGAAACCTGAACAACAATCTGAATCTGAACCAAAACAGAATTCTGAACAACAATGGAAATATGTTAATAATGAGAATTCTGAAAAACAATTGGAAATTGAAAATGCAGGAAAACCTGTACAATCAAGGGGTTCTCAACATCCCCAGGGGCTGCAGAAGTCAGAGGAAGCCCAAATACCTAAGAACCCTGAGAAAAAATACACAAGACCTATAAAACCAGGACCGCCTCAGCCCCAAGAAACAAAAAAGTCGATAATTCATAAAATTGCCTCCAATGGTGTGAAGAGACGCTACGACTATGGAAAAATAAATAAAAAAACAGGTAAGTTTTTTCTGTGACACATTATTAATTCGTAGTTGCAAGGTGGCCCAAAATTATTTTATCTCGTACCTATTTTGCTGCATTTGGAGACAAAAAGTATATACAGTGTGTTTTTTCATAGACAAAAAAGCAGCAAATAGTAAATCCTACTCAAGAAACTAAACAACCTTCGCAAAGATAAAAAAATACTTCTTATACAGGGTGGGCCATGAATTAGTTTAGTTTTAAATATTTTATAAAAATAAAACTATATGACTTATTTAGAAAAATATTAATTTACTGAAAAGATAATAAACGGGAATTTATTTTAAAAAATAAATTTCATCTAAATGACCGCTGTCTCCATTTAGGCAATCTTCTAAACGAGCACATACATTTTCGAAGACTCTTGTAATGATCTGATTGTAGTGAATGTTGATATTGTTAAAAATTTTATGTATGCTATTATGTGTTTATATCCACAACTTATTTTATATACACAGGGTTACCGGTAATCCTTTTAGGTGATGTGAAACATATAACACTACATATGTATGGCCAATAGTTTCCAATTCTATTCAAAACGGCATGTCCATTTTATGATAGCTCCCTAATTTTAGGTATAATTGCATCTGAATTTCCGATCACTAATCATCACTTACCATCAGTCAAGCGAGATAATGCAAAGGCTTACCTTGTAGATAAAATAAAATAAAAATCTAATTGTAAGTGGGTAATTGAAGGGTTTCATTGCAAACTTTGTATGGAGACTAAACATTTTCTTTGCTGCAATTGTGTAGGTAAGGGATCGTCCATTAATCACGTGATGTTTTTTAGCAATTTTTAACCCCCCGCCCCCTGGTGAGGTTTTAGACCAAGCCAAGTTTTTAAAGGAACTTATAGAAATCGCGCATTCAACGAAAAGACAAATACACGTCATATCTACACCACCCCTCCCCCCTTGTGATATTTCGTGATTTTTTCCCGAACCCCCTCCCCCCATTTGTGCCTCACGTGATTAATAGACGACCCCTATCTGAGCCTACATTCATAATGGACACGTCTTACAACTAAAACGAACTCTTTGTAACTCCGTATTGGGTACTTCCTACTAATTTCTATATATTTTTTTCAGGAACGACAAAGGCCTTTGCCACCGACCTTCACTTGAAGACGCTCTTCATCCCTGATGGATCTCCCCAAGGTCAATGCTACTGCTCGTGTTACAGCAACAACCAGCCCACCTTCATTTCTGTCAACCCAAGTGTATTCCATTAAAGCAACCTGCTTTCATAGAAGTTTACCTTAGTTATCTTTATGTTTATCCGACTGCCTAAAAGAAGGGTATTATTTTATGTAACAATGATTGTAACCACCTAAATATGAAACCACTTCGCGGATTTTGGAATGTGAAGTATCGTTAGATTGGTCTCGATCGCCATTCTCTGTAGCGATATATACTACATTTCAACAAGTGAATATTTTAGTGTATAAGTTAAATAGTTCGATTGTTTTAGGTTTATATTAAAAACATCGATTTTTGTATTAGGATTAGGTACGCCTTTTTCGATAAGTGCATATAAGATGACTAGAAAAAAAGTTGATAATAAGTACTATTTAAAATTATCAATAAACAATTTTACTTACCACCGCTTTTGAATTTTTAAACTCAACAATAAAAATTCGCTTTAATCGGTAAAATTCATAATTTAATTAATTTTTCTTCAAAAATATTCACAAATTGCACGAAAAACTATCTAATAGGCACTATGAAGTTATGTTATCCTAATCATTATAACACGTCGTAGTCTTCTTTGATCATATCAGCTGCTTTTTCCGCCATCATAATGACCGGGGCATTTGTATTACCGCTAACAATATTTGGCATCACGCTAGCGTCTACCACCCGCAAACCACGCAGCTGCCGCATCTTCAACCTCTCATCCACCAAACCTTTCTCGCCCGGGCCCATAGCACACGTACCAGATACATGCCACAGCGAGTTGGATGTGGTCAGCACATGGCATTTCCAATACTCGTGCGAACCAAACTCCAAGTGCTTACACTGAGGAATGTTTAAGTTCACAAATTCACCCCCAACTTTCTGAAAATAATATGTCGTGTTCAAAATTGATGAAAAATCTTCAATGTAAAGTGCGTGTCTTTCAAGATCAATAGCCTTTGAGTAATACCCGCTGTATATCAAGTGCTTGTCTTCGGGATTTTTACTTTTCAACTTCACCTGTCCTGTAGATTCAGGATGTAGCATAGTAATAGTTGTTACCAGAAGTTCCCGATTTAATCCTGATTTTACTATCGAAACACAAATATCATCTTCGTATTCAGCTATGTAGGTACTACTGAAGGTATTAAAGAACTAGCCGGCACAGGCATAGCAGTGACTTGGTAGTCAGGGTATGTCTGTGATTTGTTAATAGTAACGTGACCTTGCATTACTGGACTTGGAAATTTATTGAGATTTGTAATGACTTCAATATTGTTAACTGCGCCTGCAATTCCCTTCTCTCCTGTTAAAATTACAAGTACAATCGAGTGATCCTGCATATTTTGGCCAACTCTTGCAGCATCTAGTATAACATCTATGTCCATCTCTTCTAGATGCTCTTTTGGTCCTACTCCTGAAAGCATCAATAGCTGTGGTGTATTTATAGCACCGGCGGATAAAATTACTTCTTTTCTAGCTTTAACTTTTATCATTTTATTTTCAGATAATTTTATTTCTACGCCCGTGGCTATCTTTTTATCATCAAAATTTATTTTGGTGACAAGGGTGTTTCTTAAGACTTTTAAATTAGTTCGATCTTTAATAGGACTGAGGAAAGACACAGCAGTACTTTGGCGCATATTGTTATCAATCGTGAAGCAAGCGGGCGCATACCCTAACTGTTGAAATCCGTTGACTTCGTTTAAAACGTTATGACCGTTCTCTTTAAACGCTACAAAAAATTTTTGCGTCTCGTCTCCCCAGTCAGGGCAAGTAACGCCAAGTAATCCATCGGTTCTGTGTAAACTTGCTGATTCACTTTGAAGAATTGATGAGTTTCTCATACGCTCACTTTTCAAAAAGTATGGCAGAACAGATTTCCAGTCCCATCCTGCATTGCCTTGTTCAGCCCACCCATCGTAGTCAGCTCGGTTGCCTCGGACATAGAGCATGTAGTTACTGCCGCTGCTTCCTCCGAGCATTTTCCCTCTCGTCATGCGGAAATTGTTACTTTTGTGCGCTTGGCTAGAGTACCCATCGTCCTCAGTGTAATAGCCCCAATCTGCAGTATCAGCCGGGAGAGGAAATATACCTGGAATCTGGAATTGAGGAAAAAGATTTTCGACAGGTAAATCATTAGTTTGTTTTGGTTAACGGTTTTAAAAGTAATGTCAACGTAAGTTTCTTATGTTACGTAAATTATGTATGTGAAATCTGACGAAAGTTTGCAATATACATAAACTTACTTTTTCCGTGATTCGAATCAAATTCAAATCCACATATAAAAAAAAGATAATTAATATTTAAATATATACAGGGTGTAACAGAAAGGTGTGATAAGACTTCTAGGTTGGCTTTTACCCATCAAACTAAACAACTTTTGTTCTACAACTTTGTTCAAATCGCAAAATTGTTTTTGGACTTTTCATACAAATCGATCAGCTGGCGAACCAAGTTTGTATGAAAAGTCCGAAAATTTCTTTGCGATTTCAACAAAGTTGTAGAACAAAAGTTGTTCAGTTTGATGGGTAAAAGCCAACCTTGAAGTATTATCACACCTTTCTGTTACACCCTGTATATTAAATATATATAATAAATATAAGGTGCTACTTTATTAGTGCCCGATATTTTAGTCAGTGCTTCTACTCCTGATTCTGATCAACTTTCCCCAAGAAACCCATAGTGAAATCGAAAAAAAATTTTTGGACTCTTCATACAAATCGATCAGCCGAGCGGCCAAATTAGTATGAAGAGCCCAAAAAATTTTTTGCGATTTGACTATGGGTTCCTTGGGGAAAGTTGATCAGAATCAGGAGTAGAAGCACTGACTAAAATATCGGGCACTAATAAAGTAGCACCTTATATATTACAAAATTATATAAATTGCGTGGATATCGTTTTTATGGCTGTCCTTGAGGGGGGGGGGGGGGAATATTTTTCTAGTTCCCCCTTAACGTCTTCCACTATGTAATTCCTCAACCTGTACTTTACTATGCAGAATCTCAGTAACATGGGCTAATTAATTTCAGTATAAAATAGACTAAAAATGTTGATTTCTCATCATGAACATTAATCACAAAATCATTAAACTGAAGTAGTAGTGGGTGGTGGGTAGGGCCTGCAATCGAATATTCGAATATTCGAATAATTCGAATATTCGCCTCATTTTAATATTCGAATAATGTTTACGAATATTCGAATATTCGATTATTTTTAAAGACATTTGAACTGACTAGTAAACGAACTTTATACAATATTTGATCCATAGTGGTAACGAGGTTTTTTATTTCATCACATTAAATATTACAAGACAGTATTACAATTATTTTTGAAAAAATCTAAAAAAATGTTTTTAACATATTTCATCAAACGCATCTTGCGTGAACATACCCAAAAGAAGGATCGTGCGATTCCTGCGTGAGCGCTCGCCGTTATTCGGGAAGAAGAATGGCAAACTGCCACATATTAATTTACCTGGATTAAATTTGTTAAAGTATTTTCATTTGTCATATTTTCCAATAAGGACTATTTTTATGCACGTGATCTCAGAGAGTGATTGTTTCTATTTAGGTTACTGCCAAGTTAACAGAAATTGTTTAATTTTGTTTTCTTTACTTTATTTTAGATAATCAATGATAATTGATGATCTCATTTATGATAGGTTTAGTATCTATCTATCAGCCGAAAGACGTCCACTGCTGGACAAAGGCCTTCCCCAAGGATTTCCACACTGACCGGTCCTGTGCGGCTCGCATCCAGCGGCTTCCCGCAACCTTCACCAGGTCCAGGTCCACCGAGTCGGAGGCCTGTCCACACTGCGTCTTCCGGTGCGCGGTCGCCACTAGAGAACTTTACTGCCCCAACGGCCATCTGTTCTACGAGCTATGTGCCCTGCCACTTAAGTCTAGCGATTCTGAGAGCTATGTCGGTAACTTTAGTTCTCCTACGTATCTCCTCATTTCTGATTCGATCACGTAGAGAAATACCAAGCATAGCGCACTCCATCACCCTTTGGGTGACTTTGAGCCTTCTTATGAGGCCCATAGTAAGCGACCATGTCTCGGATTCATATGTCATCACTGGCAACACACACTGGTCAAAGACTTTAGTCTTCAGACACTGCAGTATTTTGGACGTGACGATATTGCGAAGCTTCCCGAATGCTGCCCAGCCGAGTTGGATTCGGCGATTGATCTCTTTCTCGAAGTTGGATCTACCTAACTGGACTGTTTGTCCCAGGTATACATACTCGTCAACAACTTAAAGTGTAGAGTCTCCAACCTTCAGAGGAGTGGGTGTAACACGGACGTTTAACATGATTTTCGTCTTATCCATGTTCATTTTAAGACCCACTTGTTGGGAAACTTTACTGAGTCCTTCGAGCATCGCGCCTAGGTCCTCCAAGGTCTCAGCCATGATCACGCACGATATCGTCAGCAAATCGAAGGTGAGTGATGTACTCGCCATTGATGTTAATGCCGAGTCCTCTCCAGTCCAGAAGCTTGAAAACATCTTCCAGTGCAGCGGTGAACAGTTTCGGAGATATAACATCTCCCTGTCTCACCCCACGCTGCAGCCGGATAGGTTTTGAATTCTGATCCTGGAGGTGGACCGACATGGTGGCGTTTATACAAACACTTAAATACTTCGATGTATCGATAATCGACTTGGCACCGTTGGAAAGACTGCAACACAGCCCAGGTCTCGATCGAATCAAAGGCTTTCTCATAGTACACAAACGCCAAGCATAGTGGCCGATTATACTCTTCGGTCTTCTGTATAATTTGCCGCAGCGTATGTATGTGGTCTATGGTACTGAAGCCTTTTCGGAAACCGGCTTGTTCGGGAGGCTGGAAGTCATCAAACTTGCGTGCGAGACGATTCGTAATGACTCTCGAAAACAGCTTGTAGACATGGCTCAGGAGTGAGATGGGTCTGTAATTGTTCAGCAGAGTCTTATCACCCTTCTTGAAGAAGAGCACCACCACACTCCTGTGCCATGCTGTAGGCGTTCGTCCCTCGAGCATGACGGAATTGAATAGCTTCTGAAGAGCTATAAGTACCGATTCTCCATCTGCTTTCAGAAGCTCAGCTGTAATTCCATCATCACCCGGTGCCTTGTTGTTCTTAAGTTGTTTGAGAGCCATTCTTATCTCGCACAGGCTGACATCTGGGATATCTTCGGTATAGTGTCAGGTCAATCTGGCTCTCGGGTCTTCAGCTTGATTACTGACAGGTAAGCGTGAAGTCGTGTATAATTGTTCGTAGGACTTCTCAACCTCTTCAAACAGCTCGGGCTTGGACGACACGACTCTTCCATCCTCGGTCTTCAGCTTTGTCAGTTGGCTTTGACCAGCAGACAGATCCCTTGCGAATACTTTTGACCCTTTATTACGCTCGATAGCCTCTTTAATACGATTTCTATTAAATTGACGTATATCGCGGGTCAAGGACTTGGGGATCTGTCTGTTTAGTCGCCGATACTGACAAGCGTCTTCAGAGGATTTTAGAATCAGGCTTCGTCTTTCCTCCATGAGCTTGCTGGTGGGGTTTGAGATACGAGATGTTCTTTTTGAACGTCTGGTTTTGAAAGCTTTATTCCCAGCCGTTTGGACAATTTCCACGAACTTGTCGTTGTAATTGTCCACATTTTCGCATTCTCCTAGGCATTCGAAGCGGTTGTGCAACTCGAGCTGAAAGCTTTCGGGGTTTTGTAGTTGGATAGGCGCTGGTCGGAGCGTGGACTTCATCAGTCGACATCTTTCCAGCTTTGTTTTTAGGTTCAATGTGCCTCTCTCTTACCATTCGGTGATCGCTTCCTGTCTTCAGCGAGTTGATCACAGAGACATCATTGAATATTTGCCTTTTTGTCTACAAGATGAAGTCAATCTCATTTTTTACTACACCATTGGGATGCAGCCATGTCCACTTGGCCTGTTTTGGCTTTTCAAAGAAAGAGTTCATCATAAAGAGGCCCTCCTTCTCCATAAAGCTGGCCAGCAGCTGACCCCGCGCATTCCTTTCTCCGTATCCAAATTTCGTCTGTTCGCAGTGTGCGCGTGTTGTATGTTGCCAGGGCCAAAAGTCTTTTTGTTTGGTAGCCTGGCCTCTGCCGGAGATTCTTCGCACCCCATGCCCCGCCGTTACCGTGACCGCTACCGGAGTTAGGAATAGCGGGGCTGCCGGGGACTAGGGGCCGTTTTTTAGGGTTTATATCCATGGGGGGGAGTTTCCGTAATCGCCACGCTTGGCATGCGGGTTGGCGATCGCAGTGTGGCGTGAGCCGAGATGGTATGCGGAAAAGACGCTGCTGCCCATCTTCCGGTTTATGGATCCCTTAGTCGCCTTTTACGACACCCACGGGAAGAGATGAGGTTTATTACCTTGTTTCTTTTATTTGAAGTAGGTAGTTGTTTGATTTTATAATTTTTTAACATGTTGTCGCAAATAAATATGATTGATTTTAGATATTATTATTATTATTATTATTTTATCTAATTGCAAAATAGTGTCCTACCACGTAAAACCCTATTTTATTTGACTTTATAACTTTTCGAATAATATTCGAATATTCGAATATCTCAGGCAAAAATATTCGAATATTCGAATACCAAAATTTTCGAATATTTGCATGCCCTAGTGGTGGGACACCACTCGTAGCTCGTAGAGACGGCTGTTGGGGCAGGAGGTCTCGAGTGGCGACATATCGTAGGCTAGTGCCTGCCTAGTGGCAAGCCTCGATGGACCGATGAATTAGAGACGGTTGTGGGAAACAGTTGTTACGGGCAGCGCAAGACCGGTCGTTGTGAAATCCTTGCAAGGCTTTTGTTCAACAGTGTATGTCTTTCGGCTCATTTGAATAGTTAAGACTATATTATAGAATCATTTATTTCTCAAAAAAGAATAAATAGTTATTCACTTAGGTACTTGAGAAATCATACAGGTGATATATCTAATAACTTAAATACTTTAAGTTTGAGGTTTTTTTTTTAAATTCTTTTTAAGGATGATCGATAACCCAAAGCTAGCTTACCACTAAATGATTATGAATATTGTATTGAAAATCCTGTGTATGTCAGTCTGTCAGTTTTGTTTTTTAATAATTTGCTTACTTATTTACTTACTTCGCTGACTCAGCGACCTGAATTGGACTGGCCGACATCAAAGTGCGACACACTCTCTTTTATTTTGTGCCAAGCTTGACCAGTAATAAAATGCTACGAATTACTACTATTTGTTTGCCGTTAATCGCATACAACGAGTAATATGATTACGAAGCAAAAGTTTCGTCTTTCTAAAAAAAATGTTTTCTTACTTACCGTAACATCGATACCAGGGTTGCCTCCCGCCTCTATCAGTAGCACTGACCAGTTACCCACTTCACTGAGGCGGTTGGCGATTACGGCGCCAGCTGACCCAGTACTATGATGAAGTCAAAACTGTCAAGGTCTGTAAATAGAGAAAAGCTAAAAGTGAAGGTATCAAAAATGACCAAGTAATTGATACGAACAAACTGTATCCCTATCCGGATGAGAAAAAAAAATCGAATTTTAACTTTACCCTGGGGAAAATATCGAAAAAATCATGCCATGACAGATAACTGCAAAAACTCATTGCACGATCATGAGTTTCAGGCCTTACTTGTAAATGCACGATCGTGCAAGTGAACAAATTTAAATGAAAGGAGTTTATAAAAAAAATAAATATATATTTAACCCAGACTTGAATTTATTGTACAAGAATGGTAACATAAAAGTAGGCTCTCAGTCTACACAAATATAAAAATTACTCTAGAAAAAATCATAACAGAAATGATTCCTTATTTCACCGTAATAATGTTCTGGCCTGTGAGATACACATTGCACTTGACGTACCGTGTATTGGTTCAACTTCAGCAGCTTTTATTTATACTGACACTCTCGCTTTAGGAGATTTTATTTCATCAAAGTCCAGAAGGTGACCATAATAAACATGTCTCAGAGAGACATACAAGAATCTTTACAAGTACGGCCCTAAGAAGTAAAGAAAATAGCGTTAGAACTAAAAACATACAGGGTTCAAAAAACAATAATGTTCTGGCCTGTGAGATACACATTGCACTTGACGTACCGTGTATTGGTTCAACTTCAGCAGCTTTTATTTATACTGACACTCTCGCTTTAGGAGATTTTATTTCATCAAAGTCCAGAAGGTGACCATAATAAACATGTCTCAGAGAGACATACAAGAATCTTTACAAGTACGGCCCTAAGAAGTAAAGAAAATAGCGTTAGAACTAAAAACATACAGGGTGTTACAAAACTACCCCTAATGAATTAAGGTTGTTAAAGTGAGTCATGTGAGGAGTTCATTGTAATATACAGGGTGTAACAGAAGTGTGTGACAATACTTCAAGGTTGGCTTTTACCCATCAAACTGAACAACTTTTGTTCTACAACTTTGTTGAAATCGCAAATTTTTTTTTGGACTTTTCATACAAATCGATCAGCTGGCGAACCAAGTTTGTATGAAAAGTCCAAAAAATTTTTTGCGATTTCAACAAAGTTGTAGAACAAAAGTTGTTCAGTTTGATGGGCAAAAGCCAACCTTGAAGTATTGTCACTTCTGTTACACCCTGTATATTTTTTAACAAAATGTTAAATTAAAAAAATGCGAAAACGAATTATTTTTAATCATAAATAAGATTATCGACTATGTAGAACCACAGCACTATTGTATTCACCTGTCAGTTCATGATAGGAATACAGATAGCTGCGCTATGATAGGCTGCGTTCATATGCCGCTGCGCTATGATTGGCGCGTTCGTGCGCGGGTCATGACCACGACCAGATCATCGCTAGAGGTGGAAAATTGTAAATATCATATCAATATTTTTGAAGAAATTCGATAGATGATTTCTCCGAAACGTGAACTGATGCAGCAAAAATAAAAAGTACCCAAATTTTAAAATGATTCACAGTCCACGCCGTTTCAACCATTAGGGGTAGTTTTGTAACACCCTGTATATCTAAAACTCTGAAAACAGATTAAATTATCAATACTTCATACAAAACTATACAGTGTTATTTTTGGACCCCCCACCAAAATTTCACAGTGGCTTCTATTCATGAAACTGAGCAACTTTCCCCAAGAAACCAATACTCAATTCGCAAAAAATTTTGAATCCCACGCGAAACGGATACCACCGTCCCGCCCCATATAGTTCATTCCAATAAAAAAAAGCAAAACGTAAACAAACTTCCTATGGAATTGACACATGTCAATGTCAGATGCATACTATGTTTGTTTACCTTTTGCTTTTTGTTGATTGAAATGAACTATATATGTTTTTCTGGCTGCGATAGAGTTTGCACGATCGATCGATATCGTTTTGGTTGCGAAAATTTGATTAGCGTGCGCTTTTGTCAAAGTTATTTGCACGATCGTATCGAGCCGTCCGGAAAGGGATAAGCCAAAAGCTTCCTTAGAGAATGAACTTAATAAACCCTACTGAAGTCGCAACCCTTAATCATTGGGGAATCGGAGCTATGGGGCTGAAAAAGTATACAGAAACACCCGTTATCTGCTTGAGATTCTCATAACATTAGCGGTAAGACTTAGATAAGATGGTGGCACCTGGCAAGGTGGGCTCAGAAATAGGGCCTGCAATCGAATATTCGAATATTCGAATAATTCGAATATTCGCCTCATTTTAATATTCGAATAATGTTTACGAATATTCGAATATTCGATTATTTTTAAAGACATTTGAACTGACTAGTAAACGAACTTTATACAATATTTGATCCATAGTGGTAACGAGGTTTTTTATTTCATCACATTAAATATTACAAGACAGTATTACAATTATTTTTGAAAAAATCTAAAAAAATGTTTTTAACATATTTCATCAAACGCATCTTGCGTGAACATACCCAAAAGAAGGATCGTGCGATTCCTGCGTGAGCGCTCGCCGTTATTCGGGAAGAAGAATGGCAAACTGCCACATATTAATTTACCTGGATTAAATTTGTTAAAGTATTTTCATTTGTCATATTTTCCAATAAGGACTATTTTTATGCACGTGATCTCAGAGAGTGATTGTTTCTATTTAGGTTACTGCCAAGTTAACAGAAATTGTTTAATTTTGTTTTCTTTACTTTATTTTAGATAATCAATGATAATTGATGATCTCATTTATGATAGGTTTAGTATCTATCTATCAGCCGAAAGACGTCCACTGCTGGACAAAGGCCTTCCCCAAGGATTTCCACACTGACCGGTCCTGTGCGGCTCGCATCCAGCGGCTTCCCGCAACCTTCACCAGGTCCAGGTCCACCGAGTCGGAGGCCTGTCCACACTGCGTCTTCCGGTGCGCGGTCGCCACTAGAGAACTTTACTGCCCCAACGGCCATCTGTTCTACGAGCTATGTGCCCTGCCACTTAAGTCTAGCGATTCTGAGAGCTATGTCGGTAACTTTAGTTCTCCTACGTATCTCCTCATTTCTGATTCGATCACGTAGAGAAATACCAAGCATAGCGCACTCCATCACCCTTTGGGTGACTTTGAGCCTTCTTATGAGGCCCATAGTAAGCGACCATGTCTCGGATTCATATGTCATCACTGGCAACACACACTGGTCAAAGACTTTAGTCTTCAGACACTGCAGTATTTTGGACGTGACGATATTGCGAAGCTTCCCGAATGCTGCCCAGCCGAGTTGGATTCGGCGATTGATCTCTTTCTCGAAGTTGGATCTACCTAACTGGACTGTTTGTCCCAGGTATACATACTCGTCAACAACTTAAAGTGTAGAGTCTCCAACCTTCAGAGGAGTGGGTGTAACACGGACGTTTAACATGATTTTCGTCTTATCCATGTTCATTTTAAGACCCACTTGTTGGGAAACTTTACTGAGTCCTTCGAGCATCGCGCCTAGGTCCTCCAAGGTCTCAGCCATGATCACGCACGATATCGTCAGCAAATCGAAGGTGAGTGATGTACTCGCCATTGATGTTAATGCCGAGTCCTCTCCAGTCCAGAAGCTTGAAAACATCTTCCAGTGCAGCGGTGAACAGTTTCGGAGATATAACATCTCCCTGTCTCACCCCACGCTGCAGCCGGATAGGTTTTGAATTCTGATCCTGGAGGTGGACCGACATGGTGGCGTTTATACAAACACTTAAATACTTCGATGTATCGATAATCGACTTGGCACCGTTGGAAAGACTGCAACACAGCCCAGGTCTCGATCGAATCAAAGGCTTTCTCATAGTACACAAACGCCAAGCATAGTGGCCGATTATACTCTTCGGTCTTCTGTATAATTTGCCGCAGCGTATGTATGTGGTCTATGGTACTGAAGCCTTTTCGGAAACCGGCTTGTTCGGGAGGCTGGAAGTCATCAAACTTGCGTGCGAGACGATTCGTAATGACTCTCGAAAACAGCTTGTAGACATGGCTCAGGAGTGAGATGGGTCTGTAATTGTTCAGCAGAGTCTTATCACCCTTCTTGAAGAAGAGCACCACCACACTCCTGTGCCATGCTGTAGGCGTTCGTCCCTCGAGCATGACGGAATTGAATAGCTTCTGAAGAGCTATAAGTACCGATTCTCCATCTGCTTTCAGAAGCTCAGCTGTAATTCCATCATCACCCGGTGCCTTGTTGTTCTTAAGTTGTTTGAGAGCCATTCTTATCTCGCACAGGCTGACATCTGGGATATCTTCGGTATAGTGTCAGGTCAATCTGGCTCTCGGGTCTTCAGCTTGATTACTGACAGGTAAGCGTGAAGTCGTGTATAATTGTTCGTAGGACTTCTCAACCTCTTCAAACAGCTCGGGCTTGGACGACACGACTCTTCCATCCTCGGTCTTCAGCTTTGTCAGTTGGCTTTGACCAGCAGACAGATCCCTTGCGAATACTTTTGACCCTTTATTACGCTCGATAGCCTCTTTAATACGATTTCTATTAAATTGACGTATATCGCGGGTCAAGGACTTGGGGATCTGTCTGTTTAGTCGCCGATACTGACAAGCGTCTTCAGAGGATTTTAGAATCAGGCTTCGTCTTTCCTCCATGAGCTTGCTGGTGGGGTTTGAGATACGAGATGTTCTTTTTGAACGTCTGGTTTTGAAAGCTTTATTCCCAGCCGTTTGGACAATTTCCACGAACTTGTCGTTGTAATTGTCCACATTTTCGCATTCTCCTAGGCATTCGAAGCGGTTGTGCAACTCGAGCTGAAAGCTTTCGGGGTTTTGTAGTTGGATAGGCGCTGGTCGGAGCGTGGACTTCATCAGTCGACATCTTTCCAGCTTTGTTTTTAGGTTCAATGTGCCTCTCTCTTACCATTCGGTGATCGCTTCCTGTCTTCAGCGAGTTGATCACAGAGACATCATTGAATATTTGCCTTTTTGTCTACAAGATGAAGTCAATCTCATTTTTTACTACACCATTGGGATGCAGCCATGTCCACTTGGCCTGTTTTGGCTTTTCAAAGAAAGAGTTCATCATAAAGAGGCCCTCCTTCTCCATAAAGCTGGCCAGCAGCTGACCCCGCGCATTCCTTTCTCCGTATCCAAATTTCGTCTGTTCGCAGTGTGCGCGTGTTGTATGTTGCCAGGGCCAAAAGTCTTTTTGTTTGGTAGCCTGGCCTCTGCCGGAGATTCTTCGCACCCCATGCCCCGCCGTTACCGTGACCGCTACCGGAGTTAGGAATAGCGGGGCTGCCGGGGACTAGGGGCCGTTTTTTAGGGTTTATATCCATGGGGGGGAGTTTCCGTAATCGCCACGCTTGGCATGCGGGTTGGCGATCGCAGTGTGGCGTGAGCCGAGATGGTATGCGGAAAAGACGCTGCTGCCCATCTTCCGGTTTATGGATCCCTTAGTCGCCTTTTACGACACCCACGGGAAGAGATGAGGTTTATTACCTTGTTTCTTTTATTTGAAGTAGGTAGTTGTTTGATTTTATAATTTTTTAACATGTTGTCGCAAATAAATATGATTGATTTTAGATATTATTATTATTATTATTATTTTATCTAATTGCAAAATAGTGTCCTACCACGTAAAACCCTATTTTATTTGACTTTATAACTTTTCGAATAATATTCGAATATTCGAATATCTCAGGCAAAAATATTCGAATATTCGAATACCAAAATTTTCGAATATTTGCATGCCCTACTCAGAAAATGCCCTAAGTACCTCCAACAAGTAGAGTCCTACAAAGTTGAACTTGCCGGGAAGTATAGCGCGCTCCGTCGCCATTTCGGTGGCCTTCAGCCTTCTTATGAGGCTCATAGCAAGCGACCATGTTACGGTCCCATATGTCACAAAAACAAAATAAAACAGCAAGATTGTTTTAACATGTTCAGCGTTGTATATTTTGTTTGCGGGTTTGTTAGAAAGTAAAAAAAAATGATTGGAATTTTTAAAAATATATTTCTGGTGTTCTAGAGCCAATAATGAATACCGCCCTGAAATCTCAAACGTATTTTTTAACACCTTGTATAGAAAAAAAACGAATAGATAGGTAACCAACCTTTGACAGTCGCCTGCTGGGGGTATTTACCTCTACTGAGATTTAATGTCGCCAACACCGACAGAATGACAGCTGCTAGGTTTAGAGCTGGCCTCAAAGCCTCCACTTGAGCTGACGCTGCAATATCTCCAATAACACCGCTTATCAAGCCCATGTTGAGGGATAAAATGTGCTTTGGTACCATATAGTTACTTATATATTGGTACAGAAAATATGTATAAGTAAATAAAATAATTGAGATAATTTCCGTAAAACAAACATGATATTTATTATATACAAGGTTATACTTTGTTAATAGTTGTTGTTCGTCACACTGCCTGGCTTTTCTACAGACCATTAAATTCGTCATATAAAGAAGAAAACTAAAGCGAGCATTCATAAAGAACTAAATCTAAAAAATACTTGAAATAAATCTAAAAAACCACAAAACTGAGAGTTATACATAGTTATCAAAGGGTAGTAATAAAAGTTCCGAAAAGTAAATAAAAAATGAGCTTATTCAAAATATTATTTTTACTGCTTTATTTACTAAGTTTCCGAAAACTTTTGTGCGAATAAAAATACTGAAACTTGCGACAAATAAGTCATCATTTGCTGACGTAATACTTTTCTACCCGAGTAAATTACGTTTAACCGAAACTATGGCTGGTAATTTTTGTCATTATTCACCTATTATAGATTTAAAACCAACCTGATATATTTCATAAAATGTGGTGCTTTTTAATCTGGAGCGAAATAATGGAAATACTATTCTGCATTATTCCATAGTACCTCATAAATATGAAAATCTGCTTGTAATATATTTTTCAACACACTTGCTCATAAAGTGGCTCTATGGTCACCGCAATTAGGCACAGAATGACACCCATAATCAAACTGTGACTTTTTCATTGCTATAACTCACTAGTGAGTTAGATTTTTTTAAAATTTTATTGGTTGAGTTGCTTTGTTCTTAAAAAAGTTTTTATTCAAAAAAAAAGATCGTGTTCAATAGAACAAATAAATTAATGTTCCTATTGCTTGCTCATTTCATGCAACTTCTTATTTAAATAGATAATTTTAACTCGTACGTGTTTAATAAATAAAACTTTCACTCAAATATAACTTTTGTTTTCTCTGTAATAAAATAAAACTTTAAATTCCCCATTTTGTACATGGCAGAATAGGCGCAAATCCTATGCGCCGAAAATAAAAAAAAAAACCTCATCCCTTTAGTCTGTGGCCGATTGCAATGCGCGCGCATAGGAAAACTGATTAATTTTTCCCGCCATAGCGAAACATTTTTCACAACTGGTTTTCACTGTTGAAATGAGTTTTTATTGTTATTTTATTCACAAATGTGTTGAAAAACGTCGTATGATACTCGAGTGTATTGATGATTACCGTCCTTGGCTATCTCAATGGAGCCTCGACGGTAATCACCAATGTTACGCACTAGTACCATAATGTACTATTATTACTTACACAAATACCTATTAGTCATTTATATTATGACCAAAAATTTTTTTTTAAATCCCAATTGGTAAGCTCTTGGCATCATCTCACCTGATGGTAAGTGATATGATGCCGAAGATGGAAGTGGGCTTACCAAGATTCCCCAACGCAATGGGGAACTGGCTATCTTATCTTCATGCCGGAACACACTTGATTTTAATGTAAGGAGTAAGTGAGTAAATAAAAGTAACGCAGTTTGTTATGAATTATTTTAATCTCAAACTCAAAATTCAAAATGTTTTTTTTAATTTAAGTAGATGCTTTACACATGCTTTTAAATCGTCAGTATTTTTTTCTACCTAGTACAAAGTCCCTACTTGTAGTTATTTTCATTAAAATTGAGAGTAAAAAAGGTTATTCCATAACCAACAACAGAAATTAAGATAGTTTTTACAGGACGTAGGAAAACGTTTATATTACCGGAACGTCTTTTTCGCAAAGTTAGTATTATATTCGCAAGTTTAGTAATTTAGTCGGAAGTTTAGTATTTTATTTGAAAGTACAGTTTTTTTTTGTAGAATTGTAATAAGAACAAGCTTGAAATTATTTGTCGGTATATTTTGTGTTAATTTTTCGGTTGTTCATTTTAATGCAGTTTAGTTATTATTATAATCAACCACCGATCGCTGCAGGTTCATTTGTTTTTCGGAACCTTTATTATTTCCCGTTATCAAAATTATTATTTAATATTCATGATAATTTATTATTATGCAGAATTCGGATTCTGATAACTATTTCTTGTGGTGCATGTTGGTATTTATTTTCGCTTTAAATAAACACATCAAACATAAACTATGTATATTCGTAACATAAAGCATTTTGAAGATTTTTGTTCTATCAATACGCCAAATCGTGTACAGTTTCATTGTACACTTTATAAAAATAATCGACAACGCTGAAAGCGTTAAAAAACTGATTTCAATCGCGTAACATCCGGATCAAACTGAGAACATCCTTTTTTGAAGTCGGTTAAAATACTAAAACCTTTTCCTAAATGTAACAAATCCTTTTCTGAAAACCGCATAAAATTCGGTACAGGCAAACGCGAGATAATCGCGGACAAACATACATGCATACATGCATACATGCATACATGCATACATACATACATACATACATGCATGCATACATACATACATACATACATATATACATACATATTTATGACATACACTGTGTAAGTAATTAAGTATTATTTTTAAAAATGTGTTGAAGGGAGTTTCTTTTGGGCTCGACGTTTCTTCTCGCTTCGGAAACATTCCCGAAACTTTGATTCAAAGAAGTTTTATATCGTCGCTCCGCTCAGCGGGATGTATGTCTGTGCTTTGATTCATTATTATCTAATCTATGGTTAAGTTTACAAGTTCCGCGTGGTAAGAACTTTGTACTAGGTAGAAAAAAAGACGATTTAAAAGTATGTGCAAAACATCTACTTAACTAAAAAACATTTTGATTTTGATTCGACGTGTGGCGACATCTATCGCACCGCCACGAACTAAACCTAGAACGCGCTATTGAAAGTTTCTTCGGATTTACTATACCATATACAACTTACAACTATCATTGGTTGGACCATGGCCGGTCCCCAGGTATACCACCTCGCCTGGCGGAGGTACCTCCCTTTTCCTCCGAAGAGTGGGAACACACAGTTCCTACAGACGAATGTCATTATTTTTGAAAAACAATACTGATGAATAATACGCAGCTAGTTCCCCAAGCAATTTAAAATCCATATAACAGTGTAAAAAAATTAGCAGAAAGCAGCTTAAAGCTTTAATAAGTTTAATAGCTTATGAAATATTTCACTTGATATGAAACCAGTAAAAAAGAGTGGGTCGCTCCACGGGTTAATATTCAGCATTAAGATTTTTTCGCACATTTATTAAAAGAACACAACATTGTTAAAAAAACTGCAAACAAATTCAAAATATATTGCATTAATAGCGCGCTTGAAGCGCTAGAAGCTAGTACAAAGAGCTCACTCTTTTTCAGTTATGCAGTCTTTTGCTTTATACAGAATGTTACAAAACTACCCCCCCCTAATCGTTGAAACGGCGTCGACTGTGAATCATTTTAAATTTTGGGTATTTTTTTCTTTCTGCTGCTTCAGTTCACGTTTCGGAGAAATCGTCTATCGAACTTCTTCAAAAATATCGATATGATATTTAAATTTTTCTAGCTCTAGCGATCATCTGGTCGCGGTCATGACCCCGCGCGCAAACGCGCCAATCATAGCGCAGCGGCATATGAACGCAGCCTATCATAGCGCCGCTATCTGTACTCCTATCGTGAACTGACAGATGAATACAATAGTGCTGTGGTTCTACATAGTCGATAATCTTATTTATGATTAAAAATAATTAGTTTTTGCAATTTTTTTATTTAATGTTTTGTTAAAAATATATATTGCAGTGAACTGCTTACATGACACACTTTAACACTCTTACTTCATTAGGGGGAGTTTTGTAACAACCTGTATAAACTAGTATAACATCAATTATTCCGCTTCTGAATATACTCTTATCATGTGGCACAATTTAACCGTGCTATTCACAAGGCATAGACGACGGTTGCTAAGTGCTGCACTTAGCATCGCCCGGAGGACCTCGGGCCGGGGTCACGTGTAAAGCATTAACTGAATAACTGAACTGGATCACTGTCAACTAGATAAAAGAGTTTTGACAGCTGTTAAAAATGTTGATCAGTGTTTATATAGAAATTATTAACATGTACATTTTTCAGGGGTTTTGTTTTGCTTGTTTGTATTGAGATGATAAATATTAAGTGTATGCCAGACGGTAAGAAAGTTCGAGAATAGGTAGTATGCACAGCGTGGCTGTACAATTTACCTTAATGCACCTGATTTTTCTGACACTGAACACTCGTTGCAATTCCGTACTAGTAGATACTTCCTACTAATTTCTAAAACTTTTTTAGCAGCTACAAAGGCCTTGGGCACCGACCTTCACATGAAGACGCACTTCATCCCTGATGGATCTCCCCAAGGGCAATGCTACTGCTCGTGTTACAGCAACAACCAACCGACCTTCATTTCTGTTAACCCAAGTGTATTCCATTAAAGCAACCTGCTTTCATAGAATTATACCTTAGTTATCTTTATGTTTATCCGACTGCCCAAAAGAAGGGTATTATTCTATGTTACAATGATTGTAACCGTCTAAATCTGAAACCACTTCGCGGATTTTGGAATGTGAAGTATCGTTAGATTGGTCTCGATCGCCATTCTCCGTAGCGACATATACTACATTTCAACAAGTGGATTTTCTGCAGTGCAAATTATTATTAAGAACACAGAAAGTGACAGATTTCGCGGGAATTGAAGTAAACCTTATAGTGTTTCGAATAAGGTTCAAAATCAATCGCACCAAATAAGTTAAATAGTTCGATTAGGATTAGGTACACCTTTTGCGATAAGTGCATATAAGATGACTAGAAAAAAATTGATAATAAGTACTATTTTAAATTATCAATAAACAGTTTTAATTACCGCCGCTTTTGAATTTTCAAACATTTTAAATGAGTATAATAAAAATTCGCTTTTATCGGTAGAATTCATAATTTTATTCATTTTTCTTCAAAAATATTCACAAATTGCACGTACAACTATGAAATAGGCACTATGAAGTTATGTTACTCATAATCGCGGCAGTAAGTAGTATATAGGGTCCTTCTAAAATAACTGAAAATATTTTAACACTGGTTTCTACTCATGAAACTGAACAACTTTCCCCAAGAAACCTATACTCAATTCGCAAAAAAATTTTTGGACTCCCCATACAAAATTGGCGGTCCAGTTGATCAACTCACTCTTTGAAAATTTCATGTACCTATCTATTTCAGTAACTGGTAATAAAAAAGTAATTTGATAACGCCGAAAAAAAATATATGTATTTTTGTATAGGTACAGTGGTATTATTTATAATTTTATTTCCCTTCCTGCTCAATTCAATAGCAGTTTTCGGCCCTTTTCAATTATACTGGCGCTCGGATTTTATCGCTCACCTGTTTCTACTCATTTCATTATTTTACTGACCATATTATTTTTGAACTGACCATAATAAGATAAAATAATCGACCAATTTTGATTTTATTACTGTTCATGTTTTACAGTCACACTAATTTTCCAACCGCCAAAAAATTTAATAACTGCCCGTTTATTTTTTCAACTGATCATAATAACTGACATAATAACTGATCATAATAAATATTTAAATAACAGTCGTAAAAATTAATTCCCAATTAGTACGAAAAGCCAAAAAATTTTTTTGCAAATTGAGTATAGGTTCCTTGGGCAAAGTTGTTCAGTTTCATGAGTAGAATCCGTGGTTAATATTTTTACAGGTATTTTATAAGGACCCTATATATAACGAAGTTAAAGGAAAACTATCACAGCCAATTAGACTTTACAAGTTAACGAGTAGTAGTCAATTTTGTTAGATAGACGGGAGTTTTTCCCCTTGAAGCATTGTCTGTCGAAGTACTACGGAACCCTACACTGCGCGTGGCCCGACACGCACTTGGCCGCTTTTTTTAAATGCTTTGTTCCGATTCACTCTTTGCGTGTTTATCTATTCTTATAAAATAAATAGTGGTGATTAAAAATTACTTTGTTGAACAAATAAATATACAGAATGTAAAGAAGTAGACTGATTTGGTGGCTAAGTGGTTAGCGATCCTGACCTCTGATCCGAGAGTCGTGGGTTCGATCCCCACACAGGGCAAACTTTTCTGTGATGAGCAGAATTGTTTGCTCTGAGTCTGGGTGTATAATATCTATATGTATATGTATGTATTTAAATGTATATGTGTGTATGTATATTAGTCTCTGGTTCCCAAGATACAGGGAATCCTAGTTTGGGGCCAGATGACCGTGTGTGATTTGTCCCGGTTATTATTATTATAAGTGCGTTTGAAATTATAACCCTTTAACTGGCAGAAACCGCGTACTTGCGGCTTCCTTCCGCTTGCGAACTGTCATGGCGGCGGAAGTTGCAAAATTACCTTATTTACAAAAAAACTGACTAACTCAAAAGTTCTGAACCTACAGTCATAAAATAAAAAGAAAAATAAAGTAGAAAGTCTGTTTTCTATGAACCTTCGCAGATATAATGCCAAACAGCTAATCATATATATTTGATATTTGTAAATGAAAACAGAGAAGAAAAACAAGTGACTTCGTGTCTTGGAATTTGTGTTTTTTCAATAACTACCCATGTAATTGGTCTGCAATTGTGGAGAAAACATTTGTTCTCTTCCCAAGCGTCAAAGTTAAGGGGTTAAGAATACACGAAAAATCCGATCTACATTTTTTTCAGTTTCCCATACTAAATAAGAATAGCGAATCACTAATAGTACTGGATACGACGGAATTTGTACCAAAATTATTAAAAAAGTAGCACCTCTCATAGCCCCCCCTTTAACGGATATTGTGAACAAATGTTTTTTCAGTTTCCCATACTAAATAAGAATAGCGAATCACTAATAGTACTGGATACGACGGAATTTGTACCAAAATTATTAAAAAAGTAGCACCTCTCATAGCCCCCCCTTTAACGGATATTGTGAACAAATGTTTAGAAAGCGGAACGTTTCCAGCAAAATTGAAAATTTCCATCATAAAGCCATTACATAAAAAAGATGACAAAACCAACTTGAGCAACTACAGGCCAGTTGCACTTATTCCTGTTTTTTCAAAAATTTTTGAAAAGGTTATATATCTAAACTTAAATGCCTATTTTGAGAAAAATAATTTATTCTGCAAAGAACAAATGGGATTTAGAAAAGGTAAAACTATTAATATGGCAATATATCAATTTCTAGACAAAATTCACTCTCGAATGGATAGAAGAAAACCTGTAGTAGCTTTGTATATGGATATGACTAAGGCCTTTGACTTCGTTGATCATAAAACTCTACTAAAAAAATTGAATAGCTACGGCGTTAGAGGTAATACTCTCGATCTGATAAAGTCATATCTAAAAGACAGAAAGCAGATTACACAAATCAGCAGGATAAATTTTAAAACTAAAATAGAGACAATTTATTCATCAGAGCCTCGACTAGTACACTATGGTGTGCCACAGGGTAGTGTCCTAGGCCCATTGCTCTTCTTGATTTATATCAATGACCTTCCAAAAATAACAAAGTATCACATGTCTCTTTTTGCGGATGATAGCACTGTTGTCTTTAATGATGGAAATTATTTAACCATAAAATCCGATATCCGTGAAAATCTCACGTTAATAATTGATTGGCTTAAAGCAAATAATCTAAAAATCAATTTAAGTAAAACCAACATAATGAATTTTAAAATTAGAAATAACAATACAAATACATTAGACATTAATTATTTGGGACAAAAGGTACAAGAAACTAAGACTACGAAGTTTTTAGGATTATATATAGACAGTGATATGACATGGAAGACACAAATAAACCATGTATGTAGTAAGTTAAGTCAATTTTCTTATGCTTTATATATGCTTAGTAAGGTAGCAAACCTTAATGCACTTTTGGCAGCATATCATGGCTACGTCGCCTCACTCTTGCGATATGGCGTTATATTCTGGGGTAACGCCACAAATAAAGAAGACGTTTTTACTGCACAAAAAAAGTGCATTAGAGCATTATGCCAAATAAAGCGCACTGATAGTTGTAAACCACATTTTCTAAAACTAAGGCTATTGACATTTCCGTCGATATATATATATGAAGTCATCAAATTTGTAAAAGGCAATACCCACTTATTTGAATTCATTACAAGCCAACGACGATCGGATCAACTACATTTGATGCCCTGTAATACCACGTTTTTACATAAAAGTGTATTTGCAATGGCGCCAAAATTATATAATAAATTGCCAAAGACACTAAAGAAATGCAATAATAATGATGAATTTAATAGAAATGTATTCAATTTTTTAATCAATAAATCATATTATGCTATTGACGAATATTTAAATGACAAATGTTAATTATAATTTTGGATCAATTTAATAATATTGTATTGTAATTGTATTGACATGTGTATTTTTTGATTTAATTTTATATTTCTATGACATGTGATACTATTTAATTTTAATGGTTTGGAATGTGAATTTATAATTTGTGAATCTAACTAGCCAAATTTTGTATGCCTATTGGCGAAACATAGAGAACATTAATTATTATATTTGTCTTAACACCTGTATTTACCTATGTTTGACGAAAATAAATAAATTGAAATTGAAATTGAATCGAGAATTTGTACGGGACACTGAAAAAGAAATGCAGTTCGGATTTTTTCAATATTTTTCCTGTTTTCTATAAGTAACCCCTTAAAATTTCAGATGCATTTTGTTTTTGACATTCTGTAACTTGATGCAATTATAAAGCGCAACACACACAAAGGAGGCCGCGGGGTGGTAGCTTTCCGAAGGCAGACCTGCGGTAAGCGAACCTAGAGCGGACCCCGTTAGACAGAAATCGCCACTTGCGAAGGCAAAAGCGTTCGGAACCACTTTCTAAGGGAATATTTTCGCCGCCACGCTTTCGCACCGCGCGGAAATCGCCAGTCTGTAGGCCCGACTGTCCCGCTTTCGGCCCCGCGCCGGTACCGCGCCGGGCGAATCCCGCCCGGTTTTGGTGTGAAGGGTTTCATAATAATCCGAACATTGCAAAAAACCGCCCCGGAACGCTTTCGCACCGCTTGTGTCTGTGTTGCGCTTAAAACGGAATAACTATTCGATGTTTTTGTCTTAATTTAGATGAAGTCACGGGCAGCACCTACTATTGCAATAGTCAATAGACCTACCACTAAGAACCTTATCCTTATACCTACACTACTAGTATGCAGGTATTAGCAAGCACACAAATTCTTCTTCTTCTTATCCTGTGGCACATTTAACCGTTCTATCCACAAGGTATAGACGGCGGTTGCCTAGTGTTGCACTTAGCATCACCCGCGGTCACGTGTAGGGCATTTAGATTTACACCTACCGACGTAGCACACTAATTAAGCCAATACATAATAGTGCATAATAGTGTAATTATTTTTACCACGATTTTATAAAAGGCATGTTATTATTACATTTATCTAGGATACACGATTGTACTGAAACCGTGTAGCATTAGATTCACAATGTGAAACAACGAACAACATTAGACATTGACATAATAAAAAAATATTACTGAACAGAATATAATAACTTCCAGACAACATAGTTTTCAAACTGAAGAATAAATTATAGAATTGAATTTTCTAGAATAGAAATACTCCTGTTTTGTGTAAAAAAAGATTAATTTTTTCGGAAATCCGAATTCCAGTTTCAGTATTTTTTCTGTTATATCCGATTTCAGAGTTTATTCTAAATTACTTTACCTAGATAGGTATTACGTTTTTGTTTGCAAATGAGAAGCGACCATGTTGGGGTTCAGTGACCTCGTGGGAAACGTCGTAGCCTCATTCAATGTGGTTTCCATCACTTCGGGATTCCAGCTGGCTAGTCTCTTGATAGCCTTACTGGGATCATTGGACCTGGGCAGGAACAGGTATCCTGAACAAGCGACTGTCAGTGGTAAGTCTTATCATTCTAATTTCCAGTTTTCGACCCTCAGTTTTTTTTTTGTTTCATGTACCTAAGTATAATTTGCAGAAATAAAACATTTGCATTTTTTTTTTCAATGAGGCTCTAAAGAGTATGAAACTTTCAGCCAGGGTCGAGTCTTCGTCGAGTTCACAACTTTTTTTATAATTATTTGTAATCGAGGTGGCATAGGCATCTTCATTCAAACAACCGTTGAAACAGTAACGGAGAAAAATGATATTTTCTCATTAAATTGTAATTAATTAAAATGTGGGTGTTGTCAATTAATTATTGCCTTTTATCCATAAAACACATTGGGGAGACCCCTAAAAACATTTGCATTTTTGCAAGAAATATAACATTTGCATTTTTTTTTCAATGAGGCTCTAAAGAGTATGCAACTTTCAGTCAGGGTCGAGTTTTCGTCGAGTTCACAACTTTTTTTATAATTAGTTGTCATCGAGGTGGCATAGGCATCTTCATTCAAACAACCGTTGAAACAGTAACGGAGAAAAATGAAATTTTCTCAATAAATTGTAATTAATTAAAATGTGGGTATTGTCAATTAATGGGGAAGAAAACGCAAAGCTATTTGCAGATGGCGCTACGGACGCGTGACTCATACATAACAACTTTCAAATTACGCATTTTTAGGGTTCCGTAGCCAAATGGCAAAAAACGGAACCCTTATGGATTCGTCATGTCTGTCTGTCTGTCTGTCTGTCTGTCTGTCCGTATGTCACAGCCACTTTTTTTCCGAAACTATAAGAACTATACTGTTGAAACTTGGTAAGTAGATGTATTTTGTGAACCGCATTAAGATTTTCACACAAAAATAAAAAAAAACAATAAATTTTGGGGGCTCCCCATACTTAGAACTGAAACTCAAAAAATTTTTTTTCATCAAACCCATACGTGTGGGGTATCTATGGATAGGTCTTCAAAAATGATATTGAGGTTTCTAATATCATTTTCTTCTAAACTGAATAGTTTGCGCGAGAGACACTTCCAAAGTTGTAAAATGTGTCCCCCCCCCCGTAACTTCTAAAATAAGAGAATGATAAAACTAAAAAAAATATATGATGTACATTACCATGCAAACTTCCACCGAAAATTGGTTTGAACGATATCTAGTAAGTAGTTTTTTTTAATACGTCATAAATCGTAAACCGCAATTTACCTTTCATTCAAGTTACAACGAACTACAAAAACTTTTATATTATGTTACTTGCTGCTACGGAACCCTTCATGGGCGAGTCCGACTCGCACTTGGCCGCTTTTTTATTATCGAGATGTTATATTTTTTTTTTCTGTAAAATAAAATTGTTAAATGGAAAATGTATGTGACTTGGACTGTTCCTCAATTAAAAGCGAAGTTGAAAAGTACATAATTGAAAACGTAACTTTTCCCACGTCTTCTTCATCCGAGAATCTTTAGGAAATTAATGATTTCCATTATTATTGCAACCAATCGGCACACAACGCGGCATTATTTTAATAATAATCTTATGTTTAGTTCACGTAAACAATTTTTCCTATACGTTTTGACAGTTAGTATGAGTCAAACGATATCAGTGCCTCTATCGGCGAGCTTTGTCAGTTTTCTTCCCCATTATAGCCTTTGATCCATGAAACACATGTAAAATTGGGGAGAGCGGGGGGCGATATTTGGGAACCCGAGGAAGTCGGTTCTCTCCCCGTTAACGATTTATTTCTCTGCAAGAAAATTATAATCCATTACTTCATGATGACGATAAAGAAGGACCGACAAACGGACACCCTTTCGTGTCTTTACAAAAATACGGACTAGACTATTATACGATATAGACTATTAGTGGTATACGTGCATTACGGCAGGAAAACTCAGCGGCTAATGCATGTTGCTGTGTTTTGACCTATGTTCTTCTTTTTTAGGTCCTGTAACACCTTGGGGGTACAGGTTCCCAGCTACTTTAGATGCTCCCAGGACAAGCGACTAACAAGTCACTCTTAGTTTTTCATTCTGTGAACGTTTCTAGGTTACTTTGGGGCGACCTCGGTATTTAAATGTATATGTGTGTATGTATATCAGTCTCCGATTCCCAAGATACAGGGAATCCTAGTTTGGGGCCAAATGACCGTGTGTGATTTGTCCCGGTTATAATTATTATAAGTGTGTTTGAAATTTTAAGGGGTTAAGAATACACGAAAAATATTGAAAAAATCCGACCTACATTTTTTTTCAGTTTCCCATACTAAATCAGAATAGCGAATCAAGAATTTGTATTGACACTGAAAAAGAAATGCAGTTCGGATTTTTTTTAACTAATAAAGTAGCACCTTATATTGTCATTACTTGAAAATAGTGTCATTATTACTGAAAGTGTCTGGTCCGCTTTAAACGCGTAGCCGGCAATTTTCCAAAATCCACAGCCACATCCTACTACCTCAGAGGAAGGTATCCTTCCTCTGAGCTACTACTGATTTGATCGGCAACTTTGATCTATATCTAGTTATAAATTATTACTATTTATTTCCAGACCAAGAAACTTTGGACTTCATCGTGGTAGGGGCTGGATCTGCTGGCGCTGTAGTCGCCAGTCGCCTCAGTGAAGTGGGCAACTGGTCTGTGCTTCTGATAGAGGCGGGTGGGGACCCCAACTTTGACGTCGAAGTAAGAAATCTATTGTAAAATGGAAGTCACTTGTAGAACCTTTTGTGTTCTATCCAGAAAGGATATGGACGGTTGTCTGGTATAACTTATGGCATAATTTGCGTACATTTTAGAATAGGTTTCTTCGGGATATTTCCCTTCACTCGATAAGCAATTTTGATGGTATTTAAATAATGTACGTAAGTTTTAATATACATGGTGTAACAATAGATGTCGTTAACTGATTGTGAGACTGAGGCTTTTAATCATAATCTACATTTGGTAGGCGACTTAGGTCGCATCAAAAAAGATTGGTCTCTGAATACAAACTGATCAGCTGTATAATGCGGCACATAACAAACTTAACGATTAATTAAGTTATAGGTCCTTAGCAACGTCCTCGCACCATCTCCCGCTGACCACACCAAGTTACTTTATCCAAACGTTGTGATACCAGGAGATACTTATCGCCAGAGACAAGGATATTCTCTTTATTTTTCTAATCTATCGCTAAAAAATGATTGTAAATAAGGAAATCTTTTCAGATCCCTGGACTATTTCCTTTCCCTGACAAGACGGCTGACTGGGGCTATTACACTGAGGATGATGGCTACGCCAGTCAAGCGCACAGAAAACCTAATTTCCACCTTACGAGAGGAAAAATGCTCGGAGGCTGCAGCGGCTCAAACTACATGTTCTACGTTCGCGGAAATAAAGTTGATTATGACGAGTGGGCTTCTCGAGGCAATCCTGGGTGGGACTGGGAGTCAGTCCTACCATACTTTATAAAGAGTGAACGCATGAGGAACGAGGATATCCTACAAAGCGAGTCAGCAGTCCTACATGGAACTGATGGCTTGCTCGGCGTCACATGCCCTGATTGGGATGAAGAAACCGGGAAATACTTCAATGCTTTCAAAGAAAACGGTCACGATATACTGAAGGAAACTAACGGTTTTCAGCAGCTAGGATACGCACGTTCCTGTTTCACAATTGATAACAAGGAGCGACAAACTACAGCGATATCTTTTCTTAGCCCTGTGAAGGATCGTCGTAACTTCAAAGTCTTGAAAAATACACTCGCAACTAAAATATTATTCAATGACCAGAAAAAAACTGAAGCTGTGGAAGTGAAGTTACCCAATGGGGACAAAATTAGACTTAATGCTGCAAAAGAAATAATTTTATCCGCGGGTGCCATAAATACACCACAGCTGATGATGTTGTCAGGTGTAGGCCCTAAAGCGCATCTGGTAGAAATGGGTATAGACGTTATATTAGACTCTCCAAAAGTAGGACAGCATATGATGGATCATCCGTCTGTTTTTGTTATTTTAACTGGAAATGAATCGTTAACTAGTGCAGTAAAGAATTTTGAAATTTTAAATAACTTCGACAAATTTCCAACTCCAACTATGCTTGGTTTCGTAACTGTTAACAAAAGCCAGAGTTACCCTGACTACCAAGTCACCGCATTCCCTTTGCCAACTAAATCTTTCCTTCCTGCTTTGGTATGCTCATTTACATTCGAATACATAAAACAAATTTGCACCGCTTGGAGTGAATCAGTACTGAGTAGAGAAGTTTTCTTAGCATTAATAACTGCACTTAATCCTGAGTCCACAGGCCAGGTAAAGCTGAAGAGCAGTGATCCTGAAGAAAAACCCTTAATATACAGCGGTTATTTCTCTAAAGAGATCGATTTGGAACTCCATGCGAGTTACCTTGAAGACTTTATAACAGTTTTGAATACATCGTACTTCAGAAACGTCGATAGTGAAGTTGTGGATTTCAACATACCTCAGTGCAAGGACCTTACCTTTGGTACTCACGAGTATTGGAAATGCCACGCGTTGAATACGGCTCATACTCTTTGGCATCCGTCGGGGACTTGTGCTATGGGTCCCCCTGGGTTGGGAATGGTAGACGAAAGGTTGAAGGTTAGAGGGCTGAAGGGGCTAAGAGTGGTGGATGCTAGCGTCATGCCGTCTATTACCAGAGGCAACACAAATGCACCAACCATAATGATTGCTGAAAAAGCTGCTGACATGATTAAAGAAGATTATAAACTTGCAGTGCAGGACCGGTCGGTATGGAAATCCTTGGGGGAGGCCTTTGTACAGTAGTGGACGTCTTTCGGCTGATGCTGATGATTAAAAACTTTTGATATAAACTTCGGCATCGGTATATATTGTTACAATAGGCAATATTAGTACTAATTTTTGTATTACTACGGAGTATTGTCTTCAATTAAGAGAACTTTACTATATGACTGTCAAGGTATCGAAGATATCGAAACCAAAAACATATTTTTCATTGAATTGAATAAATATTGTGTTTGTTAAGATTATTTGAGTTTAATTTAATTTACACCTGTAACGAGTGTAATGCCGTTAGAGGGGTGAAGGGTACACGACGATGTCAAAAAAAGTCAAAAACTTTTTTATTTAAGTAGATGCTGTACACATATAGTTTTAAATCGTCTTTTTTTCTACCTAGTACAAAGTTCCTACCACTCGGAACTTGTACACTCAGCGTTTCGGGAAGTGTTAGCGGAGACTTTTGAAATGAAGAAAACGTAAGTTAAGGTACTTTACATTACACCCAGTTGCAGAAAGGTCTCCTTTAAATTAACTTTAGCTAATGGAGCATTATCGCTAATAATAATAATAATCGAGTGAGGATGCATCAAGAGTTTTTGCGCTTGGAGCCCGCATTGTCTGTCTCGGAGCAAAACCTCTCGGACCGAGTTCGGTATATTTTGCGCTCAAACATCTTTAGCGCGGCCGATCTCGAAGGATTACGACGCGAAGTCGTTCCGGTCTCAAGATCCTCATTAAATGGGTCGCGGCGTTTATCGGCGCATGTGCCGCAAGTGGTTGAACCACCTAATAACCCTTCACAATTACCAGGTGAGGATGTTGAGACTGAAACGATTTCCCAGGAATTAGAGCAAATCAGGAGCACACTTGAGGAGGCGATTCAGGAATTCCGCACTTTGCTTCTTGAGGAGAGGCCGCGGCTTCCGCGATTGCCCCTTAGCATCCGGAATCGGGATGTCATTGAGGCCGTAAATCGCATGCTGCCAGAATATTTGGCGTGTAGCAGCGACCTTGGTGATACAAATTCAATCCTTTTTGGCGCTGCAGTGGCGGTCTGCCGATTTGTTGGTGCTAAAATGCCAGAACTGGCTCGCACCTCCGCTCCGCGGGGAAAACCGGCTTGGGAAAAAAGGATTGAGCGTCGTATCACCAAGGCAAGGGTCCTCATTGGCAAACTGATTGCTTTCAGGTCGGGCAACACCAGGCCCCGAGTGATGCGCTTTGTTAGGCTCGCATTTGCTGGATCAGACTTTGATCCTGCAGGACGCCACGCAATGCGATTAGTTACAGAGCGCATCGATGACCTGAAGCAACGGATAGCTGCGTGGGCAAATCGAATTCGGCGATACTCGGAGCGAGTAGGCCGGTTTCGCCAGAATCGCCTCTTCATGAGTGATCAGAAGAAGTTCTATAGATCGTTGGACCAACCTGCTGTGTTGAACAATGGCGAAAGCCCAGATCATGAGGGAATGGTGGCCTTTTGGCGTAACCTGTGGTCTGGGCCCGTTCAACACAACGAGGAGCGGTGGCTGGCTGAGCTGGAGGAGGCGTGTGATAGCATCGAACCTATGAACCCCGTGACCATTAGTGCCGATGATGTGTCGCAAGCGGTCCGTAAAGCTCCGAACTGGAAAACCCCAGGAAGCGACGGACTGCACCACTATTGGCTCAAGGGGTTCAATGCTAGTCACGAGACCTTAGCCAGCCAATTCCAGCAAGCACTCGAGCAGTGTCAGGTTCCAAACTTCTTGACAACTGGGATCACTCATTTAGCTCCTAAGTCGAGCAATACCGCTGACCCTAGTCAGTACCGCCCCATTACGTGTCTTTCTACAACATATAAGACACTAACATCCATTCTGAAGGCCAAGATAGACGCCTTCATAGAGGCAAATAACATCATGGCGGTAACTCAGAATGGATGTAGGGGCGGGAGTCGCGGTACGAAGGAGCTGCTCCTGATTGACAAGGTCGTGGGCAAATTGGTGAACCGCAATCGACGCAATTTCTCCGCTGCCTGGATTGATTACAAGAAGGCTTTTGACTCGGTTCCCCATTCATGGTTAATGAGAGTTCTCGAGCTGTACAAGATTGATAGTACAGTTAGAGACTTCCTCGGTACATGTATGGGGCAATGGAGTACGATCCTTAGTCTCCATGGTCAGCGGTTGTCGAATGCGGAAGACCGGATTTGGATAAAGAGGGGTATATTCCAGGGCGACTGTCTGAGTCCACTTTGGTTTTGCCTGTCTCTGAATCCACTCAGCTTTTTGCTAGAGAAATCAGGGACGGGATTTCAGTTTCAGAGAGGGGGCTTACGCATGACCCACCTTTTGTACATGGATGATCTCAAGCTGTTCGCCCCAAATGCAACACGGTTGGAGGAGCTGTTGAGAATTACTTGCAATTTCAGCAGCTCCATCAACATGGAGCTAGGGGTGGATAAGTGTGCGATCCTTCATGTGGAGAGAGGTAGGGTGGTGCATTCGAATGGAGTCAATAGTGACTCCATGAACATTCGTACCCTCTCTGAGACTGAGACATACCGGTATCTGGGTATGTTGCAGAGCATTGGTGTGAACGAAACGGAGGTAAAACAGGCAGTATGTGACGTGTTTTGGGAGCGCCTGACAAAAGTTTTTAATAGCTATTTGTCGGGCGTTAACAAGATACGTGCAATCAATGCTTGGGTCATCCCCGTTCTTCTGTACACCTTCGGCATACTCAGATGGACACAGACTGAATTGGATGCCCTGGATCGGAAGGTCCGCACTACTATGACACTCCACAGAATGCATCATCCGAGGTCGTCAGTGATGAGGCTGTATATTCCGCGGAAGAATGGCGGTCGTGGCCTTCTATGTGCAAAACAAATGCACAACCGTGAAATATGCAGCCTCCGAATCTATTTCCTGGCGAAAGTCGACAGTGATTTGCATAGAGTTGTCATAGTATGTGATAAAGGACTAACCCCTTTATCCATGGCCCAAGAGAACTGGCAAGCGCCGGCTGTACTTAGCACTGTTGAGCGAGAAGCCATTTGGAAAGAGAAAGAGCTGCACGGAAGGTTCTTTAAGGCTTTCTACAAGTCCTTCGTAGATCAGAAGGCTTCCGTGCACTGGTTGCGCTTCGGAGACCTCTTTGCGGAGACCGAGGGTTTTGTCTGTGCAATACAGGATCAGGTTATAAAGACGAACAACTACAGGAGGTTCATAATGAAAGACGGTACCTTGGACGTATGTCGGTTGTGCCGTGAGCCAGGTGAAACCCTGCGCCATATAACCTCCGGTTGTTCGATTCTTTGTAACACTGAGTATTTGCACAGACATAACCAAGCAGCCAGGATCCTGCATCAAGAGATCGCTCTAAAGTATGGCTTCATAGCTCGGCGGTTGCCATATTACAAGTATACGCCGGAGTCGGTTCTCGAAAACGACCGCGCCAAGCTCTACTGGGACCGAGACATTATCACGGATAGGTCTGTTGATCATAACAGACCTGATATCGTGTTGATGGATCGGGCGCAGTCAAGGGTGTTTTTGGTGGATATCACTATTCCACACGACGAAAACCTCGTGCAAGCCGATGCCGACAAGAGGTTACGATACCTTAACCTGGCGCACGAGGTTACGGATGTGTGGCAAGTGCAATCCACTGAAATCATTCCTGTAGTCCTGTCCGTTAATGGTTTGATCCCCACTGACCTGGATGGGATGGTACCTTAGGCGATGGATGGTACCTTAGGCGGTTGGGACTTCGAGGCAGACCGATAATAGCGGCTATGCAAAAGGCAGTCCTCCTCGACAATGCCCGGATTGTCCGACGCTTTCTCTCCTCGTCGCACTGACCTCCAGCCGACTGTGCTTCTGCTGGAGTAGCTCCTGCCACTTCGCCGAGCGCGAAGTGGTCAGAGTAGCCCAAATTCATATTTCAAAATAATAATAATAATAATTTAATTCATTCCAAATATTAGACTCCTTCATACATAAGCGCTTAAAAAGTACACTTTATTACAGATGGTGGTTTTACAATTTGAGCCAAAAATTCACATCTCCTATACCCATACTAAGTATTTTACATACTTGTGTTATGGGTTATAGTGAGACATTTCCCCGTAACAGTAGCTATTTAAAAAATTGTTGGTAACGAATATATGAAGCATTATATTTAATGTCGTTGCACAAAGCAGTTTTAAGTCAAATAATCTGTTCATTAGTTAAAGGAACAATGTTGCCAAAATGAAAAGTAAAAAGACTGGAAATGAGTGAATGGTTTCGTTCTTTTTCTTAATTAGACATGCACAATGGGCGCACTTTCAAAAAAAAAACAATAATGTCATTTTAATGTTTTATTTATACTACATATTTAATTTTAATGTGATGAGATGAATGCGGAAATAACAAAAATCACAAAAATTAAAAGATAATGCAAAGATGTGACTTGAATTATACATATACATGTTGTTAACAAGAATTATACATATACAGAATGTTAAAAAAAATTATACATATACAAGATGTTAACAAGAATTATACATATACAGGATGTTAACAAGAATTATACATATACAGAATGTTAAAAAAAATTATACATATACAGGATGTTAAAAAGAATTATACAGGATGTTAAAAAGAATTATACATATACAGGATGTTAAAAAGAATTATACATATACAGGTTGTTAAAAAAGTGCATTTGAGATTTTAAGGGGTAAATATAAAAAATCCTATCGATAACTTTTTTTTTTAGTATCCCATACAAATTCTTGATTCATTAGTATGGGAAACTGAAAAAAAGTTGTCGACCGGAGTTTTTAAATATTTTTCCAGTATTCTATACTTGATTCTGAGTAACCCCTTAAAATCTCAAACGCACTTTTTTAACATCCTGTATATGTATAATTCAAGTCACATCTTTGTCTTTTCTTTTATTTTTTTGTGATTTTGTAAATACAGTTATATGCTATACAGGGTGATTATAAAATGTCTGGCAATATTTTAACTGTGGCTTCTACTCATCAAACTGAAAAACTTTCCCCAAGAAACTCATACTCAAAAAGCAAAAAAAAAATTTGGACTCTTCATATAAATCCGTCAGCTGGTTGATGAACTTTGGGAAGTCTACATTTTTTTTTTGCTTTTTGGCCATGACTTTCTTGGGGAAAGTTGTTCAGTTCAATGAGTAGAAGCAACAGTTAAAATACTGCCAAACATTTTATAATCACTGGTATAGCATATTACTGTATTTACAAGTCACCCTGTATATTGTGATTTGTCTAGAATATGTATGGTTGTAGTTGAAAAAGACAGAAAAAATATATTTCATTGAAAAATACACAAAATCGACTCTGAAATATGTTCATTAAATAATTTAATGGGCTCTTTTTGGCCCATTAAAATTAAAAGCTTAAAAAGTCAAAATAATGTTACATTAAAAGATAATGATGCTTTCACCCAGTTGCAGAAACGATCATTATCTTTTAAAGGAGACTTAAAATACTAATGTCTCATTAAACTGTTGCAGAAAACTACTTTAAATATGATTTTAAAGCTCCATTAAAATTTAACTAACGAAACTTCAAACAACCACATTAGGGCCGTTTTTCGCTGCACAAAGCATCATTATCTTTTAATGTGACATTATTTTGACTTTTTAAGCTTTTAATTTTAATGGGCCAAAAAGAGCCCATTAAATTATTTAATGAACACATTTCAGAGTTGATTTTGTGTTTTTTTCAATGAAACATATTTTTCATGGCTTTTCAACATCAGTCATATATATTACAGACAAATCACAATGTACAGGGTCAGCTGGCGAACCAAGTTTGTATGAAAATTCCGAAAATTAATTTGCGATTTCAACAAAGTTGTAGAACAGAAGTTGTTCAGTTTGATGGGTAAAAGCCAACCTTGAAGTATTATCACACCTTTCTGTTACACCCTATATATACAGTATGTTCAAAAAGGGAAAAATTCGGCCGACTTTTTATTTCAGTTTCCCATACTAGTAAATCAAGAATTTGTATGGGAAACTGAAAAAAAGTTGTCGATAGGATTTATTTTTTATTTTTCCTTATTCTATAGTTGATTCTGAGTAACCCCTTAAAATGACAAATGTACTTTTTTTAACATCCTGTATATGTTATAATTCAAGTCACATCTTTGCCTATTCTTTTAATTTTTTGTGTTTTTTGTTATTTTCGTATTCATCTCATCCATTAAAATAAAACATCAATATGACATTATTGTTTTGTTTTTCAAAAGTGCACCCATTGCGCATGTCTAGTGAAGAAAAAGAATGAAATCATTCACTCATTGCCAGTCTTTTTACTTTTCATTTTGGCAACATTGTTTCTTTAACTAACGAACAGATTATTTGACTTAAAACTGCTTTGTGCAACGACATTAAATATATTGCTTCATTAGCGAGTGTCCATTACGCCAGCGGAATGTTGTAGCTAAGAAGAATGTGAGTATAATAGGGAATTAGAGCATCATTAGGACTAATTGTGCGCCAGCAGCGGAATTTGTGCGTCTTATAATTTCGGAGATATTCATTAAAAACCGATTCCGCCAGGGTCACGTTCCCCCAGCGGCATGATTTGGAAAAAGACGGTCTAGCTCATAACAAAGTACATGACTGAGTAGCTTTTGTCGTGTTATAAATGTGCGCAAATAGTGGAATTTGTGCATCTTACGGTTTTCGAATTATTCAAGATTCCGCTGCAGTAACGTTTTTGGGTTTTCTGTATCTCGAAAACGGCTGATAGAAGAAATTTAAAAAAAAACCACTAGTACACCTTAATTTGTGCGTAATTTGAGCAATGTTAGTTTTTTGAAAATTATGATATTTTTTTAGTAATTAATTTGTTTAGAAAATCAGGAAATTCTGATTTACAAGGAAACGAGTGAAGTTGCAATCGAATAAAGAGCACTCAAATATTCCTCTAGTAGACCCTAACAATATCTGCAATTGTGGATTGTATTATCCAGTCAATTAGTGAGATATACCATTTAATTACGAAATAAAGTTAGCGAAATTTTAAAGATTGAATTTAGTGCTCCCATAAGACTATAAAACATGAAATTTTACATAAAATTAGAGCGTCCTGCTAGCAAGCTTTCCTGTAAGTTTCAGCTTTGAATAACGTTGATTTAAAAAGATTTACCCAAAAGAAGAAAGAACGAACATTTTCCCTATAACCCGACCAAATTAGAATGTATATGAGAAAGCGGGCGCACCATACAAAAGGATAACCTTCCTAAATTGGTAGCATACAACCAGAACTATTTGGACAATTAAGCAGAAAACATTTTGATATGATGTTAATATATGTTTTATTATTTGGCGTCGTATTTAAATTAACTAAAATCGGGTAACATCGACAATTTGAACAACAAACTTTTTGATGTATCGGCATAAAACTCAAAATGTTTAAGTAGATGCTTTGCACATGCTTTTAAATCGTCAATATTTTTTTTCTACCTAGTACCATAGAACAAATACCATACCATAGAATAGCATAGAAGTAATTAGTACTTTATTACCTCTATGTGTTGAGGTATATTTCTCGCAAAGCAGATATAATCAAATCAATGCCTTGTTAATTTCTGATTAAAGTGTTTATCTTATCGCTTTGAACTGAGCTGCGCTCCTCACACAGGTAGCCCCCGGGGCACGGGTACAGGTGATGAGCTCCCCCCGTCGCGCGAGTTCCCGTGTTTTTGAAACCCGTCCAGATGTGCACCCGTCCATGTGGCAGATTTCTGCCATTTGGGCAGATTTGGCTACTAAATTTTAACTCAGGCAGAATAAGCTGACGATTTAAAAAAGTTTTTGGCAGTTTTTAAGGAAATACTTTTTTTAAATAGCAATAGAAAAGTTATATTTTTTTTATGACTTGCTAACTAGAAAATAATTTTAATTAGGTTCTGAGCTAGCAACTTTTGTTTCATGCAAGGTAGTACGGGAATTTCCCGTTTATTAATTTTATGTAGGTGAACCATATACATAATTATCCATAATATCAGGGTTCCACGTAGTGTGGCAGATTTGAGCAGATCTCTTCCTTCTTCTCTCAGAACTCTTCATTGTTTCATTCTTGTTTTTAATTTTTATTTTAACCTTCTCGAACTATTAATCAGTATGCTACAAATTAAACACTACTTAGTGTTGATTTTTTTTAATCCTCTGTTTTTAGCCCTTGGCATCATCTCACCTGAGTAATGATGACGCCGATGATGGAAGCGGGCTTACCAAAGAATCCCCAACGCAATGGGGAACTGGCTATCTTCATGCCGGAACACATCTGTGCTGTTAACATTTATGTTTGGCGGCAAGACTTAGATAAGATACTTACTATCTAGAAATCTTATTACAAGTATCTTTTATAATAACTTCGTCCCGGCCGCTATACGAGCACGTAGGTACTAAGAAAACAATCGTCAATAAAACATTTGCACGCAACTGTACTTACAAAGCTTCCTTCAATATACCTTTCATTTAAGAAGGTTATCCTTTTATATGGCGCGGCCGCTTTCGCGTATACATTCTAATTTGGTCGGGTTATAGGGAAAATGTTCGTTCTTTCTTTTTTTGGGTGAATCTTTTTAAATCAACGTTATTCAAAGCTGAAACTTACAGGAAAGCTTGCTAGCAGGACGCTCTAATTTTATGTAAAATTTCATGTTTCATAGTCTTATAGAAGCACTGAAATCAATCTTTAAAATTTCGCTAAATTAATTTCGTAATTAAATGGTATATCTCACTAATTGACTGGATAATACAATCCACAATTGCAGATATTATTAGGATCTACTAGAGGAATATTTAAGTGCTCTTTATTCGATTGCAACTTCACTCGTTTCCTTGTAAATCAGAATTTCCTGATTTTTCTAAACAAATTATTTACTAAAAAAATATCATAATTTTCAAAAAACTAACATTGCTCAAATTACGCACAAATTAAGGTGTACTAGTGGTTTTTTTTCGAAATTTCTTCTATCAGCCGTTTTCGAGATACAGAAAACCCAAAAACGTTACTGCAGCGGAATCTTGATTAATTCGAAAACCGTAAGATGCACAAATTCCGCTATTTGCGCACATTTATAACACGACGAAAGCTACTCAGTCATGTACTTTGTTATGAGCTAGACCGTCTTTTTCCAAATCATGCCGCTGGGGGAACGTGACCCTGGCGGAATCGGTTTTTAATGAATATCTCCGAAATTATAAGACGCACAAATTCCGCTGCTGGCGCACAATTAGTCCTAATGATGCTCTAATTCCCTATTATACTCACATTCTTATTAGCTACAACATTCCGCTGGAGTAATGGACACCATTAGCGATAATGCTCCATTAGCTAAAGTTGATTTAAAGGAGACCTTTCTGCAACTGGGTGTTTGTGCAACGAAAAACGGTCCTAATGTGGTTGTTTGACGTTTCATTAGTTAAATTTAAATGGAACTTTAAAATCATATTTAAAGTAGTTTTCTGCAACAGTTTAATGAGACATTAGTATTTAAAGTCTCCTTTAAAAGATAATGATCGTTTCTGCAACTGGGTGCAAGTAATATATTGAGATTTTTTGACTTAACAAATTTTACACGAATATTGATAATTAAACCTACGGCCAGTCTCCAAGCCTAGTGGCGGTATGATGTACAGTATTCTAATTTAGCACAGCGAGAAAACATATTTATTTACGTAGATAAATATTGAAAATTCATGACTACAACTTAAATTTGTATTTTCATATAAATTATCCTTCCTTGTCTTCTAGATTTAATTGGTTAACATGTAGTAGTCCTCGTCTACGTTTGACCCACTCGCACGTAGTTTAGCGCCATAAGAGAAAAAGAGACAGCTAGGTAGTCTCCCACCTCGGCGCCATTGCACGGTCCAAGCCTCATTCGTTTTCGTGCGCGCACGGCTACCGCACGTAGTGAAAAATATTTCTTAAAAAGTTCGTTAATTATTTGAATTTAACAAATGTGCAAAAATGTGCCTAGAAGAAAATAAATCCTTACGTTACTTTTATATAATTAGGTTATGTGGAAATGAAATATGAAAATCATTAAAAAAAAAAAAAAAAACAACAAGTGCAGTGAAAATTATTTTTATTTTAACATGATGGGAGAATTAGCTTCGAGTCAACGCCAGACGTTGACCAATAGCCATTTTTGCTTCGAGTCAATGCGGGACATTGACCAATAGCCATTTTTGCTTCGAGTCAATGCGGGACATTGACCAATAGCCATTTTGGCTTCGAGTCAATGCGAGACATTGACCAATAGCTACTATTAGAGTTAATGCGAGACATTAACCACACTATAATATTCCTGTTTCGTATGAACTGGAATCATCAGCTTTCTAATGCTTATGCGGCTACTCCATCAACCCTCGCTCGCCGCCACAGGTGAAGCGTTAGCAGCATCGTGGCTCATATCACTGCACTGCCACCACAGCCACCGCTGCTTATGCAGCCGACAACGATGCAGAAAAAGCGGCAATGACGACGGATTTATTGCCTCCCGAAACCTCCTGAAACAGCGCTGCTATAACCGCCTCGCCGTCCGCCAAAACCGCCGCCGGCGCCGCCACCACCAACTGCCACCGCCTACAGGTGATATATTGTATCAAAACAATTATAAGCATTTGACGTCTGATTAATTTTCCGGCACATATCCACCGCCATCGTGCGTTTGGACTGATGCCTACTATCCGCAGTGAAGGTTCCTTCTAGTGTTTCCAAATGCGTGTGTTATTATTTCAAAACCATTCTCGAGAAGGACGGTCTATTTAAAAATAAAAACAATTTTCTTGAGTTTGTCATCTGACAATAACTCCAGAAGTTGTGGCGATGCTAACAATGAATCTAAGATGGAGACAAAAACACAGATTTTGTTGTGTATTAGCTATTTTGCTTACGTTACGGTTATGTCCAATACCGCTAACCTGATTTATTGAAACTACGGACATCCCGTCATTTCAGTTAAATTGATTTAATGAATGAAAGAACTATCCGACCGATTTCGGTCATGGCGACCACTTCGACTCCTAGTCGACTTGTTGGCTGCGGGGCGCCCGAAAATAGCTAATATACTAAATGCAAACCTGTGCACAGTGCAGTTTAATTAAGTAATATATCAGCCTTTTATTTATTTCTTCATCATAAAATAAAATACTTATACACTGGAATCAAAAGGGAGACACTCATTTATTACGTGTTGTGTTTGATTGTTTTATGAAGATGTCATAGGGCATGCAGAAAGCTAACGAGTCGAGTTGCATCGGATAGCGAGCAGGGACATATTTATGTATGTATGTGCAACTGCCGCTTAGCCAGCCCAAGCGCAACCCGTCGCATCGCCGCGCCGCGCCGCGCCGCCGGCCTGTTACTGCGAAGCGCACCCGCCGCCGCGCACGCAGCCGCATTTTAAGGTAGCGGGTAGATGGAAAAATTTTATGGAAATATTTTATGGATGCATTAAAAAGGTTTTTTTGGTATAACTAGACCATTATACACAAAATATTGAAATAAAGAATCTCATTCTCCCAAATGACACATTAACCTTCTTGACCCCTGGCCAAGTCCTTGCCAAAATATGGTATATTTTTTGTCAAAATTGTAAAAGTTAATGCAGCATCTGCATCCCTTTGAAAAACTCTTTGCTTCGAGTATTATTTTTATAATCCGTAAAAGTGAAGATAAGGGTAATTTATACTGGAACTAAAATGTTCATCAAATATTGTTGTACATTTTGAATATTGATAACTTTAAATCTATTTTATCGTAGTTGCCCAGGGCAGTTACACGGTAAAAGTAATAAAATCGGCCGATTTCCTCGTGCTCATGCATGATTGTATCATACTTAAAACACTTTTTCTATATACTCGTACTTGTGTTTAACCTTTCAGCCTGTGCTCAACCTTTATAGGACTCTAGTGCTATGAACACTATAGTGCTCATTAGCTTAATAAACAGATACAGGAGTATATTCTTCTTTTCGTGTCGATAACAAGCCTAGATGGCCTTAGTCCGGGATTCAGCCAGTTGCGTGCAGTTGTTTGGGCACGCAGGGCATGACCTCAAATACTCCATCGTTTGGGAAACTACGCCACACCTACACTCCAATTTGAAACCGTCTGAGAATGTTACCACCATTATGAAATAAGGTTTTTTGTACCTTATATTTTAAATTGTCTTTTTTTTATGCCTAGCTTCTACTACTTACACGAAACTTGCAATGACAGCGTTTCGGGAAGTATTAATTATAACAAATACATATACCCACGTTACTGGTATACGTTTTCTTATGAAGCTATGCCTCTTTTTTAAGTTTAATGCAAGTTAAGTCTAAAAGCTACCGCAATCACCAGATAAGAATAAACAATAATGATTTATGGGCGAAATCTGTGAATTTTTATATGGTGCACAATCAAAATTTTGACCTTTGCATAAGCAAAATTTTCGTTTATGCCTGCCTCCACAGTACACTGGAGATGTCCTTGTGAGGGTAATAATTAGGATGGTTAAAATTATTTATTGATACTGTTTAAGATTGCCTATAATCAAAATACACATTAAAAATATTTATATGATGAATTAAAAATGAAACATGTGAACATCAGCGAATTTCGCGAAAACAAAATTATTATAAGCCATACCTTACGTGAAACTTCTGGTATATTTGGAACATACATTATTTACAATTAAGCGACATCATTTCGTGGGTATATAAAATTACAGCAACTTTTTGTCTGTATTAACCGAAACACACAACGAAAGAGCGAGAAAATAAAGTGTTTAAAAGTTGGGACAATAGAATACTATTGCTGATGTGCTGAATAATAAATATATTTATATTTGCGTCACACATATACATATAAAACTTTCTAAAGTTACTGTTATCAATACAGTCTAGATAAATCTACTAAACATTTATAAAACAAGAATGTTTCCTACTGCATTTCAAAACTTATTAATAAGCTTATCCAGCCTAAAATAATAATTTTAACTAAAAGGATAAATACAAAATGTAATTAATACCAAAATGCATTTTACTGAACAGACCTCAAAACCCTTTTTCGGTTAATTATCTGTGTAACTCTATTCAACGGTTCCCACCTTTTCCAATTATTATGAACTGTAAATTATTATTTTGAAATTATGACTTATTATGTACTAAGCAATAACTAATAAGTTAAAAAAAAAAACACCTGCTGATCAAGATACCAAAGATCCGTTTTCATACCTGACGTAGGGTCTGTTATGAAATCATAATTCATGTATTTCTTATAAGTGAATCTGACTTATTCAATTCGTATAGGGAACGAACAAATGCATATCGTCAGCACTGTGCTGGACATGAAATTCCTATCACTGGTCGATAACACCAAGTTTCAGTTCACGTCTGGCTTTAAACAGTGGGGGAATATTATCAATCAAGAGTATAGATTCGTTGGTTTGTTCACGGCTCATCCCCATTGCGGATATATTATATAGTTATTCGGGTTTATTTTGTGTTATTATTTTTTTGCCAAATTGCCAAAAAATGAATTTCTGATGTTCAAGGTGAATTATTCAAGCAGTACATGAAAGATGTACAGGTTAAAACCATATTTGTTAAAATACGATACATAGTGTAATTAAGGTACCCGAATATCGTATTAGTTTACCATTTTAGCAGTTCTTTGGACTTAGAACAGATTTTCCAAATAGCTAAAAGGATGGAAATGTCAAAGAAGTTCCCGTATGAAATTTTCAAGTATATGTCAATAGATTATTGATTTATTACTAAAGCAATTCATATCCGGTTATGTAAGACGTCTAGAAAAAGCATACTTAAACGACGCTGCATATACCTTTCATAAAACACTATCGTCTATCGCTACACTTATGCTAAGTGTAACCTCATCACTCAGAACCTAACGTCAAGTTCAACTAACAATCAGACTAACAATCACATTCATAAAATTGAACAAGATTTAATTTTATTTTCATATTGTTTATTTGATAACCTTCTAGGAAGTGTTATTTTTAATAATTTATTGTGTACACAAAATGGGCATAATATAAAAGCTTACCATCAGATATACGCAAGGGGTGCAACTTGTTTCTAAAATAAATTTCTTCCAGAAATAAATTTCTGTTAATTGAATTGCAGTTTTATAAATTCTCTCAGATTATATTTTATTGCAATAATTCTCATACCTATTACCTACAACATTGTTAGTCTCTCTAAACATCTACATGTTAACCAATTAAATCTAGAAGACAAGGAAGGATAATTAGATGATCAAACGAACTTACCTCAAGTGACGTTCGATCTTAATTATCCTTCGCGTCACAGGGCAGAGGTATCATTATGCCAAATATCAATAAAATCGTACTAATAGTTATTGAGTATCGAAACATTCAAAAAATTCAGTTCGGGAACCCTTGACTTTTCCGGGATAAAAAGTATCGAAGATATTACTCCGGCTTACGTAGTATAATCGTACAAAGTTTCGTCAAAATCGGCCCAGCCGTTTCTGCGTGATGCGCGAACAGACAGACAGACAGAGAGACAAAAATTCTAAATACATTTTTTTGGTCTCTATATCGATAGACATGCCCCTCCCCCTAACGTTATTATTTTCAAAAAATATTCCATGTAATCGACCCCGTTAAAGTTTTATTAGTATGATGATGATGAAAGACGCTATGCTAGACACTGTTTTTGTAATGTTTTACTTTCCCGCGGGAACCCGTCACTTTTATGGGACTTTTATGGGATTTATAAATTTTATAATACACATTGTTTGACAGGCAATATAAGGTATCAGCATGCCAAATTTTACTAAATTAGGTGCATAAGTTGTTGTGTACTAAACTGTATAAGTTACTACAGTTTTTTAACTATCCTGCAGGAACTCTTTAATTTTCCGGGATGAAAAGTATCTAAGATATTGACTGGGGATATAAGGTACCACCACGCAAAATTTCATTTAAATCGGTCCAGCAGTTTCGGAGATTAGCCCGTACAAACAGACAAACAGACAGAGAAACAAAAAAATTTTAAAAATCTGGATTTGTTCTATTGCTCTTCTTACATCCCCCTGACTCGGTTTTTAGCATTTTTTTTCTATGTACAGACATTCGACCGCTACAGTTTTATTATAAGTATAGATACAAGATAAATGAAAGATACCTACCACTGACAGTCGCTTGTTCAGGATATCTGTTCCTCCCGAGGTCCAATGATCCCATTAAGGCTATCAAGAAACTGGATAGTTGGAACCCCGAAGTGGTGGAAACCACATTGAATGAGTCTGCGAGTTTACTGAATCCCAACATAGTCGCTGCTCACTTGTAAACTAAAAGATAATATAGTAACATAGATTGTCCATTGCTATTCAGCGCGGAAACGCTGCAAGCATAATGGGCACCTTTGCATCGGGAGCGTCCAGGGGTGGGCTATTCGATTAACGAAGCCTTTTGGTGGATTACATTGACATGTGAAAATTTTAGTATTGTATGTACCTAGTTACGATGTATAGATATACTTACCTATCTGGATAGACGGTTGTAAGGTGTTATAAATTAAAGTTTGAAACTGATGAACTGACTATAGTTGTTAAAAATTGCCAAAGATAATATAGGTATTTAGTGGCAAAATAAAGAAACATATTTGACGACAAAAAAAAAAAAAAAAAAAAAAACATAGAATGATATCTGAAATTACACAAAAGAAAAAAGTATTTAACTGGAATTCGGAATCCCGAAAATAATAAAATCACACTTTTAAAAAAAAACTCTGTAGATAGACGTTTTTAATACAAAACATGAAGTTTCTTTTTTTCTAAAAAGGTCTTCAGATTGAGAGCTTGATTGTCTAGAAAATATCACTTTTTAGCGATAAGACCGATTACCCATATTACCTTTTATTCCGCATACCGATTTGTATTGAAGTTTCCCACTCAGGTGCGAATAATGAAGGAGCGACTCACGGAAGCGCGAAATATTTAAATCGCAAATACCTGAAGCTCGACAGCACCGAAGAAAGAATAACTAAAGTAAGATATCCTAGAGAAAGTTATCAAATAGCAGGATATTGCGAGTCTGTTAAAATACTTCCTTAATAACAGTCTGGGTTTAGACGAAACCGTAGTACCTACTGCTACGACTCTACTTGACGTGGTAGATAATATGCTACATTCCTCTGACAGAGGCATGGCTTCCATTCTGGTTTTATTAGATTTTTCTCGCGCATTCGACTCAATTAATACCTATTTCTCTATTGCTATCAAAACTTTTTTACTATGGCTTCCATAACACAGCGATACGTTGGTTTCATAGCTACCTCTCTAATCGTAAGCAAAAAGTTGCTTTACGTCAATCTCTCGGCGGCCACTGTATTCTTTCTCAGTCTCTTCCTGTGGAAAGAGGAGTGCCACAAGGGTCTCTCCTTGGACCCTTGCTATTTATTATATAGGGTGCTTCTAAAATATATGCCACGGCTGAAATGGGAGAAAGTATCACGTATAGTGATCACGAAAATGAGACATTCATGTGCGGAAACTGTTCTTTTTTTTTCCATACAAAAAAATAACAATCATAAAAATAAATTGCTTTACTTTATTAAGCCATCCCGTATTGTGTTGAATGAAACCAGGCGCGCGAAAACATGCTTAAACGCTCCGACGTTGCGGCTAGACATCAAACAAATTCGGCACTTGTGTCGTGCTACAAAAGGCTTTGATCTGTCCGCACCCTTTCGCATACTCACTCGGGAGCGGGGCGCGACCCGGCGGGCGGGGGCGGTTGGCGCCCGCGCGCCGTTCGTACAGGTCAGAGGTCAGGTCAGTTCGCTATGCGCAGCGGTGACGCGCAGGCGTGATGCGAACGTTTTGCACCGCCTGCGCCCCCATCCGCGAGTGAGATAACGATGTCACCCAGACGTACATACGAATCAAGAGTATCTTGAAATGATACTCTGCTACCGCGATACCCTCTGAACGCGAGTGCAATAACATCCCTGCGCATGCCGTAAACCTGTATGAGCAAAGTTTTGGTGTAAGAGTCAGCCACCAGTGTTGTGTTGTGTCATTAATTCATCATCATCAACCGAAAAACGTCCACTGCTGGACTAAGGCCTCCCCCAAGGATTTCCACACCGACCGGTTCTGTGCGGCTCGCATCCAGCGGCTTCCCGCAACCTTCACCAGGTCTTCGTCGGTCCACCGAGTCGGGGGCCTGCCCACACTGCGTATTCCAGTGCGCAGTCACCACTCGAGAACTTTACTGTGTTATAAAACTGATGTAAAACTTTGTTGTGTTGTGAAATAGCTTGTAAATAAGGTGATTGACACTCTACTACCGCGAGTGCAAATAACATCCCTGCGTTTGCCGTAAACCCGTATGAACAGAGGTTTGGTGTGAGTCAACCAGCCACCAGTGTTGTGTTGTGCAAATCCTTGCAAATAAGGTGATGAAATACACGTTCTTATTAATTTTACGCATCTACTCTTGAGTAGATGCCTTACCTACCTAAACTTTTTACAGATACATTACAAGTACGTAATTTAACAGTCCAAAGCCTGTCAAAGTGCGATGGTAAGTTTATCACCTTGTTACGTGAATAAGCCGTTTTAATAACTGGTAAGTTTGTTTATTCTGCTCTACATTTAATTTAAAGACAATCAGCTGTTCACTAAATTAACCTGTAAAAAGAGATACCTACGAGCGTGCGTTGCTTTCATTCAGTGAAATGACATCGAGTTCATTCATGACTTCATGACGGAGCGTACGTACTTGACGGACCGTGTTGTGCGAAATTGAATCAAAGTAAAAAAAAATTGTTTAGTCTCCCAAATCAATTTAACGACTCCGGGGCACGAATTTTTTTTACTATTGTAATCTATATGCATGACTCTTACTCCCATTGCAGCGGTGGCATATATTTTGGAAGCACCTTATATACTCATCTGATATAACTCATTGTATACAGTCCTGTAGTTATCACTTATATGCGGATGATATGATATAATATGATCACTAGGCAACCGCCATCTACACCGTGTAGATAGAATGGTTAAATGTGCCACACGATAAGAAGATATACCGGTATAAACGAAGACAATTTCAATCAAGCTGTTAAGAGTATCAATAAAGATCGGAATGGAGTCCATGCCTGATCTCAGAATAACTATCTTGTTCTTAATCCTTCCAAGTATTTTTTTTTAATTACAGGTACTAAACATCAGGTACATACGATCGCTGCTTTAAATCCGACCATAATAATTAATGAGCAAAAAATTTAACAGGTTACAGAGGCTCGTAATCTAGGCGTTATTTTTGATCAATTTCTAAAATTTGAAAAGCATGTAGCTGAATTTGTTAGAAACTGCCTCTACATAATCAAAATCTTGTATAGATTTAGACCTCATATGGGGGTTGAACTTTATGGGACATTTATGTGAAGCTTTAGTTTTGTCTAAGCTAAATTATTGTTTAACTGTTTATGTTTGCTGCAAAAGTGTCTGAAATCAATTCAAAGAGTACAGAACGCATTACGTTGCAACAGGTTACGTATCATTCACAACCGGTCTCTCGGATATCATGTGCCTCAGATTTTCCGACCTTAAAGCGCAACTCACACGGAGGCCTCTGTGTGTTGTGCGCTTAAAATTTTTCTTACGTAGTTACGTAGGTACGTACCCAAACCTTCCTCTTGACGTATATGATACACTAACTACTTACCTATAACTAGAAAAAACTGATGATGTAGAAAACAGTGGCTTTTTATATTTATAAGTACTTACATAAAAACATATATTTTTATTATAAAAATAATATTTTATTTGTAACTAGCTTATGTCCGCGACTTCGTGTGCGTGGATTTCAGAATAAGGTCCAGAGAGAAATAAAAAGAGAATAAAATGAAACTAACATTACAAAACCAAATAAGAGAGTAAACACATCTACTACGTGCGAGTGGGTCAAACGTAGACGAGGACTACTACATGTTAACCAATTAAATCTCTCCGACAAGGAAGGATAATTAAGATCGAACGTCACTTGAGGTAAGTTCGTTTGATCATCTAAATATATGGTTTATAAAAACTTTGCTGGTGAAATCTGAAAAATAAAAATATTTGAAAATTGAGTTACTGCTCGTTACTGCAAATAAGATATCGTCTGTTACGACGATAAAGATATCGAATGATGGAGTGTACCTTGAGTGTACGCTCCAACCACTGCCTTTTCCAGCCCCGAAATCCTGAGAGCTATCAAACTCGAGACGCAAAATCGTTTCGAACTGGACCGACAGATTCATGGTAATTGTCCAAAAGGCTGGGAATAATACTTTTAACACTTTGACTGCCGCTCTGTACTCTGGTTACTTCACGCGGGAGCCGACTTTAGAATTTGGCTAGCACCAAGCCCGCTCTGGGGCGGGGTCGACCTCCCGTCCTTCCCCGCCCCGGAACGGGGTTGGCATTCAAAGTGTTAAAAGTCGCCGTTCTAAAAGAAACCCCGAAGGTCTCGCACCTCACTAACAAGCTCATAAAAGAAAATCGTTTACCTCTGCAGTCCTCTAAAGATGCTATTCAGTTAGTACAATACTCACTATCGACTTTTCCAACCTAATCGCTTATCAATGAATACTCACGACTTAACAATTTTAGTATTCCTATACTCATAAATGGCTAACTTGGTAACGACAATTCAGTGTAACTACAATTAAATGTGATACATGTTCTTTATTTTCACATTCATCGTTAAATTATTTATATATTGCTAGCTTATTTTTAACTGTTGCTTGTTCGTTGCTTTTGATTTTTGGCTTTAATTAGTAATATCGTGGATGGAAACACGTTAAAAAAGTGAGCTGAAAGGTGTATACCTGAGTGGCTTACAAACTGCCTTAAAATAAATATTTTAATGCAGTTCCAAAAAACAGTATTCCTAAAAGAGTTGTTTTTGAAAATAGTCTGTTTTAAAGCATGGTATCAATACAAAACTCGCCCACTATAGTTTACGTTTTAATCACGCAAAAATAGCTGAACGGATTTGGATTTTAGCTAATCTGGAATAGATGTGTTTACTCTCTTATTTGGTTTTGTAATGTTAGTTTCATTTTATTCTCTTTTTATTTCTCTCTGGACTCTTTATTCTGAAATCCACGCACACGAAGTCGCGGACATAAGCTAGTTACAAATAAAATATTATTTTTATAATAAAAATATATGTTTTTATGTAAGTACTTATAAATATAAAAAGCCACTGTTTTCTACATCATCAGTTTTTTCTAGTTATAGGTAAGTAGTTAGTGTATCATATACGTCAAGAGGAAGGTTTGGGTACGTACCTACGTAACTACGTAAGAAAAATTTTAAGCGCACAGCACACAGAGGCCTCCGTGTGAGTTGCGCTTTAAGGTCGGAAAATCTGAGGCACATGATATCCGAGAGACCGGTTGTGAATGATACGTAACCTGTTGCAACGTAATGCGTTCTGTACTCTTTGAATTAATTTCAGACACTTTTGCAGCAAACATAAACAGTTAAACAATAATTTAGCTTAGACAAAACTAAAGCTTCACATAAATGTCCCATAAAGTTCAACCCCCATATGAGGTCTAAATCTATACAAGATTTTGATTATGTAGAGGCAGTTTCTAACAAATTCAGCTACATGCTTTTCAAATTTTAGAAATTGATCAAAAATAACGCCTAGATTACGAGCCTCTGTAACCTGTTAAATTTTTTGCTCATTAATTATTATGGTCGGATTTAAAGCAGAGATCGTATGTACCTGATGTTTAGTACCTGTAATTAAAAAAAAATACTTGAAAGGATTAAGAACAAGATAGTTATTCTGAGATCAGGCATGGACTCCATTCCGATCTTTATTGATACTCTTAACAGCTTGATTGAAATTGTCTTCGTTTATACCGGTATATCTTCTTATCGTGTGGCACATTTAACCATTCTATCTACACGGTGTAGATGGCGGTTGCCTAGTGATCATATTATATCATATCATCCGCATATAAGTGATAACTACAGGACTGTATACAATGAGTTATATCAGATGAGTATATAATAAATAGCAAGGGTCCATGGAGAGACCCTTGTGGCACTCCTCTTTCCACAGGAAGAGACTGAGAAAGAATACAGTGGCCGCCGAGAGATTGACGTAAAGCAACTTTTTGCTTACGACTAGAGAGGTAGCTATGAAACCAACGTATCGCTGTGTTATGGAAGCCATAGTAAAAAAGTTTTGATAGCAATAGAGAAATAGGTATTAATTGAGTCGAATGCGCAAGAAAAATCTAATAAAACCAGAATGGAAGTCATGCCTCTGTCAGAGGAATGTAGCATATTATCTACCACGTCAAGTAGAGTCGTAGCAGTAGGTACTACGGTTTCGTCTAAACCCAGACTGTTATTAAGGAAGTATTTTAACAGACTCGCAATATCCTGCTATTTGATAACTTTCTCTAGGATATCTTACTTTAGTTATTCTTTCTTCGGTGCTGTCGAGCTTCAGGTATTTGCGATTTAAATATTTCGCGCTTCCGTGAGTCGCTCCTTCATTATTCGCACCTGAGTGGGAAACTTCAATACAAATCGGTATGCGGAATAAAAGGTAATATGGGTAATCGGTCTTATCGCTAAAAAGTGATATTTTCTAGACAATCAAGCTCTCAATCTGAAGACCTTTTTAGAAAAAAAGAAACTTCATGTTTTGTATTAAAAACGTCTATCTACAGAGTTTTTTTTTTAAAGTGTGATTTTATTATTTTCGGGATTCCGAATTCCAGTTAAATACTTTTTTCTTTTGTGTAATTTCAGATATCATTCTATGTTACTATATTATCTTTTAGTTTACAAGTGAGCAGCGACTATGTTGGGATTCAGTAAACTCGCAGACTCATTCAATGTGGTTTCCACCACTTCGGGGTTCCAACTATCCAGTTTCTTGATAGCCTTAATGGGATCATTGGACCTCGGGAGGAACAGATATCCTGAACAAGCGACTGTCAGTGGTAGGTATCTTTCATTTATCTTGTATCTATACTTATAATAAAACTGTAGCGGTCGAATGTCTGTACATAGAAAAAAAATGCTAAAAACCGAGTCAGGGGGATGTAAGAAGAGCAATAGAACAAATCCAGATTTTTAAAATTTTTTTGTTTCTCTGTCTGTTTGTCTGTTTGTACGGGCTAATCTCCGAAACTGCTGGACCGATTTAAATGAAATTTTGCGTGGTGGTACCTTATATCCCCAGTCAATATCTTAGATACTTTTCATCCCGGAAAATTAAAGAGTTCCCGCGGGATAGTTAAAAAACTGTAGTAACTTATACAGTTTAGGCGGAAAACACACTGCTCCGCTCACCGCGGCGAATTGCGGTGGAGCGGATTTAAAATTTGTACTGTAAAATGTTGATTTGTATACAAAAACCGCGGGGTACCACACACTGGCACCGCTTCTCCGCCCGGAGGCGCGATTCGCACGACGGATCCGCGCTCCCGGATGGCGACGCGGTGCGATTCGCTGGGCACCACACACTGACGCCGCTCCTCCGTCCGGAGGCGCGATTCGCGCGCGATCCGCGCAAAAACGAAACAGAACTACTGCTTCAGAACAAGGTCGGTAGGACAACAAATAGAGTCGTCTCTACTTTTTTTTTGTACTATGGGAACCAGAGACTGAACCAGAGACTGACAGAGTGTGTGGTACCTACTATCGCATAATAAATGTTATAATATGTGATTTACTCAATAATGTTATTATTTGTAACGAAATAATGTAATAATAGTAAAAAACCTCTTAGTTTTTTTTTTATCTTTTGTTCCAACTACCAGACGATCTTACATCAACTCCCTGAGCGAAGCCGGGCCCTCCAGCTAGTGAAGATATAGTTCACTTCGATGTTTTTCTAAGAATGTTTGCCGTAGTAAAAAATATTTTCGTTAAAAAATGAAGTAGAAGCGACTTCACTATCAACTCTGTTCTAATCGAAACGCTGTGACGTGGAATGCCACAGAACACAGAGATAACAGTAAGTAAAGTACTCCTGCTACGCGAAAGTTGTTTAACATGAAAAAACGGGCAATTTGCGTTTATAATACTGATAATTTGCAAAGAAATATTAAGAAAATAATATATTTATTAATCAAACCCGTTTTGTTATTCTATAACATACATTTTGTTGCTTCGATTTACTGAGTTTGCTTGCTGTTTTTCCGTGATTGAATCTTTACGCTGTGGTTTTGCATACGCATAGGTCAAGTTAGACTGGATGGAAAACATAGTTATATGAAACCATCGCGACTTACCATTCAAGGTTGACCTCTGTTGACGAAGATGAATCCGTATATATAGGATAAAATACTACCCTGCTTTTTGGAAGGAGTATTGTATGGAATTCAGTTTCTATACCTATTCTTGTTCTGAGCTTGTTACAAACAAAAACAACCCTTGTTACATATAAACACGTTCGAATATTAGATAAACGTATGACGAAAATCGTCGTGCACCCCAACTTCGGACGAAATTCGGACGGAAACCGCCCGGCGGTGGCGCGGATCCGCGCCTTCGTCGTACACTCCAGCTTCCGACGAAATTCCGACGGAAACCGTCCGGTAGAGCGGATCGCTGCCGCATGCGAATTTCGTCGCTCCGCGCTCCCGTCCGAATTCCGCCTCAGTGTGATATCCGCGTTAGTACACAACAACTTATGCACCTAATTTAGTAAAATTTGGCATGCTGATACCTTATATTGCCTGTCAAACAATGTGTATTATAAAATTTATAAATCCCATAAAAGTCCCATAAAAGTGACGGGTTCCCGCGGGAAAGTAAAACATTACAAAAACAGTGTCTAGCATAGCGTCTTTCATCATCATCATACTAATAAAACTTTAACGGGGTCGATTACATGGAATATTTTTTGAAAATAATAACGGTATGTCTATCGATATAGAGACCAAAAAAATTTATTTGGAATTTTTGTCTCTCTGTCTGTCTGTCTGTTCGCGCATCACGCAGAAACGGCTGGGCCGATTTTGACGAAACTTTGTACGATTATACTACGTAAGCCGGAGTAATATCTTCGATACTTTTTATCCCGGAAAAGTCAAGGGTTCCCGAACTGAATTTTTTGAATGCTTCGATACTCAATAACTATTAGTACGATTTTATTGATATTTGGCATAATGATACCTCTGCCCTGTGACGCGTATTCCGTGTATCTTTTTGCACCTTGTTTTGAGAAAAACGCGTTTGAAAGTAAAAACCGTTTTTTCTTTCTATTTCTTAAACGGTTCTTAAACCGGTTACATGAATGGTTAATTAATAAATGTTTCTATTCGATTAAAGAATACTTTGACGAGGTTAACTGAAATTATGACGGAATATTTTTAGAATCATGATAACAGGAAGTAGATTATTATGGCATGTTCACTATCATTTATAAAAAAGCATGTATGTACCTAATACCCAGGGACAAATATTTGCACGCTCGAATAAGAGCAGATTTTGTATGGATTTAACCCTAAGCTTCCCCCTATTTTGTACCCAAAATCATACGCAAATAAAGAATTTCATTTAATTTCATTTCATTTCAAACAAATTATAAATCGAAGTAATAAAAATAGCCAAAAAATAAAGCGTAAATTCTAAAACAAGGCCGTAGTATGTTTTTTTAAATATCTTAATTAGATAATTGCTAAGAGCGATTTGAAATTTTAGCTTTTTTCAATTTCCATACAAATCGTGTTACGCGTGGGCGTGTATCTAAGTTACACGCGATCCGCGCGACAAGTCGTTTATCTATTGAAACAAACCTATCAGTTGCAATTGAAACTACACGGACTAGGCAAAATTTTATGGGTATTAAAATCAATAAAATCATATAGAAAACATAATATAAAATTGAAATGTATGTACAATATATCTGTTATTATTATAAAAAAATCTTTTAGTAAATCACAGTACCGGATTAGCTATGTCACTAAATCATCAATGAAAAAAATGTATGTAACTAAGAATATCGACGAAGTAGAAATAATACTTGATCAATATATGTATCTATGAAAAATGTAACGGTATCCTTAAGGATATCAATGAATGCTTCCCAAAACAAAAAAAAACTGATCAAAACTAGAATTGCTGTGGTGGAATGAAGAGCTCGCCAAACTTAACCACGACGTCAACACTAACAAATGTTAGGTATAGTACGCAGCCCCAGTAAGAAAAATAATGCGTTGTGGAGCAATATTTGCAGGCAAAAGAAAAGTACCAAAAAAAGCAAGGAAAGCCCTAACATCCAGCTGGAAAGAGTTCTGTGGAAAACAGGAGAGGAAAAGTATGTGGGATAGTATCTACAGGGTTATAAGTAAGGCGCACAACAACTAGACTAGATGTGCCACTAGTCATAGATGGTAAGCCTCTTGAAGAGACGTCGTCGGCAAGACTGCTCGCCGAAACATTCTACCCAACGGATGAAGCAACAGAAGACATTGCCGACCATAGAGAAATCGGAGAGAAAGCTTAACAGGTAAATTCGCCACAACTTGATGAAACATGTGACCCGCCACTCACGAGTCAAGAACTTGAATGGGCATTGTCTACCTTGCGTCTTAAGAAGGCACCTGGACTTGACGGATTAATAGCAGACTTATGTAGAGAGGCCATCCGAGTGAATCCCTTAGTTTTATTGGCAATTATCAACAGATGCCTAAATATAACACTCTTCCCAAACCCATAGAAAGAGGCGATAATGGTGATACTGAGGAAACTGGGTAAAGACGATTACTTATAGCCCCAGTCATATAGACCGATAGACTTTCTATCAGACATGGGGAAAATTGAAAAAGTAACTTGACATCGTACGGCGAGGTTTTGCGCAGAAGATCTGCAAGTCCTATAGGACAGTGTCTCTCAACTCGGCACTGTTGCCCTATGGGCTGCTTCCTCTGGACCTCAGGGTACGAGAAGCCATCTCATATTTAGTTAAAAAGGGTGAGCCTAAAGAAATAGTGACGAACCGAGAGATTGAGCAACGAGTCGCACATACCGAAATGCCTTAGCCAGCAGTACATATAAAATTCGAGTTTGAATGTCTAAAAAACGCAGACCAACTGGCAGCAAAAGGAGAGCAAAAATTAAAATCGACATGGATGGCAATAAAATTCTGTTGAAGCGGCTCTATCTATTTGGACGGATGGTGCTGAAACAAGGCCCGAAAACTCCTGCTGGATCCATCGTGTACTGTCTACCAAGCCAAACTACTGGCTTTGTATGAGGCGACGCAAGAAATCTCTATTCTCAATATCTGCCCAAGAGTCAATCGCAAACCAAGCTGCCAGCCATCCCATCACCGCTAAAATTAGAAAAAATCTGAATCCTATAGTCAAAATAAACAAATGAGACTATTTTGAATCAAGAATCAAGACTCATGCAGGGATGGCTGGAAACGAACGTGCAGATGAACTAACAAAAACGGCTGTGCTAAACAAAAAGACTAGACCCGACTAAGAAAGATTCGTCAACTTTGTTCGTACAGGTTTGTTTCGCCTATATCGTGTATCTATAACTACCCTAGATAAGCGCGTTTAGCCGGCGGCCGGCGCTCACGCCTGTTGTGCCTATCTGCGATAACTCAAATTACACGTGGACCGTGTAACGCGCGCTTAAAATTCCAGAGTTACACTAATGTGGCAGGCCTGTTACTGAAAATTTTCAGGAACAAAATTCATTTTTTTTAAAGTGCCCCATATAAAACAGGACTAGACGATCTCAATAAGACCTGTTAAGCTTAATTAGTGTATCTCAACATACACTAATTGCGCCTCACACGGCAGACCTTATGTCACGACTAAACACCTGGTAATTTTTATCCCGGTTGAATCGGTAAAAATATCAGTTGAATGAAATTAACAAGATTTCCTAAGGCAGGACTACTATTACTAATAAGCAGTCGATAGATGGCGCCATAAGTAATTAAAAACGCGCTATGTTGCGTTCAGTTGACCACCTTAGTAAAGCGATTATGTACAACTATTTTGTTTTACGAGAAAAAAAGCGACATTATCTACGATTATTATCTATCTATATAACTATACATATATACATATATAAACATAATATAATAATATATAATATAATAAAACTATAACGCGGCGATTCTGTAGGTACATGGAATATTTATTTATAACTATTGCTCTTCTTACATCCCCCTGACTCGGTTTTTAGCATTTTTTTTCTATGTACAGACATTCGACCGCTACAGTTTTATTATATGTATAGATAATAACTGTCTATCGATATAGAGACCAAAACAATTTAATTTGGAATTTTCGTTTGTCTGTCTGTCTGTCCGCGCATCACGCAAAAACGGCTGGGCCGATTTTGATGAAACTTTGTACGATTATACTACGTAAGCCGGAATAACATATTAGATACTTTTTATCCCGAGAAATTTAACATGGCAGGAATAAGTCCACGCATACTCAAAAAATTATTTGCGTCTTGCGACTCCGCCTGGAGTCGTGGACTGTGAACGTGTTAAGGGTTCCCGGAGGAATGCATAAAAACTTTAATTCTTAAAAACCTTATTTCTCAAAAACTACGAAGCCGATTTTATTGTTTATTTGGCATAATGATACTTTATCATTACTACTAAATATCCAAAGGTTTTCATCGGTTTTATGAATGGTTCCCACAGGACAACGACAACACCGTATCTCTCAATTTATTAAGATAAAACCCTAACTTTTTAAAAAAGGTGTGTCGATTACGGTACTTTCGTATCATTCGATACATACTATTGGTCCTGGAAATTCAAAGGGATCCCGAGGGAAAAGCTGGAAACTGTATCCTAAGTATTAAGGTGAAACCTTCACTCTTAGGCGAATCAATGTTGTTTTGGTGGTTAATTGTTTTGGTTTACACCTCAAAAACCTGTAGAGGTGGGTTTTTCGCAGAATACGTGCAAGTTGCAACTAAATGGCCCTGCTGAAAATCAGCGCTGCACTGTGTTAACACAGACTGTAGCATTTGCTGTGTCGGGGACCAATTTTTGGCACACACACGTAATACTTATGTTATATTTCTATGTATCTTTAATTGTATTGTTTTGTTACTATATTCCTAACATGTCTTTTTTTTATGATGCCAAAAATAAAGAATTGTCTATGTCTATGTCTATGTCAATGGTATATTCAATTAACATTTTTGACCCGGAATTGTCAAGGGCTGTCCCGAGGGAACTAACGGGATCCTCTTTTTAGAGTATTAAGGTGAAACCTTCACTCTTAAGCGAATCAAAGGTATATTCAGTTAACATTTTTGACCCGGAATTGTCAAGGGCTGTCCCGAGGGAACTAACGGGATCCTCTTTTTAGATATGTTTATATAGTTTTACGGTGTAGTTAGCTGTAGATTATCGAAACTATACGTATTACGTAGTGAAGCTGAAATAAGCAAAGCAAACTACGTTTGTAAATGGTATTTTTATTTCGTACCCAATTATTCAAGTGTAGGGCAATATTTATCAAGTGGTGGTATAGGTACAGAATGTTATAACAGCGTAGGCATTATCCTGGACCTGTTCTTCAACTTTTTCTTTAAATTCAATTCAAATTCAAAATATTTTTTATTTAAGTAGATGCTGTACGCATACTTTTAAATCGTCTTTTTTTCTACCTAGTACAAAGTTCCTATAAAACTACCTAATATAGGCGGCTGAAAAACTTCTTAAGCTGGAGTTGGCCATTAGCCTCACATCTTACCACTTTGCAAACTTGGACCCTGTGTCTGGTGGAGAATGACCTAACCTTCCCTAGCTATAAGAAGAGATCCATGCCCCAGTAGTGTTGGTTGTGAGTGAACATAAATTCTATGCAATTATATTTTCTATTTCTTTCTCTGTATTTTCCTTTTCCTTTTCCTTTTCCTTTTCCTTTTCCTTTTCCTTTTCCTTTTCCTTTTCCTTTTCCTTTTCCTTTTCCTTTTCCTTTTCCTTTTCCTTTTCCTTTTCCTTTTCCTTTTCCTTTTCCTTTTCCTTTTCCTTTTCCTTTTCCTTTTCCTTTTCCTTTTCCTTTTCCTTTTCCTTTTCCTTTTCCTTTTCCTTTTCCTTTTCCTTTTCCTTTTCCTTTTCCTTTTCCTTTTCCTTTTCCTTTTCCTTTTCCTTCTCCTTCTCCTTCTCCTTCTCCTTCTCCTTCTCCTTCTCCTTCTCCTTCTCCTTCTCCTTCTCCTTCTCCTTCTCCTTCTCCTTCTCCTTCTCCTTCTCCTTCTCCTTCTCCTTCTCCTTCTCCTTCTCCTTCTCCTTCTCCTTCTCCTTCTCCTTCTCCTTCTCCTTCTCCTTCTCCTTCTCCTTCTCCTTCTCCTTCTCCTTCTCCTTCTCCTT